>CM055116.1:1261339610-1261939610 GCA_029206835.1 Rana muscosa | reverse complement strand
ACCCATAGGACTTCTAGTGTGTTAGTGGCAGCAAACAGAGTTCCTATATTTTCATCTCAGCAGCACCCATAGGACTTCTAGTGTGTTAGTGGCATCACACAGAGCTCCTATATTTTCATCTCAGAAGCACCCATAGGACTTCTAGTGTGTTAGTGGCATCACACAGAGCTCCTATATTTTCTTCTCAGCAGCACCCATAGGACTTCTAGTGTGTTAGTGGCAGCAAACAGAGCTCCTATATTTTCTTCTCAGCAGCACCCATAGGACTTCTAGTGTGTTAGTGGCATCACACAGAGCTCCTATATTTTCTTCTCAGCAGCACCCATAGGACTTCTAGTGTGTTAGTGGCATCACACAGAGCTCCTATATTTTCTTCTCAGCAGCACCCATAGGACTTCTAGTGTGTTAGTGGCATCACACAGAGCTCCTATATTTTCTTCTCAGCAGCACCCATAGGACTTCTAGTGTGTTAGTGGCAGCAAACAGAGCTCCTATATTTTCTTCTCAGCAGCACCCATAGGACTTCTAGTGTGTTAGTGGCAGCAAACAGAGCTCCTATATTTTCTTCTCAGCAGCACCCATAGGACTTCTAGTGTGTTAGTGGCAGCAAACAGAGCTCCTATATTTTCTTCTCAGCAGCACCCATAGGACTTCTAGTGTGTTAGTGGCATCACACAGAGCTCCTATATTTTCTTCTCAGCAGCACCCATAGGACTTCTAGTGTGTTAGTGGCAGCAAACAGAGCTCCTATATTTTCTTCTCAGCAGCACCCATAGGACTTCTAGTGTGTTAGTGGCATCACACAGAGCTCCTATATTTTCTTCTCAGCAGCACCCATAGGACTTCTAGTGTGTTAGTGGCAGCAAACAGAGCTCCTATATTTTCTTCTCAGCAGCACCCATAGGACTTCTAGTGTGTTAGTGGCAGCAAACAGAGCTCCTATATGTTCTTCTCAGCAGCACCCATAGGACTTCTAGTGTGTTAGTGGCAGCAAACAGAGCTCCTATATTTTCTTGTCAGCAGCACACATAGTACCTATAGTGTGTTAGTGTCAGCACCCATAGGACCTACAGTGTGTTGTGAGCACACATAGGAGTTCTATTTTTTATACTATATACACTACCGACTACAATGGCTGGAAGACCGCCAAGGAGAGGCAGAGCGTGCCGAGGCAAGAACACAGGGCAGGCAGGCTCTGTTTCTAGAGACAACAGTGCTGGCCGTGGACGTGGTCGTGCATCGTCATCAGCACGTGGCCATGGGACACGCTTGTCTTTGTTTTCGGCAGCTGGACATGTGGAGCCGCATCATGCCGAAGGCTTGGTAGAATGGATGACCAAGCCCTCCTCATCCTCCTCATCCTCTCTCACCCAGGCTCAGGGTACTGGCAGAGCAGCTGCCAACGCGTACTCAATGGCATCATCAGCCACCCCTTCCCTAGACCCACCATGTCCTCCTGAGGAGTCCCCCGAACTGTTTGAGCACAGTGTTGGGTACATGCTCCAGGAGGATGCCCAACGATTCGAAGGCTCGGATGATGATACCCAGCTTGAGGAAGTCAGTAGTGTGCGCGCAGAGAAAGGGGATGCTGAAGGACAGCAATCTGGCAGTAGTGTTCCACCAGCTGCAGCTTACTGCCAGGTTTGCTCTAGTGGTGAAGAGGGAGGGGATGATGAGGTCACTGACTCCACGTGGGTGCCTGAAGGGAGAGAGGAGGAGGAGGAGGAGGATGCAGCGTCACATGTCCAACGAGGCAGGATGCCCCCTGGAGGCCAGCTAGAGGCCAGCACAGCAACTGTACCACACCGCAGAGCTCCGCCTGTGCAGGGCGCTGCCTCTGCACGTTATCACAAAAGTTCTTTGGTGTGGGCCTTTTTTGAGACGAGTGCATCAGATCGCACCACTGCTATTTGCAATATTTGTCTCAAGCGTATCTCGCGTGGCCAAAACATCAGCCGCTTGGGCACCACAAGCATGAGCAGACATATGTCGACCTGCCATGCAGCTCGTTGGCAAGCACACATAAAAGACCCACACCAAAGAACAAAGCGGACCTCTCCTTGCTCCTCATCAGCTGGGATCTCCATCCCCACTATATCTTCAGTCCTCTCTGAAAGCTGCTCTGAGAGGACTGAAGGTGTAGAATTAGGTGTGTCACAACCAAGTACTTGCAGTACACCGACGTCCGATTGTAGCAGGCAAATTTCCCTGCCCCAGCTGCTGGACCGTCGAAAGAAGTATACTCCCAGCCATCCACATGCCCAGCGGTTGAATGCTAGCTTGGCTAAATTGCTAGCACTTCAACTGCTGCCTTTTCAGTTGATAGACTCGGCCCCCTTCCGTGAGTTTGTTCAATGTGCGGTTCCTCAGTGGCAGGTTCCCAAACGCCACTTTTTCTCACGGAAGGCAATTCCGTCTCTCTACTGGCATGTGGAAGGCAATGTCCATGCCTCGCTGGACAGGGCGGTCAGCGGTAAGGTGCATATTACCGCTGACTCATGGTCCAGCAGGCATGGACAGGGACGTTATCTTTCTTTCACGGCCCATTGGGTCACTCTATTGGTAGCTGGGAGGGATGCAGGACAAGGTGCAGTAGTGTTGGAGGTTGTTCCGCCACCACGCCTCCAAAATGCTACTACTGGTTGTGACACACCTCTCTCCTCCACCCCCTCCTCTTCTTCTTCCTCCATGTCCTCTTCGAGTGCTCTGTCCTCGGAACCAGCGGTGCTCCGTAGGCGTACAAGGGGCTACGCGAGTACGCAGGCAAAAAGATGCCATGCCGTGCTTGCGCTGGTGTGTTTGGGGGACAGGAGCCACACTGGGCCAGAGGTTCTGGCAGCTCTGCAGGGGCAGGCCGAGAGGTGGTTGACGCCACGCCAGCTTAAGCCAGGAATGGTCGTTTCTGATAATGGCACCAACCTCCTCTCCGCCCTGCGACAGGGGCAGCTCACCCATGTGCCCTGTATGGCTCACGTCCTCAACCTGGTGGTGCAGCGGTTCTTGGGCAGGTTCCCAGGCTTACAGGATGTCCTGAGGCAGGCCAGGAAAGTCTGTGTGCATTTCCGCCGATCTTATAATGCCAGTGCTCGGCTGACTGAGCTGCAAAAGGAGCTGAACCTGCCCAAGAACCGCCTAATATGTGACATGCCCACCAGGTGGAACTCAACGTTGGCCATGCTGCAGCGACTGCACACGCAGCAGAGGGCCATCAATGAGTACCTTTGCGACTACGGCACCAGGACAGGGTCAGGGGAGCTTGGCTTTTTTTCCCCACGCCAGTGGAGCATGATCAGGGATGCATGCACTGTCCTCTCACCATTTGAGGAGGCCACGAGGATGGTGAGCAGTGACAGTGCATGCATCAGTGACACTGTACCTCTTGTCCACCTGTTGGAGCATACGCTGCGTGGGATAATGGACAGGGCACTTGAGGCAGAACAGAGGCAGGAAGAGGAGGACTTCCTTGTCTCTCAAGGCCCCCTTTATCCAGACAATGTTCCTTCTGTCCCACCCATCACACAGGAAGAGGAGGAGGAGGAGGAGGAGGAGGATTGTGTGAGCATGGAGGTGGAGCCTGGCACTCAGCATCAGCAGCAGCAGTCTTTTAGGGATGATGTACAGTCCCAACAAACCAGTGGACTTGTACGTGGCTGGGAGGAGGTGGCTGGCGATCATGTCATCCTCAGTGACCCAGAAGACTCCGGACCGAATGCCTCAGCTAACCTACGCTGCATGGCCTCCCTGATCCTGCAAAGCCTGCGGAAGGATCCTCGTGTTCTTCGGATCAAGGAGAGTGACCATTACTGGCTGGCCACTCTCCTTGATCCACGGTACAAGGGTAAGGTTGCGGACCTTATATTGCCGTCGCAGAGGGAGCAGAGGATGAGACATCTCAGGGAGGCCTTGCAGAAAGGTCTGTGCAACGCGTTCCCAGAAACTGGGAGGTTACAAACTCCTGGTCCTGGACGACGAGTTGCTGAGGCTTCGGTCAGTAGCAGAAGGAGCGGTGGGGAAGGTGGACGTCTGACCGATGCGTTCAGACAATTTTTTAGTCCGCAGCCCCAAGGTATGATCGGTTCCAGCAACCATCGCCAGCGTCCGATATACATGGTGCAGGAATACCTAGGGGCAAGGTCAGACTTGGACACCTTTCCCACCGAAAATCCTCTGGCTTACTGGGTCCTGAGGATGGATCACTGGCCAGAGCTTGCACAGTATGCAATTGAGCTACTGGCCTGTCCTGCATCCAGCGTTCTTTCCGAACGCACATTCAGTGCTGCTGGAGGATTTGTCACCGATCATAGGGTGCGCCTGTCCACCGACTCGGTTGATCGACTGACCTTCATAAAAATGAATCAGTCTTGGATCACCACCAGCTACCAGACACCTGAAGCGGATATAACGGAATAATTTATAATGTCACATCCCTTCAAGACTGCCTATGCTGATGCTGAGTGACTGTCCTGTTATGTTCACTGACTATCCTCTTCCTCCTCCTCAATGATCCATGCCACCACACCAGTGCCTAAGGCACAATTTTTCAGCCCCTGTATAACAGGGGCGTGTAATTACAATTTTTTAAAAAGATGCTTCGCAACAGGTGTGACTGCTGTGCTCAGAGTACAGTATCTGTGAGGGGTTGCAGTGTTGTGGCACCAGCACCAGTGCCTAAGGCACAATTTTTCAGCCCCTGTTGGGGCGTGTAATTACAATTTTTAGGCAATGCTTTGCAACAGGTCTCATTGCTGTGCTCAGAGTACAGTATCTGTGAGGGGTTGCAGTGTTGTGGCACCAGCACCAGTGCCTAAGGCACAATTTTTCAGCCCCTGTATAACAGGGGCGTGTAATTAAATTTTTTTAAAAAGATGCTTCGCAACAGGTGTGACTGCTGTGCTCAGAGTACAGTATCTGTGAGGGGTTGCAGTGTTGTGGCACCAGCACCAGTGCCTAAGGCACAATTTTTCAGCCCCTGTTGGGGCGTGTAATTACAATTTTTAGGCAATGCTTTGCAACAGGTCTCATTGCTGTGCTCAGAGTACAGTATCTGTGAGGGGTTGCAGTGTTGTGGCACCAGCACCAGTGCCTAAGGCACAATTTTTCAGCCCCTGTATAACAGGGGCGTGTAATTACAATTTTTTAAAAAGATGCTTCGCAACAGGTGTGACTGCTGTGCTCAGAGTACAGTATCTGTGAGGGGTTGCAGTGTTGTGGCACCAGCACCAGTGCCTAAGGCACAATTTTTCAGCCCCTGTTGGGGCGTGTAATTACAATTTTTAGGCAATGCTTTGCAACAGGTCTCATTGCTGTGCTCAGAGTACAGTATCTGTGAGGGGTTGCAGTGTTGTGGCACCAGCACCAGTGCCTAAGGCACAATTTTTCAGCCCCTGTATAACAGGGGCGTGTAATTACAATTTTTTAAAAAGATGCTTCGCAACAGGTGTGACTGCTGTACTCCAAGTACAGTATCTGTGAGGGGTTGCAGTGTTGTGGCACCAGCACCAATGCCTAAGGCACAATTTTTCAGCCCCTGTTTAACAGGGGCGTGTAATTACAAATCTTGATCTAATAGTTCACAGCAGGGCCCATTCCTGCGCCCACCAAGAGTAACTATGAGGGCCTACAGTCTTGTGGCAACACCGTCCACCACCACCACCACCACCAAAGGCCCAATTTTTCTGCCCTGTTCAACAGGTGCATGCAATTACAAATCTTGATCTAATAACTCACAGCAGGGCCCATTCCTGCACCCACCAAGAGTAACTGTGAGGGCTTACAGTCGTGTGGCAACACCGTCCACCACCACCACCACCACCACCACCAAAGGCCCAATTTTTCTGCCCTGTTCAACAGGTGCATGCAATTACAAATCTTGATCTAATAACTCACAGCAGGGCCCATTCCTGCACCCACCAAGAGTAACTGTGAGGGCTTACAGTCTTGTGGCAACACCGTCCACCACCACCACCACCACCACCAAAGGCCCAATTTTTCTGCCCGGTTCAACAGGTGCATGCAAGTACAAATCTTGATCTATTAACTCACAGCAGGGCCCATTCCTGTGCCCACCAGTCTTGTGGCTACACCAACATCTAATAGGGCAAATTTCTGCAGAGTATATACGGCAGGCCCCTACTTTCAAACATCCAACTTACAAACGACTCCTACTTGCAAACGGCAAGAGAAAACAGGAAGTGAGAGGAAATCTACCCCTAGGAAGGAAAATTCTATCCTGTTAGATTTAATTTGGGAAAAAGGTATCTCCTCTCTACTGATGCTTTATCACCAATCCTTGTTTCAATTAAAACCCCACTTTTCCAAAAACATTTGTCATTGGGACGGAAAGTGAGGTGACATGTTCTGAACAGATGTGCAAAGACAGCAAATGTTACAGGGGTGATAACCCCTCCCTATGTTCTCCAAAAAGCTTAAAAATTGATTTTTTTGGGATGTAGCTACACTTCATAATGTACCTGTTCAGATTCTACTTAAGAACAAACCTACAGTCCATGTCTTGTTTGCACCACCTATATACTGCTGTTCAGAGTATATAGGGTTGTAGGTATAGGATTTTATTTTGGGTGCGGGGTCCCCCTTAGTATCCATACAAGACCCAAAGGGGCTGGGGTGGGGGGGGGGGGGGGTGATGGGGTAGCCATGCCATTTTTCTCAAGGATTTTCAGCCATATGGCGGCCAGGACAAGACATGACATTAAAGCCGCAAGTGGTTTTAAATGGCTTCTTTTTTTCCTTTACAAATGTCATTTTGTGCAAGGACAGTTCTAAACACGGGAAACACATGCCACTTCACAGGCATACTTTAGACACCCCCCAGGTACCGTATTTAAAGGAAAATTTCACTTTTTTTTTTTTCACTTTATGCATCATTAAAATGACTGCTCCCGAAAAAACTTTAGTTTTTAAAATTTCTTTTTGCATTGATATATGTCCCCTGGGGCAGGACCCGGGTCCCCAAACCTGTTTTATAACATTAACATGCATATTGGCCGTTGTAATTAGCAATTTTGATTTCGAACGTTCGCGTCCATTATAACGAATAGGGTTCGAAAATTCGCGCGAACTTTCGGTCCGTTCGAAGGTTCTGGTGCGAACCGAACCCGGGGGTGTTCGGCTCATCCCTAGCAGATAGTAAGGTCCCTCCGGCATGCAGATATGAAGGCACAGCAAAGGAGCCCTTCAGATGGACACGGCAAGCCCCGCCGGTGTCCGTGACATCACCAGATCTCCGGAAGCTGGCGGAGAGGTGAGTACCAATCAAAAGAATTTTGATCGATCAAAACAATTAATCGATTAATCGAGGAATTAATAGTTCATTTCCACAGCCCTAATTAGAACCATTTCTTTGTAAGATCAGAAGTAATGGGGAGATATTAGGGACATGTATTGGGGATGTGGAACACAAAGTATCGGCTTATGCTGATGACCTATTATTCTATCTTTCAACACCACAGACATCCTTAAAGGCTCTTATGCAGAAAGTGGACAGATATGGGCACCTAGCTAACTTTAAAATTCATTTTGAAAAATCAATACTTTTACCCAGCTATGTACCCCAAGAGATGGCAAAGATGCTGAGGAGGGCGTACCCCTTTGTATGGAAGAAGGACTACTTGTTCTATTTGGGGGTACATATTACTGCAGATCAAAAAATATTATATGACCTTAATTACGCATCCCTAATGGCCAGGACAGTGGGGGACCTAAAGAAATGGACAGGACAATACCTAACATGGTTTGGAAAGGTAAGTGCCATTAAAATGTGCATATTGCCTAGAATTATCTATATACTACACACAGTCCCGATTAAATTACCAGAAACCTTTTTTAAACAGATACGGAAGGCTTTTGTAGCATTCGTGTGGAATGATAAACGACCAAGGTTGGCTTATGACATCCTGAGCAGAAGTAAGGCAGAGGGAGGAATGGGGTTGCCAGACATATCAGTGTATTATAAGGCTATGTCGCTGGTTCGAATTTTGAACTGGCGCCATGACTCCTCTAATAAAATGTGGGTCCCACTAGAAAAAACAATAGCAGGGAAGAACCTTGCAGGGGCCCCTTGGATCCCGAGTACGTCGAGAGGACTTTCGGAATGGACATCTCCCCTGACTTGGAACTCCTTGTTAATATGGGACAAGTTGAATAAAACAGGAGAGTATTCCCCCCAGGTGTCCCCCCTAGCCCCATTGGAGGGATTCCAATGGTTCCCCTCGGGGGAAGGGGGGATTCCTGGGGGCATGGGGTCGGGATGGAGATACCACGTGTGGTAAATTCGCGCCGCGGGGAACCTTAGCAGCCTATTCGAAGCTGGTTACAGCCCTAGGGAATATACCCACATCAGGCTGGAGATATTATCAAAGGACAGGTTTCTTTAACAAGATGAAACCTCTACTGAGATCATTAAACTCAATCACGGTGTTCGAGGGCCAGTGTGTGCGTTTGAGGGATGCCAGGCACCTGCTGTCTCAGATGTATAGACTGATATTAAGCGCCCGAAAGAGTACAGTCCCATATTTTATCAGGGAATGGGAAAGAGAATTAAATAAAAAACTGTCTGAGGAACTAATTAAAAAAATGATTAAATCAACTTATTCTACATCTATAAGTTCGTACGTTCAAGAGATGGCCTATAAATTCATGACAAGGTGGTACAGGAAACCAGTAAGATTGACTCAGATGTACCCAGAGGCAGATGCCCGGTGTTGGAGAGGATGTGAGCAGAGGGGTACATTTCTCCACCTGTGGTGGGAATGCCCCATGATTAAAACATTTTGGGTATCAATCGCACTATGGATTGAGAGGTTGACCCCTAGACCTATGGAGTTTACTCCTCTATGCTTCCTATTCCACGGAACACCCGGCTCCTTTAAAACCTACAGGAAGAGTATCACACCACACCTATTGAACGCAGCCAAATTATTGATCCCTAGATTTTGGAAACAGGCCGCCTGTCCAACATTAGAGGACTGGAAAAAGGAGGTTAACCGGATAATGGAAGCCGAAAGGTGGACTCAAGTAGTGAAGGACAAAAAAGGGGAATTTGAGAGGACTTGGGTAGGCTGGATACAGTGTGTACCTGAAATGGGCTGAGGATAGGAGGCATGGAGGGGGAAAGCAGGGGGCATAGTAGATCCATAAGGACCCCCAGTACAGTTGCTTATGGGTTAAGCTATAGAAGTATAAAGAAGCGAATCATGAACCTTGACCAGGACTGATATCGTTTTTTTTTTTTTTTTTTCCTTCTCCCCTCCCACTCTCTCTCTCTCATCGACCTCCCTAATAAATTCTGACTGCGTTGATGGTGTGGAGTGAGATGTCTGCCCTGACTGGGAGAAAGAGGGAGTTGAGTCGTGCTGGGGCGGAGAGGGGAGGGATGGAGAATAAGGAGTAGGGCACACACAGGAGAAGAGGGACTGGAAGTAATATTAGGATAGAGATTGTACATGATCACTGCGAGGATATCACAATTTTTCATTTTATTTCCCTGGGAAATACGGGTCGGTCACTTAAAATTGGGGGAAGAGTAGGTCGGAAGGATCGCCTGAACTTAAACACGGGCGAAGATATCACAAGGTATAATCATTTATATTTAAACACCATGGCCATTAGTGGTAGAGGGGAATCAATAAATAAACACGTTTTTTTTTTTTTTTAAAGTTTGTTTGTTTTTTCTCAAGCTGGGGAATTAGGCCATGGGGGCCGCTATACACAACTATGGGTAATTAATACCTAACCACGAGGCACAAATAAATACATATATATTTTCTTTTCTTTCTTTTCTTTTTCTCTCCCCACATAAAAAGAATAGACACCATGGCCATTAGTGGCCTCTTTGGAAGTAGGAAGGGGCACTGCCCAAGGGACAAATAAGGACACAGTAGGAGAACACACAACATAAGTAGAAGGAAAGGAGTGAGTGGGGACAGAGCAGACTTACTCCACCGCAGCCAGGGATGGCATGAAAGGGGGGGGGGGGGGAGGTGAGGGAATTATATACTTTCTTATTTTTTTTATTATTTTTTATTATTTCTTATTTTCTCTTGGGAGGGGGGATATTATTTTGATAAGACAATTTTGTACTTAGTTCTGTCTTGCAATGCTCATTTGTCCTTATGCAAATGTACAATGTTGAATGGAAATGTAAAATATTGAAGCTTATAATAAAATAAAAAACATTTTGATTATAAAAAAAGACCCCAAAACTTAGCACAGTAATGGAGGGAACCCCTCATAATGGGCACAGCAAGTGTACAGATCCTAGAAGTTAACAGAGGGATGGTGGGGACCCCTCATAATGGGCACCCCAGGTATACAGACCGCAGAACTTAGCACAGGGATGGTGGAAACCCCTTATAATGGGCAACCCGGGTATACAGACCCCAGAACTTAGCACAGGAATGGTGGGGACCCCTCATAATGGGCACCCCAGGAATACAGACCCCAGAACTTAGCACAGGGATGGTGGAAACCCCTCATAATGGGCACCCCAGGTATACAGACCTCAGAACTTAGCACAGGGATGGTGGGGACCCCTCATAATGGGCACCCCAGGTATACAGACTACAGAACCTAGCACAGGGATGGTGGGAACCCCTCATAATGGGCACCCCAGGTATACAGACCCCAGAACCTAGCACAGGGATGGTGGGGACCCCTCATAATGGGCACCCCAGGTATACAGACCCCAGAACTTAGCACAGGGATGGTGGAAACCCCTGATAATAGGCACCCCGGGTATACAGACCCCAGAACTTAGCACAGGGATGGTGGGAACCCCTCATAATGAGCACAGCAGGTGTAGAGACACAGAAACTAAGCACAAGGATGGTGGGAACCCCTCATAATGGGCACAACAGGTATACAGACCCAGGAACTCACTGCAGGTATGGTGGCAACCTCTAACAATGGGCAACACAGGTATGCAGACCTGGGAAATAAGCACAAGAATGATGGGGACCAGCCATAATGGGCACAGCAGGTATACAGACCTGGAAACTCAGCACAGGGATGGTGGGAAGGAACCCCTCATAATGGGCACAGAAGGTGCACAGACCTGGGAATTTAGCGCAGGTATGGTTGGGACCTCTAACAATGGGCAACACAGGTGTTCAGACCTGGGAAATAAGCACAAGGATGGTAGGGACCCCCCCCCCCCCAAAATGGGTATAGCAGGTGTACAGACTCGGGAACTCAGCACAGGGATGGTGGGAACCCCTCATAAGGTGTGCAGCTGGTGTACTGATCTGGGAAATCACCAGTAAAGTTCTAAGAGATAAAATGAGTGGACTGACTCTTAAAGTGGCAAAACATAAGTTGTGCAGAGCAAGGGTTGACTTGTAACGGTGTGCAAGGTCATGTACAAAGACCGGGGAAATAAATTGCAATCTTCGGTGAGATGATTATTACATAGAACATAATTTGGACTATTTGGAGAATTTGGGGAATTTATCTCTATGCCACCTCACACACGGGTTTGGTATTTAGGAGAGGCCGGATTTAATGGAGCCTACAAGGCTTTCGTGCAGAACCTTCAATAGCTGCACACTGGGCGTTTCCAGGATTTTTTGGTTCCATTCTAAACATCCTCTGAGAAAGTAGAATGGGGAGGAAATATCTTTGTGTAGGTTTCCTCTTACCCTGGCTGTTATCTGAACTCCCTGCAACCCCCCCACCAGCTTTTTCTTATTTAGGCTCCAAAGCAAACACAGCCCCCCCACACCCATCGCTCCTCAGCCCCCCACCCAGCTCTCTTAATTCCCCCCCCCCCCCCTCCAATAAGGACTGGCAGGGTAGGAAGTGCTGCCTGACAGGGAACATCTGTCTTTGTAAAAGTCACCGGTGCAAGATGGATCTTTCATTTTGTTAAACACAATAAGGCTGCACAGGACAACAGAATTGTTCACACACTTCCTCTAACATAGGAAGACGGGGGACATTGCATGACACGCCCTAATGGCGCTGAAAAACTGTAGCCATTGCAGGGATAAAGAGAACCTGTGCTTTGAATGGACTAGGTAAAGTAACTGGCTCACGTTAAATGGAAATAGTCTTTACTTTCTTTCCTGGGCTGCTTCACCGTCCGATCACCTGCTGCACCAGAAAATACCCAGAGAAGGTTCTGACAGGCATCAGGTTTTTGATGGAAAATTGGCATAACAATAGAACACCCTTCTGGTTCTGTGGTCAAGTGACAGCATCTATCCAAAGGGCCCCCCCAACTCATTGATACTCATGCATTTCCTTGTAATAGGGTGATAACGTGTCCCGGATTGCCCGGGACAGTCCCACATTTTGTAGGTCTGTCCCGGGCACCTTCATTCCAGGACAATACAGTGTCCCGGAATGAAACTGACACAGCCACCCCCCGGGCCAATCCGATGCCCCCAAAAAAGGCTGCCACATCACTGCTTTACTCACTGATAGTACTTGTCCTGGCCGGGAATGCCTGGAGGAGCACAATACCTGCGCTGTGATTCGTTACAGCACAAGCTGATTTTTGGGAAGGGGGGGTGTCCCTGAATGGTAGTTTAAAAATGTGGTCACCCTAGCTTGTAAGTGCCCGTGTTGGTTCTGGGGTGCCATTTTGTTTTTCCTCTCTAAGGTTCTCAACCTTAGTTGTCAAAATTAAAGAGTGGTAGGGGTGAAGCCCCAGGGATGATAGTCGGTTGTAATGCAGGAAGCAAGAACTAGTGTCTAGATTCTTGTGGGAGTTCCAAGGCCTGCATCTTCAGTTATGTAGACTACCTTGCATGGACTTTTCCCTTTGGTAAGAGTAATGGTAGTGGTTGGAAGAAGGAGTGTTGGCCCACCCAGCAGTGGTGATGGGTCTCCTGCCTGGACCATGTCCTTGGGTAACCTGTGAACCTATTGCTTTTGACCAAATTGGTGGCACGGCCTCAGATGGACCCAGCCTGGAATCACTATGCAAAGTATTTATGTAGTGCCCTCTCCAGAGATCCTAAGGCTGTACAGTGCAAGTCATAGCACAGTCAAGGTTTCCAACCACCCCTTCCCCCGCGGCTGAAACTATTCATGTAGGTCCCCTAGTGCCAGAACATCCTTCTGGTGCTGCTATCAAGACAAAGTGTCTGTGCATCTATGCAAAGGGCACCCCAACTTATTGACACTCATGCATTCTCCTGTAGGTCCCCTTTGGTGCCCATGTTGGGTCTGAGGTGGCATTTAGTTTTTCCCCATTGGGATCTCCATCAGGGCCGGGACAAGGGGTGGGCAGGAGGGGTGGCTGCCCTGGGCGCAATGCTTTGTTGTAGGGATGGGGACGCGCTGACCCTAACTCTAAGGAAGGGGGGCACAGTTTAGCATCTTTGCCCTGGGTGCGGATTGTCCCGGCACTGATCTCCATCTCCTTCCTACCTGGCGATATTAAAAAGTGGTAGGGGTGAAGCCCTGGGGACCATAGTTGGTTGTAGTGCAGGAAGCAAGAACAGAGGATAGATAGTGCCTAGGCCAGTGATGGCGAACCTTGGCACCCCAGATGTTTTGGAACTACATTTCCCATGATGCTCATGCACTCTGCAGTGTAGTTGAGCATCATGGGAAATGTAGTTCCAAAACATCTGGGGTGCCAAGGTTTGCCATCACTGGCCTAGGCTCTTGTGGGAGTTCCAGGGCTTGCATCTTCATTTATGTAGACTACCTTGCATGGGCTTTCTCCTTTTGGGGGAAAGTCATGGTCTTTTCCCCTTTGTAAGAAGGAGAACCTTGGAGCGAGTAAAATTGTCTGATGGAATCATGAAGTAATGGACTGTTGAAGATCAAGTTACTTTTTGAACTGCTAAATCCCATGCTGTTTTTCACTGGTATGGAGTAAAGAAATGCTCCAGCAAGGCACAGACTGATGCCTTGTACACACGACAGTGTTTCCTGGCGGTAAAAAGTCTGCCGGGAAACCCGAGGGGAAAACCGAGAACCTGCTCGGTAACTTTTTCCCCCTACACACGACTGGGTTTCCTGACAGGAAAACTGCCATGAGAGCTTTGGTCGGGAATCCCGGCCGTGTGTATGCTCCATCGCAGTGTTTCCCATAGGAAAACTGCCGGGTTAAAAAACGCCGGGAATCCCGGCGGGAAAAAGGGAAACATCTTCTCATTTTTCCCACCGGGATTCCCGGGGGTTTTCCTGTCGGGAAAACTGCGATGGAGCATACACGCGGCCAGTTTTCCTGGCCAAAAGCTCTCATAACAGTTTTCCAGACAGGAAAACCGATCGTGTGTACGAAGTATGAGCCTTGTCGTTGAACAAGAAGTAAATGTGGACACTGGCTCGGACAGGGAACTGGTAGTGGGTGAAAGAACAAGTATTGGCCCACCTGGCAGTGGTGACGGGTGTCCTGCCTGGACCACATGCTGGGAAAACCTGTGTTCCTGCTGCATTTTTCCAGGTTAGTGGCACGGCCTCAGAGGTACCCGGTCTGGAACCACTATGCTGAGGCCCCCCAACAGCTATTTTTATTTGTGAGTGCCCTTGCCAAAGATCTTCAGGCAATGAAGTACAAGCCAGAGCTCAGGGAAGGTTTCCAACACCCCACCTTCCCCCTCAAGGGCTTACACTATTCATGTAGGTCTCCTAGTGGCAGAACTGGCTTATCATCCACTGCCAGGGGGTGCTGCACCCCATTGCTTCTTTCTCCATTGCAGCCACCACTAAAATCTCCGGTGTCTGTTGGTGTCGAATGCTCAGGGGAGGCAGTGAGATCTCTCTTTCAGTCGTGTGACCGCGCTTTAAGCTTAGCAAATTGCTGCTCGACCTGAGCACCGTCACGTGGAAGGAGGCCACATGTTCCCCCAAACATGGAACCACCATAGGTTCCCCCAAACATGGAACCACCATAGGTTCCCCCAAACATGGAACCACCATAGGTTCCCCCAAAAAAGGAACCACCAGGGATTTTTAATGGCTGAAGTGGTTGGAGAGCTTGGAGAGGTATCAGTGGGTAAGGTTAGTCTGCCCATGTTCACTTGGAACACCCAATAACGAATGCGGTAAATTAACGAGTAGTTATTAAAATATATCCACCATTTGGGTTCTGCTTGGCAACCTCTTCTCAATAACCACCAGGAATACTGGTATTATTATTATTATTATTATTAACGTAAGATTTTCACTCACCTATTTGCAGCGTTTGCATTCGGTTGTCCAGGATTGCCGTCATGTTCTAAAAACACAAGACAGTAAAGAGAAGAAGTGTCATTAAAGAGGAATTATAATCAATAAATATAAAATAATAACATTATTAATAATTAATAATATATATTTAATCATTAAATAATAATCATTACATAATCATTTAATCGTAATGAATAAAATACTCATTAAGGTTGCAGTTTACTCAACAATTATAATACATATACTTCTTCTGGCATAATACAATGTCGCCAATAGATGATACTCATAAAAGCCATCCCACCTCAGAATTGGAAAGTTTCAATATAGTAAATGATTGCTTTTGTGTTTAATACTTCTTTAATACGGTTGCAGAATAGATAGATTTTAGGTGTATCTTATTTTCAGTAAAGTGATGTAACTATACACATTGCAAACCAAGTGGCAGCTATGGGGCTTGAGGGTGGCAAGGTGGCCCCACTATGGAGGTTATCCATTCCTGAAGGCACAAAGGATCATGCTATTTGATCACACTGTTACTAGTTACAGATCTCCTTTGCATCTCCTCTAGATACATATATTGGCTTTAGAGCTTCTGATCATCCTGGCCATACACAAAGCTAATTGGTTTCAGTGTAGAGATGCACCAGATTTTGCACTCTCCAGCTTTAGTAAATAACCCCCAATGACTTTCATTCATAGCCATTCACTGTGTAATAATGTGATCTTTGTTATTGGTCACAGTGATCACATGGTACAGGGCCAATTACAGGGAACCTAAACTATGTGATAGCTGTGGCCAATCACATATATCACAATAGTACACAACGGCACATGAATGGATACCATTGACAATGTAAAAATAATTGCTTATACAGGGATAATTACTGTATTAAGCAATCCTAGTGTGAAAAATAAATAAATCACTTTCCCAGAGGAGTACGGTGTCACTAAAGTGACACCGTACTGCTCTGGTGACAAAATCGTAAAAAAATTTAAAAAAAGTTAAAAGTGTTTTAAAAATTATATATATATATATATATATATATATATATATATTTACATATTCACATTAGTCAGTGTCCCTGATCACTGCCACACCATTCATATCATAAAGCTGTACTGCTCTGGTGACAATACGTAAAAGGTTTATTTACTTGCCGGATGCCTAACTGTAAATGTACATCATGACTTTACAATTAAGTACTGGCGTTATGGCAGCAGCTAGCTGCCATAACCCCGGTATCTTTCTGACGGGTGGCTTTCTGATAAAAGTGCAAGCTCACTTTTATAGGCACACACAGACCCCCCCCCCCCCCCCCCTCCGCTTCCCAGTGATTTCCGAGCTTACCGGTGCAATTGGTGAGCCCAGAACCGATCCGGTGCGGCCGATTAGTCGACTAAAATACGACTGAAACTAAAACAATTGAGATGACTAAAATACGACTAAAACTAAAATGGCATTTTAGTCAAAAGATTAAAATGAGATTAAAACTAAAATGCCATTTTAGTCAAAAGACCAAGACTAAAACTAAATTTTAATTTGACTTCAAAATGTTCATACCTCAATACCATAAATAATAACATATTCGATTCTTCACTCCAGCAGTATATAATGAGTTTGGAAATTGTAGAGAAATGTTACCTAATGCATTACAATTTAATTACACCCATTAGATTTTAGACGACTAAAATCAGTTTTAGTCAACTAACATGTACTGGAGATTTAGTAGACTAAATACAACTAAAACAATTGCAGAAGACTAAAATGGGACTAAATCTAAAAAGGCCTTTTTAGTCCTAAGACTAAAACTAAAACTAAATCAAAATTTGCTGCCAAAATTAACACTGGAAGGAAGTCGAGTGAGAGCAAGATAACCCCCACTCGGCTCTATGCCCTTGGAGGACCGGAGCAAAGTCTGATGTCACTTCGGGTTCTCGGGCAGACAGAAAGTTTTTATTTATTTTTTGGTAAAAGGCAAATTTTCATTTTTTTTATTTTCAATTTTTAAAAGTGTAAAAAAAATATATAAAAAAATAAATGGAAAATAAATAATAATAAAAAAATATATAGTAAAGCGCCCCATCCCTCTGAGTTTACACGCAGAAGTGATCACCGTAAGATCACTTTTATAGGCACACACAGCCCCCCCCCCTTTCCAGTCATTTCCAAGCTTACCGGTGCCATTGGTAAGCCCAGAACTGATCCGGTGCGGCCAATGGCAAGGCAGGAAGTCGAGTGAGAGCAAGATAACCCCCACTCGGCTCTATGCCCTTGGAGGACCGGAGGGACGTCTGATGTCACTTCCAGATCTCGGGCAGACAGAAAGGATTTTTTTTATTGTTCAAAGGCAAAAATGTCATTGTTTTGATTTTCAATTTTTTGGCTTTTAAAGGTAAATGTGAGATTTGAGGTCTTTTTGACCCCAGATCTCTCAATAAAGAGGAACTGTCATGCTTATTTCTATTACAAGGGATGTTTACATTCCTTGTAATAGAAATAAAAGTTAAAAAACTAAAAATAAATTCAAGAGACAGTGTAAAAAAAAAAAAAATATATATATATATAAAAAAATTATTGGAAAATAAATAATAAAAAAAAAATATATAGCAAAAGCGCCCCATTCCTCTGAGCTCGCACGCAGAAGCGAAGGCATATGTAAGTCGCGTCCGCATATGTAAACAGTGTTCAAACCACACATGTGAAGTATCGCCGAGATCTAGCACAAGACCTCCTCTGTAAGACCCCTTTCACACTGAGGTGGGGGCGTCGTCTGCGGCAAAGCGCCGCTATTTTAATTTTTTTGTAAAACTTTGTTTATTGATTTTCTGCAAATACAATTATTAATTAGGCACATAAACGGTTACATCACATGTATCGATCAGTGCAGAAGAAGAGTATCACATCAGTGTAAATCGCTGCTATTTTTATCAGCGATTTACTGTCGGATTTGCGGCGCTATTCGACCGCTAGCGGGGCGATTTTACCCCCTGCTAGCGGCCGAGAAAGGGTTAAAAAGCACCACAAAGAGCCTCTGCAGAGGCGCTTTGCTGGGGGTATAGCTGCGGTGTCCCATTGATTTCAATGGGCAGGAGCGGTATACACACCGCTCCTTCACCGCTCCAAAGATGCTGCTAGTAGGACTTTTTTTAGCGTCCTGCAAGTGGAAACCCCAGAACACAGCGGGGACCAGTGAGGACGGCGCAGCGCGACTCGCGCATGCGCAGTAGGGAACCGGGCAGTGAAACCGCAGCGCTTCACTTCCCGATTCCCTCACTGAGGATGGCAGCGGGGGAAGCCGAGAGACGAGCGGTAGCTCAGCTTCGGCTGCCGACGTCGCCGGCGACCTGGACAGGTAAGTGTCCATTTTTAAAAAGTCAGCAGCTGCAGTATTTGTAGCTGCTGGCTTTTAAAAAAAAAAAAATTCCAGTGAACCTCTGCTTTAAGGGAACTGTACCTCCGGACACCACTCCTGTCTCAGGAGTAGTGCCAGGAGGTATGGTCTCCTTGAGGATCACTCTCTGCTTGAGGGGGACCTCAGGGTAGGGTGACCACGTGTCCCGGATTGCATTTTGCAGGTCTGTCCCAGGTCCCGGGCACCTTCATTCCAGGACAATACAGTGTCCCAGAATGAAGCTGACACAGCCACCCCCCCCACCCTCCCCAGTATCTGATGCCCCCCAAAAAAGGCCACCACATTGCCGCTTTACTCACTGACAGTACTTGTCCTGGCCGGGAATGTCTGGAGAGGCACAATCCCCGCCCCCTGCTTGTGATTGGAGAAATCATAAATCCCACCTCTTGTGTCTAATCACAGCAGGGCAGTGTAAAGCCAGCATTGGAACAAGGTTAAACGGGTCTCGGCCAGTCAGGACAAGTGCTGCCAGTGAGTAAAGTGGCTATGCCACTTTTGGGGACGTGATCAGTTCTTCTGGGTAGAGCGCGCATCCGCTGCCCCAGCTGTGCCGTGATTAATTACAGCACAAGCTGATTTTTTGGGAAGGGGGTCCCTGAATGGCTGTTTGGAAATGTGGTCACCACCATTGGGTGTGCCAGGTGTGCCTGGGCACACCCTAATCACTCTGTGCTGTGCTGATTCCCCCTACGGCTCAGGCTTTCCCCCATGTTGCGCACCCACATGTTTCAGGATGGAGAGTGGGGAAGGGGCCAATCAATATGTCATTGATCGGCCCTTTCCTTTTCTAAATGAACACAATGAACACACTCACAAACAGTGTTCAATCATAATCGAAGCATAGTAAACTGTGTTTACTATGCTTACGTTTGTGAATGACCGGGAAGCCGCTCAGCACATGGCATTTCCCATTCATTCACTGTCCAGTGCAGCTGAGGCTGCAGAGAAAATCATGTGTGTTTGAGCTTTGGGGTGCACACCCTAATGCAATACGGCTGTGCACACCTATGGTGGTCACCCTACCTCAGGGGGATCCTATCTCCTGCCACCTATCCTGTCTCATTGCACCGTACCTCTTGGTCCCACTCTACCTCTAAAGGACCTTACATCCTGGCAACACCTCTGTATCAGGCTAGATGCCAGAAGCAGAGGCGGCTCTCTAATTAGGCAAATTAGGCGGTCGCCTAAGGCCTCGCACTCACAGGGGCCTCGCGGCGGCCTAATTTGCCTGTGATCAATACTAATGTTGGCCTCATCGGATCTCTCTATTACCCCTCTCTCTTTCTCACCTCCCCCTCTCTCCCCCCTCTTGCATTGGCTGAATATGTCTGATGGGTGAGGAGGGTGCCCTGGAAGTGGTGCTGATCACCTGTGTGCTAGATCCGTGCATTTTCTGCAGCCATTTTTCTTGCTTGAATTATTTTTCCCATTATGGGCGTGAGTGGGGCCTCATGTCTAAGTTTTGCCTAAGGCCTCACAAAGCCTAGAGCCGCCTCTGGCCAGAAGGTACAGTCCCCTTGTAGGAAAGTCTCAGCCTAAGGACTCCTTGGATCTCCATGCACCAGACCAACCCATCACTTCCAGGTGCCTCTGTATTGGTGTTTCATTGGTGTAAGGTGGACATTGCACACAAATGCCTAAAAACACATGAGATTATTCTCATTATTTGAGCTACTGTATATCTGCATGCGTGAAGAAGTGGATGTTGCTTAAAAAAAGGTGACTGATGAAAATCAATATATTTGAGACCTTTATAATAGTGATGTTGCAATGAGATTTTTTATAGCTTTAGGCCACTTTCACACTGAGGCGCTTTTCAGGCGCTTTTGAAGCGCTTTCAATTCATTTCAATGGAGAGGGGCGTTTTTTCAGCGCACTGCCCCAGTGTGAAAGGATTCATTGATTTTAATGGAAATAAGTTTTCAGGCGCTTTTTTTAGCGTGAAAGTGCCTGAAAAGTGCCTCAGTGTGAAAGTGGCCTTAGAAAAAAAATCTGTGAATGTCAAATAACCTATTGGAGTTCTCAGTTCTAACATATAGGCCATGGTGTCTCACTTTTTTTGCTGCATAGAATCTTATGCCCTCTACACAGTCCGCTGGACTTTTTTCATTGGAAAAAACAATCGTGTATGGGCCCCATCAAACTTTTTTCCATCGGTGTTAAAAAATAGAACATGTTTTAAATTTTTCCGATGGAAAAAAAACGATAGGAAATTCTGATCGTCAGTGTTGTGTCAGTGTTGTGGAACGCATGCTCGGAAGCAGGCCCGGACTGGGACAAAAAATAGGCCCGGCATCTAAAGCCGCGTACAACCGATCATTTTTCCCGTCGGGAAAAATAATAATTTTTTTTTTTAACAAGAAAAACGACCGTGTGTGGGCTTTTTGTCATTTTTCCCGACGGGAAAAACGACATTAATCACGACGAGAAAAATTAGAACATGCTCTAATTTTTCTCGTCGTGATTCCCGTTGTTTTTTTCTGCGGCAGTTTTCCCATAGGGAAACACTGCTGGGGAGCCTACACACGGTCGTTTTTCTCGACCAAAAAAAAAATGTCGGGAAAAACGGACGTGTGTAGGGAACTGAGCCGTTCCCTAGTTTTTCCCATTGATTTTCTCGACTGTGTTTTCACCGTCGAGAAAATCGATCGTGTGTACGCGGCATTAGACTGAGCAGCCCGGGGGGGGGGGGGGGGGGGGGGCGCGGCGGTCGGTTAATGATGGGATGTGGGGTTCCAGCACCTTGTACCTCTGGACCCCTTTACATTACACAGCACCCTGGACCCCTTTACATTACATAGCACCCTTCACCTCTGGACCCTTTTACATTACACAGCACCTTGCACCTCTGGACCCCTTTACATTACACAGCACCCTGCACCTCTGGACCCCTTTACATTACACAGCACCCTGCACCTCTGGACCCCTTTACATTACACAGCACCCTGCACCTCTGGACCCCTTTACATTACATAGCACCGCACCTCTGGACCCCTTTACATTACATAGCACCGCACCTCTGGACCCCTTTACATTACATAGCACCGCACCTCTGGACCCCTTTACATTACACAGCACCTTGCACCTCTGGACCCCTTTACATTACACAGCACCCTGCACCTCTGGACCCCTTTACATTACACAGCACCCTGCACCTCTGGACCCCTTTACATTACATAGCACCGCACCTCTGGACCCCTTTACATTACACAGCACCCTGCACCTCTGGACCCCTTTACATTACATAGCACTGCACCTCTGGACCCCTTTACATTACACAGCCTCCACAGTTTGTTACACAGACACCCCCTAACAGTTCTGGACCCCCTGCATGTTACACAGACCTCCCTACAGTACAGACCCCCCTCTCTACAGTGCAGACCCCCTCCCTACAGTGCAGACCCCCTCCCTACAGTGCAGACCCCCTCTACAATACAAACCCCCTCTACAATACAGACCCCCCTACATTACAGCCCCCCTACATTACAGCCCCCCCTACATTACAGACCCCCTCCCTATAGTACAGACCCCCTCCCTACAGTACAGACCTCCCCTACATTACAGACCCCCCTACAATACAGACCCCCCTAAATTACAGACCCCCCTCTACAATACAGAACCCCCCTACATTACAGACCCCCCTACAATACAGACCCCCTACAATACAGACCCCCCTACAATTCAGACCCCCCTAAAATACAGAACCCCCTACATTTCAGAACCCCCCTACAATACAGAACCCCCCTACATTTCAGACCCCCCTACAATACAGAACCCCCTACAATACAGAACCCCCTACATTTCAGAAGCCCCCTACAATACAGAACCCCCCCTACATTTCAGAACCCCCCTACAATACAGAACCCCCCTACATTTCAGACCCCCCTACAATACAGAACCCCCTACAATACAGAACCCCCCTACAATACAGAACCCCCCTACATTACAGACCCCCCTACAATACAGAACCCCCCCTACATTTCAGACCCCCTTCAATACAGAACCCCCCTACATTACAGACCCAGCTACAATACAGACCCCCCTACAATACAGGACCCCCCTACAATACAGACCCCCCTACAATACAGAACCCACCTTCATTTCAGACCCCCCTACAATACAGACCCCCCTACAATACAGAACCCACCTTTATTTCAGACCCCCCTACAATACAGACCCCCCCTACATTACAGACCCCCCTACAATACAGACCCCCCTACAATACAGAACCCCCCTACAATACAGAACCCCCCTACATTACAGACCCCCCTACAATACAGAACCCCCCTACATTTCAGACCCCCCCTACATACAATACAGAACCCCCCTACATTACAGACCCCCCTACAAAATACAGAACCCCCCTACAATACAGAACCCCCCTATATTTCAGACCCCCCCATACATTTCAGAACCCCCCTACATTACAGACCCCCTACAATACAGAACCCCCTATATTTCAGACCACCCCTACAATACAGAAACCCCCCTACAATACAGACCCCTCTTCAGACCCATAATGTACCCCAGATCAGCGCGGGACTGCATGTTGGGTCCCCTCCCCCCTGTGTGGACATAAAGGAGGAGGGGGAGGCGGCTTCACTCTGCTTGGCTGTGTGAGACAGCCGACCCGAGACTGATCAGATCATCAGTGCCGCGGCCACCTTGCCAGAGAAAAGGGGATAGTTGCGGGTCCCAGCCCCCTAAAGTGTGCCGACGGGTGTCACTGTCACTCGAGTTTGGCCTCGCAGCTGAGAGTGCACTGGGGCAGTGGCGTCACTAGGGTTGGTGTCACCTGGTGTGGCAAAACATGGTGTCACCCCCCTCCTGCCTATCCTGCCCAGCGCCCTGCAGGCAGCGCAGGTCACGAGGCGCACCCCCAAATGACCCCTGGAAATTAAAGTATAGGGTGGTATTGGGCCGGCTGGGGCGATATAGGGCAGGTTGGGGTAATATAGGGCAGGTTGCGGTGATATAGGGCAGGCTGGGGTGGCATAGTGCAGTTGGCGGTGGTATATGGCAGGCTGGGTGGCATAGGGCAGGTTGGGGTGATATAGGACAGGGTGTGGTGGCATAGAGCAGGTTGCGGTGGCATAGGGCAGGTTGCGGTGGCATAGGGCAGGCTGCGGTGGCATAGGGCAGGTTGTGGTGGCATAGGGCAGGTTGGGGTGGTATAGAGCAGTTTGCGGTGGCATAGGGCAGGTTGGGGTGGTATAGAGCAGTTTGCGGTGGCATAGGGCAGGTTGGGGTGGTATAGAGCAGTTTGCGGTGGCATAGGGCAGGTTGGGGTGGTATAGAGCAGTTTGCGGTGGCATAGGGCAGGTTGCGGTGGCATAGGGCAGGCTGGGGTGGTATAGGCAGGGCTGATCCGCCCTATAGGCTTGCTAGGCAAGCTGCATAGGGCCCCGAGTAATTACTAGGGGCCCCCGAATCTTCGCCGCCGCCGCAACCGCCGCCGCCGCCACTAGAGGTCCGCAGGCCGGGCGGAGACAATTTTCATTTTCTTGTAGACCAAGAGGAGGGTCAGGGTGGCTGCCAATAGGAAATGAGCTGCGGCACCGCCCACCTCCCGCCCCGCTAATGTCTGTCTGTGTGTGAGTGAAATGTGGGAAGGGGCGGGGGTGGGCGGCGGCGCCACAGCTTAATTCCTATTGCCAGCCACCCGGCCGGCTCCTCCACTGTCCCCTCTGCGTAATGGCAGCGGAGAGAGTCTCTGCTGCTGGGGCATCACACCTGGTGTAAGGGGGGCCTCTGCTGGGAATGCCTGGTGTAAGGGGGGCCTCCGCTGGGAATGCCTGGTGTAAGGGGGGCCTACCCTGGTGTAAGGCCTCCGCTGGGAATGCCTGGTGTAAGGGGGCCTCCGCTGGGGAGGCCTGGTGTATAGGGGGGCCTCCACTGGGAATGCCTGGTGTAAAGGGGGCCTCCGCTGGGGAGGCCTGGTGTAAGGGGGGCCTCCGCTGGGAAGGCCTGGTGTAAGGGGGGCCTCCGCTGGGAATGCCTGGTGTAACGGGGGCCTCCGCCTGGGAGGCCTGGTGTAAGGGGGGCCTCCGCTGGGAATGCCTGGTGTAAGGGGGGCCTCCGCTGGGGAGGCCGGGTGTAAGGGGGGCCTCCGCTGGGAATGCCTGGTGTAAGGGGGGCCTCCGCTGGGGAGGCCTGGTGTAAGGGGGGCCTCCGCTGGGAATGCCTGGTGTAAGGGGGGCCTCCGCTGGGAATGCCTGGTGTAAGGGGGCCTCCGCTGGGAATGCCTGGTGTAAGGGGGCCTCCGCTGGGGAGGCCTGGTGTAAGGGGGGGACTCCGCTGGGAATGCCTGGTGTAAGGGGGGACTCCGCTGGGAATGCCTGGTGTAAGGGGGGCCTCCGCTGGGGAAGCCTGGTGTAAGGGGGGACTCCGCTGGGAATGCCTGGTGTAAGGAGGGACTCTGCTGGGAATGCCTGGTGTAAGGAGGGACTCTGCTGGGAATGCCTGGTGTAAGGAGGGACTCTACTGGGAATGCCTGGTGAAAGGAGGGACTCTACTGGGAATGCCTGATATAAGGAGGAACTCTACTGGGAATGCCTGGTGTAAGGGGGACTCCGCTGGGAATGCCTGGTGTAAGGAGGGACTTGGGGCTTCCACTGATTCTGCATTATGGTGAGTTGAATAATTTCATTCTATATTACAATGTAATAATAGAAATAATGCGCTTCAGTCATCCTGACACCATAACAACCATTGTGCCGGGATGATTGAAGCGCTAACACCAGGTGTTTGGAGTATCTTTATCTGCTGATTTGTTAAACTTTCTGGAATACACATATTTCTATTGTGGTGTAGGATCTGGGCCTGCTGTCCCTCCACCCCTCTTTCTTTCTATCTCTCCCTCTTTCTTTCTCTCTTTCTTCCTCCATCCCTCATTCATCTCCGACTCTAACCACACCCCTCCGAGCCACGCCCACGTAAGCCACGCCCACCATTCCGCGTAAACCACACCCGTTTTTTGCCACCGTAAAGGGCCCCTTAGCAGAATTTTGCTTAGGGCCCCAGGGAGGTCAGGATCGGCACTGGGTATAGGGCAGGTTGCGGTGGCATAAGGCAGGTTGCGGTGGCATAGGGCAGGGTGCGGTGGCATAAGGCAGGTTGGGGTGGCACGCATAGGGCAGGGTGCGTTGGCATAGGGCAGGCTGGGGTGGTATGGTACCAGGTTAGGACTCTATGTAGTGACATGTGCAGCAGTGCAGTAACTTACAGCATGCCTGGAGATGAAGACACTCTGGCTGCTGTGTCCTCGTTTCTTTCTCCTTCAGCTGTGGGAGCAGCCAGAGTGAACAAGTCTGTGGGAGGAGTGGAGGGGGCAGCCACACCCCCAGCTCCGCCCACCAACTCCGGCTGCCTCTGGAGATATTGGAGATGATGGGAAAGACGTGACATGCTGTCCGGCGGCCCGCAGGCCGTCGCTGGCCACTGGCGGCCCGCGGGCCGCCGCGGCCCACCGGGCATTTGTCCGGTATGCCCTATGGCCAGTCCGGGCCTGCTCGGAAGCATTGAACTTCATTTTTCTCAGCTCGTCAGAGTGTTTTACGTCACAGCGTTTTGGACGGTCTGAATTTTGTCTGATGGAGTGTAGGCAAGACTGAAGGAAGTCAGCTTCATCAGAATTCCAACGGAAAATTGCATCGGATTTTATTCCATCGGAAATCCGATCGTGTGTACAGGGCATTAGAGTAGGATCACTTTAGGAGTGAGACCAGCTGATGTGGAACTCCGGCATGAAGGTTTTACCACTAGAGCTTCAAAGAGACCCAAGCAGACGAAAGATGACTCAGCTCGCCGTCACCCATCCCTGACCCCAGAATGACCCGTAATGGTAATTTTTCATCTTCTAAAAGTTTTTTATGTAGAAGTGTAAACGTATGATTCCTACTCAACATACATATAAGAAGACACATTTATACGTTTGGCTCCCATTCAAACTTCTACATTCTGCTTAGGTGCCCAGTGGTTCCGCCATACTATTTCTCTCTCTCATTGCAATCCTTTCAGTCGGCTCTGACTGATTGAGAACAAGGCATTATATGGCTGACTGGTTTTATCTCAGCAGCCTTTCTTCAATAATGCTGACTGCAGTGTTGTCAGTGTTACCAGGAATCTACAAATCTGTATATGAAAGGATGATATGTGAAAATATAGAATGCTAGAATGTGAAAGTAACAATAAAGAGTCAGTCCACCCAAAATTGATCTTTCTGTGTTTGGACCCTGGAAAGTCTCTTCTGTCAGTTAAGAAGAACCTTATGAGTGAGATCTCTACATTGAGTTCCCCAGTCCCTGCACCTGCTGTGTCCATTATGAGGGGTTCCCACCATCCCTGTGCTGAGTTCATGGGTCTGTACACCTGCTGTGCCCATTATGAGGGGCTCCCACCATCCCTGTGCTGAGTTCCCAGGTCTGTACACCTGCTGTGCCCATTATGAGGGGTTCCTACCATCCCTGTGCTGAGTTCCCAGGTCTGTACACCTGCTGTGCCCATTATGAGGGGCTCCCACCATCCCTGTGCTGAGTTCCCAGGTCTGTACACCTGCTGTGCCCATTATGAGGGGTTCTCACCATCCCTGTGCTGAGTTCCCAGCTCCATGCACCTGCTGTGCCCATTATGAGGGGTTCCCACCATCCCTGTGCTGAGTTCCCGGGTCTGTACACCTGCTGTACCCATTATGAGGGGTTCTCACCATCCCTGTGCTAAGTTCCCAGGTCCATGCACCTGCTGTGCGCATTATGAGGGGTTTCCACCATCCCTGTGCTGAGTTCCCGGGTCTGTACACTTGCTGTTGCCCATTATGAGTGGCTTCCACCATCGTTCCTGGTTTTGTACACCTGCTGTTGCCCATTATGAGGAGTTCCCACCATCCCTGTGCTGAGTTCCCGGGTCTGTACACCTGCTGTGCCCATTATGAGGGGTTCCCACCAGCCCTGTGCCGAGTTCCCGGGTCTGTACACCTGCTGTGCCCATTATGAGGGGCTTCCACCAGCCCTGTGCCGAGTTCCCAGGTCTGTACACCTGCTGTACCCATTATGAGGGGTTCTCACCATCCCTGTGCTGAGTTCCCGGGTCTGTACACCTGCTGTTGCCCATTATGAGGGGCTCCCACCAGCCCTGTGCCGAGTTCCCGGGTCTGTACACCTGCTGTACCCATTATGAGGGGTTCCCACCATCCCTATGCTGAGTTCCTGGGTCTGTACACCTGCTGTACCCATTATAAGGTAGGGTGACCAGACATCACCGGTTCCCGGGGACAGTCCCCGGATTGAGGACACTGTCCCCGGACCAAGTCTGTCCCCTGGTTTTGTCCCCGGATTGGATTTGAACAGGGGCTGGGGCAATTTCAAAGACAGTCAGTGCAGAATTAAAAAAAAATCATCTGAATTTTTTTATATTATCAGTGCCCCTTTCTGATGATCATGTGCTGGTCGGAGCGGAGGGAATATTTCTTCAGTTTCGGGTGCATTCCCATCCAGCTCCGCTCGCATGTTCTTCTGCCTTAGCTCAAGTCGGCCAGCCAGCCGCCTGCCTGCTTATCTCCTTGCCTTCCCTGGTGGAGTGATCTTCCTCCTCTCCCCACTCAGTAATAGCCGGGGGGCCCGGAGAGTAATACTTGACAGGCTGTGAGGCGGGCGGCGGCGGTGACGGGCAGAGAGTCGCTGATTGCCGCCATTACTACCGTAGTAAATAAAATATTTCCCCTGATTTCATTTTAAAAATCTGGTCACCTTATTATAAGGGGTTCCCACCATCCCTCCAAGACCAAAAATTATTTTGGAGAAATAGGAGGAGCCGGGACACACAATGGCGCTCAGGAACACCCACATAGTTTGGGATGGAATCAGAATCAAGGCTTATGGCACAGAGATCTCACTGCTGGAGATGCAAAATGTATAAGAAGCCAGGGTCTGATGCAGCTCACTAAACTTCATTTTTAACTAAACTAGAACTTTTTGGTGGAATTATCCTTTAGAAATGACTCCCATCATTATAATAGCAGAATGTGGACAATTATGAGAAATACGCCCCATACCTTCCAAGCCTTTGCTGTCTCCTTGAGGATTTCAGCTCATCCAGGGAATGTCATTCGGTGTTGTGGTGAATATGAAGGTTCTCTATATCTGGTAGTACAGCATAGACCTGAGCCGTCCAAAGCCTGGGACCCGGGGCCCTCCCAGCCTCTCCCTTCCAGCTCCTGTCCGGAGCCCAACGCCTCTCCTGCCTCTGTACACCCCTTCCTTCCTCTGTCGCCACATTACCACTTATATATTGTGGCTGAGGGGGGGCGTCTAGGTATTATAAACTCCCTTCCAATTATTTTTAGAGGAGCAGCAAAAGAGGAAGTGTGCCTTCTGAGTGGCCGCAATGGATTACATTTGTAGCAAGGCTAGCCTATGTGGATGTGTCCCATGTGGTAAGTGGTCAACTTTCTTGATAAAGGGGCCTTTAGTGTGGCCCCTGACATCACTATAGGGCCAAACATAAAATTCTGTAAATGAGAGACTTCAAACATACAACAGGAGATGGTCAGAGACCGCAGACATATCACAGGAGATGGTCAGAAAATGCAGACATACTACAGGAGATGATCACCGACTCCAGCCATATTACAGGGGATGGTCAGGGACTGCAGACATACTACAGGAGATGATCAGAGACTGCAGACATATTACAGGGGATGGTCAGGGACTGCAGACATAATACAGGAGATGATCAGAGACTGCAGACATACTACAGGAGATGGTCAGAGACTGCAGACATACTACAGGAGATGATCAGAGACTGCAGACATACTACAGGAGATGATCAGAGACTGCAGACATACTACAGGAGATGATCAGAGACTGCAGACATACTACAGGAGATGGTCAGGGACTGCAGACATTTTACAGGAGATGGTCGGAGACTGCAGGCATACTACAGGAGATGATCTGAGACTGCAGACATACTACAGGAGACGGTCAGAGACTGCAGACATACTACAGGAGATGGTCAGAGACTTCAGACATACTACAGGAGACGGTCAGAGACTGCAGACATAGTACAGGAGACAGTCAGAGACTGCAGAGATAGTACAAGAGACGGTCAGAGACTGCAGACATATTACAGGAGATGGTTAGAGACTGCAGACATATTACAGGAGATGGTTAGAGACTGCAGACATACTACAGGAGATGGTCAGAGACTGCAGACATACTACAGGAGATGGTCAGAGACTGCAGACATACTACAGGAGATGATCTGAGAGTTGTCTTTGACAGCCCGGTCTTAGTGCTGAGAACACACAGTTAGCCTAGTGATGCATATGTGTGGTGTGTGGGCATTAAAGCACACCCTTTTGGCACAGCTCATATATGTTGGCAGTTGTAAAGGGGTTAGGCTTCATGCACACTGGGCTAAAAAATAAATAAAAAAAAGACTGTTCCCCTGGCAGAATAAAGCTATTTTGCACCCAGTGTAGGCGAGTTTTGAATTTATTTATTTTTCTACCAGAAAGCTCCAATCAGAAACGATTAGGCCAGTGTGCATGGACCCCTTAAGTGTTGCCCATGGATCATTTTGGACAATTTAATTTTTTTGGAGACTTGACATGTTTGGTATCTATTTACTGGACACCACTGGGTATTTTGTTGTGTTTGTGTTCACTAAAATTAATTTGAGCGCGTTTGCTACTGAAAATATATGTAAATATGGTGCTTTTTTTTTCATGCAGCAATAAATATTGCAATTGCCATCATTTCAAATCTACAGTGTCTCTATATTTATATTTGCGTTGGGGGTTTTAAGTAAGCTTCAGGCCTAAAATCTGCATTTTAACATTTTGTAAAAAAAAAAAAATGGAGAGGAAAGTGATTCTTTTCCCATTATCCTGTCAATGATAGCTAAAAAATGGGAGAAGTTCATCACTAGAGGAACATATTTCCCAGCACGCTAGAAAAAATTTGCAGGAAATACTGAACACATTTGACTCTGAGTGACTCCAGTCCATTTTCCCAGTTTGTTTCTAGTTATCATCAGAACTACAGTTAAATGTAAAAAAAATAAAAGTGGGGGGTAGCAGGGACTCACCCTGGTAGTACTGGCCTTTAATGGCATCGCATGAGACGGAAACAAATTCCATATAAATTTTATTTTACATCATATTAAAAAAATGTCAAGTGCATGGAAAAATATAAAAACATGTGTAAATATGATACAAATGGTCAGCCAACACCTTCTAATATACTTATTTGACAAAGCAATAAGCTGGAGGTGTATAAGTTGATAGATTGTCCAAGGACAAACGCGTTTCGCTAGTTGCGTAGCTTTCTCAGGACCCGTTCATTAGTTATAATATTCTGCTAAATATAACATAAATGCATTTCAGTGTTTAATAACATAGGTAGTATTTCATTATTCTATATATATATATATATATATATATATATATGTATATTGATCAATGCGTTTATTAATGAAATACTACCTATGTTAATAAACACTGATATGCATTTATGTTATATTTAGCAGAATATGATAACTAATGAATGAGTCCTGAGGAAGCTACGCGACTAGCGAAACACGTTGGTCCTTGGACGATCTAACAACTTAAACACCTCCAGCTTATTGCTTTGTCAAATAAGTATATTATAAGGCGTTGGCTGGCCATTTGTATCATATCTAGACATGTGTTTAGATTTTTCCATGCACTTTACAATTTTTTGAATTTTAATATGATGTTAAATAAAATGTATATTTTATATAGAATTTGTTTCTGTCTCATGCGATGCCATTAAAGTCCAGTACTAGCAGGGTGATTCCCTACAACCCTCTTTTGGAGGTGGCACGTGTAGAGGTCTTCCTTTTAAATTGTACAGTTAAATGTAACTATCACTTGTTACAAAGAGACGTATGTATTTCCTCAGCTCCTCAGCTCCATCTAGTGGCCATGATGTGGTATTTTACTACTCCCCATAATAAAAGAAGATTCATTCGAAAGAAAATATAGACTAAAGAACATTTGTTTTTGCCCAAGTATCACCGAACGATTGTACATGCAGGTTTGTTGGATGAATGGCTATGTATTTTTTTTTTCCTAAATAGACCCTTTAGTGTGTGGCCGGCTTTAAAGTCCAAATAAAATGTTGGGTTGTAAAAAAAGAATTCAACAGAGATAAGGAAATCTCAACATTTGTCTAATTGGCTGTTGGCTTATCTGAGGCTTTGTATCGTGTGTGGACAACAGTGGACCAGCCAGTTGGACATACAGGCTCAGTCTGTCCTGCAATCGTTGTGTGGAGCTCCAAAAAGCTGAACACCCCCCCCCCCCAACATAAGGTTACTTTCACACTGAAGCGCTGGATGCGCTGGCGGTTTAGCGGCGCTATTCTGTAGTTTTTGCCGCGATTTGCGGGCGCTAGCGGGGTGATTTTAACCCACGCTAGCGGCCAAAAAAGGGTTAAAAACGCCTGCTAAAATGCCTCTTTGCAGCGTTTTGCAGGCGTTTTGGAGGCGCTACCCCATTGATTTCAATGGGCAGGGGCGCTATAGGAGCGGTATTTTTACCGCTCCTACGGCGCCTCAAAGATACAGCTTGCAGGAGTTTTTTGACCGTCCTGCAAGCTCACCGCTCCAATGTGAAAGCCCTCGGGCTTTCACACTGGATACAATGGAGCGGCTTTTTCGGGGCGCATTGCAGGTGCTATTTTTTGCGCAATAGCACCTGCAAAGCGCCTCGGTGTGAAAGGGGCCTAAGTGAAGGGGAGTCTGAGAAAAGATGGAGCTCTTATCTTGGAGGGAAGGGGACCAATCAGACTAGATCCTTCAACCTGCCTAAAATCTGTCTACAATTCATAGGCGTGCACACAGGGTGTGCCAGGTGTGCCTGGGCACACCCTAATCACCCTATGTGGCGCAGATTCCCCCTGTTTAGACCCCTGATATTTCACAAAAACAAAAAAATGTAAAACAAAATAGTAAAGAAATAATAATTGTACAAAATAATAATAAAAAAAAATACTAACACTATCCACTGCCCTACTGACAACAATCTCTGCCCTACTAATACTGCCCACTGCTCTACTGACACGTAAGTATATATACACACACGCATGCATGTGTGTTTTGAGCTTTGGGGTGCACACCCCAATCCAATAGGCTGTGCACACCTATGCTACAACTGATGCCTCCTGGAATGGAGGTCATCCCATATCTATGTCCAGAGCCTTATAGAAAGACTTTACCTCCATATAGGACCCAGCCTCGCCACCAGGTACACCATCTTTGGTTTATGCCACTTTGTGATTGGTAGCAGCTAGCACCAATCACATGGAACGTATCTCTGATGGTGTACTGAGCACAGAACCCCCACACCCCTTTCTCCCCATCAGGTATAGGGAAGCAGATACCCTCTCATAGCATGGGGTGACCAGGCGCCTCGGTTTCCAGGAACAGTCCCCATTTTTAGGAATCACCTTCTTTTGGAGGGTGGCAAACCCTGCAGAACATCAGGAGCAGACAACCCCCTAGGTAAAGAAACAATAGATGCCCCTCACAATGTATATCTTTCTCAGAGAGGGTGGAAACCCTGCCCAATGATTGGAGTAAAGGACCCCTCAGGTATAGGCAAGCAGATATCTCTTAATGGCACCTTATTTCGGATGGTGGTGTACCCTGCTGAATTGAATACAGAAACCCATAGTAGTACCCCCATGGTACCTTTTGTCGGAGAGGGTGACGAATTCTGCAGAATGATTGGAGCACAGCAACCCCCCAAGTATAGAAAAGCAGATATCAGTTCATGGTGCCTTTTTCTTCGAAGAGGGTAGTGAAATTAGTACCCCCATGGTACCTTTTGTTGGAGAGGGTGGTGAATCCTGAAGAACCGTTGGAGCACAGAACCCCCCCAGGTATAGGAAAGTAGATATTCCCTCCATGCAGGGGGTGGCGCCAAATCTGGAGAACAATTGGAGCACAGACCCCCCCCCCCCCCAGGTATAGGAAAGTAGATATCAGGTCATGGTGCCTTTTTTTTTTCCGAAGAGGGTAGTGAATGTATTACCCCAATGATGCCTTTTGTTGGTGAGGGTGGTAGATCCTGCAAAACAGTTGGAACACAGAACCCCCCCAGGTATAGGAAAGTAGATATTCCCCCCATGCAGAGTGCGGTGAGATCTGCAGAACAATTGGAGCACAGAAGACCTCCAGGTATAGAAGAGTAGATATCAGATCATGGTGTCATCTTTCTCAAAGTGGATAGTGAAAGTAGTACCCCCATAGTACCTTTTGTCAGAGAGAGGGTGGCGAATCCTGCAGAACGATTGGAACACAGAACCCCCAGGTATAGAAAAGTAGATATCAGGCCATGGTGCCTTTTTTCGAAGAGAGTACTGGAAGTAGTACCCCCAAGGTACCTTTTGTTGGAGAGGGTTGCCAATTCTGCAGAACAGTTGGAGCACAGAACCCTCCCAGGTATTGGAAAGTAGATGTTCCCCACATGGAGAAGGTGGTGAGGTCTGCAGAACATTTGGAGCACAGAACCCCCACAGGTATTGGAAAGTAGATGTTCCCCCCATGGAGAAGGTGGTGAGATCTGCAGAACATTTGGGGCACAGAACCCTCCCAGGTATTGGAAAGTAGATGTTCCCACCATGGAGAAGGTGGTGAGATCTGCAGAACATTTGGAGCACAGAACCCTCCCAGGTATTGGAAAGTAGATGTTCCCCCCATGGAGAAGGTGGTGTGATCTACAGAACATTTGGAGCACAGAACCCTCCCAGGTATTGAAAAGTAGATGTTCCCCCCATGGAGAAGGTGGTGAGATCTGCAGAACATTTGGAGCACAGAACCCTCCCAGGTATTGGAAAGTAGATGTTCCCCCCATGGAGAAGGTGGTGAGGTCTGCAGAACATTTGGAGCACAGAACCCCCCCAGGTATTGGAAAGTAGATGTTCCCCCCATGGAGAAGGTGGCGAGATCTTCAGAACATTTGGAGCACAGAACCCTCCCAGGTTTTGGAAAGTAGATGTTTCCCCCATGGAGAAAGTGGTGAGATCTGCAGAACATTTGGAGCACAGAACCCCCCCAGGTATTGGAAAGTAGATGTTCCCCCCATGGAGAAGGTGGTGAGATCTGCAGAACATTTGGGGCACAGAACCCTCCCAGGTATTTGAAAGTAGATGTTCCCCCCATGGAGAAGGTGGTGTGATCTGCAGAACATTTGGAGCACAGAACCCCCCCAGGTATTGGAAAGTAGATGTTCCCCCCATGGAGAAGGTGGTGTGATCTACAGAACATTTGGAGCACAGAACCCACCCAGGTATTGGAAAGTAGATGTTCCCCCATGGAGAAGGTGGTGAGATCTGCAGAACATTTGGAGCACAGAACCCTCCCAGGTATTGGAAAGTAGATGTTCCCCCCATGGAGAAGGTGGTGAGGTCTGCAGAACATTTGGAGCACAGAACCCCCCCAGGTATTGGAAAGTAGATGTTCCCCCCATGGAGAAGGTGGCGAGATCTTCAGAACATTTGGAGCACAGAACCCTCCCAGGTTTTGGAAAGTAGATGTTTCCCCCATGGAGAAAGTGGTGAGATCTGCAGAACATTTGGAGCACAGAACCCCCCCAGGTATTGGAAAGTAGATGTTCCCCCCATGGAGAAGGTGGTGAGATCTGCAGAACATTTGGGGCACAGAACCCTCCCAGGTATTTGAAAGTAGATGTTCCCCCCATGGAGAAGGTGGTGTGATCTGCAGAACATTTGGAGCACAGAACCCCCCCAGGTATTGGAAAGTAGATGTTCCCCCCATGGAGAGGGTGGTGAGATCTGCAGAACATTTGGAGCACAGAACCCTCCCAGGTATTGGAAAGTAGATATCCAGTCATAGTGCCTTTTTTTCGGAGAGGTGGGTGAATTCAGTGGAATGGACAGAAAATAAAATCCCCCAGGGCATAGGAAAGTAGATACCCCTCCAAAAGTATCTCTTGTTGGAGATGGCGACGATTCCTGTGGAAGAGACAGAGAACGGACATCACCCCCCCCCCCCCCCAGGTATAGGAAGTCAGATAGCCCCACACAATACCATTTGTAGGAGAGGGGGGGAAAATTCCACAGAAGGGACAAAGCACAAACCCCCCAGGTATAGAAAAGAAGATACCCCCTCTGTGTATTATTTGTCAGAGAGGGGGCAGCAAACCCTGTAGAACTTTTGGAGTATAGAACCCCCACCCAGATATAGGCAAGCAGAATTTACTACATTGTACTTTTTTTTTTAAGGGGGGGGGGGGGGTAAAACCTGCATAAGAGATGGAGAGCAGAACCCCCCTGGTATAGGTGAGCAGATACCCCCACAATAGCTTTTGTCGGAGAGGAAGGTGAATCATGCAAAAAGGGACAGAGCACAGAACCCCCCCAGGTATAGAAAAGTAGATATCTACCACCACTGTACCTTTATTTTTTGGAGAGGGTGGCAAATTTTATAGAATGGACGAAGCACAGGAGACCCCCCCAAGTATAGGAAAGCAGATATCCCCCCACGGTACCTTTTATTGGAGGGGACCGTGAATAGTACGTAACGAGCGGAAAACAGACCCCCCAAGTCGAGGAAGTCAGATACCCTTCCACAATACCTTTATTTATAGAGGGGGGCGAATCGTGCAGAATAGATGGAGCACAGACCCCCCCCCCCCCCCCCGCCAGGTATAGAAAAGTAGATACCCCCCTCCACCCCACATTTTCTTTTGTCGGAGAGGCTGCCAAATCCTATAGAACTGATGTACCACAGAACCCCCCCCCCCCCCCTCCCCAGGTATAGGAAGTCAGATACCCCCCCACCATGGTACCTTATTTCGTAGAGGGCGGTGAATCCTGCAGGCGCTGATCCTCTTTGTGGGGCTCACATAAGACTCTGTGGTCGCCTGTGGCAGGCTCAGCTCATTATCCCTCTCCTCCCTCCTCGCCTTCCTCTGGGCAGAGCCGTCCCAGCCCAGCGCAGGAGAGGAAGGAGGGAGGAAGGAGGGCCCCCAGGAGCCCCCACCAGGGAGGGGAGCATGGCTACCCAGCACACTCTGCCATGGGGCTCCCACAACTTCTTCTCCTCTCTTGGGGTCTTCTTCATATTCTTGACCTTCCATAAAGGATAGCCCATCACTTTACCTGTGTAGAAAGAAGGACATTTCTTTTTTTTTTGTTTACAAACTTTTTTATTGGGTACAAAAAAAAGTGGTCTAAAAAGTTGTTAACAAATGCCATGAAAAATATATTACATAAAGTTTACAAGTTGAGAAGATTGTCACATAATACACAATAAATGAAAGAGATTCTTTATTAAAGAAGGACATTTCTGATCACTGGGCTCTGTTTAGAAAGATTTTGTAAAAAAAAAAAAAAAAAAAAGAAAAAAATGTTTTGCTAAAATTTGGCTCATCGTTTACGCTGCCCTAAACTGCAAGTAGATATAAACCCAAACTCATAATTCGTTTGCTAAACAATTATTCTCTTTTTTTTTTTTTTTTTTACAAATCCTTGTTCTTGATTTTTTTTCCGTAGCATCTCAGTGCTGCTGATCTCCTGCATCCTTTTTTGCAACCACTTCCTATCCGCATGCACTCCAGCAATGGCTGTATGATACACTATATTGTCAAAAGTATTGGGACACCTGCCTTTACACGCGCACACTTAAATGGTATCACAGTCTTAACCACTTAAGCCCCGGACCAATACGCAGCATAAAGACCAGGCCCTCTTTTGCGATTCGGCACTGCGTCGCTTTAACTGACAATTGCGCGGTCGTGCGACGTGGCTCCTAAACAAAATTGACGTCTTTTTTTCCCACACAAATAGAGCTTTCTTTTGGTGGCATTTGATCACCTCTGCGGTTTTTATTTTTTGCGCTATAAACAAAAATAGAGCGACAATTTTGAAAAAAATTCAATATTTTTTACTTTTTGCTATAATAAATATCCCCCAAAAATATATAAAAAAAAACTTTTTTTCCTCGGTTTAGGCCGATACGTATTCTTCTACATATTTTTGGTAAAAAAAAAACGCAATCCGCGTTTGATTGGTTTGCGCAAAAGTTATAGCGTTTACAAGGAATCACTCCACAATATTTATGCGAGAAGATAAAGCACTACACCCCCAAACACACTCTCCGATCAACAAACCAAAATCTCCTTCACATTCCCAAGTTTCGCTACTAATCAAAGGGAGAACGAAGATTTGCAGTCCAAGGACCACGGCTATGGAACGCTCTACCCACAGACATCCGTATGAAATAAAACCACCGGGCCTTCAGGAAAAAACTTAAGACCCATCTCTTCTGATGGATCATGAAGCTACTGGATGCAAAGCGCCTTGAGGCGATTTAGTTTGCATTTGTTAGCGCTATACAAGTTTTTCACTCACTCACAAAATAGGGGACTGTTTTATGGCATTTTTATTAATATTTTTTTTTTTTACTAGTAATGGCGGCGATCAGCGATTTTTATCGTGACTTCGACATTGCGGCGGACACATCGGACACTTTTGACAAATTTTTGGGACCATTGTCATTTTTACAGCGATCAGTGCTATAAAAATGCACTGATTAGTGGGAAAATGACACTGGCAGTGAAGGGGTTAACCACTAGGTGGTGCTGTAGGGGTTAAATGTTCCCTGCATTGTGATTCTTACTGAGGGGGGTCGGGCTATGTGTCACATGACACCCATCTCGGCTCCGTGTACACGGAGCCAAGATCGGTGTCATTCTCACTAGGCAGAGCAGGGAAATGCACCTCGCTCCATACCTCTGTGAGACGATCGCGGGGATACCCGCGTCGATCGAATCCGCGAGACCCGCGGTCCGACTCACGGGGAAGGCAGGGGGCTCGCGAGCGTGGCGCGCACGCGCGCGACCCCCACGTCGGGCAGTTAAAGGGGACGTACAGGTACGTGATTGTGCCTGTACGAGCCATTCTGCCGACGTATATCTACAGTGAGCGGTCGTTAAGGGGTTAAAGGGGTTGTAAAGGTAAAAAAACATTTTTTTTAAATAACAAACATGTTATACTTACCTCCACTGGCCCCGAACCTGGTCTTCTGGGGTCCCCTCGGTGGCTGTCTAGGCTCCTCTCCTCTCCTCAAGAACTTTCCACCTTCATGAGAGCTCTCTCGCATGGTGGATAGTTTTTTACGGGCGCGCTCTCGTGATACAGCCGGCGGCCATAGCCGCTCACTGTATCACTTGGCCCCGCCCCCCGATGCACTGCGTCATTGGGTGTGATTGACAGTAGCGCGAGCCAATGGCTGCGCTGCTTTCGATCAACCAATGAATGAGCCAGAAGCCTGGCCGAGAAGCCAGTGTGTTCACAGCGCGGGACTTTCGAGGGGTCAGGTAAGTAAACTGGGGCTCGGCGGGGGCGCTAATCCTCAGATGTTTTTCACCTTAATGAATAGAATGCATTAAGGTGAAAAAACTAGGGCTGTTACTGATTAAAAATGTTGTGTTCGATTAATCGATTTTTTTTTAATCGATTAATCTACTTATTTCGATTAATTATAACGCATATAGATCCAACTACTTTTAGCTGATCTCCTTGCAGGCTGATTCCCAGTGCAGCTACCAACCACTGTAAAAATAGATAGCAGGATACAAAAAACACACAAAGGCAGCGCTCGTGGGAATAGCATTAAAACTTTTATAGTCTTCAAGTAGGTAACAAAATAAATATTGCACTGGAGATAAAATCGATGTAGCTACATAAACTGTAAAAATGGTGCGAGTAATACCAAACGGTAGCAAAAGCAGTCATAAAAACATGTAGCCAAGTATGATACTGGTATAAAAATGTGTACAACGATACCACTGTTGAATCCAGATGAGGGAGGGCTAACATCAGTCCGTTGGCATGTAGATGTCCCGTGAAGGGAACTATCACAACTCCCAGTGGATGGCTGTAGAATCCCAGGTTGATAGAGGGAAGTGATAGAGGGAAGTGTAACAGCCCTTGCGTGTGGCAGATAGTAAGGTCCCGCCGGCATGCAGATATGAAGGCACAGCAAAGGATACCCTTCAGATGGAGCCCTTCAGATGGACACGGCAAGCCCAAAGAATTTTGATCGATCAAAACAATTAATCGATTAATCGAGGAATTAATAGTTAATTTCCACAGCCCTAGAAAAAACGTGTACCTTTACAACCCCTTTAAGCCTCGTACACACGATCGGATTTCCAGCGTAGGACTTTTGTCCGAAGGGTGTTGGCCAGGAACTTGTATTGCTAGTGTAGCGGGTATGTACTTTTAAAACTGGTGAGGATATCAGTGATGTCTAGTTCCCTGCAGCCCAGCAGGTGGCGCTGTCACTTTGGGCCGGGGTTGAACCATCGCTGCAGTGCCGTACCCTTTGTGACCTCTCGCAGCGGTTGTACGGCGGGGCGGGGAACCCGCCGTGCTTGCTGGGGGAGGGTATAAAGGGGGCGGACATCTTCGCCACGAGGTCGAGTCCCAGGCACCTTCAGCCTGAGGGCTGTTGTTGCGGTCGGTGTCCAAACGGCCTAGGCCTGGACACCTGGAGTTTGTGTTCCATCCCAGACACCTTCAGTCTGGGGTGAGGTACTCAGTCGGAGGCCTGGGGCCCAGTACCTTCCACTGGGTCCCGCAAGGGAGGGATCGTCCTAGGGGGCCCCGGGAGTGGGGCACCCGAATCCAGAGGCGTAAGGGACCTGAGGAGGGACTCATCCGAAGACCTGGTGCAGCAGATTGCCAGTGCCGGGTGAACCTCTGGAGAGACCACCCGGAGGGATATCTTTCCCGAACAGGGGCCAAGTTCATAGAGGAAGGTCAGTCCATGTTCAATGACCGGTGGCAGCGGTTCAACTATTCCAATCAGGTCAGTGGCAGAGACCTGCTATTAGGCCTGTGGCAGGGGCCTCAACAGTTCACCCGGTCGTTGGCAGCGACCAAAACTCACGGTCGGTGGCAGAGACTGTGCGCCAGGCCTATTCGCTAGCAAAGGAATAGGAGAGTTCAGTTGTGCCTGGGCCTACTCATACCCACACCCCATGTTTGTCTATTATTGGAAGTCCAACTGATGGTGTTCACCGTATTGTACGAGAAATAAAGGAGTGTTGGACTTTCGATTGGTGTGGGGCTCTATTATTGGCAGACACATCTCCATGGAACAACTGAGGCTTCGTATGCAGTGAACAGACCCGGGAGGTAAATCAAGTAACTCTGCTCAAACCTCATACACATACGAGGGGAGAGCTTGGCGTAGTGTTCCTGCACTCGCCTCTCCCAGGTACCCCTAGACACAAGTCCCTCATACGAGGAATTGCCGAGAGGGAGAGCGAGGCTTCGCTACACGTACAAACGGCAAATAATTGTCAGCCAAAAAACACAAAACTACGTGTTTTTTCAGCTCTTTAGCGCCACCCTTTGGGCAACTTCTGCTAATGTTGTGTTATGGTGAGCATTGCTTCTGAGCATGCGTGTTTGTACTTTGGTGTTTTGTCCGACGGACTTGTGTACACACATTTGTTGGCAGACAATTTTAAAGCATGCTATCCCACATTTGTTGCCGGAAAATCCGACAACAATTGTCCGATGGAGCGTACAAACGGTCGGATTTTCCGACAACAGCCTGTCATTACACAATTCCCGTTGGGTAATCCGATCGTGTGTACGAAGATTTAGTCCGGAGGGTTCAATATTGAGTTGGCCCCACCATTTGCAGCTATAACAGCTTCAACTCTTCTGGGAAGGCCGTCCACAAGGTTTAGGAGGGTGTCTATGGGAATGTTTGACCATTCTTCCAGAAGCGCATTTGTGAGATCAGGCAGTGATGTTGGATGAGTAGGCCTGGCTCACAGTCTCAAAGGTGTTCTATTGGGTTGAGGTCAGGACTCTGTGCAGGCCAGTCAAGTTTCTCCACCCCAAACTCGCTCATCCATGTCTTTATGGACCTTGCTTTGTGCACTGGTGTGCAGTCATGTTGGAACAGGAAGGGGCCCTCCTCAAACTGTTCCCTCAAAGTTGGGAGCATGAAATTGTCCAAAATTTCTTGGTATGCTGACGCCTTAAGAGTTCCCTTCACTGGAACTAAGGGGCCAATCCCAACCCCTGAAAAACAACCCCCCACCATAATCCCCCCTCCACCCAGGGCCCGGACAAGGGGTGGGCAGAAGGGGTGGCTGCCCTGGGCACTGTGATATCATGCAAGGTGGGGGGGGGGGACAACAAGGAGGTTGGGGGGAGGGGATATTTATTGGGAGGGGTAATTTGGGGAGGGGAGCAGGGAATAAGATTTGTTAGGAGGTGTGCTATGAGTGGTGATTTAAGGGGATTTGTGTTGGGAGGGGGATGTGGGAAGACAATTTGTGCTAGGAGGGGGAAGTTTGCGGGGGTGCTTGACAAGGCAAAATGGTAGGGGGGGGATTTGTTCTAGGAGGGGAGTTTTTTTATTGAGGGGGGTTGTGCTAGGGGGGATGATTGGGGGGGGATTTGTGCTGGGATGGGTGAGTGGGAAGAATTTGTGCTGAGAGGGGGGATGGGATTTGGAGTGGGGGGGGGGGAAGATTTATGCTCAGAGGGGAAATTTGAGGGGTTGAGGATTTGTAGTAGGAGGGGAGAAATTTTTGGGGGATGTGGATTTGTGCTGGGGGCATATGGGGAATGAGAGGTTTTGGGTTGGGTGAAGGGGATTTCAGCTGGGGGAGGGCAGATTTGTATTGGGAGGAGGGGGAATTTATGCTTAGGGGGTAGGCATGCAGAGATTAGTGCTGGGGGAGGGGGGTGATTTTTGCTGACACATAATGCTCATACATCTTGGGGGGGGAAGGGTTTGCAATTTGCCATGTTTGCCCTGGGCTCTAGATGACCTTGTCCCGGCGCTGCCTCCAACAAATGATTTGGACCAGTCGCTCCTCAAAATGTAACTTGGCTAGCTCCTGATCATGTGACCCCCCCCTTGTGACAGCGAATCACAGTGGTGACATGATCAGCTGATCCTTTCTGCCCCCCCCCCGGCATTCAGAACTATTTAAAGGGAAGGGGTGAAAGAACTTGTACTGAGAAAACTATGGAGTCATTGCTGAAAATGCTACTTGCCTGGCTGTCTCTGGCTTCTGGCTACTCAAGAATGCAGATTGGGAAGGTCAGAATGTATTTAGCACGCGTAACCCTTTCACTGCCAGAGCCCCAGGGCTCTGAAGAAACGGCACGGGCGGCCGTCATCGGCGGCGTATATAGTAAATATCTCCCAAACGGTGCAAGTTTATTTACAGTACCTATAGGTAAGCCTTATTATAAGCTTACCTATAGGTACGAACAAACCAGGGGGGGTTTACTTCCTCTTTAAAACCCCCAAACATTACATATTAAAGCAGAGACCCTGGAGAATAAAATAGAGGCCTATTTTGGCCTTTTTAAGGCCACGCTATATTAGTGCAATTTTTTGGTAATTATAAAAGATGTGGTTGCGCCGAGCAAATAGATACCCAACATTTCAAACCTTAAAATTGCAACTAATAGAAAGAAATTTCCAAAAAAATTAAAATTTTAATTGCGTGTGCCCGTGAAACAGCAACAAACTTCAGTACCCTAAATGTTCCATAGGCAATGTAATAAAAGCCCCTACAGGTCATCCATTTAGAGATAACTGTAATGGGCCAAGAATTATTGATTTCACTCGGGCATGCGCAGTGATATGTAACATGTATATAGTGCAATTGATGATTTTGTATACTGTAGATGTGATGATGGGCTTTTCCTACATGATTAAGGCCTGGTTCACACCTATGCTATAGTGAGGTTTTTAGTTTTGCCTAAACACACTACAGGCCATTTAACATGGTTTCTTATGGGTCCCGTTCACATCTATGCATGTGTAGCCGGTGGTTACATTTAGGGGAGGCATCTGAGTGATAAATGGCTCAGATGCAGCAATTGTTAGGGTTCATGGACCAATTTATGCCAGTGGAGGATACAGGGGTGTCCAGTTCCCTGCGGCCTGTAGGTGGCGCTGTCGCCATAGGCCAGGGTTGAACCACCATTGTAAGTCTGTGCTCTTTTTGTCCTCTCGCAGCAGTAGTACAGCGGGGCGGGGAACCTGCTGTGCATGCTGGGAGAGGGGATAAAAGGGGCGGACATCTTCCGCTCGGGGTCCACGCCCAGGCACCTTCAGCATGGGGGTGAGTGATGGTGGTCTCCAGATGCCCTCGGCACGGGGACGGAGCTGCGATTCCACCCCAGACACCTTTAGTCTGGGGTGAGGTACTCTCTGGAGTACCTTCGACTGGGTCCCGCAAGGGATGGAGGATTCCTAGGGTGTATTGGACACCCGAATCTAGGGCGAGGGGGACCAGAGAGGTGACCTTCCCAGAGATCCAGCGCAGCATTGGCTGGTGACGGCGGAGGCCTCTGGTGACCTCCCCTGACTCCCCTGACAGGGGCCGCATCTCAAGAAGGTAGTCCACGTTCTCATGGTCGGTGGCAGCGACCCAACTGAAACCCAGGTTGGTGGCAGAGACCTCAAGTCCAATTCACCCGGTCGGTGGCAGCGACCACCCTCATGGTCGGTGGCAGCGACCATGCGCCAAGCCTGCTTGTGCACACCGAAACAGGAGAGTTACAAGTTCATGTTTGTGCCTGGACCTTCCTCTTCACCTTGTCTGTTCGTTGTCTAACCAGTCTGCTCGGGCCTTCCACCTCAACTGCCTAACAGGGGCCACCACTCGTGAAGGAGAAGTCAAAGCTTGGACAGCCATTCCCATGCGCACTGTAGAGACTTCCGGGGAAGTCGCGATCAAAAGTTTGGAGAATGAAAAATCCGAGGATGCTGCTTCGGTCACCACAGCTTTCCTACTCCCACCGCCAAAGAGGAAGGTCGGTCTCGTTAGAGCTTCCAGCGGCCGTGATGGAGGAACATCCCTGCTCTTGCCCGGCCCGGATGGATCCGGATGGAAAAGTCCCGGACATCCCAGTTTAAGTAAAGGCCGAGGTAAGCCGGGGAACAGGACTTGGTGTTTTGTTGGAGGTGTCGGGGATCCACAGCCACGGGAGCCCGAGGGAGGGGATAATTCCACGTCCATAAGGAATTACCTGCCCGCGGAGGAGTGTGACACCTCTGACCTGGAATCGGTCTCTGATGCCGGAGATGATGGCATCATAGATGAACTTTTCGAGCGGAAGGGCTGGGACAAGATGCCCCTGGCCTCGTCCCGTATGCAAAGGGACTCACCCATGTCTACTGGGGATAGCGCACCCCGGGTGGAGGCCCCGGCGCCTGAGGAGGGATCTTGTCCCCTGCCTGCCCTTTTGCTCCCGGAATCACCTGCGCCCGAAGCTAGGGCGAAGCGAGTGTCGCTGCGGGTTCCTATGCCCAGTATGGAGGTGGTCAAGGCACCTCGGCACCCGGAGTCAATTGTTATGCCTGGTGAGGGAGACCGTGCCACAATGCCACCCTTGTCCAGACTGCAGAGACTGTTTTGCCAGAAGGTTGCCAGCGAGTACGGGTGGGAGTACCTGTACTTACCAAGAGAGTTGTTGTATGAAGTGGAGGCACACAGGCAGCGATGGTATGATGATTTTATCTGGACACATCTCAAGGTGCCCCACGCTCGCAGGTACCTCTCATGTTCTCCTGTGGCCTCCAAAAGATTTAAAGATTGCAAGGCTGAATGGATGCAGGGTCGGCACATTCATGCTGACAGGGTGAATATTTGTCGAAAGGATGGAGATGATGTGGAGTACCATATGGAAACTTTTGATAGGTACTTGAAACCCCTGATATTGCCGCACCCAAGGTTCTACTTATAGGAGAATAGACTCCTGTTTTTTTTTTTGTTGTTGTTGCTGGACACTCCGGAGTGCCTTTGCCAGAACTCAGGGACTCTTTACCTTGCAAGGGGGTGGCTACTCCTTGGGAGAATTGGGAGCAGTTGTTTTTTTTTGTTCTCCCTGTTCTCCACTGCAAAGATAAGGAGGACTTTGGGGTTTTAGTTAAGTTAGGGCAAAGATACAGAGGAAGAGATTGCTGATCAAGAGAAGTGTTCCAGATCGCGACATGGCCACTAGGTGGAGTGTTGCGCAACGGGTATTGACACACACCCCACATGACTTTTGGAAGGAAGGGGTTTCCTCTAGGGAGAGCCTTTTCACTCCAAATTACACACTGTGTCAGATAATGTGTTTTTTTCCCCTCTGCAGGAGAACGTAAGTGGGTGTGATGGGCGGTTCCTACATATTTAAAGGCGGGGTATGGGCGGCACCAACACATGAAGTGGGTATGATGGGCGGTTCCTACATATTTAAAGGCGGGGTATGGGCGGCACCAACACATGAAGTGGGTGTGATGGGCGGTTCCTTCATATTTAAAGGCGGGGTATGGGCGGAACCAACACATGAAGTGGGTGTGATGGGCGGTTCCTACATATTTAAAGGCGGGCTATGGGCGGCACCAACACATGAAGTGGGTGTGATGGCCAGTTCCTACATATTTAAAGGCGGGGTATGGGCGGCACCAACACATGAAGTGGGTGTGGTTGGCGGTTCCTACATACTTAAAGGTGGGGTATGGGCGGCACCAACACACAAAGTGGGTGTGATTGGTGGTTCCTACGTATTTAAAGGTGGGAAATGGGCAGGACCAGCACATGAAGTGCGAAACAGATGGGTAAAACGTTGTGAGCTCCAAAAACTAAAGAAATAACATAAACTAAACTAAAAGCTAAGAACAGCTGCTCGCACTTCCCACACTTCTCCACAATGTGAAAAAACACATGAAGTAGATGTGATTGGCGGTTCCTTCATATTTAAAGGTGGGGTATGGGCAGGACCAACACATGAAGTAGATGTGATGGGCGGTTCCTACATATTTAAAGGTGGGTTATGTGCAGGACCAACGTATGAAGTGGATGTGATGTGCGGTCCCTACATGTTTAAAGGTGGGATATGGGCAGGGCCAACACATGAAGTTGATGTGATGGGCGGTTCCTACATATTTAAAGGTGGGATATGGGCAGGGTCAACACGTGAAGTTGATGTGATGGGCGGTTCCTACATATTTAAAGGGGAGGCATGGGCAGGACTAACATATGAAGTGGATGTGATGGGTGGATTTTTCATATTTAAAGGTGGGGTATGGGCAGGACCAACAAATGAAGTGGATGTGATGGGTGGTCCCTACATATTTAGAGGCGGGGCCTGGGAGGTACCAACCTATAAAGTGGGCGTAACGTGGTCTTGCCAAACCCAGAAAGTGGGCAGACAAATTGCGGAATTGTTCACGTGATTAAGAGTGTCCCAGGATCCAGGACCATATTGTCGGTAGGTATGAGATGGTAATTTCACAAATAAAGCTGTTGATGTATTTGCTGATTATATTTAACATTTATGAATTCTGAATTTTTATTCCTTAGGCAACACGTCATCATATTCGAAGCTGAGTTTCCCAAAATAGAAAAAAAATACCGGTTGAATATTTGTGATGGTTCCCCATTGGATGGCAATTTTGGTGGTTACCTCATTAGATTGTGTCTCTGTTATTACTTCCTGCGGCTGTTTCCTCTTCCCGTGTGTGCACATCCTCTAAATATAACCCCTCACACTTGTCTTTCATCCCCACTGGCCCCTGTACTGCCCCCTGTACTGCCCCCTGTACTCCTGTGTTATCTCTGTCACTCTCTCATCACTTCCTTCTTATCTGCTCAGCGTGTGTCTCCGACCCTCACCGAGGATCTGCATTAAGACAAGTCCTATCTAGGGGGGAAATGGAAAATAAATGCCAGTGCAATTGTTTAAAAAAAATCTATATTTTTAGTGTAGCGGGTGGTCATATTTAGGGGAAGCATCTGAGTGGTAACAGGCTTAGATGAAATAATTGTTAGGATTCATGGACCAATTTATGCCAGTGGGAAATATCAATGGTGTCCAGTTCCTTGGGGTCTATAGGTGGCGCTGTCACCATAGGCCGGGGTTGAACCACCATTGGAGAGCTGTGCCCTTTGTGTCCTCTCGCGGCAGTAGTACAGCGGGGCGGGGAACCTGCTGTACCTGTTGTGGGAGGGTATAAAGGGAGCAGACGTCTTCCGCTCGGGGTCCACGCCCAGGCACCTTCAGCCTGGGGGTGAGTAATGGTGGTCTCCGGGTGCCCTAGGCCCGGAGACGGAGCTGCGGTCACACCCCAGACACCTTGGGTCTGGGGTGAGGTACTTTCTGGAGTCCTGGGGCCCAGTACCTTCGACTGGGTTCCGCAAGGGATCGAGGGCTCCTAGGGTGTCCCCCGGTGTGGACGCCCAAATCTAGGACGAGGAGGCCAGGGAGGTGACCCTTTCCGAAGACCTGGTGCAGCATTCGCTGCTGACGGTGGGGCCTCTGGTGACTGTCCGGATGGATGCCCTTTCCCTGACAGGGGCCATTGCTTCTAGAAGGTAGTTCAAGTTCTCACGGTCGGTGGCAGCGACTGTGCATCAAGCCTGTTGGTGTTATACAGAACAGGAGAAAACCAAGTTCAAGTTTGTGCCTGGACCTTCCTTCCCCACCTCGTCTGAACTGTATGTGTTACAACCTGTCTGCTCTTACAGAGACTGTTTATTGCTACGAATAAATAAGTGTTGGACTTTCAGCGGTGTGGACAGTAACTTACTGGGAGCTAGGGGTCCTACCTCCACCTGTGTGGACGGTGGGAATCATTCTCAAGAGAAGGTTTGGCTCTGGATGGAAACACAGACCCGAAGGTATGGTTTGATTAGCTCCATCTTTGCATACAGTATGGTGTGAGCTGGTGGTGCGCCACACTCTCCTCCCTGGTCCCCTAGACGAGAGCCAAGTGCCAGAAGAGAGAAGGGAGTAAAGGGTGAGGTCGCTACACGTGGGGGCTCGTGAGTCCGGGATGTGTGTTTACATTAATGGAGCCGAAACCCTTAGAGTTTGAACTTTGCTGCCCAGAGGAGTTCCGAGGAGGTCGGCCATATTGACCATTGCACCACGAGGCACACCCTGACTGCACTGTTCGTGGGCATGACCAGGAGAAAGCCCGCAAACCGGTACAGAAGATGGGAGGAGTCTGGCCATGTGAGGAGTTGCACGTGGGGACTTTGGCGCGAAGTGTGCAGTGCGCGTTGGAGCAGCAAACAGTCAGTATGTTCACTACTAATACCTCATGGGCTCCGGTTCCTACTTCTACAACCACGTGGATGAAGTCGTTTGCTGCTTCGCTGACGGATACAGGGGTCAGGCTCAAGCCCCAGGGGCGATTCGCCCTGTACGTATGTAAGGACGTTGAGGCTCTCGGTGTGATTTGTCCCGGCTGTTCGGGACTGGTGGTTCATCTGAAGCCATTCGGGCGATGCAAGGCCTGTAAAGAGTTCATTTTCGAGGTGGAGCAACCCACAGAAAGGCCTCGAGCCTTCCACCTCAACTGCATTACGGGCGTCACCACTCTTGAGGGAGAAGTCAGAGCTTGTACAGCCACCCCTACGCGCACTGTAGAGACTTTGGAGAAAGTCGCAAGCAAAAGTTTAGAGAGAAAAAAATCTAAAGATGCTGCTTCGGTCACCTCGGAGTCCCTACTCCCACCGCCAAAGAGGAAGATTGGTCTTGTCAAGGCTTCCTGCGGCCGTGATGGAGCTATGCCCCAGCGCTTGCCTGGCCCGGATGGATCCCATGAGAAAAGTCCCAGACATCCTTGCTCAAGCATAGGCCGAGGTAAGTCAGGGAGCGTGACTTGGTGTTTGGTTGGAGGTGTCGGGGAGCCCATCGGAGGGGGTAACTTCACATCCAAACAGAGTTGCAGGCCTGCGGAGGAATGTGACACCTCCGACCTAAAGTCGATCTCCGATGCGGGAGACGACGCCAAAATTTATGAGCTTTTTGAACGGAAGGGCTGGGACAAGATCTCCCTGTCCTCGTCCCGTGTGAGAAGGGACCCACCTATGTTCACTGGGGATAGTACACCCCAGGTGCCTGAGGAGGGATCCGGTCCCCTGCCTGCCCTTCCGCCCTCGGAGTCGCCTACGCTTGCTGCTGTGGCGAAGAGAGTGCCGCTGCGCCCGGCCTTGAGGTAGTGAAAGCACCTCGGTAGCCCCTATGCCTCGGTAGCCCCTATGTAGCCCCTATGCCCGGCCTTGAGGTAGTGAAAGCACCTCGGCATCCGGATGCTCTTGTCCTGCCTGGTGAGGGAGACCGCAGTACAATGCCACCTTTGTACCAGCTACAGAGACTTTTCGGCCAGAAGGTCACCAGCGAGTATGGGTGGGAGTACCCGTACTTGCCAAAATAACTTTTGTATGAAGTGGAAGCCTGCAGGCAGCGGTGGTACGATGATTTCATCTGGACTCACATTAAAGTACCTCAGGTCCGCAGATACTTTTCCTGTTCTCCTACAGCCTCAGAAAGATTCAAGGACTGTAAAGCTGCATGGATGCTGGGTCGGCACATTCACGCGGACAGGGTGGTCATTTGCCGAAAGGAGAGGGATGATGTTGAATACCATATGGAGACTTTCGACAAATATTTGAAACCCCTGATACTGCCGCACCCAAGGTTCTATCTGTAGGAGAATAGACTCCTGTGTTTTGTTGCTGAACATTCCGGAGTGCCTTTGCCGAAACTCAGGGACTCTGTAACCCGAAAAGGGAGGCCTACTTTCAATTCCAAATCACATACTGTGTTAGATAATGTGTTCTTTTCCCCTCTGCAGGAGAACGTCAATCAAGTCTGCTGAGAATGGGGCGGATCTTAGTCAGTGATGTGGGAGGGGGGAAAATATTTTTTTTTCTCTAGAGAAAAAGAAAAAAAGTTTATATTGTTATGCAATTGAATGGTTTATACCTGTGTATGTTCTTTGTTGTTGTTTTTTTTTTTTGATTTTTCCTTTCCCTTTTTGGTTCAGGCACAAACAATTATTTTTTTAAATTGTCATATTTTTCTTCTTTTTGGATAGTTTGTCTATGGATTAAATTCATGCTGACTCTGATTTAGAGGGCATAAATTGATTTCAGACACTGGGGCCCAGTGTCAAATAACTGGGGGGGATGTGTAGCGGGTGGTCATATTTAGGGGAAGCATCTGAGTGGTAACAGGCTCAGATGAAATAATTGTTAAGATTCATGGACCAATTTATGCCAGTGGGGAATATCAATGGTGTCCAGTAGTGATGAGCCGAACACCCCCGGGTTCGGTTCGCACCAGAACCCGCGAACGGACCGAAAGTTCGTACGAACATTAGAACCCTATTAAATACAATGGATGCGAACGTTCGAATTCTAAAGTGCTAATTATAACAACTATTATGCATGTTATTGTCCTAAAAAGGGTTTGGGAACCCGGGTTCTGCACCAGGGGACATGTATCAATGCAAAAAGAAGTTTTAAAAACGGTCGTTTTTCGGGAGCAGTCATTTTAATGATGCATAAAGTGAAAAAAAAAAGTCAAATATTCCTTTAAATATCGTACCTGGGGGGTGTCTAAAGTATGCCTGTGAAGTGCCACGTGTTTCCCGTGTTTAGAACTGTCCCTGCACAAAATGACACTTCTAAAGGAAAAAAAAGCCATTTAAAACTTCTTGCGGCTTTAATGTAATATCTGGTCCCGGTAATATGGATGAAAATCTTTAAGAAAAATGGCATAGCTACCCCATGACCCCCCCCCCCCTACCCCAGCCCATTACCAGCCCCTTTGGGTCTTGTATGGATATTAAGGGGAACCCCGCACATAAAATAAAAAAGGCCCTATATACTCTGAACAGCCGTATACAGGCGGTGCATACAAGACAGGGACTGTAGGTTTGTTCTTATGTAGAATGTGTTTGTAATTTTGAACAGGTACATTGTTGAACTGTAGCTCCAGCCCAAAAATCTATTTTTAAACTTTTTGGGAAACATAGGTAAGGGTTATCACCCCTGTAACATTTGTTTTGCTGTCTGTGCCCCTGTTCAGAACATTTCACCTCACTTTCCGTCCCAATGACAACTGTTTTTGAAATGTGGTGTTTTTCTTGAAACAAGGATTGCTGATAAAGCATCAGTACAGAGGAGACACCTTTCTCCCATATTTATTCTTACAGGAGAGAATTTTCCTTCCTAGGGGTAGATTTCCTCTCACTTCCTGTTGTCTTCTTTCGTTTGCAAGTAGGAGTCGTTTGTAAGTTGGATTTTTGAAAGTAGGGACCTGCCGTATATACTCTGCAGAAATAGGCCCCTTAGTTGTTGGTGTTGGCACAACACTGTAAGCACTCACAGTTACTCTTGGTTGGTGCTGGAACGCCCTGCTGTCAACTATTATATCAGGAATTTTAATTACATATAATTGTTGAACAGTGGTAGTAAAAATTGGGGCTTTGATGGTGGTGCTGGTGCCACAACACTGTAAGCCCTGACAGTTACTCTTGGTGGGTGCAGCAATGGGCCCTGCTGTGAATTATTAGATCAAGAATTGTAATTGCATGCCCCTGTTGAACAGGGGCTGAAAAATTGGGCTTTTCGTGGTGGTGGTGGTGGTGGTGGTGTTGCCACAACACTGTAAGCCCTCAGAGTTACTCTTGGTGGGTGCAGGAATGGGCCCTGCTGTGAATTATTAGATCAAGAATTGTAATTACATGCCCCTTTTGAACAGTGGCTGAAAAATTGGGCCTTTCGTGGTGGTGGTGGTGGTGGCGTTGCCACAACACTGTAAGCCCTCAGACTTACTCTTGGTGGGTGCAGGAATGGGCCCTGCTGTGAATTATTACATCAAGAATTGTAATTGCATGTCCCTGTTGAACAGGGGCTGAAAAATTGGGCCTTAGGCACTGGTGGCACAACACTACAACCCCTCACAGATACTGTACTTGGAGCACAGCAATGAGCCCTGTTGCAAAGTATTGCTTCAAAAATTGTAATGACACGCCCCTGTTAAACAGGGGCTGAAAAATTGGGCCTTAGGCACTGGTGGCACAACACTACAACCCCTCACAGATACTGTACTTGGAGCACAGCAATGAGCCCTATGGCAAATTATTGCTAAAAAAATTGTAAGTACACGCCCCTGTAAAACAGGGGCTGAAAAATTGGGCCTTAGCCACTGGTGGCGGCACCCATAAACAAAAATGATCTTCCAAGCTATCATCATCAATCGTATCATTGAGGACTCGGAGGAGGAGGATAGCCAGTCAACATAACAGCACAGGCACTCAGCATCAGCATCAGTCTTGAAGGGACGTGACATGTTAAAATCAATTAGTCTGTTATATCAGCATCAGGTGTGTGGTAGCTGGTGGTGATCCAAGACTGGTTCATCTTGATGAAAGTCAGTCGATCAACCGAGTCGGTGGACAGGCGCACCCTGTGATCCGTGACAAATCCTCCAGCAGCACTGAATGTGCGTTCCGAAAGAACGCTGGATGCAGGACAGGCCAGTAGCTCAATTGCATACTGTGCAAGCTCTGGCCAGTGATCCATCCTCAAGACCCAGTAAGCCAGAGGATTTTCGGTGGGGAAGGTGTCCAAGTCTGACCTTGCCCCTAGATATTCCTGCACCATGTTTATCAGACGCTGGCGATGGTTGCTGGAACCAATCATACTTTGGGGCTGCGGACTAAAGAATTGTCTGAACGCATCGGTCAGACGGCCACCTTCCCCACCGCTCCTTCTTTGACTGGCCGAAGCCTCAGCAACTCGTTGTCCTGGACCAGGAGTTTGTAACCTCCCAGTCTCTGGGAACGCGTTGCACAGACCTTTCTGCAAGGCCTCCCGGAGTTGTCTCATCCTCTGCTCCCTCTGCGACGGTAACATAAGGTCCGCAACCTTACCCTTGTACCGTGGATCAAGGAGAGTGGCCAGCCAGTAATGGTCCCTCTCCTTGATCCGAAGAATATGAGGATCCTTCCGCAGACTTTGCAGGATCAGGGAGGCCATGCAGCGTAGGTTTGCTGAGGCATTCGCTCCGGAGTCCTCTGGGTCACTAAGGACGACATGATCCGCAGTCACCTCCTCCCAGCCACGTACAAGTCCACTGGTTTCTTGGGACTGTAAATCATCCCTAAAAGACTGCTGCTGATGATGCTGAGTGCCAGCCTCCACCTCCATGCTGACACAATCCTCCTCCTCCTCCTCCTCCTCTTCCTCTTCCTGTGCGATGGGTGGGACAGAAGGAACACTGTCTGGGTAAAGGGGGCCTTGAGAGGCAAGGAAGTCCTCCTCTTCCTGCCTCTGTTCTGCCTCAAGTGCCCTGTCCATTATTCCACGCAGCGTGTGCTCCAACAGGTGGACAAGAGGTACAGTGTCACTGATGCATGCACTGTCACTGCTCACCATCCTCGTGGCCTCCTCAAATGGTGCCAGGACAGTGCATGCATCCCTGATCATGCCCCACTGGCGTGGAGAAAAAAAACCAAGCTCCCCTGACCCTGTCCTGGTGCCGTAGTCGCACAGGTACTCATTGATGGCCCTCTGCTGCGTGTGCAGCCGCTGCAGCATGGCCAACGTTGAGTTCCACCTGGTGGGCATGTCACATATAAGGCGGTTCTTGGGCAGGTTCAACTCCTTTTGCAGCTCAGCCAGGCGAGCACTGGCATTATAAGATCTGCGGAAATGCACACAGACTTTCCTGGCCTGCCTCAGGACATCCTGTAAGCCCGGGTACCTGCCCAAGAACCGCTGCACCACCAGGTTAAGGACGTGAGCCACACAGGGCACATGGGTCAGTTGTCCCTGTCGGAGGGCGGAGAGGAGGTTGGTGCCATTGTCGCAAACCACCATTCCTGGCTTAAGCTGGCGTGGCGTCAACCACCTCTCGGCCTGGCCCTGCAGAGCAGACAGGACCTCTGCCCCAGTGTGGCTTCTGTCCCCCAAAAACACCAGCGCAAGCACGGCATGGCATCTTTTTGCCTGCGTACTTGCGTAGCCCCGTGAACGGCTACGGAGCACCGCTGGTTCATAGGACAAACCACAGGAAGAGGCCATGGAGGAAGAAGAAGAGGAGGGGGTGGAGGAGAGAGGTGTGTCACAACCAGTAGTAGCATTTTGGAGGCGTGGCGGTGGGACAACCTCCAACACTACTGCACCTTGTCCTGCATCCTTCCCAGCTGCCAAAAGAGTGACCCAATGGGCCGTGAAAGAAAGGTAACGTCCCTGTCCATGCCTGCTGGACCATGAGTCAGCGGTAATATGCACCTTACCGCTGACCGCCCTGTCCAGCGAGGCCAAGACATTGCCTTCCACATGCCGGTAGAGAGCCGGAATAGCCTTCCGTGAGAAAAAGTGGCGTTTGGGAACCTGCCACTGAGGAACCGCACATTGCACAAACTCACGGAAGGGGGCCGAGTCTACCAACTGAAAAGGCAGCAGTTGAAGCGCTAGCAATTTAGCCAAGCTAGCATTCAACCGCTGGGCATGTGGATGGCTGGGAGTGAACTTCTTTCGACGGTCCAGCAGCTGGGGCAGGGAAATTTGCCTGCTAGAATCGGACGTCGGTGTACTGCTAGCAGAGTGGCCGCAAGTACTTGGCTGTGACACACCTAATTCTACACCTTCATTCCTCTCAGTGCATGTTTCAGAGAGGACTGAAGTTATAGTGGGGTTGGAAATCCCAGCTGATGCGGTGCAAGGAGAGGTCCGCTTTGTTCTTTGGTGTGGGTCTTTGAGGTAGGCTTGCCAACGAGCTGCATGGCAGGTCAACATATGTCTGGTCAGGCATGTGGTACCCAAGCGGCTGATGTTTTGGCCACGCGATATACGCTTGAGACATATGTTGCAAACAGCAGCTGTGCGATCTGATGCACTAGCCTCAAAAAAGGCCCACACCAAGGAACTTTTTGAATGACGGGCAGAGGCAGCGCCCTGCACAGGCGGAGCTCTGCGGTGTGATTCCGTCGGTGTACTGCCCTTACGCTGGCCACCAAAGGGCATCCTGTCTCGTTGGAGATGTGCCTCCTCCTCATCCTCCTCCTCCTCTCTCCTATTAGGCACCCACGTGGAGTCAGTGACCTCATCATCCCCTCCCTCCTCATCACTGGAGCCAATCTGGCAGTATGCTGCAGCTGCTGGAACATGACTGCCAGATTGGTGTCCTTCTTGAGCATCCCCTCTGTCTGCTCTCACCCTACTGCCTTCCTGTAGCTGGGTTTCATCATCAGACCCTTCGAAACGCTGGGCATCCTCCTGGAGCATGTACCCAACACTGTGCTGAAACAGTTCGGGGGACTCCTCAGGAGGAGGACATGGTGGGTCTAGGGAAGGAGTGACTGATGATGAGTCTGACATTGATACCAGGGAAGAGGACGCTTTGGCAGCTGCTTTGCCAGTACCCTGAGCCTGGGTGAGAGAGGATGAGGAGGAGGAGGAGGGCTTGGTCATCCACTCTACCAAGTCTTCGGCATGATGTGGCTCAACATGTCCAGCTGCGGAAAAGAAGGACAAGCGTGTCCCATGGCCATGTGCTGATGACAATGCACCGCGTCCACGACCAGCACTGTTGCCCCCAGACACAGAGCCTGCTTGCCCTCTTTTATTGCCTCCTGACTGTCTGCCTCTCCTTGTTTGCCTTCCAGACATTCTAATAGATGGCCTGCAGGGAGATGGTAAAAAAGCAATAAGGGCTACCTTCAGGTGTCCTTCTCTGTCCCTTGAAACAAGGACTTGCACAGTGAAAGAAACTGACACTCTCCCTACCTACAGTTTTCTGTCCCTAGAAAAAATGTTTTTTTTAAGCACAATATAGCACAAGGAGAATTCACTCACTGTCCTTCCAGGTCCCTAGAAACAAGGACTTGCACAGTGAAAGAAACTGACACTCTCCCTACCTACAGTTTTCTGTCCCTAGAAAAAATGTTTTTTTTAAGCACAATATAGCACAAGGAGAATTCACTCACTGTCCTTCCAGGTCCCTAGAAACAAGGACTTGCACAGTGAAAGAAACTGACACTCTCCCTACCTACAGTTTTCTGTCCCTAGAAAAAATGTTTTTTTTAAGCACAATATAGCACAAGGAGAATTCACTCACTGTCCTTCCAGGTCCCTAGAAACAAGGACTTGCACAGTGAAAGAAACTGACACTCTCCCTACCTACAGTTTTCTGTCCCTAGAAAAAATGTTTTTTTTAAGCACAATATAGCACAAGGAGAATTCACTCACTGTCCTTCCAGGTCCCTAGAAACAAGGACTTGCACAGTGAAAGAAACTGACACTCTCCCTACCTACAGTTTTCTGTCCCTAGAAAAAATGATTTTTTTAAGCACAATATAGCACAAGGAGAATTCACTCACTGTCCTTCCAGGTCCCTAGAAACAAGGACTTGCACAGTGAAAGAAACTGACACTCTCCCTACCTACAGTTTTCTGTCCCTAGAAAAAATGTTTTTTTTAAGCACAATATAGCACAAGGAGAATTCACTCACTGTCCTTCCAGGTCCCTAGAAACAAGGACTTGCACAGTGAAAGAAACTGACACTCTCCCTACCTACAGTTTCTGTCCCTAGAAAAAATGTTTTTTTTAAGCACAATATAGCACAAGGAGAATTCACTCACTGTCCTTCCAGGTCCCTAGAAACAAGGACTTGCACAGTGAAAGAAACTGACACTCTCCCTACCTACAGTTTTCTGTCCCTAGAAAAAATGTTTTTTTTAAGCACAATATAGCACAAGGAGAATTCACTCACTGTCCTTCCAGGTCCCTAGAAACAAGGACTTGCACAGTGAAAGAAACTGACACTCTCCCTACCTACAGTTTTCTGTCCCTAGAAAAAATGTTTTTTTTAAGCACAATATAGCACAAGGAGAATTCACTCACTGTCCTTCCAGGTCCCTAGAAACAAGGACTTGCACAGTGAAAGAAACTGACACTCTCCCTACCTACAGTTTTCTGTCCCTAGAAAAAATGTTTTTTTAAGCACAATATAGCACAAGGAGAATTCACTCACTGTCCTTCCAGGTCCCTAGAAACAAGGACTTGCACAGTGAAAGAAACTGACACTCTCCCTACCTACAGTTTTCTGTCCCTAGAAAAAATGTTTTTTTTAAGCACAATATAGCACAAGGAGAATTCACTCACTGTCCTTCCAGGTCCCTAGAAACAAGGACTTGCACAGTGAAAGAAACTGACACTCTCCCTACCTACAGTTTTCTGTCCCTAGAAAAAATGTTTTTTTTAAGCACAATATAGCACAAGGAGAATTCACTCACTGTCCTTCCAGGTCCCTAGAAACAAGGACTTGCACAGTGAAAGAAACTGACACTCTCCCTACCTACAGTTTTCTGTCCCTAGAAAAAAAATTTTTTTAAGCACAATATAGCACAAGGAGAATTCACTCACTGTCCTTCCAGGTCCCTAGAAACAAGGACTTGCATAGTGAAAGAAACTGACACTCTCCCTACCTACAGTTTTCTGTCCCTAGAAAAAATGTTTTTTTTAAGCACAATATAGCACAAGGAGAATTCACTCACTGTCCTTCCAGGTCCCTAGAAACAAGGACTTGCACAGTGAAAGAAACTGACACTCTCCCTACCTACAGTTTTCTGTCCCTAGAAAAAATGTTTTTTTTAAGCACAATATAGCACAAGGAGAATTCACTCACTGTCCTTCCAGGTCCCTAGAAACAAGGACTTGCACAGTGAAAGAAACTGACACTCTCCCTACCTACAGTTTTCTGTCCCTAGAAAAAATGTTTTTTTTAAGCACAATATAGCACAAGGAGAATTCACTCACTGTCCTTCCAGGTCCCTAGAAACAAGGACTTGCACAGTGAAAGAAACTGACACTCTCCCTACCTACAGTTTTCTGTCCCTAGAAAAAATGTTTTTTTTAAGCACAATATAGCACAAGGAGAATTCACTCACTGTCCTTCCAGGTCCCTAGAAACAAGGACTTGCACAGTGAAAGAAACTGACACTCTCCCTACCTACAGTTTTCTGTCCCTAGAAAAAATGTTTTTTTTAAGCACAATATAGCACAAGGAGAATTCACTCACTGTCCTTCCAGGTCCCTAGAAACAAGGACTTGCACAGTGAAAGAAACTGACACTCTCCCTACCTACAGTTTTCTGTCCCTAGAAAAAATGTTTTTTTTAAGCACAATATAGCACAAGGAGAATTCACTCACTGTCCTTCCAGGTCCCTAGAAACAAGGACTTGCACAGTGAAAGAAACTGACACTCTCCCTACCTACAGTTTTCTGTCCCTAGAAAAAATGTTTTTTTTAAGCACAATATAGCACAAGGAGAATTCACTCACTGTCCTTCCAGGTCCCTAGAAACAAGGACTTGCACAGTGAAAGAAACTGACACTCTCCCTACCTACAGTTTTCTGTCCCTAGAAAAAATGTTTTTTTTAAGCACAATATAGCACAAGGAGAATTCACTCACTGTCCTTCCAGGTCCCTAGAAACAAGGACTTGCACAGTGAAAGAAACTGACACTCTCCCTACCTACAGTTTTCTGTCCCTAGAAAAAATGTTTTTTTTAAGCACAATATAGCACAAGGAGAATTCACTCACTGTCCTTCCAGGTCCCTGGAAACAAGGACTTGCACAGTGAAAGAAACTGACACTCTCCCTACCTACAGTTTTCTGTCCCTAGAAAAAATGTTTTTTTTAAGCACACTATAGCACAAGGAGAATTCACTCACTGTCCTTCCAGGTCCCTGGAAACAAGGACTTGCACAGTGAAAGAAACTGACACTCTCCCTACCTACAGTTTTCTGTCCCTAGAAAAAAATGTTTTTTTAAGCACAATATAGCACAAGGAGAATTCACTCACTGTCCTTCCAGGTCCCTGGAAACAAGGACTTGCACAGTGAAAGAAACTGACACTCTCCCTACCTACAGTTTTCTGTCCCTAGAAAAAATGTTTTTTTTAAGCACAATATAGCACAAGGAGAATTCACTCACTGTCCTTCCAGGTCCCTAGAAACAAGGACTTACACAGTGAAAGAAACTGACACTCTCCCTACCTACAGTTTTCTGTCCCTAGAAAAAATGTTTTTTTTAAGCACACTATAGCACAAGCACAAAACACACTGACACTCTCCCTACCTATCCTTCTCTTTCCCTAAACTAAAGGAATCCAGGTTAAGCAAGAAAGAAATAAAAGTCACTGTCCCTGCCTATGCTGCTCTATCCCTGCTCCGGAACACACTACACTAGGCCGCCGTGCTGGCGGCCTTTTATAGTGTGGGGCGTGTACTAAACACCCTCAGCAATAATTGGCCACAGGCATCCTGCCTGTGGCCAATCATTGCTCTCCTCGCTGCCGGCGCTGTGATTGGCCAAGCATGCGGGGTCACAGTGCATGCTTGGCCAATCACAGCGCCTGGATGACACTGCGATGGCGTAGTGCATTGTGGGCCGTTCGCGTCACTCGAATTTGGCGCGAACGGCCCAAATCGTTCGATCTTCGTCGAACGATCGAACAGCCGATGTTCGAGTCGAACGTATGTTCGACTCGAACACGAAGCTCATCCCTAGTGTCCAGTTCCTTGGGGTCTATAGGTGGCACTGTCACCATAGGCCGGGGTTGAACCACCATTGGAGAGCTGTGCCCTTTGTGTCCTCTTGCGGCAGTAGTACAGCGGGGCGGGGAACCTGCTGTGCCTGTTGTGGGAGGTTATAAAGGGGGCAGACGTCTTCCGCTTGGGCTCCACACCCAGGCACCTTCAGCCTGGGGGTGAGTGATGGTGGTCTCCGGGTGCCCTAGGCCCGGAGACGGAGCTGCGGTCTCACCCCAGACACCTCCGGTCTGGGGTGAGGTACTTTCTGGAGGCCTGGGGCCCAGTACCTTCTGGGTTCCGCAAGGGATCGAGGGCTCCTAGGATGTCCCCCGGTGTGGACACCCGAATCTAGGATGAGGAGGCCAGGGAGGTAACCCTTTCCGAAGACCTGGTGCAGCATTCGCTGGTGACGGTGGGGCCTCTGGTGACTGTCCGGATGGATGTCCTTTCCCTGACAGGGGCCATTGCTTCTAGAAGGTAGTTCAAGTTCTCACGGTTGGTGGGAGTGACTGTGCGTCAAGCCTGTTGGTGTTATACAGAACAGGAGAAAACCAAGTTCAAGTTTGTGCCTGGACCTTCCTTCCCCACCTCGTCTGAACTGTATGTGTTACAACCTGTCTGCTCTCACAGAGACTGTTTATTGCTACGAATAAATAAGTGTTGGACTTTCAGCGGTGTGGACAGCAACTTACTGGGAGCTAAGGGTCCTACCTCCACTTGCGTGAACGGTGGGAATCATTCTCAAGAGAAGGTTTGGCTCTGCATGGAAACACAGACCCGAAGGTATGGTTTGATTAGCTCCATCTTTGCATACGGTATGGTGTGAGCTGGTGGTGCGCCACACTCTCCTCCCTGGTCCCCTAGACGAGAGCCAAGTGCCAGAAGAGTGAAGGGAGGAAAGGGTGAGGTCGCTACATTAGTAAAAAAAATACATTCAAATTCATTTTAGTGTACATAAAGACAATCAAACCTCTAATGCCGCGTACACACGATCGGACCTTTTCCCGACCAAACTCCCATCGGAATTCCGACGGAATTTCATCGGAAATAAATAGAACATGTTCTATTTGAAAATTCCGATGAGATTCATTGGAATTCCTCCGATGGGGCTCACACACGGTTGGAATTTGAAAAAACTCCAACGGACTGCGTCTGACTTTTTTCATCGGAAAATCCGATGGTGTGTACAAGGCACAAGAGGTGTATTTATAAAAAAAATTGTATAGCAATTCATAGCAAGTGTATGTACATTCATTCTGTGCAAATAGGGCAAACTGGGGCACTGTGGGGGCCAAACCATCATTTCCAGGACTACTTGTTCTTCTTTACACTGAAGATAGTTCCTTATGGCATTGGCTGTATGTTTGGGGTCGTTGTCCTGCTGCAAAATAAATTTGGGACCAATCGCACGCCTCCCTGATGGTATGGCATGATGGATAAGTATCTTTCTGTACTTCTCACCATTGAAGACACCATTGATCCTGACCAAATCTCCCACTCCATTTGCAGAAATGCAGCTCCAAACTTGCAGGGAACCTTCACCATGCTTCACAGTTGCCTGCAGACACTAATTATCTGTGGCGGCAGGTGGTAATTTTTTTGGGGGGGGGGCGGCAAACCGTAGCACCCCCTCCCAAACCCCCTCCTCACCCCCCGGCGGGTGGTCGGTCGGCACGTGGGTCAGGTGCACTAACCCCATCTACGTATGGCTTCACCGGCAGCTTCCCTTGCTCCTCGGCGGCGGCAGCGGCGGCTCTCCCTTTTCCTTGCTCTCCATGGGCAACGGCGGCTTCCGTTTCTCCCTCCTTCTCGGCGGCCAATTGGGACTCTTCTCTTTTCGGCCAAATCGGAAAACGGGTCTCAGACCTGCTTCTGATTGGCCGGATTGAGGATCAGTGTTACAACAGCGAATATTCATTGGCTGTTGTAACACCTAGGTGGGCCCGTGGCGCAATGCTCTGCGCTCCGAGCCCACCCTATTTTGAAGCCTATTAGAGCCTATGACTCTAATCAGGTGCTTAAAAAAAAAAAAACACCCCTGCCGCTGTAATTCAGCGTCCTGAAAGGGGCCAGATGCCTGAATTTGGGGTAGCAGCGGCAGACCATAGATAGGTTCATGCTATGCATAAATTCATCCATTATTCATATAGGGGGTGATGTGGAGAAAGGGGGCGGAGCCTGCGCTCCCCTAATGGACGGGCCACCATTGCTCATTATTCTACCGCTCTCCAGACCTTCACCAATCAAACTGCCTCCTGCCAGAGCCAAATATTTCACATTTTGAATCATCAGTCCAGAACACCTGCTGCCATTTTTCTGCACCCAGTTCCCATGTTTTCCTGCATAGTTGAGTTGCTTAGCCTTGTTTCCATGTCGGAGGTGTGACTTTTGGGCGCAATTCTTCCACGAAGACCACTCCTGGCCAGACTTCTCCGGACAGTAGATGGGTGCACCTGGGTCCCACTGGTTTCCACCAGTTCTGTCCTGATGGCACTGCTGGACATCTTCCGATGTGGAAGGGAAGTAAGAATGATGTTATCGGCTGCATTCCGTTTCCTTGGCTGACCACTGGTCTACAGTCCTCACGTTGCCTGTATCAAGTTACTATTGTTCCGTTGTATGCTGACATCTGGTGGTGGTTCAGGGCCACTACAACTTGTTTACTTATGTATTTTGGGATCTCCCTCTGTTCTCCCCTCCTGTTTAGGGCTAGTTACTTCAGTCCTAGCTAGACCCATCCTGTTCCCTCAGTCAGTGTTGGTTCTGCGCAGGAAGAGGGTTTGGTAAAGTCATTATCTTCTTATACTGCAGTTTGGAATACATGGCTCCTCTGTATATAAGGTATCTCACAAAAGTAAGTACACCCCTCACATTTTTGTAAATATTTTATTCTATCTTTCATGTGACAACACTGAAGAAATGACACTTTGCTACAATGTAAAGTAGTGAGTTTACAGCTTGTGTGTTGTGTTATTTTGAGGGGACAGCAAATTTACACCGTTATACAAGCTGTACACTCACTACTTTACATTGTAGCAAAGTGTCATTTCTTCAGTGTTGTCACATGAAAGATAGAATAAAATATTTACAAAAATGTGAGGGGTGTACTTACTTTTTTGAGATACTGTGTATATATATATATATATATATATATATATATATATATATATATATATATACACACACACACACACATATACAGTGCCTTGAAAAAGTATTCATACCCCTTAAAATTTTCCACATTTTGTCATGTTACAACCAAAAATGTAAGGGCCAGTTCACACCAGACGCAGTTCCGTACAGTTTTGTGCGCTTTTTTTCTGCACTAACAATGCATGCACAGTGTTTTCCATGTATTCCAATGGCTCTTGTTGGCTCTAGTTCACACCATGCAGTCAGTTTCCGGTCAGTTTCTGCACCGGAAACGGACCATAAACTGACTGCATGGTGTGAAATAGAGCCAACAAGAGCCATTGGAATACATGGAAAACACTGTGCATGCATTGTTAGTGCAGAAAAAAAGCGCACAAAACTGTACGGAACTGCGTCTGGTGTGAACTGGCCCTAAATGTATATTAGTGGGATTTTATGTGATAGACCAAAACAAAGTGGCACATAATTGTGAAGTGGAAGGAAAATGATAAATGGTTTTCAATTTTTTTTTACAAATAAATATGTGAAAAGTGTGGGGGGTACATTTGTATGGCGCCCCCTGGAGTCAATACTTTGTAGAACCTCCTTTCTCTGCAATTACAGCTGCAAGTCTTTTTGGGGATGTCTCTACCAGCTTTGCACATCTAGAGAGTGACATTTCTGCCCATTCTTCTTTGAAAAATATCTCAAGTTCTGTCAGATTGGATGGAGAGCGTCTGTGAACAGCAATTTTCAAGTCTTGCCACAGATTCTCAATGTGATTTAGGTCTGGACTGTGACTGGGCCATTCTAACACATGAATATGCTTTGATCTAAACCATTCCATTGTAGCTCTGGCTGTATGTTTCGGGTCGTTGTCCTGCTGGAAGGTGAACCTCCGTCCCAGTCTCAAGTATTTTGCCGACTCTAACAGGTTTTCTTCTAAGATCGCCCTGTATTTGGCTCCATCCATCTTCCCATCAACTCTGACCAGCTTCCCTGTCCCTGCTGAAGAAAAGAATCCCCACAACATGATGCTGCCACCACCATGTTTCACGGTGGGGATGGTGTGTTCAGGGTGATGTGCAGTGTTAGTTTTCCGCCACACATAGCGTTTTGCTTTTAGGCCAAAAAGTAAAATTTTGGTCTCATCTGACCAGAGCACCTTCTTCCACATGTTTGCTGTGTCCCCCACATGTTTGCTGTGTTCCCCACATGGCTTCTCACAAACTGCAAATGGGACTTCTTATGGCTTTCTTTCACCAATGTCTTTCTTCTTGTCACTCTTCCATAAAGGGCAGATTTGTGGAGAAGCACGACTAATAGTTGTCCTGTGGACAGATTCTCCCACCTGAGCTGTGGATCTCTGCAGCTCCTCCAGAGTTACCATGGGCCTCTTGGCTGCTTTCTGATGAATCCTCTCCTTGCCCGGCCGGTCAGTTTAGGTGGACGGCCATGTCTTGGTAGGTTTGCATTTCCATTTTCCATTTTCGGATGATGGATTGAACAGAGCTCCGTGAGATGTTCAAAGCTTGGGATTTTTTTTTTATAACCTAACCCTGCTTTATACTTCTCCACAACTTTATCCCTGACCTGTGTGGTGTGTTCCTTGGCCTTCATGATGCTGTTTGTTCACTAAGATTCTCTAACAAACCTCTGAGGGCTTCACAGAACAGCTGTATTTATACTGAGATTAAATCACACACAGGTGGACTCTATTTACTAATTACGTGACTCCTGAAGGCAATTGGTTCCATTAGATTTTAGTTAGGGGTATCAAAGTAAAGGGGGCTGAATACAAATGCCCCCCCCCCCACACACACACACTTTTCACATATTTATTTGTAAAAATAAATAAAAAACATTTCTCATTTTCCTTCCACTTCACAATGATGTGCCACTTTGTGTTGGTCTATCTATAAAATACTTTTGAATTATATTTTTTTGAATATATGTTCTGATATTTTTTTGAATGCATGTAATTGATTATATGTATTCTTATGCCCTGTACACACGATAGGTTTTACCGATGAAAACAGTCCGATGGACTTTTCTCATCGGACAAACCGATCGTGTATGGGCCCCATCTGTCTTTTTCCCCATCGGTGAGAAAAAATAGAACATGTTTTAAATTTATCCGATGGGGAAAAAAAACGATAGCAAATTCCGATCGTCTGTGTGGAACTCCATCGGACGAAAAACCCCACGCATGCTCAGAATCAAGTCAACGCATGCTCAGAATCAAGTCGACGCATGCTCAGAAGCATTGAACCTCATTTTTCTCGGCTTGTCGGAGTGTTTTACGTCACGGCGCTTGGAGCGGTCGGAATTTTTGACTGATGGTGTGTAGGCAAGACTGATGGAAGTCAGCTTCATTGGATTTCCGATGGAAAAATCCATCCATGGAAAAATCCATCGGATTAGAATCCATAGGAAATCCGATCGTGTGTACAGAGCTTCATTCTCGGATGAACTATCTTCCCTTCTCTACACACTCCCTGAAGAAGGTTATTTCGAAACGCGTCGGTGTGTAAAGAAGGTTCTTCATGTACTTTCCTATATGATGATATTCATTGGAACTGTATATTTTAAACCCAATATTTCATTTTTTTTTTGTTAACTATGTTTAATTGTAAATAAAAACTTTTTTACTTCAATATCCTGTACCGTATATACTCGAGTATAAGCCGAGTTTTTCAGCCCTTTTTTTTAGGGCTGAAAGTAGGAAAGAAGAGGAATCGCCCTGGGACTTTATGTGAGGTGGAAGAGATAGGCACATGTAGACATAGAGATTGTAATGTAATCTATTTATTCATGACAACACGGCTGCAAACCAAGTTGGAGACAACAATAATAGTATGTCACCAGGCATAGTGGTCAAAGGGGTACAGCATGGGTACAGAAAATAAATAAAAAACATTAACAATACATCCATAAAGATACATAATGAAGATAAATGTCAGGTGGACCAGTGAATTGCGCACAATATAAAATATAATGACATGAGCTCATATATAAAGTACATGGGATATAAGCATGACTCAACAGTTAGATATATGGGGCATCAAGTAAGCCCTACGCGTTTCGCGAGATCTACTCGCTTCCTCAGGGGCAGATGCACAGTTATATCTGTTGTAAGATAGAAAAAGTAATGGTGAATATTAGGGTTGTCCCGATACCACTTTTTTAAGACCGAGTACAAGTACCGATACTTCTTTTCAAGTACTCGCCGATACCGAATACCGATACTTTTTTTTATGTGTCAGTATTTTTATTTATTTTTTACTATTTTTTTTTTTTTTTTATATATTTTTTTTTTATATATTTTTTTTTAATATTTTTTTTTTTTTATATATATTTTTTTTTAATATTTTTTGTCATCTTTTTTTACAATGCTTTGTTGGGGTGGGTGGGGGGGGGGGTGTATGGTCTGTGTATTTTTTTTTTTTTACAATTATTTTTGTTTTATTATTTATTGCTATTTATTTTTTTATTTCTAGCCCTGTTGGGGGGCTTTGGTGAGATATCAGGGGTCTTAACAGACCTCTGACATCTCCCCTTTGAGACAGAGAAAGGGACTAGGGACACAGATTCCCCAGTCCCTTTCTCAGCTGCACTGAAAATGAATAGAGAGGAGACAACGGCTGGGGGAACTGGAGTAGGATACAGGGACAGTCAGCGGTGATCGGTGCGGCTTTGGGGGGAGTTACAAGCACCGATTACCGCTGTATAGATTTCACTAAAACAGCTGAAAAGAGGGGGGGTCGGGAGAAGCTGTCGGTCTGTATTGAAATCTATACAGCGGTGATCGGTGCTTGTAACTCCCCCCGCCGCACCGATCATCACTGACTGCCCAAGTATCGGCTGAAGCATCGGAGCATTTTTCCCGAGTACAAGTACTCGGGAAATGCCTGGTATCGGTACCGATACCGATACTAGTATCGGTATCGGGACATCCCTAGTGAATATATGACAACATTATATTCTGAGGTGCGGGGGATGGTGAGGAGGTCAAACACAAGGAGACCTGGTACTCACCATAGTCTGGACTGAAAGGCACATCACCATGTACCAGGACGGCGGCAACCCAGGGTCCGGCTGGGGGGGCAAGGCACATGGACAACGCCACACGAAGAACCCGGATAAGCTGTGCGGTCTGTGGAAGAGGCCTGGCCAGTGATTGCTGGACACCCCAAGGACCACAGTATATCTATAAAGAGGGGGGGATTATGTATATAAAAACAGCAAGAGGCATGGCAGTTGCAAATGATGCTATAGATAAAGAACAGTAAGGCTCCATGTACACAGAAGCTCAAAAACGGCCGTTTTTAAAGCAGCAGAAAAAGCTAGCTTCTATCAGCGTTTTTTTTACTAGCTTTTATTAGCGTTTTTCAGTGTAGCTTTTTTTAGCTTTAAAAAAAAAAAAAAATTTCAATGGACCAAAAAACGCTCGCGGCCAGCGTTTTTGAGCATTTTTGAGCGTTTATGAGCGTTTATGAGCGTTTTTCGGCGTTTCGCGTTTTTGGCGTTTTTTTCTGCCGAAAAACAGCACTTTGGACGCAAATTTCCTGCGTTCAGAAAAAAGCCCATTAACTCCACTGCTCATTAAGCTAAAAAACGTTATGTGTACATGAACACATAGGCTAACATAGAGTGCAGTTAATGGGCTTTTAAAAAAAACGCCAAAACGCCCATTAACTGCAGTTTATCAGTTCCATGTACACAGAAGCTGATAAACTGCAGTTAATGGGCGTTTTGGCGTTTTTTTTAAAAGCCCATTAACTGCACTCTATGTTAGCCTATGTGTTCATGTACACATAACGTTTTTTAGCTTTAATGAGCAGTGGAGTTAATGGGCTTTTTTCTGAACGCAGGAAATTTGCGTCCAAAGTGCCGTTTTTCGGCAGAAAAAAACGCAAAACGCCGAAAAACGCTGGCCGCGAGCGTTTTTTGGTCCATTGAAATTTTTTTTTTTTTTTTTTTAAAGCTAAAAAAAGCTACACTGAAAAACGCTAATAAAAGCTAGTAAAAAAAACGCTGATAAAAGCTAGCTTTTTCTGCTGCTTTAAAAACGGCCGTTTTTGAGCTTCTGTGTACGTGGAGCCTAAATGCACAAAGATCTTGAGATAGTAATAAATGTAAATATGAGTATGAATATATATACTGCCATGGTATATAAAAGTTGACTATGCATGATGGAAACGCATGTCATATAAGGCATGAATTGTGTAAACATGCTACATGATCAAGGGCAATGTAGATGGGGTACAAATAAGTAATAAGTGCATGCTGCCATACTGTGTACATAGTACACAGTATAGGGCTGAAAGTACACCCCTCGGCTTATACTCGAGTCAGTACCTGAAAATCTTGTTATACTGCGGCCGGCGTCCATTGTTTAAATCTCGCGGCTTTCTTCTGGTCCCTTCCGCGATAGGCGTTTCCTGCAAACACTTGTGTTGAGTGTTGCGCCTATCATAGAGGTTCTCTTGTCCGACGTCCGTGATTGGCGGAACACTGAACACAGTGCCTGCTGGGAAACGGAGTCCGAGAATGAGAGGATCTCCGTGATAGGCGCAACACTCAACACAGTTGTAGCGGGGTGTTCCCCTTTAATGCAGAGAGACAAGAAGTTCCAGGTGAGAGGTGAGTCGGGAGGAAGTAAAGAGACATTACTGGAAGTGAAAGCAGAGGAGAGAGAGAGACTACATCTCCCAGTACATCTTGCAGCACCCAGGGTACATTGCTCCGGAACAGAGACTGCTGGGGCAGACTTTATAAAGGGGAGGTGGAGTTTGTTCGGTCTCTTTGGACACCCCTCTCCTAGCAAGAGGATCTCTGTGCTGAACTGCTGTGTGCACAAGGCCTGAAGCCTGGGCCGTATGCTCCTTTCCAAAGAGCCCTCTGCCAGCCTAGCAGAACCTTAGAGACATCTTCTCATCCTTGCTGCAGTACACCAGAAGGATTGAAGACTTGGATGTCGGTGGATTCCTGTTCCTAGACGAATCGATGGAGGAAACGGACTTGGACTTGTCCGGGTGGTGAGAGCTGTTTAAAGACAGACACTTTATCTTTACTATTCGTTGGGATTACAAAGTTGTTCTTCAAGTGCACCACCGAAAAGATTGCTAGCGAATATTGTTTCACTGAACTTCCATTTAGATCAGTCAGGCCTGACTGCATAGGTAGACATTGCTGGGTGTTAGTCTACCCATGAGGGGAAGTAGCTGTAAAAGGGCAGCGCTAGAGTTGCATAGCAATACTTTATTATTCTGATTACTCTGTTTATCTTTATTACTGTTTATTGCAGGGATCTGCAACTTATAATACTGTTGTTTATTACTTGCCCATTAGCCTCAGTAAAATATCTGGGTCAAGTACATTGGTGTCAGTTTCACTTACTTTAATAGAAGTTTTAAAGTATATCACTGTGTGTGTTTGCCATAGGACTGCGTCACCTAAAGTTGCGGTCACGCGGTCCTATCTCCCCTTACTAGCTGTGCCAGTGGGGGGTTGAGCATATTGCCGGGGGTTGGCGGAGCTGTCTTCAGGGCCCAAGTAAATCTGCGGCCTTCTTAGTTGGAGGTATCGCTACACGTGGGGGCTCGTCCGGGATCCTGATACAGCAGGTGAACGCCTGAAGTGCCGGCATGGACCCCACCAAAGTAGTCCAATGGTGCGAAGCAGAAGGGACACGCTCAGAAGCGAGCGTGGCCATTGAACTTCCAGGGAGTGACTGGAGAGAGAAACAAATTAAAGAAGTGGTACAAATATTGTCCCCGGATAGAAAGGCTTACGTGGTCGCAATGAGACCAGACTCAAGGACCAACTGCACCTATGCACTGATAGAGTGGGGACAGGATGTCCCTGAAAACTTCCACGGTGCCAGTATAAAATTGTCCGAAAAGACTGAGTTCCACCTGACACATCCCAGTCAGAAGCAGTTAGAACCCTTGGACAGGAAAGCAGGGGCTGCTGTTAAATCGCAGGCAGAGCAACAGCTGAGTGATCTGAAACGACAGTACCGTGACATACAAGAGAGGTTTCAGGAGACTTCCTGTATGATAGCTGAACGCATTAAGGAGTTACGTGTCGCTCCTGAGTATCAGAAAGATGGTCAGATAAAGCCCAAACCTGGGAAGGTACCGAAGAAACGAGCTCAGGGTCGCCTGCAGGAAGTAACCATCCGGAAGGATTTCCGCATTGATGGCCAGATAGGAGAAAGAGGGCAGAAGGACAAACTGTCCTACACCAACCTCCTACACCAAATAGAGTTGGGGTTACAGAAAGGATATCAGGAATCTGAAATTAGAGAGGCTGTAATCCATGCCATCAGCCCAGGTTCAAGTGTCAGGGGCATGTTAGAGAGGAAGGGTGGATTGACCCTGAACCAGCTAAAGAGGATACTGAAAAGCTATTATGAGGAGGAAGATGCCGCCGAGTTATTTCATCGACTGATAAACATGACCCAGGAGAGTGGAGAGACTCCTCAGAACTTCCTATTCCGGGCCATTGAGCTCAAGGACCGCCTGTTGTCCACATCCAAGGATGAAGGAAATGGGGAGCATTTTGGAGTCGAGCTAGTCCAAAAGAAATTCCGGAGATCTGTGACTACGGGATTGAGGAGTGACTACATCAAGCTACAGCTGAAGCAGCATTTGGAAGATCCCTCAACTCCGGATGAGGTCCTCATTGAGAAAATGAATGAAGCAGATAAGATGGAGATTGAGAAGGACCAAAAACAGAGGAAACTTCAATCTCCTAGCACCACAAGTGCCAAAGTACAACAGATAGATGTCCCTTCAGACACTCTGGAGCTTAGTGTACTGGCAGCAAGCACTGAACAGGGATCATGGTCTTCACCTATTCACCACTTCCCCACAAGTCAGACTGGACTGGAGGAGCTGTTCCAGACCCAGAAAGAAATACTAGAGATGATGACGATGTTGATGACTCGTCTGGTGAAACCCCAGACAGAAGAGGTCTCACCACTCATGGCACCAAAGACCCCTACCACTAACCGCTCTATGAAACCAATACAGAGAGCCTGCTTCAAATGTGGAGGAAAAGGACATCTCAGGCGAGTATGCCCAAGCCTGGTAGTTGAGGAAAAGTCCAAACAGCTGGCGGGAAACTTCAGCGGGCCCCGGTGAAGGAGCCGACCGGGTGCCCATCATTTTCAGTGAGTTCCAAACTGAATGAGAAGCTAAGGAAGAGAAAAGACAAAACTCCTCAGAGGAACTATAGTATCCCTCAGCAGGGGTACACCCCAAAGAGAGAGGGCCAGACCCCTCAGAAGAGGCACAGCATTCCCGAAAGGGAATGCACACCTAAGAAAAACTATAATATCCCTCAGCAGGTCTGTACGCCCATTAAAAGGAGGTAAATCGATGCATACCAGGTCCAAGAAAGACTAAAGTCAAAAGGGAGATGGACGAGAGAGAGTCCGAAGGGAAAGGACCAGAAGAAGGCGACTCCTGCCAGGCCATATCCGGAGAAGCTGGTAGGTCCATCTCCTGTAGTGCCCATTCAAGTGGAGGGAGTCTACACCAGAGCCATCTTGGATACTGGGGCACAAGTGACCCTACTATACCGGGATTTCTACGATAAGCACTTGAGTCATCTGCCCATCCAGAACATAGAGGAGCTGGAAATATGGGGAATTGGAACCCAGAGCTTCCCCTATGATGGCTATCTGCCCATCCGGATGACCTTTGACCCATCTGTGGCTGGGAAGGCCGAAGTGTTTGACACCCTGGCAGTTGTGTGCCCTCGGCCGCCAGGAGCCAACAAGAGCTCCCTTATAATAGGGACAAACACGGACCTGGTCCGAAGACTCCTGACCCCTTTAGTGGAAGAGAAGGGGCAAGCAGCCACCAAGATCCATCCCATGCTGAGGACGGCTTACCGAAGGCTGGTCCTAGAGCAGAAGACCCCGGTGGAGGGGATAGGGTAGGTGTGGAGACTTGGAAGAGGAGGGGTAGTGTTGCAGCCTGGCGAAGTAACCTGTCTCAGAGCCACTGTGAAGCTTACTTGGGAGCAGCCTGGACCCTTTGTCGTGCTGGAATCCGACCCAAAAGGAGAGTCCTCAGGTCTGGAAGTGATACCAGAAGTGATTCCGCTGAAGGTTCTGAAGAAGGCCCATTGTAGAGTTCCAGTGAGTGTTAGAAACACTACCAGAGGCCCCATGGAAATCCCTGCCAGAATGCTGCTGGGCCAGGTGAGCCCTGCTGCCCCGGTTACCCTGTCAGAAGTAAAGGGGACGGGTGAAAGAGGAGATCTTTGGGAGAAGCTGTCCATGGAGAACTTGAATCTATCCAGGGTTTGGAAAGAGAGAGCCAAGGCCCAGTTGACTAGATGGGAGAAGATATTCTCCAGAGATGAGTTCGATGTGGGGTGTGCAAGGAGTGCCACCCATCGGATCCGCCTCCAGGAAGACAAGCCCTTCCGAGAGAGAGTCAGGCGGGTCCCCCTAGCAGATCTGGAGGATCTAAGGGAACAACTTGCAGAACTCAAGAGGACTGGTGTGATACGGGAGTCCAGGAGCCCCTATGCCTCTCCCATAGTGGTGGTCAGAAAGAAGAATGGGTCATTGAGGCTCTGTATAGACTACAGGACTCTCAACAGGAAAACCATCCCCGACCAATACACCACTCCGAGGATAGAGGATGCCCTACAGAGCTTGTCTGGAGCCAAATGGTTCAGCGTTATGGACCTCAAGAGCGGGTACTATCAGATCCCTATGCATCCAGAAGACAAGGAGAAGACAGCTTTCATAACCCCAGTGAGGTTCTTTGAATTCAATCGGATGCCCCAAGGTCTGTCTGGAGCCCCAGCTACTTTCCAACGTCTCATGGAGAAGACTGTAGGAGACATGAACCTTATTGAAGTCCTTGTATACCTGGACGATGTCATTGTCTTTGGGAGAACCTTGGAAGAACACGAAGAGAGGCTGGAAAAAGTGTTGAGAAGACTAAGTGAGGAAGGACTCAAGCTTTCGCCTGAGAAGTGTCGGTTCTACCAGTCTTCTGTGAACTATCTGGGGCACATAGTGTCTGAAGAGGGGGTGGCCACAGACCCTGAGAAATTGGAGGCAGTTACCTCCTGGCCACGACCAAACCACAGTAACAGAACTCAGATCCTTCTTGGGGTTCTGCTCCTATTACAGGAGGTTTGTGGAAGGATTCGCCCGAATTTCTAGACCATTGAATGAACTACTCAAGACCGAGGGTGAAGAGGACGACTCAGGGCCCAGGAAGCCGGGAGAGTCAGTCAGAGATCAGTGGAACCAGAAGTGTGAAGAGGCCTTCCAGGCATTAAAGGAGAGCCTAACCACTGCCCCGGTCTTGGCCTACGCAGACCCAACCAAACCCTATGAACTGCACGTGGATGCTAGTCATGACGGTCTGGGAGGAGTACTTTACCAAGAACACGAAGGGCAACTGCGGCCTGTTGCCTACGTGAGTAGGAGCCTGAACCCCTCGGAGAAGAACTATCCCACCCACAAGCTGGAGTTCCTGGCCCTTAAGTGGGCGGTAGTAGACAAACTCAAAGATTACCTATATGAGGCGGAGTTCACTGTGAAGACCGACAACAACCCCCTTACCTACCTTTTCACCACGGCCAAGCTGGACGCCACTGGACACAGGTGGCTGGCCGCACTGTCTGGATTCAGCTTCAGCCTAAAGTATAGGCCAGGGGCTGGGAATCGAGACGCAGACGCTCTGTCCAGGAGATCTCATTCCCCCACCATTGAAATAGAAGATTGGACCCAAGTGGCACCGGGCGGGGTGCGGGCCCTTTGTCAAGGAGCTGAATTTCAAGCCCGAGGAGGCTCCAGAGCAGAGGAAATAGGAGTTACCACGGTGGGAGTCCCCAAACACTACTGTGGAGCAGCTCAATTGGAAGAGGACAACCTACCAAGACTGTCCAAGAAGGAATTGAGGTGTGACCAATTGAAAGACCCCATGGGGAGATTGGTCCTGGAGGCCTTGGAGAATCAGGATCCAAACAGACTCATGCGTCAACCTTCAAAAGAAGCTCGCCTGCTGAGGAAGGAGTGGGATAGGTTGCAGTTACATCAGGGAGTGGTCGACCGAAGGGGCCCCTCTGATGACTCAGAAGATAAGTGGCAGCTGTTCCTCCCAGAGAAACACAGGGAGACTGTTCTGATTGCCCTGCATGACAATCATGGCCACCTAGGGGCTGAAAGGACCTTTCAACTTGTCAGAAGTCGGTTCTATTGGCCCTGCATGAGGGCAGAGGTAGAGGAGTACTGCCACTCATGTGCCCGATGCATCCAGAGGAAGACTTTGCCCCATCAAGCTGCCCCAATGGGCCATCTACAAAGTCAAGGCCCAATGAATCTGGTATGCATTGATTTTCTCTGCCTCGAACCCGACCTGAGTGGACTAGGAAATGTTCTGGTGATAACCGACCATTTCACCCGGTATGCCCAGGCTTTCCCGACCAAAGACCAGAAGGCCTCCACCGTAGCCAAGGTACTTATGGAGAAGTACTTTGTCCATTATGGGCTGCCACAGCGACTCCATTCAGATCAAGGGAGGGACTTCAAGAGTAAACTGATCCGGAAGCTCCTGGATTCTTTGGGAATCAAAAAGACTCGAACTACACCTTACCATCCACAGGGAGATGCTCAGCCGGAAAGGTTCAACCGAACCTTGCTCAACATGTTGGGGACTCTGGAAAGTGAGAAAAAGCAACATTGGAGCAAACACATAGCAGCCACAGTACATGCTTACAACTGCACCATCAGTGATGCTACAGGCTACTCCCCATATCGACTCATGTTTGGGAGAGAGGCAAGACTACCTGTGGACCTGGCCTTTGGCACCTCTCTGGACCATTCCTCAGTCACATCCCACAAAGGGTACGTGGACAGGCTCAGACAAAGCCTGAAAGTAGCTTATGAGCAAGCTCAAGCAGCTTCCGACCAAGGGGGGGCTAGAAATAAGAGGAACTTTGACTTGAAGGTCCGGGTGCAAGACCTACAGCCTGGGGATCGAGTGCTGTTACGCAACCTGGGGATCCCTGGGAAGCACAAACTTGCAGACAGATGGAGATCTGAACCTTATGTCATCTGTAGGAAGTTGCCGGGCCTACCTGTCTATAAGTTGAAACCAGAAGGAAAGGTAGGCCCACTGAAGACGTGGCATCGGAATCACCTGCTCCCACTTGCTGAGGCAGTTAGAATACCTCCTGCGGGAGACTCCCCTGATCCGGCCTCTATTCTGGATACTCCTAGGCCGAACACTCGGTCGCAGACCTCCCGAGCTGAAGATGGAGAGGCCTCTCAACTTAGTGAAAATGAAGAAGGAGAACTTGATTGGCTGTGGCCTTCCCCAACTCCAGAAACTTCTAATATTGATCTTCCAGCCACTGAAGACACTCAAGATGGGACACTGAACCCAGAAGCCACAGAGTTCATCCCTTCTAGTCCTTCAGCAGAATACTGGGAAGATGCCCAGGATGGTTGTTCAGAGGGAGGGGAGCCTGAGGCGCCAGAGCCAGAAATCCCAAGAGAGCAAAGGGCTCAAAGAGTCATCCGGCCTCCTAAGAAGCTGACCTACCCACAAATGGGGAACAGTTCGGAAGACTCTGTAGTCACTGCTAGAAGGAATGCTGAGAATCCGGATCCTTCCACTGTCCATTTAGTGGAGGGCAACCCCAGCTCACTCTCTGGCACAGTTAGACAGGTCGCCCCCACTGAAGCGACCTGTAGACAGGACAGCTCCCCATCCTATGATGATTGGCGGGAGGCTCCTCTGTCAATCCTATGCAACCGCATTGAATCTAAAATGTTTTGCAGATCTAAAAATGTTAGATGTCTTTGGGGACCAAAGAGTTCAAGTGGGGGGAGTGTGTAGCGGGGAGTTCCCCTTTAATGCAGAGAGACAAGAAGTTCCAGGTGAGAGGTGAGTCGGGAGGAAGTAAAGAGACATTACTGGAAGTGAAAGCAGAGGAGAGAGAGAGACTACATCTCCCAGTACATCTTGCAGCACCCAGGGTGCATTGCTCCGGAACAGAGACTGCTGGGGCAGACTTTATAAAGGGGAGGTGGAGTTTGTTCCGTCTCTTTGGACACCCCCTCTCCTAGCAAGAGGATCTCTGTGCTGAACTGCTGTGTGCACAAGGCCTGAAGCCTGGGCCTTGTGCTCCTTTCCAAAGAGCCCCTCTGCCAGCCTAGCAGAACCTTAGAGACATCTTCTCATCCTTGCTGCAGTACACCAGAAGGATTGAAGACTTGGATGTCGGTGGTTTCCTGTTCCTAGACGAATCGATGGAGGAAACGGACTTGGACTTGTCCGGGTGGTGAGAGCTGTTTAAAGACAGACACTTTATCTTTACTATTCGTTGGGATTACAAAGTTGTTCTTCAAGTGCACCACCGAAAGATTGCTAGCGAATATTGTTTCACTGAACTTCCATTTAGATCAGTCAGGCCTGACTGCATAGGTAGACATTGCTGGGTGTTAGTCTACCCATGAGGGGAAGTAGCTGTAAAAGGGCAGCGCTAGAGTTGGATAGCAATACTTAATTATTCTGATTACTCTGTTTATCTTTATTACTGTTTATTGCAGGGATCTGCAACTTGTTATACTGTTGTTTATTACTTGCCCATTAGCCTCAGTAAAATATCTGGGTCAAGTACATTGGTGTCAGTTTCACTTACTTTAATAGAAGTTTTAAAGTATATCACTGTGTGTGTTTGCCATAGGACTGCGTCACCTAGAGTTGCGGTCACGCGGTCCTATCTCCCCTTACTAGCTGTGCCAGTAGGGGGTTGAGCATATTGCCGGGGGTTGGCGGAGCTGTCTTCAGGGCCCAACTAAATCTGCGGCCTTCTTAGTTGGAGGTATCGCTACACAGTGTTTGCTGGAAATCGCCTATCACGGAAGGGACCAGAAGAAAGCAGCGAAATTTAAACAATGGACGCCGGCCGCGGTATAACAAGATTTTCAGGTACACTGACTGACTCGGGCACAGGGAGGCTGCAATGGACACAGTAAGGTGGCACAGTGAGGTGGCAATGGGCACAGTGGGCACAGTAAGGTTGGGCAATGGGCACTGTGAGGTGGCACAGTGAGATGGCAATGGGCACAATAAGGTTAGGCAATTGGCACAGTGAGGTGGCAATGGGCACATTTCCCCCCTCGGCTTATACTCGAGTCAATACGTTTTCCCAGTTTTTTGTTGTAAAAGTAGGTACCTCGGCTTATACTCGGGTCGGCTTATACTCGAGTATATACGGTATATTTGAAATCAATACGACTAGTGCCTTAAAAAGTCCACCCAACTTTTCCTTTTCTTCTATCATAAATACTGGATGTGGCACAGCATATATTCGCCATTCACCCCCTCTTTCTCAATAAAATACATTTCCGTTTTTGGTTGTAACATGACAAAATGTGGAAAATTTCAAGGGGTATGAATACTTTTTCAAGGCACTATGTATATATATATTCATGTATCTGGGGTATAAACCAGTGGCTCTGGACGTAGAGCTGGTTGGATATCTGGATAATGTCTTGTAAAGTAGCAGTTTTTGGTACACATTTAGCCTCAGAGTGTAATGATTGTGTGGCTCCACTCCTTTGTTATGGAAGTGAGACGTAGAGACTCCTCCCCCTTTTTTAGGACGGCTCCGCTGCGCCTCTACACGAATTCTACAAATAGCGCTGTGGCGCGTCGCTTTCCATGGACCGCCTTCGTTCTCATGTTGCCAGATCTGTAATAACAGTGGTCCATGCCTCCCCCCCCCTCTCGCCCTATGAATTATAGAGCATGCTCATGTCCCCCCCCCCCCCCCCTCTCGTTTCCTCTCCAGGTGCGCCCGCCCGCTATCGTCTTGCCGTTACGGCGAGCGTCCAACGCGTACGATTCCAGGGACTCACATTACATGTTCCTCTGGCTGGGGATCCGCACAACGAATAATTACATAATCTGCCAAACATCTTCCCTGAAATGACTTGCAGATGAGGTGGTTTTCCTTCTAAACATAGGAGGGGGGGGGGGGTGTGTGGAGGGGGGTGTTCTGCTAGTAGACTGGGGCTACGCTGTGTGCGCAGCGTCATCAAACTCACAGCTACACACTGAGAACAACGTGCAAACAGAGGGAAACTCCATCCATTCCTTTAGTTGTAGCGCCTCCTCTCCTGCAACTGAAATGTGTTACTCTGATTTCACTGCACACTGCGAGCTTCTCACAATGTGCATTAGAAGCTGCAGCCAATCAGATCGAGCCCCGCCTTACTTCCTGGTTGGAGGACGTCCAGCCTGACTGTCCCTGGCCCGCCCCTTTCATTCTTTGGGTTCTAGTTACACAGTGGAACCTTGGTTTACAAGTAACGCGTTTAACGAGCGTTTTGGATAACAAGCAACTTTTTTTTTTTTTTTATTCTGACTCCGTTTGCGAGTTTTGTCTCGCGAAACGAGCAGAATTCAAGCTAATGGGGTGTGCAGTACCGCATTTGGCCAAAGGTGCGGGGGGGGGGGGGGCGCCGGTGAGACTCGGAATGGTACGGAGCCGTTCAGAAAAACTCAGAACCACTCAGAAATACTCAGAAACACTCAGAACCACTCGGAAATACTCGGAAGCACTCGGAAATACTCGGAAGCACTCGGAAATACTCGGATATACTCAGAACCACGCAGAAATACTCGGAACCACTCAGAAATACTCGGAAATGCTCTGAACCACTCGGAAATGCTCGGAAATTATCCGTTCCCAAGTGTTTCTGAACCTTTCCGAGGGTTTCCGAGATCAGCTGAGCTGTCCCTGAGTATTTCCGATTCTCTCCGGCGCCCCCCCCCCCCACCTCTGGCCACATGCGGTATTGCATGCCATAGAAGTCAATGCGGAATGAATGAATTATATTCGTTTCCATAGACTTCTTTGGGGAAACTCGCTTTGATATGCGAGTGCTTTGGATTACAAGCGTTCTCCTGGAACGGATTATTGCTCGTCACCCGAGGTTCCACTGTGTTCCAATCATGGAGGCTCGGCTTCACTCGTGGGCATTTCCTAGGGCAGGCTGCATGCAAATACAGACCACTCCTCCACCCATCAAGGCATTTTGATATTTGCATAACCCCACCCCACTGCTTGCATCAGGACTGAGCGAGGATGCCGTGATGTTTTCAGGAAGCTATGTACAGTACCCTGCTGGCCTCTCCAACCAGCCGCCATCTGCCTGCATTTCATAGACAATAAAGTATGTCATGAAAATGAAAAAGTTTTATTAAAAATTAGCATGTTGATGAGGGGGGGGGGGGGAGGGACCAGCAAACATATAAGCAAATTAAACTTTAAATTTGATGTTTAACCACTTCAGCCCCGGAAGGATTTGTACCCTTAATGACCAGGCCATTTTTTGCGATACGGCACTGCGTCGCTTTAACTAACAATTGCGCGGTCGTGCGACGCTGCACCCAAACAAAATTTAAGTCCTTTTTTTTCCGTACAAATAGAATTTTTCTTTGGTGGTATTTTATCACCTCTGCGGGTTTTTCTTTTGAATATTTTTAACTTTTTGCTATAATAAATATCCCCCCAAAAAATATAAAAAAAATAATTTTTTCCTCAGTTTAGGCCGATACGTATTCTACATATTTTTGGTAAAAAAACAAAAAAAAAAACAATAAGCGTATATTGATTGGTTTGCGCAAAAGTTATAGTGTCTACAAAATAGGGGGTAGATTTATGGCATTTTTATTATTATTTATTTTTTACTAGTAATGGCGGCGATCGGCGTTTTTTAGCGGGACTGCGACATTGCGGCGGACAGCAAGAAAAAATTCGGGGCGGCTGCACTTCCAAAAATCCTTTTATTGAAGCTTCATATGACAAGTGGTTGACAGATGGAGCAGGGGACAAAGAGGTAGACGCGTTTCGCGCAAATGTTAGCGCTTCGTCATTACCTATTGGAACGAGTCGCCACAATCACCTATATACTGCTCTAATGTGTCATCATTGGGGAACAGGTGAACTAACCAATTAAAATTAGTACTCAGCTGGTGTTACAAAGAAAACCCGGCTAGAATACACAGTACTTACTGTAAAGAGTTCGGTCCAAATCCACTGCCAGAAAAAATCTGATACACCAATTGAACTCGGAGCAAACTCGACACCTCAGTCAAAATCATTGTATAGTTACAACAACATACACAAAATAATAGAAAACATGTATATATGTATGCACACAATGAAGTTGATGATGACAACAAATGATTTTAAAAGCAATGTGTTAGAACATCATGAGGACCTATACTGGCATATTCCCAAAGTATGTGCATAGTCTCGAATGAACGTCAATGGCAAATAAAAAATAAATAAAAAAATAGGAGAGAAATAGGTGCCAATAGACTGCAGGAAACCAGCTAAAAAAAGAGAGAACAAAATTAAAAATAAATAAATAAATTATTACTAATATATAGGAAAGAAATAGGTGCTAATAGACTGCAGGAAACTAGCTAACAAAAAGAGAGAACAAAATTAAAAATAAATAAATTAATTATGACAAATATATAGGAGAGAAATAGGTACTAATAGACTGCAGGAAACTAGCTAAAAAAAAGAGAGAACAAATGAAAAATAAATAAATAAATTATTAAAAATATATAGGAGAGAAATAGGTGCTAATAGACTGCAGGAAACTAGCTAAAAAAAAGAGAGAACAAAACTAAAAATAATTAAATAAATGTTTACAAATATATAGGAGAGAAATAGGTGCTAATAGACTGCAGGAAACTAGCTAAAAAAAAGAGAGAACAAATGAAAAAAAAAAAAATTATTACAAATATATAGGAGAGAAATAGGTGCTAATAGACTGCAGAAAACTAGCTAAAAAAAGAGAGAACAAAATTAAAAATAAATTAATTAATTATGACAAATATATAGGAGAGAAATATGTGCTAATAGACTGCATGAAACTAGCTAAAAAAAGAGAGAACAAAATTAAAAATAAATAAATAAATTATTACAAATATATAGGAGAGAAATAGGTGCTAATAGACTGCAGGAAACTAGCTAAAAAAAGAGAGAACAAAATTAAAAATAAATAAATAAATTATTAAAAATATATAGGAGAGAAATAGGTGCTAATAGACTGCAGGAAACTAGCTAAAAAAGAGAAAACAAAACTAAAAATAATTTAATTTTTTTTACAAATATATAGGAGAGAAATAGGTGCTAATTGACTGCAGAAAACTAGCTAAAAAAAGAGAGAACAAAATTAAAAATAAATTAATTAATTATGACAAATATATAGGAGAGAAATAGGTGCTAATAGACTGCAGGAAACTAGCTTAAAAAAGAGAGAACAAAATTAAAAATAAATAAATAAATTATTACAAATATATAGGAGAGAAATAGGTGCTAATAGACTGCAGGAAACTAGCTAAAAAAAGAGAGAACAAAACTAAAAATAAATAAATAAATTATTACAAATATATAGGAGAGAAATAGGTGCTAATAGACTGCAGGAAACTAGCTTAAAAAAGAGAGAACAAAATTAAAAATAAATAAATAAATTATTACAAATATATAGGAGAGAAATAGGTGCTAATAGACTGCAGGAAACTAGCTTAAAAAAGAGAGAACAAAATTAAAAATAAATAAATAAATTATTACAAATATATAGGAGAGAAATAGGTGCTAATAGACTGCAGGAAACTAGCTAAAAAAAGAGAGAACAAAATTAAAAATAAATAAATAAATTATTACAAATATATAGGAGAGAAATAGGTGCTAATAGACTGCAGGAAACTAGCTTAAAAAAGAGAGAACAAAATTAAAAATAAATAAATAAATTATTACAAATATATAGGAGAGAAATAGGTGCTAATAGACTGCAGGAAACTAGCTTAAAAAAGAGAGAACAAAATTAAAAATAAATAAATAAATTATTACAAATATATAGGAGAGAAATAGGTGCTAATAGACTGCAGGAAACTAGCTAAAAAAAGAGAGAACAAAATTAAAAATAAATAAATAAATTATTACAAATATATAGGAGAGAAATAGGTGCTAATAGACTGCAGGAAACTAGCTTAAAAAAGAGAGAACAAAATTAAAAATAAATAAATTATTACAAATATATAGGAGAGAAATAGGTGCTAATAGACTGCAGGAAACTAGCTAAAAAAAGAGAGAACAAAATTAAAAATAAATAAATAAATTATTACAAATATATAGGAGAGAAACAGGTGCAAATAGACTGCAGGAAAATAGTTAAAAAAAGAGAGAACAAAATTAAAAATAAATAAATAAATTATGACAAATATATAGGAGAGAAATAGGTACTAATAGACTGCAGGAAACTAGCTAAAAAAAGAGAGAACAAAATTAAAAATAAATAAATAAATTATTAAAAATATTTAGGAGAGAAATAGGTGCTAATAGACTGCAGGAAACTAGCTAAAAAAGAGAGAACAAAACTAAAAATAATTAAATACATTTTTACAAATATATAGGAGAGAAATAGGTGCTAATAGACTGCAGAAAACTAGCTAAAAAAAGAGAGAACAAAATTCAAAATAAATTAATTAATTATGACAAATATATAGGAGAGAATTCTGTGCTAATAGACTGCAAAAAACTAGCTAAAAAAAGATAGAACAAAATTAAAAATAAATAAATAAATTATTATAAATATATAGGAGAGAAACAGGTGCAAATAGACTGCAGGAAACTAGCTAAAAAAAGAGAGAACAAAATTAAAAATAAATAAATTAATTATGACAAATATATAGGAGAGAAATAGGTACTAATAGACTGCAGGAAACTAGCTAAAAAAAGAGAGAACAAAATTAAAAATAAATAAATAAATTATTAAAAATATTTAGGAGAGAAATAGGTGCTAATAGACTGCAGGAAACTAGCTAAAAAAGAGAGAACAAAACTAAAAATAATTAAATACATTTTTACAAATATATAGGAGAGAAATAGGTGCTAATAGACTGCAGAAAACTAGCTAAAAAAAGAGAGAACAAAATTCAAAATAAATTAATTAATTATGACAAATATATAGGAGAGAATTCTGTGCTAATAGACTGCAAAAAACTAGCTAAAAAAAGATAGAACAAAATTAAAAATAAATAAATAAATTATTATAAATATATAGGAGAGAAACAGGTGCAAATAGACTGCAGGAAACTAGCTAAAAAAAGAGAGAACAAAATTAAAAATAAATAAATTAATTATGACAAATATATAGGAGAGAAATAGGTACTAATAGACTGCAGGAAACTAGCTAAAAAAAGAGAGAACAAAATTAAAAATAAATAAATAAATTATTAAAAATATTTAGGAGAGAAATAGGTGCTAATAGACTGCAGGAAACTAGCTAAAAAAGAGAGAACAAAACTAAAAATAATTAAATACATTTTTACAAATATATAGGAGAGAAATAGGTGCTAATCGACTGCAGAAAACTAGCTAAAAAAAGAGAGAACAAAATTCAAAATAAATTAATTAATTATGACAAATATATAGGAGAGAATTCTGTGCTAATAGACTGCAGAAAACTAGCTAAAAAAGAGAGAACAAAATTAAAAATAAATAAATAAATTATTATAAATATATAGGAAGGAAAGAAATAGGTGCTAATAGACTGCAGGAAACTAGCTGAAAAAAAGAGAACAAAATTAAAAATAAATAAAAAAATTATTATAAATATATAGGAAGGAAAGAAATAGGTGCTAATAGACTGCAGGAAACTAGCTAAAAAAAGAGAGAACAAAACTAAAAATAATTAAATACATTTTTACAAATATATGGGAGAGAAATAGGTGCTAATTGACTGCAGAAAACTAGCTAAAAAAAGAGAGAACAAAATTAAAAATAAATAAATAAATTATTATAAATATATAGGAGAAATAGGTGCTAACAGACTGCAGGAAACTAGCCAAGAGAAAAAAAATGTATGAGAGAAATAGGTGCTAATAGACTGCAGGAAACTAGCTGAGAGAGAAAAAAAAGATAAATTTGAATAAATGTATAAAAAATATATATATTTTTTTATAATAAATATATAACAAAGAAATAGGTGCTAATAGACTTCAGGAAACTAGTCAAGATCTGTCTCCTCTCTCCTGACAGAACGGAGATCTGTCTGTTTACATTGACAGATTCCTGTTCTGTCTCTCTCAGGAACGATCGTGGGTGCCCGGCGGACATCGTGGCCCCTGTGCACGAGCATCGGCTCAGTCGTCGCGCCGCGGGCGTGCCCTCTAGTGGTCTTAAAGGGGCTGACGTACAGCTATGGCAATTTGCCCAGGGGAGCCAACCTGCTGCAGTATAACTGTGGTGGCTGGTCTTCTAGTGGTTAATTAAAAAACTCCCTACAACTTTAGTAATGAAGGATGTCCCAGGTTGTGCAGGCAGCTGGATCCTGGAGAAATCTTCACTGCAGGGATGCCCCGTCCTCTTCCTGTCTCTGAAAATCCCAGCACTGCAGTGGTCAGCAGCTTTGAATCTTTAGACAGAACCAGTGTTAATTTTGGCAGCACATTTGTATTTATTTTTAGTCTTAGGCCTCGTACACACGACCGAGTTTCTCGGCAAGAACCAGCAAGAAACTTGCTGGCAGAGATGTCTTGCCGAGAAATTTGTTCGTGTGTATGGTTTCTCGTCAAGAAAAACGACAAGTAATCTCGACGAGAAAATAGAGAACCTGCTCTCTATTTTCTCGTCAAGATTCTCCTCGGCATGTTTCTCGACGAGAAAAGTGAGTGTGTGTACACTTACCTGTCCTCCGGGAAGCCCGCGCATGTTCGAAATGAATTCGACGCATGCGCGGTAGCTTCCTAGGCATACGTAGGGTATACCAAGATGGCGGCGACGGCATCGAATGTGACGAGCGCATGCTCGTCGTAGTCGATGACGTCACCGCGTACGCTCCATTCAAAGAACCGCGGGTTCTTTGAATCGAGCGTGTGTACACTCGGCCGGGACAAGTTTCTTGTCCAAGAATCTCGTCGAAAAAAACGACATGTTTTTTCCGACGAGAATCTCGGCCGTGTGTACGAAGCTTCAGTCTTTTGACCAAAATGTCATTTTAGTTTTAGTCCCATTTTAGTCATCTGCAATTGTTTTAGGTTTAGTCGTATTTCGTCGACTAAATCTGCAGTACATTTTAGTAGACTAAAATCGAATGGGTATGGTATAATTGTAATCCTTTATTAAAGCATTTCTCTAGAATTTCCAAACGTATTATATACTCCTGGAGAAAGAAAATATGTTATTTATGGTATTAAAGTTTTGAACAAACTCACAGATACAGATTTAGCTGCTCTAGATGGTCTGAGGAGGCCTTTAATGCTACACAATGCTCTGGATGGTGGTCTGAGAGGGCTTTAATGTTGCACAGTGCTCTGGACAGTGGTCTCAGGAGGCCTATAATGCACACAGTGCTCTGGGCGGTGGTCTGAGTGGAGGCCTGTAATGTTACACAGTGCTCTGGATGGTGGTCTGAGTGGAGGCCTGTATTGCACAGTGCTCTGGATGGTGGTCTGAGTGGAGGCCTGTATTGCACAGTGCTCTGGATGGTGGTCTGAGTGGAGGCCTGTAATGTTACACAGTGCTCTGGATGGTGGTCTGAGTGGAGGCCTGTATTGCACAGTGCTATGGATGGTGGTCTGAGTGGAGGCCTGTATTGCACAGTGCTCTGGATGGTGGTCTGAGTGGAGGCCTGTATTGCACAGTGCTCTGGATGGTGGTCTGAGTGGAGGCCTGTAATGTTACACAGTGCTCTGGATGGTGGTCTGAGTGGAGGCCTGTATTGCACAGTGCTATGGATGGTGGTCTGAGTGGAGGCCTGTATTGCACAGTGCTCTGGATGGTGGTCTGAGTGGAGGCCTGTATTGCACAGTGCTCTGGATGGTGGTCTGAGTGGAGGCCTGTATTGCACAGTGCTCTGGATGGTGGTCTGAGTGGAGGCCTGTATTGCACAGTGCTCTGGATGGTGGTCTGAGTGGAGGCCTGTATTGCACAGTGCTCTGGATGGTGGTCTGAGTGGAGGCCTGTATTGCACAGTGCTCTGGATGGTGGTCTGAGTGGAGGCCTGTAATGTTACACAGTGCTCTGGATGGTGGTCTGAGTGGAGGCCTGTAATGTTACACAGTGCTCTGGATGGTGGTCTGAGTGGAGGCCTGTAATGTTACACAGTGCTCTGGATGGTGGTCTGAGTGGAGGCCTGTAATGTTACACAGTGCTCTGGATGGTGGTCCGAGTGGAGGCCTGTATTGCACAGTGCTCTGAGACAGTGGTCTGAGAGGCCTGCAATGCTGCACAGTGCTGTATGGTGTTCTTAGGTCTGAGGGATGGCGCCATCTTGGATCACCCAGGAAGTGGTCGCCCATGTGATGAACCCTCAGTATTACGCTATGTGCCCTTCTCCTTTTTCTTCTATTACCATCGGTTTAAATCCTGGTTAACCATCATTGGGATACCATCCCTCAACCTTCCACTCAGCTTCCTTTTGTTGTATGCTGAGCTGTGCTTGATTTGACCCTTTGGACATAGGTCTAGTAGGGTCCACAACTTCCGGTAAGCCTCTCTGTTTTCAGTGGTGGTTATCTTCATTTCATCCATTCAAGATTGTGTCAGCATTACACGTTTTCATTGATTTGTTTTGATTTCACGTCAATAGTGACTTTATTCATATGAATTTCACATGGACTATTGTTGATTGTTTTTCGGACTGAGTATCACATTCATTCACTGGGTGTCAGATATATTCACATTCACTAGCGCTACAATTTGTTTGTTATTTTTGTTTGCACCCATTTGTCTATTGGTTTTGTAGCTGCTTACATATTTTTTCCAGCAGCACGGAATTTTTTGTATTTGTTTCTGTCTTTGAAATTGTCCCAGCCCCTGTTTAAATCCAATCCAGGGACAAAACCGGGGACAGACTTGGTCCGGGGGCAGTGTCCTCAATCCGGGGACTGCCCCCAGAAACCGGGGATGTCTGGTCACCCTACTGTAATGCTGCAGAGTGCTCTGGATGGTGGTCTGAGGGGAGGCCTGTATTGCACAGTGCTCTGGACAGTGATCTGAGAGGCTTGCAATGCTGCACAGTGCTGGATGGTGGTCTCGGGTCTGAGGGATGGCCTGTAATGCACAGTGCTCTGGATGGTGGTCTCAGGGGGAAGCCTGTAATGTTGCACAGTGCTCTGGATGGTGGTCTATGGGGAGGCCTGTTTTGCACAGTGCTCTGGACGGTGATCTGAGAGGCTTGCAATGCTGCACAGTGCTGGATGGTGGTCTCGGGTCTGAGGGATGGCCTGCAATGCACAGTGCTCTGGATGCCAGTGGTCTGAGGAGGCCTGTAATGCACACAGTGCTCTGGATGGTGGTCTGAGAGGAGGCCTGTAATGCTGCACAGTGCTCTGGATGGTGGTCTGAGGGGAGGCCTGTAATGCTGCACAGTGCTCTGGATGGTGGTCTGAGGGGAGGCCTATAATGCTGCACAGTGCTAACTGCTCAGCATGGAGCTCCGTGGAAACAGAAGTTTATGAGGGTAAACGTCCCTCCCTCTCATTGTCGTCTTGTTTTTGTTTGTTAATGAAAACGGAATTGATTTTCGTCATAGTTTTCATCAGTGGACGAAAATGTTTTGTACTTTTCATTTTATTGTTGATACTGTAAAAAGGCCACTGCTCAAAATTTAGACACAAATGTTTTCGTCGACAAAATGAACAGAAGAGCAGCACAATTGGTCTGGTGGTGACCTGTTCCCCCTTCCCTGCCAGAAGATCTAAGCTGGTACCAATTACAGCACCGGACATTCAGCGACAGGAAGAGGACAGGGCATTCCTGCACTGAAGACTTCTCCAGGATCCAGCTGCCTGCACAACCTGGGATATAATTTGTTATAGGTAACGATGTAACTAAAGCTATTGGGATTTTTTAATGATCACAACAGGGGGGTGGAATGAGGAATTCAGGGATATCGGTCACATGATCTGTGAGTGAGGAGCCCAGATTTAACATGTTTTATTATATTTATGGAGGAGATAATGGCTCCTCGCCGGGTATAAACTCCACACAGTCTGAGAGCAGCATATAGAGTGCTAATAACAACCTATACATGCCAAAAATAATACAGTCCACACACAGGAGAGGAGATCCAGCCATCGCCCAACCCTGCCGGAAGGATAAATATAACCCGAAATCTACTCCATCCAGAACACAACAAATATTTCCTGTATGTATGTACCCTGCACAGTACCACTTCTCTTGTCCTGCATGCCGGGTGTAATTCTCTGTATCTCTTCTTATTCTGTATGTATGGACTCTGCACAGTACTACTTCTCCTGTCCTGTATGTCGGGTGTAATTCTCGGTATCTGTTCTTATTCTGTATGTATGGACTCTGCACAGTACTACTTCTCTTGTCCTGCATGCCGGGTGTAATTCTCTGTATCTCTTCTTATTCTGTATGTATGGACTCTGCACAGTACTACTTCTCTTGTCCTGTATGCCGGGTGTAATTCTCAGTATCTGTTCTTATTCTGTATGTATGGACTCTGCACAGTACTACTTCTCTTGTCCTGCATGCCGGGTGTAATTCTCTGTATCTCTTCTTATTCTGTATGTATGGACTCTGCACAGTACTACTTCTCTTGTCCTGTATGCCGGGTGTAATTCTCAGTATCTGTTCTTATTCTGTATGTATGGACTCTGCACAGTACTACTTCTCTTGTCCTGTATGCCGGGTGTAATTCTCAGTATCTGTTCTTATTCTGTATGTATGGACTCTGCACAGTACCACTTCTCTTGTCCTGTATGCCGGGTGTAATTCTCAGTATCTGTTCTAATTCTGTATGTATGGACTCTGCACAGTACCACTTCTCTTGTCCTGTATGTCGGGTGTAATTCTCAGTATCTGTTCTAATTCTGTATGTATGGACTCTGCACAGTACCACTTCTCTTGTCCTGTATGCCGGGTGTAATTCTCAGTATCTGTTCTTATTCTGTATGTATGGACTCTGCACAGTACCACTTCTCTTGTCCTGTATGTCGGGTGTAATTCTCGGTATCTGTTCTTATTCTGTATGTATGGACTCTGCACAGTACTACTTCTCTTGTCCTGTATGCCGGGTGTAATTCTCAGTATCTGTTCTTATTCTGTATGTATGGACTCTACACAGTACCTCTTCTCTTGTCCTGTATGCCGGGTGTAATTCTCGGTATCTGTTCTTATTCTGTATGTATGGACTCTGCACAGTACTACTTCTCTTGTCCTGTATGCCGGGTGTAATTCTCAGTATCTGTTCTTATTCTGTATGTATGGACTCTGCACAGTACAACTTCTCTTGTCCTGTATGCCAGGTGTAATTCTCAGTATCTGTTCTTATTCTGTATGTATGGACTCTGCACAGTACCTCTTCTCTTGTCCTGTATGCCGGGTGTAATTCTCGGTATCTGTTCTTATTCTGTATGTATGGACTCTGCACAGTACTACTTCTCTTGTCCTGTATGCCGGGTGTAATTCTTGGTATCTGTTCTTATTCTGTATGTATGGACTCTGCACAGTACTACTTCTCTTGTCCTGTATGCCGGGTGTAATTCTCAGTATCTGTTCTTATTCTGTATGTATGGACTCTGCACAGTACCACTTCTCCTGTCCTGTATGTCGGGTGTAATTCTCGGTATCTGTTCTTATTCTGTATGTATGGACTCTGCACAGTACTACTTCTCTTGTCCTGTATGTCGGGTGTAATTCTCAGTATCTCTTCTTATTCTGTATGTATGGACTCTGCACAGTACTACTTCTCTTGTCCTGTATGCCAGGTGTAATTCTCGGTATCTCTCCTTATTCTGTATGTATAGACTCTGCACAGTACTACTTCTCCTGTCCTGTATGCCGGGTGTAATTCTCAGTATCTGTTCTTATTCTGTATGTATGGACTCTGCACAGTACTACTTCTCTTGTCCTGTATGCCGGGTGTAATTCTCAGTATCTGTTCTTATTCTGTATGTATGGACTCTGCACAGTACCACTTCTCTTGTCCTGTATGCCGGGTGTAATTCTCGGTATCTGTTCCTATTCTGTATGTATGGACTCTGCACAGTACTACTTCTCTTGTCCTGTATGCCGGGTGTAATTCTCGGTATCTCTCCTTATTCTGTATGTATGGACTCTGCACAGTACTACTTCTCCTGTCCTGTATGTCGGGTGTAATTCTCGGTATCTGTTCTTATTCTGTATGTATGGACTCTGCACAGTACCACTTCTCTTGTCCTGTATGTCGGGTGTAATTCTCGGTATCTGTTCTTATTCTGTATGTATGGACTCTGCACAGTACTACTTCTCTTGTCCTGTATGTCGGGTGTAATTCTCAGTATCTGTTCTTATTCTGTATGTATGGACTCTGCACAGTACCACTTCTCTTGTCCTGTATGTCGGGTGTAATTCTCGGTATCTGTTCTTATTCTGTATGTATGGACTCTGCACAGTACTACTTCTCCTGTCCTGTATGTCGGGTGTAATTCTCGGTATCTGTTCTTATTCTGTATGTATGGACTCTGCACAGTACCTCTTCTCTTGTCCTGTATGTCGGGTGTAATTCTCAGTATCTGTTCTTATTCTGTATGTATGGTCTCTGCACAGTACCACTTCTCTTGTCCTGTATGTTGGGTGTAATTCTCAGTATCTGTTCTTATTCTGTATGTATGGACTCTGCACAGTACTACTTCTCTTGTCCTGTATGTCGGGTGTAATTCCCAGTATCTGTTCTTATTCTGTATGTATGGACTCTGCACAGTACTACTTCTCTTGTCCTGTATGCCGGGTGTAATTCTCAGTATCTGTTCTTATTCTGTATGTATGGACTCTGCACAGTACCACTTCTCTTGTCCTGCATGCCGGGTGTAATTCTCTGTATCTCTTCTTATTCTGTATGTATGGACTCTGCACAGTACTACTTCTCTTGTCCTGTATGCCGGGTGTAATTCTCGGTATCTGTTCTTATTCTGTATGTATGGACTCTGCACAGTACCACTTCTCTTGTCCTGTATGTCGGGTGTAATTCTCAGTATCTGTTCTTATTCTGTATGTATGGACTCTGCACAGTACTACTTCTCTTGTCCTGTATGCCGGGTGTAATTCTCAGTATCTGTTCTTATTCTGTATGTATGGACTCTGCACAGTACCACTTCTCTTGTCCTGCATGCCGGGTGTAATTCTCTGTATCTCTTCTTATTCTGTATGTATGGACTCTGCACAGTACTACTTCTCCTGTCCTGTATGCTGGGTGTAATTCTCTGTATCTCTTCTTATTCTGTATGTATGGACTCTGCACAGTACTACTTCTCTTGTCCTGTATGCCGGGTGTAATTCTCAGTATCTGTTCTTATTCTGTATGTATGGACTCTGCACAGTACTACTTCTCTTGTCCTGTATGCCGGGTGTAATTCTCAGTATCTGTTCTTATTCTGTATGTATGGACTCTGCACAGTACCACTTCTCTTGTCCTGTATGCCGGGTGTAATTCTCAGTATCTGTTCTAATTCTGTATGTATGGACTCTGCACAGTACCACTTCTCTTGTCCTGTATGTCGGGTGTAATTCTCGGTATCTGTTCTTATTCTGTATGTATGGACTCTGCACAGTACCACTTCTCTTGTCCTGTATGCCGGGTGTAATTCTCAGTATCTGTTCTTATTCTGTATGTATGGACTCTGCACAGTACCACTTCTCTTGTCCTGTATGTCGGGTGTAATTCTCGGTATCTGTTCTTATTCTGTATGTATGGACTCTGCACAGTACTACTTCTCTTGTCCTGTATGCCGGGTGTAATTCTCAGTATCTGTTCTTATTCTGTATGTATGGACTCTACACAGTACCTCTTCTCTTGTCCTGTATGCCGGGTGTAATTCTCGGTATCTGTTCTTATTCTGTATGTATGGACTCTGCACAGTACTACTTCTCTTGTCCTGTATGCCGGGTGTAATTCTCAGTATCTGTTCTTATTCTGTATGTATGGACTCTGCACAGTACAACTTCTCTTGTCCTGTATGCCAGGTGTAATTCTCAGTATCTGTTCTTATTCTGTATGTATGTACTCTGCACAGTACTACTTCTCTTGTCCTGTATGCCGGGTGTAATTCTTGGTATCTGTTCTTATTCTGTATGTATGGACTCTGCACAGTACTACTTCTCCTGTCCTGTATGCCGGGTGTAATTCTTGGTATCTGTTCTTATTCTGTATGTATGGACTCTGCACAGTACTACTTCTCTTGTCCTGTATGCTGGGTGTAATTCTCAGTATCTGTTCTTATTCTGTATGTATGGACTCTGCACAGTACCACTTCTCCTGTCCTGTATGTCGGGTGTAATTCTCGGTATCTGTTCTTATTCTGTATGTATGGACTCTGCACAGTACTACTTCTCTTGTCCTGTATGTCGGGTCTAATTCTTGGTATCTGTTCTTATTCTGTATGTATGGACTCTGCACAGTACTACTTCTCTTGTCCTGTATGCCGGGTGTAATTCTCGGTATCTGTTCTTATTCTGTATGTATGGACTCTGCACAGTACTACTTCTCCTGTCCTGTATGCCGGGTGTAATTCTCAGTATCTGTTCTTATTCTGTATGTATGGACTCTGCACAGTACCACTTCTCCTGTCCTGTATGTCGGGTGTAATTCTCGGTATCTGTTCTTATTCTGTATGTATGGACTCTGCACAGTACTACTTCTCTTGTCCTGTATGTCGGGTGTAATTCTCAGTATCTCTTCTTATTCTGTATGTATGGACTCTGCACAGTACTACTTCTCTTGTCCTGTATGCCAGGTGTAATTCTCGGTATCTGTTCTTATTCTGTATGTATGGACTCTGCACAGTACTACTTCTCCTGTCCTGTATGCCGGGTGTAATTCTCAGTATCTGTTCTTATTCTGTATGTATGGACTCTGCACAGTACTACTTCTCTTGTCCTGTATGCCGGGTGTAATTCTCAGTATCTGTTCTTATTCTGTATGTATGGACTCTGCACAGTACCTCTTCTCTTGTCCTGTATGTCGGGTGTAATTCTCAGTATCTGTTCTTATTCTGTATGTATGGACTCTGCACAGTACCACTTCTCTTGTCCTGTATGCCGGGTGTAATTCTCGGTATCTGTTCCTTTTCTGTATGTATGGACTCTGCACAGTACTACTTCTCTTGTCCTGTATGCCGGGTGTAATTCTCGGTATCTCTCCTTATTCTGTATGTATGGACTCTGCACAGTACTACTTCTCCTGTCCTGTATGTCGGGTGTAATTCTCAGTATCTGTTCTTATTCTGTATGTATGGACTCTGCACAGTACCACTTCTCTTGTCCTGTATGTCGGGTGTAATTCTCGGTATCTGTTCTTATTCTGTATGTATGGACTCTGCACAGTACTACTTCTCTTGTCCTGTATGCCGGGTGTAATTCTCGGTATCTCTCCTTATTCTGTATGTATGGACTCTGCACAGTACTACTTCTCTTGTCCTGTATGTCGGGTGTAATTCTCAGTATCTGTTCTTATTCTGTATGTATGGACTCTGCACAGTACCTCTTCTCTTGTCCTGTATGTCGGGTGTAATTCTCAGTATCTGTTCTTATTCTGTATGTATGGACTCTGCACAGTACCTCTTCTCTTGTCCTGTATGCCGGGTGTAATTCTCGGTATCTGTTCCTTTTCTGTATGTATGGACTCTGCACAGTACTACTTCTCTTGTCCTGTATGCCGGGTGTAATTCTCGGTATCTCTCCTTATTCTGTATGTATGGACTCTGCACAGTACTACTTCTCCTGTCCTGTATGTCGGGTGTAATTCTCAGTATCTGTTCTTATTCTGTATGTATGGACTCTGCACAGTACCACTTCTCTTGTCCTGTATGTCGGGTGTAATTCTCGGTATCTGTTCTTATTCTGTATGTATGGACTCTGCACAGTACTACTTCTCCTGTCCTGTATGTCGGGTGTAATTCTCGGTATCTGTTCTTATTCTGTATGTATGGACTCTGCACAGTACCTCTTCTCTTGTCCTGTATGTCGGGTGTAATTCTCAGTATCTGTCCTTATTCTGCATGTATGGACTCTGCACAGTACTACTTCTCTTGTCCTGTATGTCGGGTGTAATTCTCGGTATCTGTTCTTATTCTGTATGTATGGTCTCTGCACAGTACTACTTCTCTTGTCCTGTATGTCGGGTGTAATTCTCGGTATCTGTTCTTATTCTGTATGTATGGACTCTGCACAGTACTACTTCTCCTGTCCTGTATGTCGGGTGTAATTCTCGGTATCTGTTCTTATTCTGTATGTATGGACTCTGCACAGTACTACTTCTCCTGTCCTGTATGTCGGGTGTAATTCTCGGTATCTGTTCTTATTCTGTATGTATGGACTCTGCACAGTACCTCTTCTCTTGTCCTGTATGTCGGGTGTAATTCTCAGTATCTGTTCTTATTCTGTATGTATGGTCTCTGCACAGTACTACTTCTCCTGTCCTGTATGCCGGGTGTAATTCTCAGTATCTGTTCTTATTCTGTATGTATGGACTCTGCACAGTACCACTTCTCTTGTCCTGTATGTTGGGTGTAATTCTCAGTATCTGTTCTTATTCTGTATGTATGGACTCTGCACAGTACTACTTCTCTTGTCCTGTATGTCGGGTGTAATTCTCAGTATCTGTTCTTATTCTGTATGTATGGACTCTGCACAGTACTACTTCTCCTATCCTGTATGTCGGGTGTAATTCTCGGTATCTGTTCTTATTCTGTATGTATGGACTCTGCACAGTACTACTTCTCTTGTCCTGTATGTCGGGTGTAATTCTCGGTATCTGTTCTTATTCTGTATGTATGGACTCTGGACAGTACCACTTCTCTTGTCCTGTATGTCGGGTGTAATTCTCTGTATCTGTTCTTATTCTGTATGTATGGACTCTGCACAGTACTACTTCTCTTGTCCTGTATGTCGGGTGTAATTCTCGGTATCTGTTCTTATTCTGTATGTATGGACTCTGGACAGTACCACTTCTCTTGTCCTGTATGTTGGGTGTAATTCTCAGTATCTGTTCTTATTCTGTATGTATGGACTCTGCACAGTACTACTTCTCTTGTCCTGTATTCCAGGTGTAATTCTCGGTATCTGTTCTTATTCTGTATGTATGGACTCTGCACAGTACCACTTCTCTTGTCCTGTATGTCGGGTGTAATTCTCGGTATCTGTTCTTATTCTGTATGTATGGACTCTGCACAGTACTACTTCTCTTGTCCTGTATGTCGGGTGTAATTCTCGGTATCTGTTCTTATTCTGTATGTATGGACTCTGGACAGTACTACTTCTCTTGTCCTGTATGCCGGGTGTAATTCTCGGTATCTGTTCTTATTCTGTATGTATGGACTCTGCACAGTACCACTTCTCTTGTCCTGTATGCCGGGTATAATTCTCAGTATCTGTTCTTATTCTGTATGTATGGACTCTGCACAGTACCACTTCTCTTGTCCTGTATGCCGGGTGTAATTCTCGGTATCTGTTCTTATTCTGTATGTATGGACTCTGCACAGTACTACTTCTCTTGTCCTCTATGTCGGGTGTAATTCTCGGTATCTGTTCTTATTCTGTATGTATGGACTCTGCACAGTACTACTTCTCTTGTCCTGTATGTCGGGTGTAATTCTTGGTATCTGTTCTTATTCTGTATGTATGGACTCTGCACAGTACCACTTCTCTTGTCCTGTATGTCGGGTGTAATTCTCGGTATCTGTTCTTATTCTGTATGTATGGACTCTGCACAGTACCACTTCTCTTGTCCTGTATGTCGGGTGTAATTCTCGGTATCTGTTCTTATTCTGTATGTATGGACTCTGCACAGTACTACTTCTCTTGTCCTGTATGTCGGGTGTAATTCTCGGTATCTGTTCCTATTCTGTATGTATGGACTCTGCACAGTACTACTTCTCCTGTCCTGTATGTCGGGTGTAATTCTCGGTATCTGTTCTTATTCTGTATGTATGGACTCTGCACAGTACCTCTTCTCTTGTCCTGTATGTCGGGTGTAATTCTCGGTATCTGTTCTTATTCTGTATGTATGGACTCTGCACAGTACTACTTCTCTTGTCCTGTATGCCGGGTGTAATTCTCAGTATCTGTTCCTATTCTGTATGTATGGACTCTGCACAGTACTACTTCTCCTGTCCTGTATGTCTGGTGTAATTCTCGGTATCTGTTCTTATTCTGTATGTATGGACTCTGCACAGTACCACTTCTCTTGTCCTGTATGTCGGGTGTAATTCTCGGTATCTGTTCTTATTCTGTATGTATGGACTCTGCACAGTACCACTTCTCCTGTCCTGCATGTCGGGTGTAATTCTCAGTATCTGTTCTTTTTCTGTATGTATGGACTCTGCACAGTACCACTTCTCCTGTCCTGCATGCCGGGTGTAATTCTCAGTATCTGTTCTTATTCTGTATGTATGGACTCTGCACAGTACCACTTCTCCTGTCCTGCATGTCGGGTGTAATTCTCAGTATCTGTTCTTATTCTGTATGTATGGACTCTGCACAGTACCACTTCTCTTGTCCTGTATGTCGGGTGTAATTCCCAGTATCTGTTCTTATTCTGTATGTATGGACTCTGCACAGTACTACTTCTCTTGTCCTGTATGTCGGGTGTAATTATCAGTATCTGTTCTTATTCTGTATGTATGGACTCTGCACAGTACTACTTCTCTTGTCCTGTATGCCGGGTGTAATTCTCGGTATCTGTTCTTATTCTGTATGTATGGACTCTGCACAGTACCACTTCTTTTGTCCTGTATGCCGGGTGTAATTCTCGGTATCTGTTCCTATTCTGTATGTATGGACTCTGCACAGTACTACTTCTCTTGTCCTGTATGCAGTGTGTAATTCTCAGTATCTGTTCTTATTCTGTATGTATGGACTCTGCACAGTACCACTTCTCTTGTCCTGTATGTCGGGTGTAATTCTCAGTATCTGTTCTTTTTCTGTATGTATGGACTCTGCACAGTACTACTTCTCCTGTCCTGTATGTCGGGTGTAATTCCCAGTATCTGTTCTTATTCTGTATGTATGGACTCTGCACAGTACTACTTCTCTTGTCCTGTATGTCGGGTGTAATTCTCGGTATCTGTTCTTATTCTGTATGTATGGACTCTGCACAGTACTACTTCTCTTGTCCTGTATGCCGGGTGTAATTCTCAGTATCTGTTCTTATTCTGTATGTATGGACTCTGCACAGTACCACTTCTCTTGTCCTGTATGCCGGGTGTAATTCTCGGTATCTGTTCTTATTCTGTATGTATGGACTCTGCACAGTACCACTTCTCTTGTCCTGTATGCCGGGTGTAATTGGTCACTGTCCGCGTCCCTGGAAGTGGTGACAATGTTGTGGTGGGTGGCGGTGATGCGGTTGGTTCTGGCATCTTCTGGCGGTCTGGTTGCCGGTCCAGCTTGCTTATCAGCGTTGGCTTTGCACACAGGCCTTACCGGAGCCGGGAGCTCTATCTTCTATTGGTAATAGTCGGCGTCCCCGGCACGGCTTCCATAATATTTATTTTCTCTCCCTGGAAGCTGACCCTTCCTGGACCACATCCAAGCGGAGTGTGAAGTGCAGTCTCTGGAGGAGAGAGGCTGCCAGAGCTCAGAATTCCTCCTCTGATCTGATCATCTTACAGTGTTCCAGGGAAGGAGAGCGTTCCATGCCGCGGATTCCACCACTTCCAGGGACATTTCCTGCTATACCCGTCTGTATGAGCTGTACACTATAGCAAGTACAGTATTCAACCTGTTAAATCCAGAGGGGCCCGCCTGTGGCCCCTGATATTTCCAAAGGGCCACAAAATAGAATTTGTACCCCCTGTGCAGAGCCCTATGATCACCTCCTGTGTAGAGCCCTGTGATCACCTCCTGTGCTGAGCCCTGTGATCACTCCCTGTGCAGAGCCCTGTGATCACCTCCTGTGCAGAGCCCTGTGATCACCTCCTGTGCAGAGCCCTGTGATCACCTCCTGTGCAAAGCCCTGTGATCACCTCCTGTGCTGAGCCCTGTGATCACTCCCTGTGCTGAGCCCTGTGATCACTCCCTGTGCTGAGCCCTGTGATCACTCCCTGTGCAGAGCCCTGTGATCACCTCCTGTGCAGAGCCCTATGATCACCTCCTGTTCAGAGCCCTGTGATCACCTCCTGTGCAGAGCCCTATGATCACCCCCTGTGCAGAGCCCTATGATCACCTCCTGTTCAGAGCCCTGTGATCACCTCCTGTGCTGAGCCCTATGATCACCTCCTGTGCAGAGCCCTGTGATCACCTCCTGTGCTGAGCCCTATGATCACCTCCTGTGCAGAGCCCTGTGATCACTCCCTGTGCAGAGCCCTGTGATCACCTCCTGTGCAGAGCCCTATGATCACCTCCTGTGCAGAGCCCTATGATCACCTCCTGTGCTGAGCCCTATGATCACCTCCTGTGCAGAGCCCTATGATCACCTCCTGTGCTGAGCCCTGTGATCACCTCCTGTGCTGAGCCCTATGATCACCTCCTGTGCAGAGCCCTGTGATCACTCCCTGTGCAGAGCCCTATGATCACCTCCTGTGCAGAGCCCTATGATCACCTCCTGTGCAGAGCCCTATGACCACCCCCTGTGCAGAGCCCTGTGATCACCCCCTGTGCAGAGCCCTGTGATCACCCCCTGTGCAGAGCCCTATGATCACCTCCTGTGCAGAGCCCTATGACCACCCCCTGTGCAGAGCCCTGTGATCACCCCCTGTGCAGAGCCCTATGATCACCCCCTGTGCAGAGCCCTGTGATCACCCCCTGTGCAGAGCCCTGTGATCACCTCCTGTGCAGAGCCCTATGACCACCCCCTGTGCAGAGCCCTGTGATCACCCCCTGTGCAGAGCCCTATGATCACCCCCTGTGCAGAGCCCTATGATCACCCCTTGTGCAGAGCCCTGTGATCACTTCCTGTGCAGAGCCCTGTGATCACTCCCTGTGCAGAGCCCTATGATCACCTCCTGTGCAGAGCCCTATGATCACCTCCTGTGCAGAGCCCTATGACCACCCCCTGTGCAGAGCCCTATGATCACCCCTTGTGCAGAGCCCTGTGATCACTTCCTGTGCAGAGCCCTGTGATCACTCCCTGTGCAGAGCCCTATGATCACCTCCTGTGCAGAGCCCTATGACCAACCCCTGTGCAGAGCCCTGTGATCACCCCCTGTGCAGAGCCCTGTGATCACCCCCTGTGCAGAGCCCTATGATCACCTCCTGTGCAGAGCCCTGTGATCACTCCCTGTGCAGAGCCCTGTGATCACTCCCTGTGCAGAGCCCTATGATCACCACCTGTGCAGAGCCCTATGATCACCACCTGTGCAGAGCCATGTGATCACCTCCTGTGCAGAGCCCTATGATCACCACCTGTGCAGAGCCCTGTGATCACTCCCTGTGCAGAGCCCTATGATCACCTCCTGTGCAGAGCCATGTGATCACTCCCTGTGCAGAGCCCTATGATCACCACCTGTGCAGAGCCCTATGATCACCCCCTGTGCAGAGCCCTATGATCACCCCCTGTGCAGAGCCATGTGATTACTCCCTGTGCAGAGCCCTATGATCACCACCTGTGCAGAGCCCTGTGATCACCTCCTGTGCAGAGCCCTATGATCACCTCCTGTGCAGAGCCATGTGATCACTCCCTGTGCAGAGCCCTATGATCACCACCTGTGCAGAGCCCTATGATCACCACCTGTGCAGAGCCCTATGATCACCCCCTGTGCAGAGCCATGTGATCACTCCCTGTGCAGAGCCCTATGATTACAACCTGTGCAGAGCCCTATGATCACCCCTTGTGCAGAGCCCTATGATCACCCCCTGTGCAGAGCCATGTGATCACTCCCTGTGCAGAGCCCTGTGATTACTTCCTGTGCAGAGCCCTGTGATCACCCCCTGTGCAGAGCCCTATGATCACCCCCTGTGCAGAGCCATGTGATCACTCCCTGTGCAGAGCCCTGTGATCACTTCCTGTGCAGAGCCCTGTGATTACTCCCTGTGCAGAGCCCTATGATCACAACCTGTGCAGAGCCCTATGATCACCCCCTGTGCAGAGCCCTGTGATCACCTCCTGTGCAGAGCCCTATGACCAATTCCTGTGCAGAGCCCTATGATCACAACCTGTGCAGAGCCATGTGATCACCTCCTGTGCAGAGCCCTAAAATCAACTCCTAATCATGTTGCCAGGACTTTGCAGCAAATTGATTCAATATACAGTTGCTGTTGCTCCTTTTCTATGTAGTCCCCTGTTCTCTCTCTCTCTCTCTCTCCCTCTTTCTCTCTTTTTGTGTATCTTTTAATTTATCTTATTTGTATCTCTCTTTTTATCTCATCCCCTTTTATTTTTTTAAGCCCCTCTTTCTCTTGTTGTCCCCCATTCTGTCTCACTTTCTTTTCCTCTCTGTTGTTAATTTTTCCCCTAAATGTGTAGCGGGGTCCTCAAATTGATGGGATACACCTGGGGAATAGTGTGACCCAGGTGTATAATTGTGTTAGGGTTCAGACCCCTTTTTGTTTTGTGGAGGATTGGAGGATGTAGTATTCTCCTTTGCCTGTGGGTGGCGGGGTATCCACAGGCTTTAGGTAGAATCATCTCCTGCAGTGCTCCCTGTTTTGTCCCTTCCCGGAGATGGTATGGCTGGGGCGGGGAACCCGCCGGGCCGTTGATGGGAGGAGATAAAAGGGGGAGACGCCCTTACCACGAGGTCTTGCGGAGAAGGAGGTCCTCGGAGGAGGAGGGTTGCGGTCCGCACCCAGGCACCTTAGGCCTGGGTGCTGGAGATCCAGGAGTCTGGTCCAGGTGCCCATGGCCTGGTCCGGAGTCATGTTGGCGTCCATCCCAGGCACCTTTAGCCTGGGGTGAGGTACTATCGAGGAGGCCTGGGGCCCAGTACCTTCGACTGGGTCCCGCTAGGGTGGACTGTCCGAGGGTCCCTGAGCGGAGGGACTCGTATCTGAGGTGAGGAGGCCAGAGAGGTTACCCACTGGAGACCCGGAGCAGCACCAACCCGGTGACAGTGGGCCTCTGGGAACTCTCTTGGGAGGACACATCCCCCTGATAGGGGCCACAGCGTATCGAAGAGGGCTCCATTGCTGTTCATAGGGGTTGCTGGAAGAGACCCCATCTTTCCTGTTCTGTAACAGCCGGATTGGCTTAGGCGCCGCTGGTCATAGTACAGTGGCATAGAACTTAACCTTTAGGAAGTGCCTCGATCTGCTCGCCCCACCGTTGGCAAGGTTATAGGTCCCAACCAGTTTGCTGCAAAATAACTGTTTATTGTGCTTTGCTTATTGGAGTGTCAAATAAACAAGTGTTGGACCTTTCTCCGGTGTGTGAACTCCAGTTACTGGAAGCAAAGGGGAGGCTGGTGAGCTTGCAATTACAGACTCAGTGCATTCACAGAACACACCGGCCCGAGGAAACATCAGGAAGTGGCCTTCACCTCCCTACTACAATGGGGAGGACATGGGCCGTGGCGCATCTCACTCTCACAACCCAGGAACCCCTAGACATGAGTTGGTGTGTAACCGATAAAGATGGAGAGAGAGTGAGGCCGCTACACGTGGGGGCTCGTGAGTCCGGGATAGAGTGTGTTCTAAAGATGGACTTGAGAATGTCTACATTTGAACTTTGCTGCCCAGAGGAGTTCCGAGCAGATCGGCCATATTACTGGCCAAAGTGCGTCCCTGCTCGGAGTTGTGGAAATGACCCTAACACGGGAAAGGCCCATGCGGAGGAGCGGAAAAAGGGAGAGGTCCAGCCGTGTGACGTACTGCACGTGGGGACTGTTAACGCACTGCGCCACGAGGCACCCCATGGCGACATCGTTCGTGGGCGGAGTCAAGAGGAAGCCCGCGAAAATGTACAGCTCATGGGAGGAGTCTGGCCAAGTGTGGGGATAGACGTGGAGACTCCGGCGCGGGGTCAGTGCATGATGGAGCAGCAGATAGTCGGGATGACCTCAAGTGCCCCGTGGATTATGGTTCCTCACCCCACGAGAATGACTTCCTTTGCTGCCCCCATCACAGACACGGGGATAAGACTTAGGCCCCGAGGGCGGTTGGCTCTGTACACTTGCAGAGACACGGAGGCCCTCTGTGTGATCTGTCCCGGCTGCTCGGGACTGGTGGTCACCCTGAAGCCATTCGGGCGATGTGAGGAGTGCAGAGAATTCCTTTTTGAGGTCGAGTCGTCCACAGCAAGGCCCCGGGCCCTTCGCCTCAACCACCTCACGGGTACCGCTACTCCGGAAGGGGAGATCAAGGCCTTTGTCGAGGTTCCCGTGCGCGCTGACCAGGGCGATGGACTGCCCAACAGAGAAAAATCCGAGGATGCTGCCTCGGTCGCCACAAGTTCTCTGCTCCCACCCCCGAAGAGGAAAGTTGGCCTAGTACAGGCATCCTATGGACGTGGTCGAGCTTCACCCCGCTGCTTGCCTGGCCTGGATGGCGCCGGTCGAGAAGGAAGTCCCGGACATCCCAGTCTTCTACAAGGGTCAGGTGAGCCAGGGGCTGGGACTGTGGTGGTGGTTGGAGGTGTCGGGGGCCCATTGGAGGTGGAGCCCCCCAGGGAGGTAGATTCTGTGTCCACCGGAAGATATCTGCCTGCGGAGATGTATGACACCTCCGACCTAGAGTCGCTGTCTGATTGCGGAGATGATGGCGAGATAGACGAACTGTTCAGCCGCAAGGGCTGGGATAGAATACCACTTCTTGCTTCCCGTGCGGTACGGGATTCACCTATGTACACAGGAGACAGCACACCTCGGGTGGAAGACCCGCAGCTTAAGAGGGAACCTACCCCTCCACCGGTGTCCTTATCTACTGTTACCTCACCTGCTTTGGCTGTGGGGACACCCCGCGCTTCTCTGAGAGCGCCGAAAGTCAGTTTCAGGGAGCTGGTAAAGGCACCTCGGCATCCGGAAGCTATTGTGCTGCCTGGAACTGGAGAGAAAGCCACTATGCCACCTTTGGCCCGCTTGCAGAGACTGTTTTGCCACAAAGTAGCTCGGGAATATGGGTGGGAGTACCCGTATCTGCCCCGGGACTTGCTGTTTGAGGTGGAAGTCTGGAGAGCAAGATGGTATGACGAGTTTGTGTGGGACAAGTTGAAGGTGCCTCATGCTCGCAGGTACCTGGAATGTGTGCCGGCAGTGTCTAAGAGGTTTGAGGACTGCAGAGCTGAGTGGAGATTGGGGCGCCATATCCATGCTGACAAGATAGTCATTTGCAGAAGAGAAGGAGAAGATGTCGAGTATTCGATAGAGGCATTTGACAAACACCTGAAACCCCTGTACCTGCCGGATCCAAAGTTTTATTTATAGGAGAAAAGAACTCCTGTTTATTTCCTTTGTGCACTTGAACTTTCTGGAAGAGCCATTCCCAGACACCCAGGACTGTGCCCTGCTTTTGTTTTTATTTGGGCTTTTCTTTTTCTCATTGGAGACTTGGGGCTGTTGTGTTTTTTTTGTGTTTCCCCTTTTCTTCATGTGCCAAAGGCAAGGACATTTGGGAATAGTGGCAGAGTAGGGAAAAGCTGGAAGAACGAAGATTCGTTGAGTGTCATGACCGCGGCGTTGTCACCAGGTGGCAGTGTTGCGCAACAAATGTTTGAAAATGTTTCACACACACATCACCTTGCTTGTTGGAGTGAGTGGGTCTCTCGGCTGACGGGCCCACTCATGCCAAATGACACGAAATTATGTTAGGATGTTGTTTTTTTCTTTCCCCTGCAGGAGAATCGTCAATCAAGATCATTGAGAGTGGGTGGCTCTTAGACAGTGTGGGAGAGGGGTTGTGATTTTGCAGATGTTTAAAGTGTTTTATGACATAAGTTGTTTTATATGTTCCCCATTCCCTGAGCAGGTCTTGGCACTTGGGAAAAATTTAGAGGAACTGCCTCAGGGGTTTCACTCCATGTCACCACTTTATGGGAGGCATGGGTGTGCACCTGACGCTGGGGACCAGCGTCCAATCACAGGGGGGAATGTGTAGCGGGGTCCTCAAATTGATGGGATACACCTGGGGAATAGTGTGACCCAGGTGTATAATTGTGTTAGGGTTCAGACCCCTTTTTGTTTCGTGGAGGATTGGAGGATGTAGTATTCTCCTTTGCCTGTGGGTGGCGGGGTACCCACAGGCTTCAGGTAGAATCATCTTCGCAGTGCTCCCTGTTTTGTCCTTTCCCGGAGATGGTATGGCTGGGGCGGGGAACCCGCCGGGCCGTTGATGGGAGGAGATAAAAGGGGGAGACGCCCTTACCACGAGGTCTTGCGGAGAAGGAGGTCCTCGGAGGAGGAGGGTTGCGGTCCGCACCCAGGCACCTTAGGCCTGGGTGCTGGAGATCCAGGAGTCTGGTCCAGGTGCCCATGGCCTGGTCCGGAGTCATGTTGGCGTCCATCCCAGGCACCTTTAGCCTGGGGTGAGGTACTATCGAGGAGGCCTGGGGCCCAGTACCTTCGACTGGGTCCCGCTAGGGTGGACTGTCCGAGGGTCCCTGAGCGGAGGGACTCGTATCTGAGGTGAGGAGGCCAGAGAGGTTACCCACTGGAGACCCGGAGCAGCACCAACCCGGTGACAGTGGGCCTCTGGGAACTCTCTTGGGAGGACACATCCCCCTGATAGGGGCCACAGCGTATCGAAGAGGGCTCCATTGCTGTTCATAGGGGTTGCTGGAAGAGACCCCATCTTTCCTGTTCTGTAACAGCCGGATTGGCTTAGGCGCCGCTGGTCATAGTACAGTGGCATAGAACTTAAACTTTAGGAAGTGCCTCGATCTGCTCGCCCCACCGTTGGCAAGGTTATAGGTCCCAACCAGTTTGCTGCAAAAGAACTGTTTATTGTGCTTTGCTTATTGGAGTGTCAAATAAACAAGTGTTGGACCTTTCTCCGGTGTGTGAACTCCAGTTACTGGAAGCAAAGGGGAGGCTGGTGAGCTTGCAATTACAGACTCAGTGCATTCACAGAACACACCGGCCCGAGGAAACATCAGTAAGTGGCCTTCACCTCCCTACTACAATGGGGAGGACATGGGCCGTGGCGCATCTCACTCTCACAACCCAGAAACCCCTAGACATGAGTTGGTGTATAACCGATAAAGATGGAGAGAGAGTGAGGCCGCTACAAATGTTTCTCTAAATTCTCTCTCTCTCTATTTTCCTCTTGTTTCCCTTCCCCTTGTTTTCTTCTCCTCATTTTCTCTTTCACTCTTCCTTTCTCTCTTTTCCTCATTCTCTAACTGATCTTTGTTCTCTCTCTCTCTCTCTCTCCCTCTGTCTCTCTTTTTCCTTATGCACCCCTTCTCTTTTCCTTGTTCTATTTCTCTCTCTCTCTCTCTATCGTTTCTTGATTCCCTCTATACCACTCTCTATTTTCCAACTTTTCCCCTCTCCTTTTTTTCTATTTTCCTCATTTTCTGTTTCTTTCTTTTCCTCATTCTATCACTACGGCCTTCTCTCATTCTTTCCTCTTTTTCTCTCTTTTCTCTCTCTCCCTTTTCCTTTTTCTTGTTCTCTCTCTTTTTCCCTTAGGCCCCTTTCACACTGAGGCGTTTTTACTGCGTTTTCGCGGTAAAAATAGCGCTGTAATAACGGCTGAAATAATCCTCCCCCAGCATTCTCAATGTGAAATCTCTGAGGGCTTTCACATTGAGGCGTTTTGCTGGCTGGGCGTTGAAAAAAATCCTGCAAACAGCTTTTTTAGAGCAACTTTAGGGCGCATAAAATAGCGCTGTAAAAACGCCTATCCCCATTGAAATGAATGGGATTCGCGGTAAAAACGCGGTAAAAACGCATAGGCATAAGCGTTATGTTAAAAAATAGCGCTAACGCCTATGCGTTTTTACCGCGTTCGCGCAAATTTTAGCGCGAACGCGGTAAAATCGCGGTAAAAACGCATAGGCGTTAGCGCTATTTTTACCGCGATCGCGGTAAAATCGCGGTAAAAAATGTCATTATTTTTTAGCGTTTTTTCAACGCCTCAGTGTGAAAGGGGCCTCATTCTTTCTCTTGTTTGCTTTTTGGTTTCCACTCTCCCTTTTTCTGTTTTCCTCATTATCTCTCCTTTCCTTGTTGTATCTCTTTCTCTCCTTTTTCAATTTCTCTCTTTTCCTCTTTCTTTTCCTCTCTCCATCTCCCTTTCTCTCTTTTCCTCATTCTATTTCTCTCTCCTTCTCTCTATCTTTTCCTTCCTTCTCTCTCTCTCACTATCTGTCTTTCTTTTCCTCTTTCTTTTCAACTCTTGTTTTCTCTATTTTCCTCATTCTACCACTCTGTTTTTTTTCTCTCTTTTTTCTTTTTCTCCCTCTCTTTGCTTCTTTCTGTCTCCCCGATTTCACTTTTCTCTCTTTTTTATTTATTCATATTCTCTTCTTCTCTTCTACTCTTTTCCTCACTTTCTTGTTTCCTCTTTCTTTTCCTTTCCCCCTTTTCTATTTTCCTCATTATCCCTCTTTTTTCCCCATTGTTCTATCTCTCTCTCTTTCCTCTTTCACTTTCTCTCTCACTTTTCTTTTCTTCTCCCTTTCCCTAACATCCCTTATTCTCTATTTATTTCTTTTTTGTCCTATCACTCTGTCCTTCTCTCTCTCTTTTCTTTGTTCTATCAATCTGTTCTACTCTCTCCCTCTCTTTCTTCTATCAATCTGTTCTCTCTCTCTTCCTTTTCTTTCTTCTGTCATTCTCTCTCTCTCTTCCTTTTTTCTTCTTCTATCACTCTGTCCTCTCTCTCATCCTTTTCTTTCTTCTATCACTCTGTCCTTCTCTCTCTCTTTCTTCTATCACTCTGTCATTCTCTCTCTCTCTCCCTCTCCCTCCTTCCCTCTCTCTCTTTCTTCTATCACTCTGTCCTCTCTCTCATCCTTTTCTTTCTTCTATCACTCTGTCCTTCTCTCTCTCTTTCTTCTATCACTCTGTCATTCTCTCTCTCTCCCTCTCCCTCCCTCCCTCTCTCTCTCTCTTTCTTCTATCACTCTGCCCTTCTCTCTCTCTCTCTCTTCCCTTTTTTCTTTTATCACTCTCTTCCTTTTCTTTCTTCTATCACTCTGTCCTTCTCTCTCTCTCTCTCTCTTCTATCACTCTGTCCTTCTCTCTCTCTTCTATCACTCTGTCCTTCTCTCTCTCTTCTATCACTCTGTCCTTCTCTCTCTCTTCTATCACTCTGTCCTTCTCTCTCTCTTCTATCACTCTGTCCTTCTCTCTCTCTCTTCTATCACTCTGTCCTTCTCTCTCTCTCTCTTCTATCACTCTGTCCTTCTCTCTCTCTCTCTCTTCTATCACTCTGTCCTTCTCTCTCTTTTTCTTCTATCACTCTGTCCTTCTCTCTCTCTTTCTTCTATCACTCTGTCCTTCTCTCTCTCTTCTCTCTCTCTCTTCTATCACTCTGTCCTTCTCTCTCTCTCTCTTCTATCACTCTGTCCTTCTCTCTCTCTTCTATCACTCTGTCCTTCTCTCTCTCTCTCTTCTATCACTCTGTCCTTCTCTCTCGCTTCTATCACTCTGTCCTTCTCTCTCTCTTCTATCACTCTGTCCTTCTCTCTCTCTCTTCTATCACTCTGTCCTTCTCTCTCTCTTTCTTCTATCACTCTGTCCTTCTCTCTCTCTCTTTCTTCTATCACTCTGTCCTTCTCTCTCTCTCTTTCTTCTATCACTCTGTCCTTCTCTCTCTCTTCTATCACTCTGTCCTTCTCTCTCTCTCTTCTATCACTCTGTCCTTCTCTCTCTCTCTTCTATCACTCTGTCCTTCTCTCTCTCTCTCTCTCTCTCTTCTATCACTCTGTCCTTCTCTCTCTCTCTGCTATCACTCTGTCCTTCTCTCTCTCTTCCCTTTTTTCTTTTATCACTCTCTTCCTTTTCTTTCTTCTATCACTCTGTCCTTCTCTCTCTCTCTCTCTCTTCTATCACTCTGTCCTTCTCTCTCTCTTCTATCACTCTGTCCTTCTCTCTCTCTTCTATCACTCTGTCCTTCTCGCTCTCTCTCTTCTATCACTCTGTCCTTCTCGCTCTCTCTCTTCTATCACTCTGTCCTTCTCTCTCTCTTCTATCACTCTGTCCTTCTCTCTCTCTTCTATCACTCTGTCCTTCTCTCTCTCTTTCTTCTATCACTCTGTCCTTCTCACTCTCTTTCTTCTATCACTCTGTCCTTCTCTCTCTTTCTTCTATCACTCTGTCCTTCTCTCTCTCTCTCTCTTCTATCACTCTGTCCTTCTCTCTCTCTCTCTCTCTCTTCTATCACTCTGTCCTTCTCTCTCTCTCTCTTCTATCACTCTGTCCTTCTCTCTCTCTCTTCCCTTTTTTCTTTTATCACTCTCTTCCTTTTCTTTCTTCTATCACTCTGTCCTTCTCTCTCTCTCTTCTATCACTCTGTCCTTCTCTCTCTCTTTTCTATCACTCTGTCCTTCTCTCTCTCTTCTATCACTCTGTCCTTCTCTCTCTCTTCTATCACTCTGCCCTTCTCTCGCTCTCTCTTCTATCACTCTGTCCATCTCTCTCTCTCTCTCTCTCTTCTATCACTCTGTCCTTCTCTCTCTCTCTTCTATCACTTTGTCCTTCTCTCTCTCTCTCTCTTCTATCACTCTGTCCTTCTCTCGCTCTCTCTTCTATCACTCTGTCCTTCTCTCTCTCTCTTCTATCACTCTGTCCTTCTCTCGCTCTCTCTTCTATCACTCTGTCCTTCTCTCTGTCTTTCTTCTATCACTCTGTCCTTCTCTCTCTCTTCTATCACTCTGTCCTTCTCTCTCTCTCTCTTCTATCACTCTGTCCTTCTCTCTCTTTCTTCTATGACTCTGTCCTTCTCTCTCTCTCTCTCTTCTATCACTCTGTCCTTCTCTCTCTCTTCTATCACTCTGTCCTTCTCTCTCTCTCTCTTCTATCACTCTGTCCTGCTCTCTCTCTTCTATCACTCTGTCCTTCTCTCTCTCTTCTATCACTCTGTCCTTCTCTCTCTCTCTTCTATCACTCTGTCCTTCTCTCTCTCTCTTCTATCACTCTGTCCTTCTCTCTCTCTTCTATCACTCTGTCCTTCTCTCTCTCTCTTCTATCACTCTGTCCTTCTCTCTCTCTCTTCTATCACTCTGTCCTTCTCTCTCTCTTCTATCACTCTGTCCTTCTCTCGCTCTCTCTTCTATCACTCTGTCCTTCTCTCTCTCTTTCTTCTATCACTCTGTCCTTCTCTCTCTCTTCTATCACTCTGTCCTTCTCTCTCTCTCTCTTCTATCACTCTGTCCTTCTCTCTCTTTCTTCTATCACTCTGTCCTTCTCTCTCTCTCTCTCTCTTCTATCACTCTGTCCTTCTCTCTCTCTCTCTTCTATCACTCTGTCCTTCTCTCTCTCTCTCTCTTCTATCACTCTGTCCTTCTCTCTCTCTCTCTTCTATCACTCTGTCCTTCTCTCTCTCTCTCTCTTCTATCACTCTGTCCTTCTCTCTCTCTCTTCTATCACTCTGTCCTTCTCTCTCTTTCTTCTATCACTCTGTCCTTCTCTCTCTCTTTCTTCTATCACTCTGTCCTTCTCTCTCTCTTTCTTCTATCACTCTGTCCTTCTCTCTCTCTTTCTTCTATCACTCTGTCCTTCTCTCTCTCTTTCTTCTATCACTCTGTCCTTCTCTCGCTCTCTTCTATCACTCTGTCCTTCTCTCTCTCTTTCTTCTATCACTCTGTCCTTCTCTCGCTCTCTTCTATCACTCTGTCCTTCTCTCTCTCTCTTCTATCACTCTGTCCTTCTCTCTCTTTCTTCTATCACTCTGTCCTTCTCTCTCTCTTTCTTCTATCACTCTGTCCTTCTCTCTCTCTCTCTCTCTTCTATCACTCTGTCCTTCTCTCTCTCTTCTATCACTCTGTCCTTCTCTCTCTCTCTCTCTCTCTTCTATCACTCTGTCCTTCTCTCTCTCTCTTCTATCACTCTGTCCTTCTCTCTCTCTCTTCTATCACTCTGTCCTTCTCTCTCTCTCTTCTATCACTCTGTCCTTCTCTCTCTCTCTCTTCTATCACTCTGTCCTTCTCTCTCTCTCTCTCTTCTATCACTCTCTCCTTCTCTCGCTCTCTCTTCTATCACTCTGTCCTTCTCTCTCTCTTTCTTCTATCACTCTGTCCTTCTCTCTCTCTCTCTCTTCTATCACTCTGTCCTTCTCTCTCTCTCTCTCTTCTATCACTCTGTCCTTCTCTCTCTTTCTTCTATCACTCTGTCCTTCTCTCTCTCTCTTCTATCACTCTGTCCTTCTCTCTCTCTTCTATCACTCTGTCCTTCTCTCTCTCTCTCTCTCTCTTCTATCACTCTGTCCTTCTCTCTCTCTCTCTTCTATCACTCTGTCCTTCTCTCTCTCTCTCTCTTCTATCACTCTGTCCTTCTCTCTCTCTCTTCTATCACTCTGTCCTTCTCTCTCTTTCTTCTATCACTCTGTCCTTCTCTCTCTCTCTCTTCTATCACTCTGTCCTTCTCTCGCTCTCTCTTCTATCACTCTGTCCTTCTCTCTCTCTTTCTTCTATCACTCTGTCCTTCTCTCTCTCTTCTATCACTCTGTCCTTCTCTCTCTCTCTCTCTTCTATCACTCTGTCCTTCTCTCTCTCTTTCTTCTATCACTCTGTCCTTCTCTCTCTCTTTCTTCTATCACTCTGTCCTTCTCTCTCTCTTTCTTCTATCACTCTGTCCTTCTCTCTCTCTCTCTTCTATCACTCTGTCCTTCTCTCTCTCTCTTCTATCACTCTGTCCTTCTCTCGCTCTCTCTTCTATCACTCTGTCCTTCTCTCTCTCTTTCTTCTATCACTCTGTCCTTCTCTCTCTCTCTCTCTTCTATCACTCTGTCCTTCTCTCTCTCTTTCTTCTATCACTCTGTCCTTCTCTCTCTCTTTCTTCTATCACTCTGTCCTTCTCTCTCTCTTTCTTCTATCACTCTGTCCTTCTCTCTCTCTTTCTTCTATCACTCTGTCCTTCTCTCTCTCTCTCTTCTATCACTCTGTCCTTCTCTCTCTCTCTTCTATCACTCTGTCCTTCTCTCGCTCTCTCTTCTATCACTCTGTCCTTCTCTCTCTCTTTCTTCTATCACTCTGTCCTTCTCTCTCTCTCTCTTCTATCACTCTGTCCTTCTCTCTCTCTTTCTTCTATCACTCTGTCCTTCTCTCTCTCTTTCTTCTATCACTCTGTCCTTCTCTCTCTCTCTTTCTTCTATCACTCTGTCCTTCTCTCTCTCTCTTCTATCACTCTGTCCTTCTCTCTCTCTCTCTTCTATCACTCTGTCCTTCTCTCTCTCTCTCTTCTATCACTCTGTCCTTCTCTCTCTCTCTTCTATCACTCTGTCCTTCTCTCTCTCTCTCTCTCTCTCTTCTATCACTCTGTCCTTCTCTCTCTCTCTGCTATCACTCTGTCCTTCTCTCTCTCTTCCCTTTTTTCTTTTATCACTCTCTTCCTTTTCTTTCTTCTATCACTCTGTCCTTCTCTCTCTCTTTCTTCTATCACTCTGTCCTTCTCACTCTCTTTCTTCTATCACTCTGTCCTTCTCTCTCTCTTTCTTCTATCACTCTGTCCTTCTCTCTCTCTCTCTCTTCTATCACTCTGTCCTCCTCTCTCTCTCTCTCTCTCTTCTATCACTCTGTCCTTCTCTCTCTCTCTCTTCTATCACTCTGTCCTTCTCTCTCTCTTCCCTTTTTTCTTTTATCACTCTCTTCCTTTTCTTTCTTCTATCACTCTGTCCTTCTCTCGCTCTCTTCTATCACTCTGTCCTTCTCTCTCTCTTTTCTATCACTCTGTCCTTCTCTCTCTCTTCTATCTCTCTGTCCTTCTCTCTCTCTTCTATCACTCTGCCCTTCTCTCTCTCTCTTCTATCACTCTGTCCTTCTCTCTCTCTCTCTCTTCTATCACTCTGTCCTTCTCTCTCTCTCTTCTATCACTTTGTCCTTCTCTCTCTCTCTCTCTTCTATCACTCTGTCCTTCTCTCGCTCTCTCTTCTATCACTCTGTCCTTCTCTCTCTCTCTTCTATCACTCTCTCCTTCTCTCGCTCTCTCTTCTATCACTCTGTCCTTCTCTCTCTCTTTCTTCTATCACTCTGTCCTTCTCTCTCTCTTCTATCACTCTGTCCTTCTCTCTCTCTTTCTTCTATCACTCTGTCCTTCTCTCTCTCTTCTATCACACTGTCCTTCTCTCTCTCTCTCTCTCTTCTATCACTCTGTCCTTCTCTCTCTCTTTCTTCTATCACTCTGTCCTTCTCTCTCTCTTTCTTCTATCACTCTGTCCTTCTCTCTCTCTTTCTTCTATCACTCTGTCCTTCTCTCTCTCTCTCTCTTCTATCACTCTGTCCTTCTCTCTCTCTCTTCTATCACTCTGTCCTTCTCTCGCTCTCTCTTCTATCACTCTGTCCTTCTCTCTCTCTTTCTTCTATCACTCTGTCCTTCTCTCTCTCTCTTCTATCACTCTGTCCTTCTCTCTCTCTTTCTTCTATCACTCTGTCCTTCTCTCTCTCTTTCTTCTATCACTCTGTCCTTCTCTCTCTCTTCTCTCTCTCTCTCTCTTCTATCACTCTGTCCTTCTCTCTCTCTCTCTTCTATCACTCTGTCCTTCTCTCTCTCTTCTATCACTCTGTCCTTCTCTCTCTCTCTCTTCTATCACTCTGTCCTTCTCTCTCGCTTCTATCACTCTGTCCTTCTCTCTCTCTTCTATCACTCTGTCCTTCTCTCTCTCTCTTCTATCACTCTGTCCTTCTCTCTCTCTTTCTTCTATCACTCTGTCCTTCTCTCTCTCTTTCTTCTATCACTCTGTCCTTCTCTCTCTCTCTTTCTTCTATCACTCTGTCCTTCTCTCTCTCTCTCTTCTATCACTCTGTCCTTCTCTCTCTCTCTTCTATCACTCTGTCCTTCTCTCTCTCTCTTCTATCACTCTGTCCTTCTCTCTCTCTCTCTCTCTCTCTCTCTTCTATCACTCTGTCCTTCTCTCTCTCTCTGCTATCACTCTGTCCTTCTCTCTCTCTTCCCTTTTTTCTTTTATCACTCTCTTCCTTTTCTTTCTTCTATCACTCTGTCCTTCTCTCTCTCTCTCTCTCTTCTATCACTCTGTCCTTCTCTCTCTCTTCTATCACTCTGTCCTTCTCTCTCTCTTCTATCACTCTGTCCTTCTCGCTCTCTCTCTTCTATCACTCTGTCCTTCTCGCTCTCTCTCTTCTATCACTCTGTCCTTCTCTCTCTCTTCTATCACTCTGTCCTTCTCTCTCTCTTCTATCACTCTGTCCTTCTCTCTCTCTTTCTTCTATCACTCTGTCCTTCTCACTCTCTTTCTTCTATCACTCTGTCCTTCTCTCTCTCTTTCTTCTATCACTCTGTCCTTCTCTCTCTCTCTTCTATCACTCTGTCCTCCTCTCTCTCTCTCTCTCTTCTATCACTCTGTCCTTCTCTCTCTCTCTCTCTCTCTCTTCTATCACTCTGTCCTTCTCTCTCTCTCTTCCCTTTTTTCTTTTATCACTCTCTTCCTTTTCTTTCTTCTATCACTCTGTCCTTCTCTCTCTCTCTCTTCTATCACTCTGTCCTTCTCTCTCTCTTTTCTATCACTCTGTCCTTCTCTCTCTCTTCTATCACTCTGTCCTTCTCTCTCTCTTCTATCACTCTGCCCTTCTCTCGCTCTCTCTTCTATCACTCTGTCCTTCTCTCTCTCTCTCTCTCTCTTCTATCACTCTGTCCTTCTCTCTCTCTCTTCTATCACTTTGTCCTTCTCTCTCTCTCTCTCTTCTATCACTCTGTCCTTCTCTCGCTCTCTCTTCTATCACTCTGTCCTTCTCTCGCTCTCTCTTCTATCACTCTGTCCTTCTCTCTCTCTCTTTCTTCTATCACTCTGTCCTTCTCTCTCTCTTCTATCACTCTGTCCTTCTCTCTCTCTCTCTTCTATCACTCTGTCCTTCTCTCTCTTTCTTCTATCACTCTGTCCTTCTCTCTCTCTCTCTCTTCTATCACTCTGTCCTTCTCTCTCTCTTCTATCACTCTGTCCTTCTCTCTCTCTCTTCTATCACTCTGTCCTGCTCTCTCTCTTCTATCACTCTGTCCTTCTCTCTCTCTTCTATCACTCTGTCCTTCTCTCTCTCTCTTCTATCACTCTGTCCTTCTCTCTCTCTCTCTTCTATCACTCTGTCCTTCTCTCTCTCTTCTATCACTCTGTCCTTCTCTCTCTCTCTTCTATCACTCTGTCCTTCTCTCTCTCTCTTCTATCACTCTGTCCTTCTCTCTCTCTTCTATCACTCTGTCCTTCTCTCGCTCTCTCTTCTATCACTCTGTCCTTCTCTCTCTCTTTCTTCTATCACTCTGTCCTTCTCTCTCTCTTCTATCACTCTGTCCTTCTCTCTCTCTCTCTTCTATCACTCTGTCCTTCTCTCTCTTTCTTCTATCACTCTGTCCTTCTCTCTCTCTCTCTCTTCTATCACTCTGTCCTTCTCTCTCTCTCTTCTATCACTCTGTCCTTCTCTCTCTCTCTCTCTCTCTTCTATCACTCTGTCCTTCTCTCTCTCTCTTCTATCACTCTGTCCTTCTCTCTCTTTCTTCTATCACTCTGTCCTTCTCTCTCTCTCTTTCTTCTATCACTCTGTCCTTCTCTCTCTCTTTCTTCTATCACTCTGTCCTTCTCTCTCTCTTTCTTCTATCACTCTGTCCTTCTCTCTCTCTTTCTTCTATCACTCTGTCCTTCTCTCGCTCTCTTCTATCACTCTGTCCTTCTCTCTCTCTCTCTTCTATCACTCTGTCCTTCTCTCTCTCTCTTCTATCACTCTGTCCTTCTCTCACTCTCTCTTCTATCACTCTGTCCTTCTCTCTCTCTTTCTTCTATCACTCTGTCCTTCTCTCGCTCTCTTCTATCACTCTGTCCTTCTCTCTCTCTCTTCTATCACTCTGTCCTTCTCTCTCTTTCTTCTATCACTCTGTCCTTCTCTCTCTCTCTCTCTTCTATCACTCTGTCCTTCTCTCTCTCTTCTATCACTCTGTCCTTCTCTCTCTCTCTCTCTCTTCTATCACTCTGTCCTTCTCTCTCTCTCTTCTATCACTCTGTCCTTCTCTCTCTCTCTTCTATCACTCTGTCCTTCTCTCTCTCTCTTCTATCACTCTGTCCTTCTCTCTCTCTCTCTTCTATCACTCTGTCCTTCTCTCTCTCTCTTCTATCACTCTCTCCTTCTCTCGCTCTCTCTTCTATCACTCTGTCCTTCTCTCTCTCTTTCTTCTATCACTCTGTCCTTCTCTCTCTCTTCTATCACTCTGTCCTTCTCTCTCTCTCTCTCTTCTATCACTCTGTCCTTCTCTCTCTTTCTTCTATCACTCTGTCCTTCTCTCTCTCTCTTCTATCACTCTGTCCTTCTCTCTCTCTTCTATCACTCTGTCCTTCTCTCTCTCTCTCCTATCACTCTGTCCTTCTCTCTCTCTCTCTCTCTCTTCTATCACTCTGTCCTTCTCTCTCTCTCTCTCTTCTATCACTCTGTCCTTCTCTCTCTCTCTTCTATCACTCTGTCCTTCTCTCTCTTTCTTCTATCACTCTGTCCTTCTCTCTCTCTCTCTTCTATCACTCTGTCCTTCTCTCGCTCTCTCTTCTATCACTCTGTCCTTCTCTCTCTCTTTCTTCTATCACTCTGTCCTTCTCTCTCTCTTCTATCACTCTGTCCTTCTCTCTCTCTCTCTCTCTCTTCTATCACTCTGTCCTTCTCTCTCTCTTTCTTCTATCACTCTGTCCTTCTCTCTCTCTTTCTTCTATCACTCTGTCCTTCTCTCTCTCTTTCTTCTATCACTCTGTCCTTCTCTCTCTCTCTCTCTCTTCTATCACTCTGTCCTTCTCTCTCTCTCTCTTCTATCACTCTGTCCTTCTCTCGCTCTCTCTTCTATCACTCTGTCCTTCTCTCTCTCTTTCTTCTATCACTCTGTCCTTCTCTCTCTCTCTTCTATCACTCTGTCCTTCTCTCTCTCTTTCTTCTATCACTCTGTCCTTCTCTCTCTCTTTCTTCTATCACTCTGTCCTTCTCTCTCTCTCTTTCTTCTATCACTCTGTCCTTCTCTCTCTCTCTTCTATCACTCTGTCCTTCTCTCTCTCTCTCTTCTATCACTCTGTCCTTCTCTCTCTCTCTTCTATCACTCTGTCCTTCTCTCTCTCTCTTCTATCACTCTGTCCTTCTCTCTCTCTCTCTCTCTCTTCTATCACTCTGTCCTTCTCTCTCTCTCTGCTATCACTCTGTCCTTCTCTCTCTCTTCCCTTTTTTCTTTTATCACTCTCTTCCTTTTCTTTCTTCTATCACTCTGTCCTTCTCTCTCTCTTTCTTCTATCACTCTGTCCTTCTCACTCTCTTTCTTCTATCACTCTGTCCTTCTCTCTCTCTTTCTTCTATCACTCTGTCCTTCTCTCTCTCTCTCTCTTCTATCACTCTGTCCTCCTCTCTCTCTCTCTCTCTTCTATCACTCTGTCCTTCTCTCGCTCTCTTCTATCACTCTGTCCTTCTCTCTCTCTTTTCTATCACTCTGTCCTTCTCTCTCTCTTCTATCACTCTGTCCTTCTCTCTCTCTTCTATCACTCTGCCCTTCTCTCTCTCTCTTCTATCACTCTGTCCTTCTCTCTCTCTCTCTCTTCTATCACTCTGTCCTTCTCTCTCTCTCTTCTATCACTTTGTCCTTCTCTCTCTCTCTTCTATCACTCTGTCCTTCTCTCGCTCTCTCTTCTATCACTCTGTCCTTCTCTCTCTCTCTTCTATCACTCTCTCCTTCTCTCGCTCTCTCTTCTATCACTCTGTCCTTCTCTCTCTCTTTCTTCTATCACTCTGTCCTTCTCTCTCTCTTCTATCACTCTGTCCTTCTCTCTCTCTTTCTTCTATCACTCTGTCCTTCTCTCTCTCTCTTCTATCACTCTGTCCTTCTCTCTCTCTCTCTCTCTCTTCTATCACTCTGTCCTTCTCTCTCTCTTTCTTCTATCACTCTGTCCTTCTCTCTCTCTTTCTTCTATCACTCTGTCCTTCTCTCTCTCTTTCTTCTATCACTCTGTCCTTCTCTCTCTCTCTCTTCTATCACTCTGTCCTTCTCTCTCTCTCTCTTCTATCACTCTGTCCTTCTCTCGCTCTCTCTTCTATCACTCTGTCCTTCTCTCTCTCTCTCTCTTCTATCACTCTGTCCTTCTCTCTCTCTCTTCTATCACTCTGTCCTTCTCTCTCTCTTTCTTCTATCACTCTGTCCTTCTCTCTCTCTTTCTTCTATCACTCTGTCCTTCTCTCTCTCTCTTTCTTCTATCACTCTGTCCTTCTCTCTCTCTCTTCTATCACTCTGTCCTTCTCTCTCTCTCTCTTCTATCACTCTGTCCTTCTCTCTCTCTCTTCTATCACTCTGTCCTTCTCTCTCTCTCTTCTATCACTCTGTCCTTCTCTCTCTCTCTCTCTTCTATCACTCTGTCCTTCTCTCTCTCTCTGCTATCACTCTGTCCTTCTCTCTCTCTTCCCTTTTTTCTTTTATCACTCTCTTCCTTTTCTTTCTTCTATCACTCTGTCCTTCTCTCTCTCTTTCTTCTATCACTCTGTCCTTCTCACTCTCTTTCTTCTATCACTCTGTCCTTCTCTCTCTCTTTCTTCTATCACTCTGTCCTTCTCTCTCTCTCTCTCTTCTATCACTCTGTCCTCCTCTCTCTCTCTCTCTTCTATCACTCTGTCCTTCTCTCTCTCTCTCTCTCTTCTATCACTCTGTCCTTCTCTCTCTCTCTTCCCTTTTTTCTTTTATCACTCTCTTCCTTTTCTTTCTTCTATCACTCTGTCCTTCTCTCTCTCTCTTCTATCACTCTGTCCTTCTCTCTCTCTCTTTTCTATCACTCTGTCCTTCTCTCTCTCTTCTATCACTCTGTCCTTCTCTCTCTCTTCTATCACTCTGCCCTTCTCTCGCTCTCTCTTCTATCACTCTGTCCTTCTCTCTCTCTCTCTTCTATCACTCTGTCCTTCTCTCTCTCTCTCTTCTATCACTTTGTCCTTCTCTCTCTCTCTCTTCTATCACTCTGTCCTTCTCTCGCTCTCTCTTCTATCACTCTGTCCTTCTCTCTCTCTTCTATCACTCTCTCCTTCTCTCGCTCTCTCTTCTATCACTCTGTCCTTCTCTCTCTCTTTCTTCTATCACTCTGTCCTTCTCTCTCTCTTCTATCACTCTGTCCTTCTCTCTCTCTCTCTTCTATCACTCTGTCCTTCTCTCTCTTTCTTCTATCACTCTGTCCTTCTCTCTCTCTCTCTTCTATCACTCTGTCCTTCTCTCTCTCTTCTATCACTCTGTCCTTCTCTCTCTCTCTCTCTTCTATCACTCTGTCCTTCTCTCTCTCTCTTCTATCACTCTGTCCTTCTCTCTCTCTCTTCTATCACTCTGTCCTTCTCTCTCTCTTCTATCACGCTGTTCTTCTCTCTCTCTCTCTTCTATCACTCTGTCCTTCTCTCTCTCTTTCTTCTATCACTCTGTCCTTCTCTCTCTCTTCTATCACTCTGTCCTTCTCTCTCTCTTCTATCACTCTGTCCTTCTCTCTCTTTCTTCTATCACTCTGTCCTTCTCTCTCTCTCTCTTCTATCACTCTGTCCTTCTCTCTCTCTTCTATCACTCTGTCCTTCTCTCTCTCTCTCTCTTCTATCACTCTGTCCTTCTCTCTCTCTCTTCTATCACTCTGTCCTTCTCTCTCTCTTCTATCACTCTGTCCTTCTCTCTCTCTTCTATCACTCTGTCCTTCTCTCTCTCTTTCTTCTATCACTCTGTCCTTCTCTCTCTCTTCTATCACTCTGTCCTTCTCTCTCTCTCTCTCTTCTATCACTCTGTCCTTCTCTCTCTTTCTTCTATCACTCTGTCCTTCTCTCTCTCTCTCTTCTATCACTCTGTCCTTCTCTCTCTCTCTCTTCTATCACTCTGTCCTTCTCTCTCTCTCTCTCTTCTATCACTCTGTCCTTCTCTCTCTCTCTTCTATCACTCTGTCCTTCTCTCTCTCTCTCTCTCTTCTATCACTCTGTCCTTCTCTCTCTCTCTTCTATCACTCTGTCCTTCTCTCTCTTTCTTCTATCACTCTGTCCTTCTCTCTCTCTTTCTTCTATCACTCTGTCCTTCTCTCTCTCTTTCTTCTATCACTCTGTCCTTCTCTCTCTCTCTTCTATCACTCTGTCCTTCTCTCACTCTCTCTTCTATCACTCTGTCCTTCTCTCTCTCTTTCTTCTATCACTCTGTCCTTCTCTCGCTCTCTTCTATCACTCTGTCCTTCTCTCTCTCTCTCTTCTATCACTCTGTCCTTCTCTCTCTTTCTTCTATCACTCTGTCCTTCTATCTCTCTCTCTCTTCTATCACTCTGTCCTTCTATCTCTCTCTCTCTTCTATCACTCTGTCCTTCTCTCTCTCTTCTATCACTCTGTCCTTCTCTCTCTCTCTCTCTCTTCTATCACTCTGTCCTTCTCTCTCTCTCTTCTATCACTCTGTCCTTCTCTCTCTCTCTTCTATCACTCTGTCCTTCTCTCTCTCTCTTCTATCACTCTGTCCTTCTCTCTCTCTCTCTTCTATCACTCTGTCCTTCTCTCTCTCTCTCTCTTCTATCACTCTGTCCTTCTCTCGCTCTCTCTTCTATCACTCTGTCCTTCTCTCTCTCTTTCTTCTATCACTCTGTCCTTCTCTCTCTCTTCTATCACTCTGTCCTTCTCTCTCTCTCTTCTATCACTCTGTCCTTCTCTCTCTCTCTTCTATCACTCTGTCCTTCTCTCTCTCTTCTATCACTCTGTCCTTCTCTCTCTCTCTCTCTTCTATCACTCTGTCCTTCTCTCTCTCTCTCTTCTATCACTCTGTCCTTCTCTCTCTCTCTCTCTTCTATCACTCTGTCCTTCTCTCTCTCTCTCTTCTATCACTCTGTCCTTCTCTCTCTTTCTTCTATCACTCTGTCCTTCTCTCTCTTTCTTCTATCACTCTGTCCTTCTCTCTCTCTCTTCTATCACTCTGTCCTTCTCTCTCTCTTTCTTCTATCACTCTGTCCTTCTCTCTCTTTCTTCTATCACTCTGTCCTTCTCTCTCTCTTTCTTCTATCACTCTGTCCTTCTCTCTCTCTCTCTCTTCTATCACTCTGTCCTTCTCTCTCTCTCTCTTCTATCACTCTGTCCTTCTCTCGCTCTCTCTTCTATCACTCTGTCCTTCTCTCTCTCTTTCTTCTATCACTCTGTCCTTCTCTCTCTCTCTTCTATCACTCTGTCCTTCTCTCTCTCTCTCTTCTATCACTCTGTCCTTCTCTCTCTCTTTCTTCTTTCACTCTGTCCTTCTCTCTCTCTTTCTTCTATCACTCTGTCCTTCTCTCTCTCTCTCTTCTATCACTCTGTCCTGCTCTCTCTCTTCTATCACTCTGTCCTTCTCTCTCTTTCTTCTATCACTCTGTCCTTCTCTCTCTCTCTCTTCTATCACTCTGTCCTTCTCTCTCTCTCTCTTCTATCACTCTGTCCTTCTCTCTCTCTCTCTCTTCTATCACTCTGTCCTTCTCTCTCTCTCTTCTATCACTCTGTCCTTCTCTCTCTCTTCTATCACTCTGTCCTTCTCTCTCTTTCTTCTATCTCTCTGTCCTTCTCTCTCTCTCTCTCTCTTCTATCACTCTGTCCTTCTCTCTCTCTCTTCTATCACTCTGTCCTTCTCTCTCTGTTCTATCACTCTGTCCTTCTTTCTCTCTTCTATCACTCTGTCCTTCTCTCTCTCTTTCTTCTATTACTCTGTCCTTCTCTCTCTCTTTCTTCTATCACTCTGTCCTTCTCTCTCTCTTTCTTCTATCACTCTGTCCTTCTCTCTCTCTCTCTTCTATCACTCTGTCCTTCTCTCTCTCTCTCTTCTATCACTCTGTCCTCCTCTCTCTCTCTCTTCTATCACTCTGTCCTTCTCTCTCTCTCTTCTATCACTCTGTCCTTCTCTCTCTCTTCTATCACTCTGTCCTTCTCTCTCTCTCTCTCTTCTATCACTCTGTCCTTCTCTCTCTCTCTCTCTTCTATCACTTTGTCCTTCTCTCTCTCTCTCTTCTATCACCATGTCCTTCTCTCTCTCTCTCTTCTATCACTCTCTCCTTCTCTCTCCCTCTCTCTCTTCTATCACTCTGTCCTCTCTCTCTCTCTCTTCTATCACTCTGTCCTTCTCTCGCTCTCTCTTCTATCACTCTGTCCTTCTCTCTCTCTCTTCTATCACTCTGTCCTTCTCTCACTCTCTCTTCTATCACTCTGTCCTTCTCTCTCTCTTTCTTCTATCACTCTGTCCTTCTCTCTTTCTTCTATCACTCTGTCCTTCTCTCTCTCTCTCTCTTCTATCACTCTGTCCTTCTCTCTCTTTCTTCTATCACTCTGTCCTTCTCTCTCTCTCTCTCTTCTATCACTCTGTCCTTCTCTCTCTCTTCTATCACTCTGTCCTTCTCTCTCTCTCTCTCTTCTATCACACTGTCCTTCTCTCTCTCTCTCTCTTCTATCACTCTGTCCTTCTCTCTCTCTCTTCTATCACTCTGTCCTTCTCTCTCTCTCTCTCTCTCTTATATCACTCTGTCCTTCTCTCTCTCTCTTCTATCACTCTGTCCTTCTCTCTCTCTCTCTTCTATTACTCTGTCCTTCTCTCGCTCTCTCTTCTATCACTCTGTCCTTCTCTCTCTCTTCTATCACTCTGTCCTTCTCTCTCTCTTCTATCACTCTGTCCTTCTCTCTCTCTTTCTTCTATCACTCTGTCCTTCTCTCTCTCTTCTATCACTCTGTCCTTCTCTCTCTCTTCTATCACTCTGTCCTTCTCTCTCTTTCTTCTATCACTCTGTCCTTCTCTCTCTCTCTTCTATCACTCTGTCCTTCTCTCTCTCTCTCTCTCTCTCTTCTATCACTCTGTCCCTCTCTCTCTCTCTCTCTTCTATCACTCTGTCCTTCTCTATCTCTCTCTCTTCTATCACTCTGTCCTTCTCTCTCTCTTCTATCACTCTGTCCTCCTCTCTCTCTCTCTCTTCTATCACTGTGTCCTTCTCTCTCTTTCTTCTATCACTCTGTCCTTCTCTCTCTCTTTCTTCTATCACTCTGTCCTTCTCTCTCTCTTTCTTCTATCACTCTGTCCTTCTCTCTCTCTTTCTTCTATCACTCTGTCCTTCTCTCTCTTTCTTCTATCACTCTGTCCTTCTCTCTCTCTTCTATCACTCTGTCCTTCTCTCTCTCTTTCTTCTATCACTCTGTCCTTCTCTCTCTTTCTTCTATCACTCTGTCCTTCTCTCTCTCTTCTATCACTCTGTCCTTCTCTCGCTCTCTCTTCTATCACTCTGTCCTTCTCTCTCTCTCTCTTCTATCACTCTGTCCTTCTCTCTCTCTTCTATCACTCTGTCCTTCTCTCTCTCTCTTCTATCACTCTGTCCTTCTCTCTCTCTCTTCTATCACTTTGTCCTTCTCTCTCTCTCTCTTCTATCACCATGTCCTTCTCTCTCTCTCTCTTCTATCACTCTCTCCTTCTCTCTCCCTCTCTCTCTTCTATCACTCTGTCCTTCTCTCTCTCTCTCTTCTATCACTCTGTCCTTCTCTCGCTCTCTCTTCTATCACTCTGTCCTTCTCTCTCTCTCTTCTATCACTCTGTCCTTCTCTCGCTCTCTCTTCTATCACTCTGTCCTTCTCTCTCTCTTTCTTCTATCACTCTGTCCTTCTCTCTCTTTCTTCTATCACTCTGTCCTTCTCTCTCTCTCTTCTATCACTCTGTCCTTCTCTCTCTTACTTCTATCACTCTGTCCTTCTCTCTCTCTCTTCTATCACTCTGTCCTTCTCTCTCTCTTCTATCACTCTGTCCTTCTCTCTCTCTCTCTTCTATCACGCTGTCCTTCTCTCTCTCTCTCTCTCTCTCTTCTATCACTCTGTCCTTCTCTCTCTCTCTTCTATCACTCTGTCCTTTTCTCTCTCTCTCTCTCTTATATCACTCTGTCCTTCTCTCTCTCTCTTCTATTACTCTGTCCTTCTCTCGCTCTCTCTTCTATCACTCTGTCCTTCTCTCTCTCTTTCTTCTATCACTCTGTCCTTCTCTCTCTCTTCTATCACTCTGTCCTTCTCTCTCTCTCTTCTATCACTCTGTCCTTCTCTCTCTTTCTTCTATCACTCTGTCCTTCTCTCTCTTCTATCACTCTGTCCTTCTCTCTCTCTCTCTTCTATCACTCTGTCCTTCTCTCTCTCTCTCTCTCTCTCTCTCTTCTATCACTCTGTCCTTCTCTATCTCTCTCTCTTCTATCACTCTGTCCTTCTCTCTCTCTCTCTTCTATCACTCTGTCCTTCTCTCTCTCTCTCTTCTATCACTGTGTCCTTCTCTCTCTTTCTTCTATCACTCTGTCCTTCTCTCTCTCTTTCTTCTATCACTCTGTCCTTCTCTCTCTCTTTCTTCTATCACTCTGTCCTTCTCTCTCTCTTTCTTCTATCACTCTGTCCTTCTCTCTCTTTCTTCTATCACTCTGTCCTTCTCTCTCTCTTTCTTCTATCACTCTGTCCTTCTCTCTCTCTTTCTTCTATCACTCTGTCCTTCTCTCTCTTTCTTCTATCACTCTGTCCTTCTCTCTCTCTTCTATCACTCTGTCCTTCTCTCTCTTTCTTCTATCACTCTGTCCTTCTCTCGCTCTCTCTTCTATCACTCTGTCCTTCTCTCTCTCTCTTCTATCACTCTGTCCTTCTCTCTCTCTCTCTCTTCTATCACTCTGTCCTTCTCTCTCTCTCTCTCTCTTCTATCACGCTGTCCTTCTCTCTCTCTCTCTCTTCTATCACTCTGTCCTTCTCTCTCTCTCTTCTATCACTCTGTCCTTCTCTCTCTCTCTCTCTCTCTCTTATATCACTCTGTCCTTCTCTCTCTCTCTTCTATCACTTTGTCCTTCTCTCTCTCTCTCTTCTATTACTCTGTCCTTCTCTCGCTCTCTCTTCTATCACTCTGTCCTTCTCTCTCTCTCTTTCTTCTATCACTCTGTCCTTCTCTCTCTCTTCTATCACTCTGTCCTTCTCTCTCTCTTCTATCACTCTGTCCTTCTCTCTCTTTCTTCTATCACTCTGTCCTTCTCTCTCTCTCTTCTATCACTCTGTCCTTCTCTCTCTCTCTCTTCTATCACTCTGTCCTTCTCTCTCTCTCTCTCTCTCTTCTATCACTCTGTCCTTCTCTATCTCTCTCTCTTCTATCACTCTGTCCTTCTCTCTCTCTCTCTTCTATCACTCTGTCCTTCTCTCTCTCTTCTATCACTCTCTCCTTCTCTCGCTCTCTCTTCTATCACTCTGTCCTTCTCTCTCTCTTTCTTCTATCACTCTGTCCTTCTCTCTCTCTTCTATCACTCTGTCCTTCTCTCTCTCTCTCTTCTATCACTCTGTCCTTCTCTCTCTTTCTTCTATCACTCTGTCCTTCTCTCTCTCTCTTCTATCACTCTGTCCTTCTCTCTCTCTTCTATCACTCTGTCCTTCTCTCTCTCTCTCTCTCTCTTCTATCACTCTGTCCTTCTCTCTCTCTCTTCTATCACTCTGTCCTTCTCTCTCTCTCTTCTATCACTCTGTCCTTCTCTCTCTCTTCTATCACTCTGTTCTTCTCTCTCTCTCTTCTATCACTCTGTCCTTCTCTCTCTCTCTTCTATCACTCTGTCCTTCTCTCTCTCTTCTATCACTCTGTCCTTCTCTCTCTCTTTCTTCTATCACTCTGTCCTTCTCTCTCTCTTCTATCACTCTGTCCTTCTCTCTCTCTCTTCTATCACTCTGTCCTTCTCTCTCTTTCTTCTATCACTCTGTCCTTCTCTCTCTCTCTCTTCTATCACTCTGTCCTTCTCTCTCTCTTCTATCACTCTGTCCTTCTCTCTCTCTCTCTCTTCTATCACTCTGTCCTTCTCTCTCTCTCTTCTATCACTCTGTCCTTCTCTCTCTCTCTCTTCTATCACTCTGTCCTTCTCTCTCTCTCTTCTATCACTCTGTCCTTCTCTCTCTTTCTTCTATCACTCTGTCCTTCTCTCTCTCTTTCTTCTATCACTCTGTCCTTCTCTCTCTCTTTCTTCTATCACTCTGTCCTTCTCTCTCTCTCTTCTATCACTCTGTCCTTCTCTCACTCTCTCTTCTATCACTCTGTCCTTCTCTCTCTCTTTCTTCTATCACTCTGTCCTTCTCTCGCTCTCTTCTATCACTCTGTCCTTCTCTCTCTTTCTTCTATCACTCTGTCCTTCTCTCTCTCTCTCTCTTCTATCACTCTGTCCTTCTCTCTCTCTTCTATCACTCTGTCCTTCTCTCTCTCTCTCTCTTCTATCACTCTGTCCTTCTCTCTCTCTCTCTTCTATCACTCTGTCCTTCTCTCTCTCCCTTCTATCACTCTGTCCTTCTCTCTCTCTCTTCTATCACTCTGTCCTTCTCTCTCTCTCTCTTCTATCACTCTGTCCTTCTCTCTCTCTCTCTTCTATCACTCTGTCCTTCTCTCGCTCTCTCTTCTATCACTCTGTCCTTCTCTCTCTCTTTCTTCTATCACTCTGTCCTTCTCTCTCTCTTCTATCACTCTGTCCTTCTCTCTCTCTCTCTTCTATCACTCTGTCCTTCTCTCTCTTTCTTCTATCACTCTGTCCTTCTCGCTCTCTCTCTTCTATCACTCTGTCCTTCTCTCTCTCTTCTATCACTCTGTCCTTCTCTCTCTCTCTCTCTTCTATCACTCTGTCCTTCTCTCTCTCTCTCTCTTCTATCACTCTGTCCTTCTCTCTCTCTCTCTCTCTCTTCTATCACTCTGTCCTTCTCTCTCTCTCTTCTATCACTCTGTCCTTCTCTCTCTTTCTTCTATCACTCTGTCCTTCTCTCTCTTTCTTCTATCACTCTGTCCTTCTCTCTCTCTCTTCTATCACTCTGTCCTTCTCTCTCTCTTTCTTCTATCACTCTGTCCTTCTCTCTCTTTCTTCTATCACTCTGTCCTTCTCTCTCTCTTTCTTCTATCACTCTGTCCTTCTCTCTCTCTCTCTCTTCTATCACTCTGTCCTTCTCTCTCTCTCTCTTCTATCACTCTGTCCTTCTCTCGCTCTCTCTTCTATCACTCTGTCCTTCTCTCTCTCTTTCTTCTATCACTCTGTCCTTCTCTCTCTCTCTCTCTCTTCTATCACTCTGTCCTTCTCTCTCTCTCTTCTATCACTCTGTCCTTCTCTCTCTCTCTTTCTTCTTTCACTCTGTCCTTCTCTCTCTCTTTCTTCTATCACTCTGTCCTTCTCTCTCTCTCTTCTATCACTCTGTCCTGCTCTCTCTCTTCTATCACTCTGTCCTTCTCTCTCTTTCTTCTATCACTCTGTCCTTCTCTCTCTCTCTCTCTTCTATCACTCTGTCCTTCTCTCTCTCTCTCTCTCTTCTATCACTCTGTCCTTCTCTCTCTCTCTCTTCTATCACTCTGTCCTTCTCTCTCTCTCTTCTATCACTCTGTCCTTCTCTCTCTCTTCTATCACTCTGTCCTTCTCTCTCTTTCTTCTATCTCTCTGTCCTTCTCTCTCTCTCTCTCTTCTATCACTCTGTCCTTCTCTCTCTCTCTTCTATCACTCTGTCCTTCTCTCTCTGTTCTATCACTCTGTCCTTCTTTCTCTCTTCTATCACTCTGTCCTTCTCTCTCTCTTTCTTCTATTACTCTGTCCTTCTCTCTCTCTTTCTTCTATCACTCTGTCCTTCTCTCTCTCTTTCTTCTATCACTCTGTCCTTCTCTCTCTCTCTTCTATCACTCTGTCCTTCTCTCTCTCTCTCTTCTATCACTCTGTCCTCCTCTCTCTCTCTCTCTTCTATCACTCTGTCCTTCTCTCTCTCTCTCTCTTCTATCACTCTGTCCTTCTCTCTCTCTTCTATCACTCTGTCCTTCTCTCTCTTCTATCACTCTGTCCTTCTCTCTCTCTTCTATCACTCTGTCCTTCTCTCTCTCTTCTATCACTCTGTCCTTTTCTCGCTCTCTCTTCTATCACTCTGTCCTTCTCTCTCTCTCTCTCTCTTCTATCACTCTGTCCTTCTCTCTCTCTCTTCTATCACTTTGTCCTTCTCTCTCTCTCTTCTATCACCATGTCCTTCTCTCTCTCTCTCTCTTCTATCACTCTCTCCTTCTCTCTCTCTCTCTCTCTTCTATCACTCTGTCCTTCTCTCGCTCTCTCTTCTATCACTCTGTCCTTCTCTCTCTCTCTTCTCTCACTCTGTCCTTCTCTCACTCTCTCTTCTATCACTCTGTCCTTCTCTCTCTCTTTCTTCTATCACTCTGTCCTTCTCTCTCTTTCTTCTATCACTCTGTCCTTCTCTCTCTCTCTCTCTTCTATCACTCTGTCCTTCTCTCTCTTTCTTCTATCACTCTGTCCTTCTCTCTCTCTCTCTCTTCTATCACTCTGTCCTTCTCTCTCTCTTCTATCACTCTGTCCTTCTCTCTCTCTCTCTCTCTTCTATCACACTGTCCTTCTCTCTCTCTCTCTTCTATCACTCTGTCCTTCTCTCTCTCTCTTCTATCACTCTGTCCTTCTCTCTCTCTCTCTCTCTCTCTCTTATATCACTCTGTCCTTCTCTCTCTCTCTTCTATCACTCTGTCCTTCTCTCTCTCTCTCTTCTATTACTCTGTCCTTCTCTCGCTCTCTCTTCTATCACTCTGTCCTTCTCTCTCTCTTTCTTCTATCACTCTGTCCTTCTCTCTCTCTTCTATCACTCTGTCCTTCTCTCTCTCTTCTATCACTCTGTCCTTCTCTCTCTTTCTTCTATCACTCTGTCCTTCTCTCTCTCTCTCTTCTATCACTCTGTCCTTCTCTCTCTCTCTCTCTCTCTCTTCTATCACTCTGTCCTTCTCTCTCTCTCTCTCTTCTATCACTCTGTCCTTCTCTATCTCTCTCTCTTCTATCACTCTGTCCTTCTCTCTCTCTCTCTCTTCTATCACTCTGTCCTTCTCTCTCTTTCTTCTATCACTCTGTCCTTCTCTCTCTCTTTCTTCTATCACTCTGTCCTTCTCTCTCTCTTTCTTCTATCACTCTGTCCTTCTCTCTCTCTTTCTTCTATCACTCTGTCCTTCTCTCTCTTTCTTCTATCACTCTGTCCTTCTCTCTCTCTTCTATCACTCTGTCCTTCTCTCTCTCTTTCTTCTATCACTCTGTCCTTCTCTCTCTTTCTTCTATCACTCTGTCCTTCTCTCTCTCTCTTCTATCACTCTGTCCTTCTCTCTCTCTCTTCTATCACTCTGTCCTTCTCTCGCTCTCTCTTCTATCACTCTGTCCTTCTCTCTCTCTCTCCTATCACTCTGTCCTTCTCTCTCTCTTCTATCACTCTGTCCTTCTCTCTCTCTCTCTCTCTTCTATCACTCTGTCCTTCTCTCTCTCTCTTCTATCACTTTGTCCTTCTCACTCTCTCTCTTCTATCACCATGTCCTTCTCTCTCTCTCTCTTCTATCACTCTCTCCTTCTCTCTCCCTCTCTCTCTTCTATCACTCTGTCCTTCTCTCTCTCTCTCTTCTATCACTCTGTCCTTCTCTCGCTCTCTCTTCTATCACTCTGTCCTTCTCTCTCTCTTCTATCACTCTGTCCTTCTCTCGCTCTCTCTTCTATCACTCTGTCCTTCTCTCTCTCTTTCTTCTATCACTCTGTCCTTCTCTCTCTTTCTTCTATCACTCTGTCCTTCTCTCTCTCTCTCTCTCTTCTATCACTCTGTCCTTCTCTCTCTTTCTTCTATCACTCTGTCCTTCTCTCTCTCTCTTCTATCACTCTGTCCTTCTCTCTCTCTTCTATCACTCTGTCCTTCTCTCTCTCTCTCTCTTCTATCACGCTGTCCTTCTCTCTCTCTCTCTCTCTCTTCTATCACTCTGTCCTTCTCTCTCTCTCTTCTATCACTCTGTCCTTTTCTCTCTCTCTCTCTCTTATATCACTCTGTCCTTCTCTCTCTCTCTTCTACCACTCTGTCCTTCTCTCTCTCTCTCTTCTATTACTCTGTCCTTCTCTCGCTCTCTCTTCTATCACTCTGTCCTTCTCTCTCTCTTTCTTCTATCACTCTGTCCTTCTCTCTCTCTTCTATCACTCTGTCCTTCTCTCTCTCTCTTCTATCACTCTGTCCTTCTCTCTCTTTCTTCTATCACTCTGTCCTTCTCTCTCTCTTCTATCACTCTGTCCTTCTCTCTCTCTCTCTCTTCTATCACTCTGTCCTTCTCTCTCTCTCTCTCTCTCTTCTATCACTCTGTCCTTCTCTATCTCTCTCTCTTCTATCACTCTGTCCTTCTCTCTCTCTTCTATCACTCTGTCCTTCTCTCTCTCTCTCTTCTATCACTGTGTCCTTCTCTCTCTTTCTTCTATCACTCTGTCCTTCTCTCTCTCTTTCTTCTATCACTCTGTCCTTCTCTCTCTTTCTTCTATCACTCTGTCCTTCTCTCTCTCTTTCTTCTATCACTCTGTCCTTCTCTCTCTCTTTCTTCTATCACTCTGTCCTTCTCTCTCTTTCTTCTATCACTCTGTCCTTCTCTCTCTCTTCTATCACTCTGTCCTTCTCTCTCTTTCTTCTATCACTCTGTCCTTCTCTCGCTCTCTCTTCTATCACTCTGTCCTTCTCTCTCTCTCTTCTATCACTCTGTCCTTCTCTCTCTCTCTCTTCTATCACGCTGTCCTTCTCTCTCTCTCTCTCTCTTCTATCACTCTGTCCTTCTCTCTCTCTCTTCTATCACTCTGTCCTTCTCTCTCTCTCTCTCTTATATCACTCTGTCCTTCTCTCTCTCTCTCTTCTATCACTCTGTCCTTCTCTCTCTCTCTCTTCTATTACTCTGTCCTTCTCTCGCTCTCTCTTCTATCACTCTGTCCTTCTCTCTCTCTTTCTTCTATCACTCTGTCCTTCTCTCTCTCTTCTATCACTCTGTCCTTCTCTCTCTTTCTTCTATCACTCTGTCCTTCTCTCTCTCTCTTCTATCACTCTGTCCTTCTCTCTCTCTCTCTTCTATCACTCTGTCCTTCTCTCTCTCTCTCTCTTCTATCACTCTGTCCTTCTCTATCTCTCTCTCTTCTATCACTCTGTCCTTCTCTCTCTCTCTCTTCTATCACTCTGTCCTTCTCTCTCTCTCTCTTCTATCACTCTGTCCTTCTCTCTCTTTCTTCTATCACTCTGTCCTTCTCTCTCTCTTTCTTCTATCACTCTGTCCTTCTCTCTCTTTCTTCTATCACTCTGTCCTTCTCTCTCTCTCTCTCTTCTATCACTCTGTCCTTCTCTCTCTTTCTTCTATCACTCTGTCCTTCTCTCTCTCTCTTCTATTACTCTGTCCTTCTCTCTCTCTTCTATCACTCTGTCCTTCTCTCTCTCTCTCTCTCTTCTATCACGCTGTCCTTCTCTCTCTCTCTCTCTCTTCTATCACTCTGTCCTTCTCTCTCTCTCTTCTATCACTCTGTCCTTTTCTCTCTCTCTCTCTCTTCTATCACTCTGTCCTTCTCTCTCTCTCTTCTACCACTCTGTCCTTCTCTCTCTCTCTTCTATTACTCTGTCCTTCTCTCGCTCTCTCTTCTATCACTCTGTCCTTCTCTCTCTCTTTCTTCTATCACTCTGTCCTTCTCTCTCTCTTCTATCACTCTGTCCTTCTCTCTCTCTCTCTTCTATCACTCTGTCCTTCTCTCTCTTTCTTCTATCACTCTGTCCTTCTCTCTCTCTTCTATCACTCTGTCCTTCTCTCTCTCTCTTCTATCACTCTGTCCTTCTCTCTCTCTCTCTCTCTCTTCTATCACTCTGTCCTTCTCTCTCTCTCTCTCTTCTATCACGCTGTCCTTCTCTCTCTCTCTCTCTCTCTTCTATCACTCTGTCCTTCTCTCTCTCTCTTCTATCACTCTGTCCTTTTCTCTCTCTCTCTCTCTTATATCACTCTGTCCTTCTCTCTCTCTCTTCTACCACTCTGTCCTTCTCTCTCTCTCTTCTATTACTCTGTCCTTCTCTCGCTCTCTCTTCTATCACTCTGTCCTTCTCTCTCTCTTTCTTCTATCACTCTGTCCTTCTCTCTCTCTTCTATCACTCTGTCCTTCTCTCTCTCTCTCTTCTATCACTCTGTCCTTCTCTCTCTTTCTTCTATCACTCTGTCCTTCTCTCTCTCTTCTATCACTCTGTCCTTCTCTCTCTCTTCTATCACTCTGTCCTTCTCTCTCTCTCTCTCTCTCTTCTATCACTCTGTCCTTCTCTATCTCTCTCTCTTCTATCACTCTGTCCTTCTCTCTCTCTCTCTTCTATCACTCTGTCCTTCTCTCTCTCTCTCTTCTATCACTGTGTCCTTCTCTCTCTCTTTCTTCTATCACTCTGTCCTTCTCTCTCTCTTTCTTCTATCACTCTGTCCTTCTCTCTCTCTTTCTTCTATCACTCTGTCCTTCTCTCTCTCTTTCTTCTATCACTCTGTCCTTCTCTCTCTTTCTTCTATCACTCTGTCCTTCTCTCTTTCTTTCTTCTATCACTCTGTCCTTCTCTCTCTCTTTCTTCTATCACTCTGTCCTTCTCTCTCTTTCTTCTATCACTCTGTCCTTCTCTCTCTCTTCTATCACTCTGTCCTTCTCTCTCTTTCTTCTATCACTCTGTCCTTCTCTCGCTCTCTCTTCTATCACTCTGTCCTTCTCTCTCTCTCTTCTATCACTCTGTCCTTCTCTCTCTCTCTCTCTCTTCTATCACGCTGTCCTTCTCTCTCTCTCTCTCTCTTCTATCACTCTGTCCTTCTCTCTCTCTCTTCTATCACTCTGTCCTTCTCTCTCTCTCTCTCTTATATCACTCTGTCCTTCTCTCTCTCTCTTCTATCACTCTGTCCTTCTCTCTCTCTCTCTTCTATTACTCTGTCCTTCTCTCGCTCTCTCTTCTATCACTCTGTCCTTCTCTCTCTCTTTCTTCTATCACTCTGTCCTTCTCTCTCTCTTCTATCACTCTGTCCTTCTCTCTCTTTTCTATCACTCTGTCCTTCTCTCTCTTTCTTCTATCACTCTGTCCTTCTCTCTCTCTCTTCTATCACTCTGTCCTTCTCTCTCTCTCTCTTCTATCACTCTGTCCTTCTCTCTCTCTCTCTCTTCTATCACTCTGTCCTTCTCTATCTCTCTCTCTTCTATCACTCTGTCCTTCTCTCTCTCTCTCTTCTATCACTCTGTCCTTCTCTCTCTCTCTCTTCTATCACTGTGTCCTTCTCTCTCTTTCTTCTATCACTCTGTCCTTCTCTCTCTCTTTCTTCTATCACTCTGTCCTTCTCTCTCTCTTTCTTCTATCACTCTGTCCTTCTCTCTCTCTTTCTTCTATCACTCTGTCCTTCTCTCTCTTTCTTCTATCACTCTGCCCTTCTCTCTCTCTCTCTTCTATCACTCTGTCCTTCTCTCTCTCTTTCTTCTATCACTCTGTCCTTCTCTCTCTTTCTTCTATCACTCTGTCCTTCTCTCTCTCTCTTCTATCACTATGTCCTTCTCTCGCTCTCTCTTCTATCACTCTGTCCTTCTGTCTCTCTCTCTTCTATCACTCTGTCCTTCTCTCTCTCTTCTATCACTCTGTCCTTCTCTCTCTCTCTCTCTTCTATCACTCTGTCCTTCTCTCTCTCTCTTCTATCACTTTGTCCTTCTCTCTCTCTCTCTTCTATCACCATGTCCTTCTCTCTCTCTCTCTTCTATCACTCTGTCCTTCTCTCTCTCTCTCTCTTCTATCACTCTGTCCTTCTCTCTCTCTCTCTCTTCTATCACTCTGTCCTTCTCTCGCTCTCTCTTCTATCACTCTGTCCTTCTCTCTCTCTCTTCTATCACTCTGTCCTTCTCTCGCTCTCTCTTCTATCACTCTGTCCTTCTCTCTCTCTTTCTTCTATCACTCTGTCCTTCTCTCTCTTTCTTCTATCACTCTGTCCTTCTCTCTCTCTCTCTTCTATCACTCTGTCCTTCTCTCTCTTTCTTCTATCACTCTGTCCTTCTCTCTCTCTCTCTTCTATCACTCTGTCCTTCTCTCTCTCTTCTATCACTCTGTCCTTCTCTCTCTCTCTCTTCTATCACGCTGTCCTTCTCTCTCTCTCTCTTCTATCACTCTGTCCTTCTCTCTCTCTCTCTTCTATCACTCTGTCCTTCTCTCTCTCTCTCTCTTATATCACTCTGTCCTTCTCTCTCTCTCTCTCTTCTACCACTATGTCCTTCTCTCTCTCTTTCTTCTATCACTCTGTCCTTCTCTCTCTCTTCTATCACTCTGTCCTTCTCTCTCTTTCTTCTATCACTCTGTCCTTCTCTCTCTCTTCTATCACTCTGTCCTTCTCTCTCTCTCTTCTATCACTCTGTCCTTCTCTCTCTCTCTCTCTTCTATCACTCTGTCCTTCTCTCTCTCTCTCTTCTATCACTCTGTCCTTCTCTCTCTCTCTTCTATCACTGTGTCCTTCTCTCTCTTTCTTCTATCACTCTGTCCTTCTCTCTCTCTTTCTTCTATCACTCTGTCCTTCTCTCTCTCTTTCTTCTATCACTCTGTCCTTCTCTCTCTTTCTTTTATCACTCTGTCCTTCTCTCTCTCTCTCTTCTATCACTCTGTCCTTCTCTCTCTCTTTCTTCTATCACTCTGTCCTTCTCTCTCTTTCTTCTATCACTCTGTCCTTCTCTCTCTCTTCTATCACTCTGTCCTTCTCTCGCTCTCTCTTCTAGCACTCTGTCCTTCTCTCTCTCTCTCTTCTATCACTCTGTCCTTCTCTCTCTTTCTTCTATCACTCTGTCCTTCTCTCTCTCTCTCTTCTATCACTCTGTCCTTCTCTCTCTCTTCTATCACTCTGTCCTTCTCTCTCTCTTCTATCACTCTGTCCTTCTCTCTCTCTCTCTCTCTCTCTTCTATCACTCTGTCCTTCTCTCTCTCTCTTCTATCACTCTGTCCTTCTCTCTCTCTCTTCTATCACTCTGTCCTTCTCTCTCTCTCTTCTATCACTCTGTCCTTCTCTCTCTCTCTTCTATCACTCTGTCCTTCTCTCTCTCTCTCTTCTATCACTCCGTCCTTCTCTCGCTCTCTCTTCTATCACTCTGTCCTTCTCTCTCTCTTTCTTCTATCACTCTGTCCTTCTCTCTCTCTTCTATCACTCTGTCCTTCTCTCTCTCTCTTCTATCACTCTGTCCTTCTCTCTCTCTTCTCTCTCTCTCTCTCTTCTATCACTCTGTCCTTCTCTCTCTCTCTCTTCTATCACTCTGTCCTTCTCTCTCTCTTCTATCACTCTGTCCTTCTCTCTCTCTCTTCTATCACTCTGTCCTTCTCTCTCTCTTCTATCACTCTGTCCTTCTCTCTCTCTTTCTTCTATCACTCTGTCCTTCTCTCTCTCTTTCTTCTATCACTCTGTCCTTCTCTCTCTCTCTCTCTTCTATCACTCTGTCCTTCTCTCTCTCTCTCTTCTATCACTCTGTCCTTCTCTCTCTCTCTCTTCTATCACTCTGTCCTTCTCTCTCTCTCTTCTATCACTCTGTCCTTCTCTCTCTCTCTCTCTTCTATCACTCTGTCCTTCTCTCTCTCTCTGCTATCACTCTGTCCTTCTCTCTCTCTTCCCTTTTTTCTTTTATCACTCTCTTCCTTTTCTTTCTTCTATCACTCTGTCCTTCTCTCTCTCTCTCTCTCTCTTCTATCACTCTGTCCTTCTCTCTCTCTTCTATCACTCTGTCCTTCTCTCTCTCTTCTATCACTCTGTCCTTCTCGCTCTCTCTCTTCTATCACTCTGTCCTTCTCGCTCTCTCTCTTCTATCACTCTGTCCTTCTCTCTCTCTTCTATCACTCTGTCCTTCTCTCTCTCTTCTATCACTCTGTCCTTCTCTCTCTCTTTCTTCTATCACTCTGTCCTTCTCACTCTCTTTCTTCTATCACTCTGTCCTTCTCTCTCTCTCTTTCTTCTATCACTCTGTCCTTCTCTCTCTCTCTCTTCTATCACTCTGTCCTCCTCTCTCTCTCTCTTCTATCACTCTGTCCTTCTCTCTCTCTTCTATCACTCTGTCCTTCTCTCTCTCTCTCTATCTTCTATCACTCTGTCCTTCTCTCTCTCTTTCTTCTATCACTCTGTCCTTCTCTCTCTCTTTCTTCTATCACTCTGTCCTTCTCTCTCTCTCTTTCTTCTATCACTCTGTCCTTCTCTCTCTCTCTCTCTTCTATCACTCTGTCCTTCTCTCTCTCTCTCTCTTCTATCACTCTGTCCTTCTCTCTCTCTCTCTTCTATCACTCTGTCCTTCTCTCTCTCTCTCTCTTCTATCACTCTGTCCTTCTCTCTCTCTCTCTCTCTCTCTCTCTCTCTCTCTCTTCTATCACTCTGTCCTTCTCTCTCTCTCTGCTATCACTCTGTCCTTCTCTCTCTCTTCCCTTTTTTCTTTTATCACTCTCTTCCTTTTCTTTCTTCTATCACTCTGTCCTTCTCTCTCTCTCTCTCTCTTCTATCACTCTGTCCTTCTCTCTCTCTTCTATCACTCTGTCCTTCTCTCTCTCTTCTATCACTCTGTCCTTCTCGCTCTCTCTCTTCTATCACTCTGTCCTTCTCGCTCTCTCTCTTCTATCACTCTGTCCTTCTCTCTCTCTTCTATCACTCTGTCCTTCTCTCTCTCTTCTATCACTCTGTCCTTCTCTCTCTCTTTCTTCTATCACTCTGTCCTTCTCACTCTCTTTCTTCTATCACTCTGTCCTTCTCTCTCTCTTTCTTCTATCACTCTGTCCTTCTCTCTCTCTCTCTTCTATCACTCTGTCCTCCTCTCTCTCTCTCTCTCTTCTATCACTCTGTCCTTCTCTCTCTCTCTCTCTTCTATCACTCTGTCCTTCTCTCTCTCTTCCCTTTTTTCTTTTATCACTCTCTTCCTTTTCTTTCTTCTATCACTCTGTCCTTCTCTCTCTCTCTCTTCTATCACTCTGTCCTTCTCTCTCTCTTTTCTATCACTCTGTCCTTCTCTCTCTCTTCTATCACTCTGCCCTTCTCTCGCTCTCTCTTCTATCACTCTGTCCTTCTCTCTCTCTTCTATCACTCTGTCCTTCTCTCTCTCTCTTCTATCACTTTGTCCTTCTCTCTCTCTCTCTCTTCTATCACTCTGTCCTTCTCTCGCTCTCTCTTCTATCACTCTGTCCTTCTCTCTCTCTCTCTTCTATCACTCTGTCCTTCTCTCGCTCTCTCTCTCTCTCTTCTATCACTCTGTCCTTCTCTCTCTCTCTGCTATCACTCTGTCCTTCTCTCTCTCTTTCTTCTATCACTCTGTCCTTCTCTCTCTCTTTCTTCTATCACTCTGTCCTTCTCTCTCTTTCTTCTATCACTCTGTCCTTCTCTCTCTCTCTTCTATCACTCTGTCCTTCTCTCTCTCTTCTATCACTCTGTCCTTCTCTCTCTTTTCTATCACTCTGTCCTTCTCTCTCTTTCTTCTATCACTCTGTCCATCTCTCTCTCTCTTCTATCACTCTGTCCTTCTCTCTCTCTCTCTTCTATCACTCTGTCCTTCTCTCTCTCTCTCTCTCTTCTATCACTCTGTCCTTCTCTATCTCTCTCTCTTCTATCACTCTGTCCTTCTCTCTCTCTCTCTTCTATCACTCTGTCCTTCTCTCTCTCTCTCTTCTATCACTGTGTCCTTCTCTCTCTTTCTTCTATCACTCTGTCCTTCTCTCTCTCTTTCTTCTATCACTCTGTCCTTCTCTCTCTCTTTCTTCTATCACTCTGTCCTTCTCTCTCTCTTTCTTCTATCACTCTGTCCTTCTCTCTCTTTCTTCTATCACTCTGCCCTTCTCTCTCTCTCTCTTCTATCACTCTGTCCTTCTCTCTCTCTTTCTTCTATCACTCTGTCCTTCTCTCTCTTTCTTCTATCACTCTGTCCTTCTCTCTCTCTCTTCTATCACTATGTCCTTCTCTCGCTCTCTCTTCTATCACTCTGTCCTTCTGTCTCTCTCTCTTCTATCACTCTGTCCTTCTCTCTCTCTTCTATCACTCTGTCCTTCTCTCTCTCTCTCTCTCTTCTATCACTCTGTCCTTCTCTCTCTCTCTCTTCTATCACTTTGTCCTTCTCTCTCTCTCTCTTCTATCACCATGTCCTTCTCTCTCTCTCTCTTCTATCACTCTGTCCTTCTCTCTCTCTCTCTCTCTTCTATCACTCTGTCCTTCTCTCTCTCTCTTCTATCACTCTGTCCTTCTCTCGCTCTCTCTTCTATCACTCTGTCCTTCTCTCTCTCTCTTCTATCACTCTGTCCTTCTCTCGCTCTCTCTTCTATCACTCTGTCCTTCTCTCTCTCTTTCTTCTATCACTCTGTCCTTCTCTCTCTTTCTTCTATCACTCTGTCCTTCTCTCTCTCTCTCTCTTCTATCACTCTGTCCTTCTCTCTCTTTCTTCTATCACTCTGTCCTTCTCGCTCTCTCTCTTCTATCACTCTGTCCTTCTCTCTCTCTTCTATCACTCTGTCCTTCTCTCTCTCTCTCTTCTATCACGCTGTCCTTCTCTCTCTCTCTCTTCTATCACTCTGTCCTTCTCTCTCTCTCTCTTCTATCACTCTGTCCTTCTCTCTCTCTCTCTCTCTTATATCACTCTGTCCTTCTCTCTCTCTCTCTCTTCTACCACTCTGTCCTTCTCTCTCTCTTTCTTCTATCACTCTGTCCTTCTCTCTCTCTTCTATCACTCTGTCCTTCTCTCTCTTTCTTCTATCACTCTGTCCTTCTCTCTCTCTTCTATCACTCTGTCCTTCTCTCTCTCTCTTCTATCACTCTGTCCTTCTCTCTCTCTCTCTCTCTCTTCTATCACTCTGTCCTTCTCTCTCTCTCTCTTCTATCACTCTGTCCTTCTCTCTCTCTCTCTTCTATCACTGTGTCCTTCTCTCTCTTTCTTCTATCACTCTGTCCTTCTCTCTCTCTTTCTTCTATCACTCTGTCCTTCTCTCTCTCTTTCTTCTATCACTCTGTCCTTCTCTCTCTTTCTTTTATCACTCTGTCCTTCTCTCTCTCTCTCTTCTATCACTCTGTCCTTCTCTCTCTCTTTCTTCTATCACTCTGTCCTTCTCTCTCTTTCTTCTATCACTCTGTCCTTCTCTCTCTCTTCTATCACTCTGTCCTTCTCTCACTCTCTCTTCTAGCACTCTGTCCTTCTCTCTCTCTCTCTTCTATCACTCTGTCCTTCTCTCTCTTTCTTCTATCACTCTGTCCTTCTCTCTCTCTCTCTTCTATCACTCTGTCCTTCTCTCTCTCTTCTATCACTCTGTCCTTCTCTCTCTCTTCTATCACTCTGTCCTTCTCTCGCTCTCTCTTCTAGCACTCTGTCCTTCTCTCTCTCTCTCTTCTATCACTCTGTCCTTCTCTCTCTTTCTTCTATCACTCTGTCCTTCTCTCTCTCTCTTCTATCACTCTGTCCTTCTCTCTCTCTCTTCTATCACTCTGTCCTTCTCTCTCTCTCTTCTATCACTCTGTCCTTCTCTCTCTCTCTTCTATCACTCTGTCCTTCTCTCTCTCTCTCTTCTATCACTCCGTCCTTCTCTCGCTCTCTCTTCTATCACTCTGTCCTTCTCTCTCTCTTTCTTCTATCACTCTGTCCTTCTCTCTCTCTTCTATCACTCTGTCCTTCTCTCTCTCTCTTCTATCACTCTGTCCTTCTCTCTCTCTTCTCTCTCTCTCTCTCTTCTATCACTCTGTCCTTCTCTCTCTCTCTCTTCTATCACTCTGTCCTTCTCTCTCTCTTCTATCACTCTGTCCTTCTCTCTCTCTCTTCTATCACTCTGTCCTTCTCTCTCTCTTCTATCACTCTGTCCTTCTCTCTCTCTTTCTTCTATCACTCTGTCCTTCTCTCTCTCTTTCTTCTATCACTCTGTCCTTCTCTCTCTCTCTCTCTTCTATCACTCTGTCCTTCTCTCTCTCTCTCTTCTATCACTCTGTCCTTCTCTCTCTCTCTCTTCTATCACTCTGTCCTTCTCTCTCTCTCTCTTCTATCACTCTGTCCTTCTCTCTCTCTCTCTCTCTTCTATCACTCTGTCCTTCTCTCTCTCTCTGCTATCACTCTGTCCTTCTCTCTCTCTTCCCTTTTTTCTTTTATCACTCTCTTCCTTTTCTTTCTTCTATCACTCTGTCCTTCTCTCTCTCTCTCTCTCTCTCTCTTCTATCACTCTGTCCTTCTCTCTCTCTTCTATCACTCTGTCCTTCTCTCTCTCTTCTATCACTCTGTCCTTCTCGCTCTCTCTCTTCTATCACTCTGTCCTTCTCGCTCTCTCTCTTCTATCACTCTGTCCTTCTCTCTCTCTTCTATCACTCTGTCCTTCTCTCTCTCTTCTATCACTCTGTCCTTCTCTCTCTCTTTCTTCTATCACTCTGTCCTTCTCACTCTCTTTCTTCTATCACTCTGTCCTTCTCTCTCTCTCTTTCTTCTATCACTCTGTCCTTCTCTCTCTCTCTCTTCTATCACTCTGTCCTCCTCTCTCTCTCTCTTCTATCACTCTGTCCTTCTCTCTCTCTTCTATCACTCTGTCCTTCTCTCTCTCTCTCTATCTTCTATCACTCTGTCCTTCTCTCTCTCTTTCTTCTATCACTCTGTCCTTCTCTCTCTCTTTCTTCTATCACTCTGTCCTTCTCTCTCTCTCTTTCTTCTATCACTCTGTCCTTCTCTCTCTCTCTCTCTTCTATCACTCTGTCCTTCTCTCTCTCTCTCTCTTCTATCACTCTGTCCTTCTCTCTCTCTCTCTTCTATCACTCTGTCCTTCTCTCTCTCTCTCTCTCTTCTATCACTCTGTCCTTCTCTCTCTCTCTCTTCTATCACTCTGTCCTTCTCTCTCTCTCTGCTATCACTCTGTCCTTCTCTCTCTCTTCCCTTTTTTCTTTTATCACTCTCTTCCTTTTCTTTCTTCTATCACTCTGTCCTTCTCTCTCTCTCTCTCTCTCTCTTCTATCACTCTGTCCTTCTCTCTCTCTTCTATCACTCTGTCCTTCTCTCTCTCTTCTATCACTCTGTCCTTCTCGCTCTCTCTCTTCTATCACTCTGTCCTTCTCGCTCTCTCTCTTCTATCACTCTGTCCTTCTCTCTCTCTTCTATCACTCTGTCCTTCTCTCTCTCTTTCTTCTATCACTCTGTCCTTCTCTCTCTCTTTCTTCTATCACTCTGTCCTTCTCACTCTCTTTCTTCTATCACTCTGTCCTTCTCTCTCTCTTTCTTCTATCACTCTGTCCTTCTCTCTCTCTCTCTTCTATCACTCTGTCCTCCTCTCTCTCTCTCTCTCTCTTCTATCACTCTGTCCTTCTCTCTCTCTCTCTCTTCTATCACTCTGTCCTTCTCTCTCTCTCTTCCCTTTTTTCTTTTATCACTCTCTTCCTTTTCTTTCTTCTATCACTCTGTCCTTCTCTCTCTCTCTCTTCTATCACTCTGTCCTTCTCTCTCTCTTTTCTATCACTCTGTCCTTCTCTCTCTCTTCTATCACTCTGTCCTTCTCTCTCTCTTCTATCACTCTGCCCTTCTCTCGCTCTCTCTTCTATCACTCTGTCCTTCTCTCTCTCTTCTATCACTCTGTCCTTCTCTCTCTCTCTTCTATCACTTTGTCCTTCTCTCTCTCTCTCTCTTCTATCACTCTGTCCTTCTCTCGCTCTCTCTTCTATCACTCTGTCCTTCTCTCTCTCTCTCTCTTCTATCACTCTGTCCTTCTCTCGCTCTCTCTCTCTTCTATCACTCTGTCCTTCTCTCTCTCTCTGCTATCACTCTGTCCTTCTCTCTCTCTTTCTTCTATCACTCTGTCCTTCTCTCTCTCTTTCTTCTATCACTCTGTCCTTCTCTCTCTTTCTTCTATCACTCTGTCCTTCTCTCTCTCTCTTCTATCACTCTGTCCTTCTCTCTCTCTTCTATCACTCTGTCCTTCTCTCTCTCTCTCTCTCTTCTATCACTCTGTCCTTCTCTCTCTCTCTCTTCTATCACTCTGTCCTTCTCTCTCTCTCTCTTCTATCACTCTGTCCTTCTCTCTCTTTCTTCTATCACTCTGTCCTTCTCTCTCTTTCTTCTATCACTCTGTCCTTCTCTCTCTCTCTCTTCTATCACTCTGTCCTTCTCTCTCTCTTTCTTCTATCACTCTGTCCTTCTCTCTCGTTCTTCTATCACTCTGTCCTTCTCTCTCTCTTTCTTCTATCACTCTGTCCTTCTCTCTCTCTCTTCTATCACTCTGTCCTTCTCTCTCTCTCTCTTCTATCACTCTGTCCTTCTCTCGCTCTCTCTTCTATCACTCTGTCCTTCTCTCTCTCTTTCTTCTATCACTCTGTCCTCCTCTCTCTCTCTCTCTTCTATCACTCTGTCCTTCTCTCTCTCTCTCTTCTATCACTCTGTCCTTCTCTCTCTTTCTTCTATCACTCTGTCCTTCTCTCTCTCTCTCTCTCTCTCTTCTATCACTCTGTCCTTCTCTCTCTCTTCTATCACTCTGTCCTTCTCTCTCTCTCTCTTCTATCACTCTGTCCTTCTCTCTCTCTCTTCTATCACTCTGTCCTTCTCTCTCTCTCTTCTATCACTCTGTCCTTCTCTCTCTCTCTCTTCTATCACTCTGTCCTTCTCTCTCTCTTCTATCACTCTGTCCTTCTCTCGCTCTCTCTTCTATCACTCTGTCCTTCTCTCTCTCTCTTTCTTCTATCTCTCTGTCCTTCTCTCTCTCTTCTATCACTCTGTCCTTCTCTCTCTCTCTTCTATCACTCTGTCCTTCTCTCTCTTTCTTCTATCACTCTGTCCTTCTCTCTCTCTCTCTCTCTTCTATCACTCTGTCCTTCTCTCTCTCTTCTATCACTCTGTCCTTCTCTCTCTCTCTCTCTCTCTTCTATCACTCTGTCCTTCTCTCTCTCTCTTCTATCACTCTGTCCTTCTCTCTCTCTCTTCTATCACTCTGTCCTTCTCTCTCTCTCTTCTATCACTCTGTCCTTCTCTCTCTTTCTTCTATCACTCTGTCCTTCTCTCTCTCTCTTTCTACTATCACTCTGTCCTTCTCTCTCTCTTCCTTCTATCACTCTGTCCTTCTCTCTCTCTCTTCTATCACTCTGTCCTTCTCTCGCTCTCTCTTCTATCACTCTGTCCTTCTCTCTCTCTTTCTTCTATCACTCTGTCCTTCTCTCTCTCTCTTCTATCACTCTGTCCTTCTCTCTCTCTCTCTCTTCTATCACTCTGTCCTTCTCTCTCTTTCTTCTATCACTCTGTCCTTCTCTCTCTCTCTCTTCTATCACTCTGTCCTTCTCTCTCTCTTCTATCACTCTGTCCTTCTCTCTCTCTCTCTTCTATCACTCTGTCCTTCTCTCTCTCTCTTCTATCACTCTGTCCTTCTCTCTCTCTCTTCTATCACTCTGTCCTTCTCTCTCTCTCTTCTATCACTCTGTCCTTCTCTCTCTCTCTCTCTTCTATCACTCTGTCCTTCTCTCTCTCTCTCTTCTATCACTCTGTCCTTCTCTCGCTCTCTCTTCTATCACTCTGTCCTTCTCTCTCTCTTTCTTCTATCACTCTGTCCTTCTCTCTCTCTCTTCTATCACTCTGTCCTTCTCTCTCTCTCTCTCTCTCTTCTATCACTCTGTCCTTCTCTCTCTTTCTTCTATCACTCTGTCCTTCTCTCTCTCTCTCTTCTATCACTCTGTCCTTCTCTCTCTCTTCTATCACTCTGTCCTTCTCTCTCTCTCTTCTATCACTCTGTCCTTCTCTCTCTCTCTCTTCTATCACTCTGTCCTTCTCTCTCTCTCTCTCTTCTATCACTCTGTCCTTCTCTCTCTCTCTCTTCTATCACTCTGTCATTCTCTCTCTTTCTTCTATCACTCTGTCCTTCTCTCTCTTTCTTCTATCACTCTGTCCTTCTCTCTCTCTCTCTTCTATCACTCTGTCCTTCTCTCTCTCTTTCTTCTATCACTCTGTCCTTCTCTCTCTTTCTTCTATCACTCTGTCCTTCTCTCTCTCTTTCTTCTATCACTCTGTCCTTCTCTCTCTCTCTCTTCTATCACTCTGTCCTTCTCTCTCTCTCTCTCTCTTCTATCACTCTGTCCTTCTCTCGCTCTCTCTTCTATCACTCTGTCCTTCTCTCTCTCTTTCTTCTATCACTCTGTCCTTCTCTCTCTCTCTCTCTTCTATCACTCTGTCCTTCTCTCTCTCTCTCTCTTCTATCACTCTGTCCTTCTCTCTCTCTTTCTTCTTTCACTCTGTCCTTCTCTCTCTCTTTCTTCTATCACTCTGTCCTTCTCTCTCTCTCTTCTATCACTCTGTCCTTCTCTCTCTCTTCTATCACCCTGTCCTTCTCTCTCTTTCTTCTATCACTCTGTCCTTCTCTCTCTCTCTCTTCTATCACTCTGTCCTTCTCTCTCTCTCTCTTCTATCACTCTGTCCTTCTCTCTCTCTCTTCTATCACTCTGTCCTTCTCTCTCTCTCTTCTATCACTCTGTCCTTCTCTCTCTTTCTTCTATCTCTCTGTCCTTCTCTCTCTCTCTCTCTCTTCTATCACTCTGTCCTTCTCTCTCTTCTATCACTCTGTCCTTCTCTCTCTCTTCTATCACTCTGTCCTTCTCTCTCTCTTCTATCACTCTGTCCTTCTCTCTCTCTTTCTTCTATCACTCTGTCCTTCTCTCTCTCTTTCTTCTATCACTCTGTCCTTCTCTCTCTCTCTTCTATCACTCTGTCCTTCTCTCTCTCTCTCTCTCTCTTCTATCACTCTGTCCTCCTCTCTCTCTCTCTCTTCTATCACTCTGTCCTTCTCTCTCTCTCTCTCTTCTATCACTCTGTCCTTCTCTCTCTCTCTTCCCTTTTTTCTTTTATCACTCTCTTCCTTTTCTTTCTTCTATCACTCTGTCCTTCTCTCTCTCTCTTCTATCACTCTGTCCTTCTCTCTCTCTTCTATCACTCTGTCCTTCTCTCGCTCTCTCTTCTATCACTCTGTCCTTCTCTCTCTCTCTCTTCTATCACTCTGTCCTTCTCTCTCTCTCTTCTATCACTTTGTCCTTCTCTCTCTCTCTCTCTTCTATCACCATGTCCTTCACTCTCTCTCTCTCTTCTATCACTCTCTCCTTCTCTCTCCCTCTCTCTCTTCTATCACTCTGTCCTTCTCTCTCTCTCTCTCTCTCTTCTATCACTCTGTCCTTCTCTCGCTCTCTCTTCTATCACTCTGTCCTTCTCTCTCTCTTCTATCACTCTGTCCTTCTCTCGCTCTCTCTTCTATCACTCTGTCCTTCTCTCTCTCTTTCTTCTATCACTCTGTCCTTCTCTCTCTTTCTTCTATCACTCTGTCCTTCTCTCTCTCTCTCTTCTATCACTCTGTCCTTCTCTCTCTTTCTTCTATCACTCTGTCCTTCTCTCTCTCTCTCTCTCTTCTATCACTCTGTCCTTCTCTCTCTCTTCTATCACTCTGTCCTTCTCTCTCTCTCTCTCTCTCTTCTATCACGCTGCCCTCTCTCTCTCTCTCTTCTATCACTCTGTCCTTCTCTCTCTCTCTTCTATCACTCTGTCCTTCTCTCTCTCTCTCTTCTATCACTCTGTCCTTCTCTCTCTCTCTCTTCTATCACTCTGTCCTCCTCTCTCTCTCTCTCTCTCTCTTCTATCACTATGTCCTCTCTCTCTCTCTTCTATCACTCTGTCCTTCTCTCTCTCTCTCTTCTATCACTCTGTCCTTCTCTCTCTCTCTCTTCTATCACTCTGTCCTTCTCTCTCTCTCTCTCTTCTATCACTCTGCCCTTCTCTCTCTCTCTCTTCAATCACTCTGTCCTTCTCTCTCTTTCTTCTATCACTCTGTCCTTCTCTCTCTCTCTCTCTCTTCTATCACTCTGTCCTCTCTCTCTTTCTTCTATCACTCTGTCCTTCTCTCTCTCTTTCTTCTATCACTCTGTCCTTCTCTCTCTTTCTTCTATCACTCTGTCCTTCTCTCTCTCTCTCTTCTATCACTCTGTCCTTCTCTCTCTCTCTTCTATCACTCTGTCCTTCTCTCTCTCTCTCTTCTATCACTCTGTCCTTCTCTCTCTCTTTCTTCTATCACTCTGTCCTTCTCTCTCTCTTTCTTCTATCACTCTGTCCTTCTCTCTCTCTCTTCTATCACTCTGTCCTTCTCTCTCTCTTCTATCACTCTGTCCTTCTCTCTTTCTCTCTCTCTCTCTTCTATCACTCTGTCCTTCTCTCTCTCTCTCTCTTCTATCACTCTGTCCTTCTCTCTCTCTCTTCTATCACTCTGTCCTTCTCTCTCTCTCTCTTCTATCACTCTGTCCTTCTCTCTCTCTTCTATCACTCTGTCCTTCTCTCTCTCTCTCTTTAATCACTCTGTCCTTCTCTCTCTCTTCTATCACTCTGTCCTTCTCTCTCTCTTCTATCACTCTGTCCTTCTCTCTCTCTCTCTCTCTTCTATCACTCTGTCCTTCTCTCTCTCTTTCTTCTATCACTCTGTCCTTCTCTCTCTCTTTCTTCTATCACTCTGTCCTTCTCTCTCTCTCTTTCTTCTATCACTCTGTCCTTCTCTCTCTCTCTCTTCTATCACTCTGTCCTTCTCTCTCTCTCTCTTCTATCACTCTGTCCTTCTCTCTCTCTCTTCTATCACTCTGTCCTTCTCTCTCTCTCTCTCTCTCTTCTATCACTCTGTCCTTCTCTCTCTCTCTGCTATCACTCTGTCCTTCTCTCTCTCTTCCCTTTTTTCTTTTATCACTCTCTTCCTTTTCTTTCTTCTATCACTCTGTCCTTCTCTCTCTCTCTCTCTTCTATCACTCTGTCCTTCTCTCTCTCTTCTATCACTCTGTCCTTCTCTCTCTCTTCTATCACTCTGTCCTTCTCGCTCTCTCTCTTCTATCACTCTGTCCTTCTCGCTCTCTCTCTTCTATCACTCTGTCCTTCTCTCTCTCTTCTATCACTCTGTCCTTCTCTCTCTCTTCTATCACTCTGTCCTTCTCGCTCTCTCTCTTCTATCACTCTGTCCTTCTCGCTCTCTCTCTTCTATCACTCTGTCCTTCTCTCTCTCTTCTATCACTCTGTCCTTCTCTCTCTCTTCTATCACTCTGTCCTTCTCTCTCTCTTCTATCACTCTGTCCTTCTCTCTCTCTTTCTTCTATCACTCTGTCCTTCTCACTCTCTTTCTTCTATCACTCTGTCCTTCTCTCTCTCTTTCTTCTATCACTCTGTCCTTCCCTCTCTCTCTCTTCTATCACTCTGTCCTTCTCTCTCTCTCTCTCTTCTATCACTCTGTCCTTCTCTCTCTCTCTTCTATCACTCTGTCCTTCTCTCTCTCTCTTCCCTTTTTTATGTTATCACTCTCTTCCTTTTCTTTCTTCTATCACTCTGTCCTTCTCTCTCTCTCTCTTCTATCACTCTGTCCTTCTCTCTCTCTTCTATCACTCTGTCCTTCTCTCTCTCTTCTATCACTCTGCCCTTCTCTCGCTCTCTCTTCTATCACTCTGTCCTTCTCTCTCTCTCTTCTATCACTCTGTCCTTCTCTCGCTCTCTCTTCTATCACTCTGTCCTTCTCTCTCTCTTTCTTCTATCACTCTGTCCTTCTCTCTCTCTCTCTTCTATCACTCTGTCCTTCTCTCTCTCTCTCTTCTATCACTCTGTCCTTCTCTCTCTCTTCTATCACTCTGTCCTTCTCTCTCTCTCTCTTCTATCACTCTGTCCTTCTCTCTCTTTCTTCTATCACTCTGTCCTTCTCTCTCTCTCTCTTCTATCACTCTGTCCTTCTCTCTCTCTTCTATCACTCTGTCCTTCTCTCTCTCTCTCTCTCTTCTATCACTCTGTCCTTCTCTCTCTCTCTTCTATCACTCTGTCCTTCTCTCTCTCTCTTCTATCACTCTGTCCTTCTCTCTCTCTCTTCTATCACTCTGTCCTTCTCTCTCTCTCTTCTATCACTCTGTCCTTCTCTCTCTCTCTCTTCTATCACTCTGTCCTTCTCTCGCTCTCTCTTCTATCACTCTGTCCTTCTCTCTCTCTTTCTTCTATCACTCTGTCCTTCTCTCTCTCTTCTATCACTCTGTCCTTCTCTCTCTCTCTTCTATCACTCTGTCCTTCTCTCTCTCTTCTCTCTCTCTCTCTTCTATCACTCTGTCCTTCTCTCTCTTTCTCTTCTATCACTCTGTCCTTCTCTCTCTCTTCTATCACTCTGTCCTTCTCTCTCTCTCTCTTCTATCACTCTGTCCTTCTCTCTCTCTTCTATCACTCTGTCCTTCTCTCTCTCTTCTATCACTCTGTCCTTCTCTCTCTCTCTCTCTCTTCTATCACTCTGTCCTTCTCTCTCTCTTTCTTCTATCACTCTGTCCTCTCTCTCTTTCTTCTATCACTCTGTCCTTCTCTCTCTCTCTTTCTTCTATCACTCTGTCCTTCTCTCTCTCTCTCTTCTATCACTCTGTCCTTCTCTCTCTCTCTCTCTCTTCTATCACTCTGTCCTTCTCTCTCTCTCTCTCTTCTATCACTCTGTCCTTCTCTCTCTCTCTTCTATCACTCTGTCCTTCTCTCTCTCTCTCTTCTATCACTCTGTCCTTCTCTCTCTCTCTGCTATCACTCTGTCCTTCTCTCTCTCTTCCCTTTTTTCTTATATCACTCTCTTCCTTTTCTTTCTTCTATCACTCTGTCCTTCTCTCTCTCTCTCTCTTCTATCACTCTGTCCTTCTCTCTCTCTTCTATCACTCTGTCCTTCTCTCTCTCTTCTATCACTCTGTCCTTCTCGCTCTCTCTCTTCTATCACTCTGTCCTTCTCGCTCTCTCTCTCTTCTATCACTCTGTCCTTCTCTCTCTCTTCTATCACTCTGTCCTTCTCTCTCTCTTCTATCACTCTGTCCTTCTCTCTCTCTTTCTTCTATCACCGTGTCCTTCTCACTCTCTTTCTTCTATCACTCTGTCCTTCTCTCTCTCTTTCTTCTATCACTCTGTCCTTCTCTCTCTCTCTTCTATCACTCTGTCCTCCTCTCTCTCTCTCTCTTCTATCACTCTGTCCTTCTCTCTCTCTTCTATCACTCTGACCTTCTCTCTCTCTCTCTCTTCTATCACTCTGTCCTTCTCTCTCTCTTTCTTCTATCACTCTGTCCTTCTCTCTCTCTTTCTTCTATCACTCTGTCCTTCTCTCTCTCTCTCTTTCTTCTATCACTCTGTCCTTCTCTCTCTCTCTTCTATCACTCTGTCCTTCTCTCTCTCTCTTCTATCACTCTGTCCTTCTCTCTCTCTCTCTCTTCTATCACTCTGTCCTTCTCTCTCTCTCTTCTATCACTCTGTCCTTCTCTCTCTCTCTCTTCTATCACTCTGTCCTCTCTCTCTCTGCTATCACTCTGTCCTTCTCTCTCTCTTCCCTTTTTTCTTTTATCACTCTCTTCCTTTTCTTTCTTCTATCACTCTGTCCTTCTCTCTCTCTCTCTCTTCTATCACTCTGTCCTTCTCTCTCTCTTCTATCACTCTGTCCTTCTCTCTCTCTTCTATCACTCTGTCCTTCTCTCTCTCTTTCTTCTATCACTCTGTCCTTCTCACTCTCTTTCTTCTATCACTCTGTCCTTCTCTCTCTCTTTCTTCTATCACTCTGTCCTTCTCTCTCTCTCTCTCTTCTATCACTCTGTCCTCCTCTCTCTCTCTCTCTCTTCTATCACTCTGTCCTTCTCTCTCTCTCTCTCTTCTATCACTCTGTCCTTCTCTCTCTCTCTGTTCCCTTTTTTCTTTTATCACTCTCTTCCTTTTCTTTCTTCTATCACTCTGTCCTTCTCTGTCTCTCTTCTATCACTCTGTCCTTCTCTCTCTCTTTTCTATCACTCTGTCCTTCTCTCTCTCTTCTATCACTCTGTCCTTCTCTCTCTCTCTCTTCTATCACTCTGCCCTTCTCTCTCTCTCTCTTCTATCACTCTGCCCTTCTCTCGCTCTCTCTCTTCTATCACTCTGTCCTTCTCTCTCTCTCTCTTCTATCACTCTGTTCTTCTCTCTCTCTCTTCTATCACTTTGTCCTTCTCTCTCTCTCTCTCTTCTATCACTCTGTCCTTCTCTCGCTCTCTCTTCTATCACTCTGTCCTTCTCTCTCTCTCTCTTCTATCACTCTGTCCTTCTCTCGCTCTCTCTTCTATCACTCTGTCCTTCTCTCTCTCTTTCTTCTATCACTCTGTCCTTCTCTCTCTCTCTCTTCTATCACTCTGTCCTTCTCTCTCTCTCTCTTCTATCACTCTGTCCTTCTCTCTCTCTTCTATCACTCTGTCCTTCTCTCTCTCTCTCTCTTCTATCACTCTGTCCTTCTCTCTCTCTCTTCTATCACTCTGTCCTTCTCTCTCTCTCTTCTATCACTCTGTCCTTCTCTCTCTCTCTTCTATCACTCTGTCCTTCTCTCTCTCTTCTATCACTCTGTCCTTCTCTCTCTCTTCTATCACTCTGTCCTTCTCTCGCTCTCTCTTCTATCACTCTGTCCTTCTCTCTCTCTTTCTTCTATCACTCTGTCCTTCTCTCTCTCTTCTATCACTCTGTCCTTCTCTCTCTCTCTCTTCTATCACTCTGTCCTTCTCTCTCTCTCTTCTATCACTCTGTCCTTCTCTCTCTCTCTTCTATCACTCTGTCCTTCTCTCTCTTTCTTCTATCACTCTGTCCTTCTCTCTCTCTTTCTTCTATCACTCTGTCCTTCTCTCTCTCTCTTCTATCACTCTGTCCTTCTCTCGCTCTCTCTTCTATCACTCTGTCCTTCTCTCTCTCTCTCTCTTCTATCACTCTGTCCTTCTCTCTCTCTCTCTTCTATCACTCTGTCCTTCTCTCTCTCTCTCTTCTATCACTCTGTCCTTCTCTCTCTCTCTCTCTTCTATCACTCTGTCCTTCTCTCTCTCTCTCTTCTATCACTCTGTCCTTCTCTCTCTCTTCTATCACTCTGTCCTTCTCTCTCTCTCTTCTATCACTCTGTCCTTCTCTCTCTCTCTTCTATCACTCTGTCCTTCTCTCTCTCTTCTATCACTCTGTCCTTCTCTCGCTCTCTCTTCTATCACTCTGTCCTTCTCTCTCTCTTTCTTCTATCACTCTGTCCTTCTCTCTCTCTTCTATCACTCTGTCCTTCTCTCTCTCTCTCTTCTATCACTCTGTCCTTCTCTCTCTTTCTTCTATCACTCTGTCCTTCTCTCTCTCTCTCTTCTATCACTCTGTCCTTCTCTCTCTTTCTTCTATCACTCTGTCCTTCTCTCTCTCTCTCTTCTATCACTCTGTCCTTCTCTCTCTCTTCTATCACTCTGTCCTTCTCTCTCTCTCTCTCTCTCTTCTATCACTCTGTCCTTCTCTCTCTCTCTTCTATCACTCTGTCCTTCTCTCTCTCTCTCTTCTATCACTCTGTCCTTCTCTCTCTCTCTTCTATCACTCTGTCCTTCTCTCTCTTTCTTCTATCACTCTGTCCTTCTCTCTCTTTCTTCTATCACTCTGTCCTTCTCTCTCTCTCTTCTATCACTCTGTCCTTCTCTCGCTCTCTCTTCTATCACTCTGTCCTTCTCTCTCTCTTTCTTCTATCACTCTGTCATTCTCTCTCTCTCTTCTATCACTCTGTCCTTCTCTCTCTCTCTTCTATCACTCTGTCCTTCTCTCTCTTTCTTCTATCACTCTGTCCTTCTCTCTCTCTCTCTCTTCTATCACTCTGTCCTTCTCTCTCTCTTCTATCACTCTGTCCTTCTCTCTCTCTCTCTCTCTTCTATCACTCTGTCCTTCTCTCTCTCTTCTATCACTCTGTCCTTCTCTCTCTCTCTCTTCTATCACTCTGTCCTTCTCTCTCTCTCTCTTCTATCACTCTGTCCTTCTCTCTCTCTCTCTTCTATCACTCTGTCCTTCTCTCTCTCTTCTATCACTCTGTCCTTCTTTCGCTCTCTCTCTTCTATCACTCTGTCCTTCTCTCTCTCTTTCTTCTATCACTCTGTCCTTCTCTCTCTCTTCTATCACTCTGTCCTTCTCTCTCTCTCTTCTATCACTCTGTCCTTCTCTCTCTCTTCTCTCTCTCTCTCTCTCTTCTATCACTCTGTCCTTCTCTCTCTTTCTCTTCTATCACTCTGTCCTTCTCTCTCTCTTCTATCACTCTGTCCTTCTCTCTCTCTCTTCTATCACTCTGTCCTTCTCTCTCTCTTCTATCACTCTGTCCTTCTCTCTCTCTTCTATCACTCTGTCCTTCTCTCTCTCTCTCTCTCTCTTCTATCACTCTGTCCTTCTCTCTCTCTTTCTTCTATCACTCTGTCCTTCTCTCTCTCTTTCTTCTATCACTCTGTCCTTCTCTCTCTCTCTCTTTCTTCTATCACTCTGTCCTTCTCTCTCTCTCTCTTCTATCACTCTGTCCTTCTCTCTCTCTCTCTCTTCTATCACTCTGTCCTTCTCTCTCTCTCTTCTATCACTCTGTCCTTCTCTCTCTCTCTCTCTCTCTTCTATCACTCTGTCCTTCTCTCTCTCTCTGCTATCACTCTGTCCTTCTCTCTCTCTTCCCTTTTTTCTTATATCACTCTCTTCCTTTTCTTTCTTCTATCACTCTGTCCTTCTCTCTCTCTTCTATCACTCTGTCCTTCTCTCTCTCTTCTATCACTCTGTCCTTCTCGCTCTCTCTCTTCTATCACTCTGTCCTTCTCGCTCTCTCTTCTATCACTCTGTCCTTCTCTCTCTCTTCTATCACTCTGTCCTTCTCTCTCTCTTCTATCACTCTGTCCTTCTCTCTCTCTTTCTTCTATCACCGTGTCCTTCTCACTCTCTTTCTTCTATCACTCTGTCCTTCTCTCTCTCTTTCTTCTATCACTCTGTCCTTCTCTCTCTCTCTTCTATCACTCTGTCCTCCTCTCTCTCTCTCTCTTCTATCACTCTGTCCTTCTCTCTCTCTTCTATCACTCTGACCTTCTCTCTCTCTCTCTCTCTTCTATCACTCTGTCCTTCTCTCTCTTTCTTCTATCACTCTGTCCTTCTCTCTCTCTTTCTTCTATCACTCTGTCCTTCTCTCTCTCTCTCTTTCTTCTATCACTCTGTCCTTCTCTCTCTCTCTTCTATCACTCTGTCCTTCTCTCTCTCTCTCTCTTCTATCACTCTGTCCTTCTCTCTCTCTCTCTCTTCTATCACTCTGTCCTTCTCTCTCTCTCTCTTCTATCACTCTGTCCTTCTCTCTCTCTCTCTCTTCTATCACTCTGTCCTCTCTCTCTCTGCTATCACTCTGTCCTTCTCTCTCTCTTCCCTTTTTTCTTTTATCACTCTCTTCCTTTTCTTTCTTCTATCACTCTGTCCTTCTCTCTCTCTCTCTCTCTTCTATCACTCTGTCCTTCTCTCTCTCTTCTATCACTCTGTCCTTCTCTCTCTCTTCTATCACTCTGTCCTTCTCTCTCTCTTTCTTCTATCACTCTGTCCTTCTCACTCTCTTTCTTCTATCACTCTGTCCTTCTCTCTCTCTTTCTTCTATCACTCTGTCCTTCTCTCTCTCTCTCTTCTATCACTCTGTCCTCCTCTCTCTCTCTCTCTCTCTTCTATCACTCTGTCCTTCTCTCTCTCTTCTATCACTCTGTCCTTCTCTCTCTCTCTCTTCCCTTTTTTCTTTTATCACTCTCTTCCTTTTCTTTCTTCTATCACTCTGTCCTTCTCTGTCTCTCTTCTATCACTCTGTCCTTCTCTCTCTCTTTTCTATCACTCTGTCCTTCTCTCTCTCTTCTATCACTCTGTCCTTCTCTCTCTCTCTTCTATCACTCTGCCCTTCTCTCTCTCTCTCTTCTATCACTCTGCCCTTCTCTCGCTCTCTCTTCTATCACTCTGTCCTTCTCTCTCTCTCTTCTATCACTTTGTCCTTCTCTCTCTCTCTCTCTTCTATCACTCTGTCCTTCTCTCGCTCTCTCTTCTATCACTCTGTCCTTCTCTCTCTCTCTCTTCTATCACTCTGTCCTTCTCTCGCTCTCTCTTCTATCACTCTGTCCTTCTCTCTCTCTTTCTTCTATCACTCTGTCCTTCTCTCTCTCTCTCTTCTATCACTCTGTCCTTCTCTCTCTCTCCTATCACTCTGTCCTTCTCTCTCTTTCTTCTATCACTCTGTCCTTCTCTCTCTCTCTCTCTTCTATCACCCTGTCCTTCTCTCTCTCTTCTATCACTCTGTCCTTCTCTCTCTCTCTCTCTTCTATCACTCTGTCCTTCTCTCTCTCTCTTCTATTATTCTGTCCTTCTCTCTCTCTCTTCTATCACTCTGTCCTTCTCTCTCTCTCTTCTATCACTCTGTCCTTCTCTCTCTCTTCTATCACTCTGTCCTTCTCTCTCTCTTCTATCACTCTGTCCTTCTCTCGCTCTCTCTTCTATCACTCTGTCCTTCTCTCTCTCTTTCTTCTATCACTCTGTCCTTCTCTCTCTCTTCTATCACTCTGTCCTTCTCTCTCTCTCTCTTCTATCACTCTGTCCTTCTCTCTCTCTCTTCTATCACTCTGTCCTTCTCTCTTCTATCACTCTGTCCTTCTCTCTCTTTCTTCTATCACTCTGTCCTTCTCTCTCTCTTTCTTCTATCACTCTGTCCTTCTCTCTCTCTCTTCTATCACTCTGTCCTTCTCTCGCTCTCTCTTCTATCACTCTGTCCTTCTCTCTCTCTCTCTTCTATCACTCTGTCCTTCTCTCTCTCTCTCTCTTCTATCACTCTGTCCTTCTCTCTCTCTCTTCTATCACTCTGTCCTTCTCTCTCTCTCTTCTATCACTCTGTCCTTCTCTCTCTCTCTTCTATCACTCTGTCCTTCTCTCTCTCTCTTCTATCACTCTGTCCTTCTCTCTCTCTCTTCTATCACTCTGTCCTTCTCTCTCTCTTCTATCACTCTGTCCTTCTCTCGCTCTCTCTTCTATCACTCTGTCCTTCTCTCTCTCTTTCTTCTATCACTCTGTCCTTCTCTCTCTCTTCTATCACTCTGTCCTTCTCTCTCTCTCTTCTATCACTCTGTCCTTCTCTCTCTTTCTTCTATCACTCTGTCCTTCTCTCTCTCTCTCTTCTATCACTCTGTCCTTCTCTCTCTCTTCTATCACTCTGTCCTTCTCTCTCTCTCTCTCTTCTATCACTCTGTCCTTCTCTCTCTCTCTTCTATCACTCTGTCCTTCTCTCTCTCTCTCTTCTATCACTCTGTCCTTCTCTCTCTCTCTTCTATCACTCTGTCCTTCTCTCTCTCTCTCTTCTATCACTCTGTCCTTCTCTCTCTCTCTTCTATCACTCTGTCCTTCTCTCTCTTTCTTCTATCACTCTGTCCTTCTCTCTCTCTTTCTTCTATCACTCTGTCCTTCTCTCTCTCTCTTCTATCACTCTGTCCTTCTCTCGCTCTCTCTTCTATCACTCTGTCCTTCTCTCTCTCTTTCTTCTATCACTCTGTCATTCTCTCTCTCTCTCTTCTATCACTCTGTCCTTCTCTCTCTCTCTTCTATCACTCTGTCCTTCTCTCTCTTTCTTCTATCACTCTGTCCTTCTCTCTCTCTCTCTCTCTCTCTTCTATCACTCTGTCCTTCTCTCTCTCTTCTATCACTCTGTCCTTCTCTCTCTCTCTCTCTTCTATCACTCTGTCCTTCTCTCTCTCTCTTCTATCACTCTGTCCTTCCCTCTCTCTTCTATCACTCTGTCCTTCTCTCTCTCTCTTCTATCACTCTGTCCTTCTCTCTCTCTCTCTCTTCTATCACTCTGTCCTTCTCTCTCTCTCTCTTCTATCACTCTGTCCTTCTCTCGCTCTCTCTTCTATCACTCTGTCCTTCTCTCTCTCTTTCTTCTATCACTCTGTCCTTCTCTCTCTCTTCTATCACTCTGTCCTTCTCTCGCTCTCTCTTCTATCACTCTGTCCTTCTCTCTCTCTCTCTCTTCTATCACTCTGTCCTTCTCTCTCTCTCTCTTCTATCACTCTGTCCTTCTCTCGCTCTCTCTTCTATCACTCTGTCCTTCTCTCTCTCTTTCTTCTATCACTCTGTCCTTCTCTCTCTCTTCTATCACTCTGTCCTTCTCTCTCTCTCTTCTATCACTCTGTCCTTCTCTCTCTTTCTTCTATCACTCTGTCCTTCTCTCTCTCTCTCTTCTATCACTCTGTCCTTCTCTCGCTCTCTCTTCTATCACTCTGTCCTTCTCTCTCCCTTTCTTCTATCACTCTGTCCTTCTCTCTCTCTTCTATCACTCTGTCCTTCTCTCTCTCTCTCTTCTATCACTCTGTCCTTCTCTCTCTTCTATCACTCTGTCCTCTCTCTCTCTCTCTCTCTTCTATCACTCTGTCCTTCTCTCTCTCTCTCTCTTCTATCACTCTGTCCTTCTCTCTCTCTCTCTTCTATCACTCTGTCCTTCTCTCTCTCTCTCTCTCTTCTATCACTCTGTCCTTCTCTCTCTTTCTTCTATCACTCTGTCCTTCTCTCTCTTTCTTCTATCACTCTGTCCTTCTCTCTCTCTCTCTTCTATCACTCTGTCCTTCTCTCTCTCTATCTTCTATCACTCTGTCCTTCTCTCTCTTTCTTCTATCACTCTGTCCTTCTCTCTCTCTTTCTTCTATCACTCTGTCCTTCTCTCTCTCTCTCTTCTATCACTCTGTCCTTCTCTCTCTCTCTCTCTTCTATCACTCTGTCCTTCTCTCGCTCTCTCTTCTATCACTCTGTCCTTCTCTCTCTCTTTCTTCTATCACTCTGTCCTTCTCTCTCTCTCTTCTATCACTCTGTCCTTCTCTCTCTCTCTCTTCTATCTCTCTGTCCTTCTCTCTCTCTTTCTTCTTTCACTCTGTCCTTCTCTCTCTCTTTCTTCTATCACTCTGTCCTTCTCTCTCTCTCTTCTATCACTCTGTCCTTCTCTCTCTCTTCTATCACTCTGTCCTTCTCTCTCTTTCTTCTATCACTCTGTCCTTCTCTCTCTCTCTCTCTTCTATCACTCTGTCCTTCTCTCTCTCTCTCTCTCTTCTATCACTCTGTCCTTCTCTCTCTCTCTCTTCTATCACTCTGTCCTTCTCTCTCTCTCTCTTCTATCACTCTGTCCTTCTCTCTCTCTCTCTCTTCTATCACTCTGTCCTTCTCTCTCTCTCTTCTATCACTCTGTCCTTCTCTCTCTCTTCTATCACTCTGTCCTTCTCTCTCTTTCTTCTATCACTCTGTCCTTCTCTCTCTCTCTCTTCTATCACTCTGTCCTTCTCTCTCTCTTCTATCACTCTGTCCTTCTCTCTCTCTTCTATCACTCTGTCCTTCTCTCTCTCTCTTCTATCACTCTGTCCTTGTCTCTCTTTCTTCTATCACTCTGTCTCTCTCTCTCTCTCTTCTATCACTCTGTCCTTCTCTCTCTCTCTTCTATCACTCTGTCCTTCTCTCTCTCTCTCTTCTATCACTCTGTCCTTCTCTCTCTCTCTTCTATCACTCTGTCCTTCTCTCTCTTTCTTCTATCACTCTGTCCTTCTCTCTCTGTTTCTTCTATCACTCTGTCCTTCTCTCTCTCTTTCTTCTATCACTCTGTCCTTCTCTCTCTCTCTCTTCTATCACTCTGTCCTTCTCTCGCTCTCTCTTCTATCACTCTGTCCTTCTCTCTCTCTTTCTTCTATCACTCTGTCCTTCTCTCTCTCTCTTCTATCACTCTGTCCTTCTCTCTCTCTTCTATCACTCTGTCCTTCTCTCTCTTTCTTCTATCACTCTGTCCTTCTCTCTCTCTCTCTCTTCTATCACTCTGTCCTTCTCTCTCTCTCTCTTCTATCACTCTGTCCTTCGCTCTCTCTCTCTCTCTCTCTCTTCTATCACTCTGTCCTTCTCTCTCTCTCTTCTATCACTCTGTCCTTCTCTCTCTCTTCTATCACTCTGTCCTTCTCTCTCTCTCTCTCTCTCTCTTCTATCACTCTGTCCTTCTCTCTCTCTTCTATCACTCTGTCCTTCTCTCTCTCTCTTCTATCACTCTGTCCTTCTCTCTCTCTCTCTTCTATCACTCTGTCCTTCTCTCTCTCTTTCTTCTATCACTCTGTCCTTCTCTCTCTCTCTTCTATCACTCTGTCCTTCTCTCTCTCTCTCTTCTATCACTCTGTCCTTCTCTCGCTCTCTCTTCTATCACTCTGTCCTTCTCTCTCTCTTCTATCACTCTGTCCTTCTCTCTCTCTCTTCTATCACTCTGTCCTCTCTCTCTCTCTTCTATCACTCTGTCCTTCTCTCTCTCTCTCTTCTATCACTCTGTCTTTCTCTCTCTCTCTCTTCTATCACTCTGTCCTTCTCTCTCTCTCTCTCTTCTATCACTCTGTCCTTCTCTCTCTCTCTCTCTTCTATCACTCTGTCCTTCTCTCTCTTTCTTCTATTACTCTGTCCTTCTCTCTCTCTCTCTCTCTTCTATCACTCTGTCCTTCTCTCTTCTATCACTCTGTCCTTCTCTCTCTCTCTCTCTCTTCTATCACTCTGTCCTTCTCTCTCTCTCTCTCTCTTCTATCACTCTGTCCTTCTCTCTCTCTCTCTCTTCTATCACTCTGTCCTTCTCTCTCTCTCTCTCTCTTCTATCACTCTGTCCTTCTCTCTCTTTCTTCTATCACTCTGTCCTTCTCTCTCTTTCTTCTATCACTCTGTCCTTCTCTCTCTCTCTTCTATCACTCTGTCCTTCTCTCTCTCTTTCTTCTATCACTCTGTCCTTCTCTCTCTTTCTTCTATCACTCTGTCCTTCTCTCTCTCTTTCTTCTATCACTCTGTCCTTCTCTCTCTCTCTCTCTTCTATCACTCTGTCCTTCTCTCTCTTCTATCACTCTGTCCTTCTCTCGCTCTCTCTTCTATCACTCTGTCCTTCTCTCTCTCTTTCTTCTATCACTCTGTCCTTCTCTCTCTCTCTCTCTTCTATCACTCTGTCCTTCTCTCTCTCTTCTATCACTCTGTCCTTCTCTCTCTCTTTCTTCTTTCACTCTGTCCTTCTCTCTCTCTTTCTTCTATCACTCTGTCCTTCTCTCTCTCTCTTCTATCACCCTGTCCTTCTCTCTCTCTCTCTTCTATCACTCTGTCCTTCTCTCTCTTTCTTCTATCACTCTGTCCTTCTCTCTCTCTCTCTTCTATCACTCTGTCCTTCTCTCTCTCTCTCTCTCTCTTCTATCACTCTGTCCTTCTCTCTCTCTCTCTCTCTTCTATCACTCTGTCCTTCTCTCTCTCTCTTCTATCACTCTGTCCTTCTCTCTCTCTCTTCTATCACTCTGTCCTTCTCTCTCTCTCTCTTCTATCACTCTGTCCTTCTCTCTCTCTCTTCTATCACTCTGTCCTTCTCTCTCTCTTCTATCACTCTGTCCTTCTCTCTCTCTTCTATCACTCTGTCCTTCTCTCTCTTTCTTCTATTACTCTGTCCTTCTCTCTCTCTTTCTTCTATCACTCTGTCCTTCTCTCTCTCTTTCTTCTATCACTCTGTCCTTCTCTCTCTCTCTCTTCTATCACGCTGTCCTTCTCTCTCTCTCTCTTCTATCACTCTGTCCTTCTCTCTCTCTCTCTTCTATCACTCTGTCCTTCTCTCTCTCTCTCTCTCTCTTCTATCACTCTGTCCTCCTCTCTCTCTCTCTCTCTTCTATCACTCTGTCCTTCTCTCTCTCTCTCTTCCCTTTTTTCTTTTATCACTCTCTTCCTTTTCTTTCTTCTATCACTCTGTCCTTCTCTCTCTCTCTTCTATCACTCTGTCCTTCTCTCTCTCTTCTATCACTCTGTCCTTCTCTCTCTCTTCTATCACTCTGTCCTTCTCTCTCTCTTCTATCACTCTGTCCTTCTCTCGCTCTCTCTTCTATCACTCTGTCCTTCTCTCTCTCTCTCTTCTATCACTCTGTCCTTCTCTCTCTCTCTTCTATCACTTTGTCCCTCTCTCTCTCTTCTATCACTCTGTCCTTCTCTCTCTCTCTCTTCTATCACTCTCTCCTTCTCTCTCTTCTATCACTCTGTCCTTCTCTCTCTCTCTCTCTCTCTTCTATCACTCTGTCCTTCTCTCGCTCTCTCTTCTATCACTCTGTCCTTCTCTCGCTCTCTCTTCTATCACTCTGTCCTTCTCTCTCTCTTTCTTCTATCACTCTGTCCTTCTCTCTCTTTCTTCTATCACTCTGTCCTTCTCTCTCTCTCTCTCTTCTATCACTCTGTCCTTCTCTCTCTTTCTTCTATCACTCTGTCCTTCTCTCTCTCTCTCTCTTCTATCACTCTGTCCTTCTCTCTCTCTTCTATCACTCTGTCCTTCTCTCTCTCTCTTTCTTCTATCACTCTGTCCTTCTCTCTCTCTTCTATCACTCTGTCCTTCTCTCTCTCTTCTATCACTCTGTCCTTCTCTCTCTCTCTCTTCTATCACTCTGTCCTTCTCTCTCTCTCTCTCTTATATCACTCTGTCCTCTCTCTCTCTTCTATCACTCTGTCCTTCTCTCTCTCTCTCTCTTCTATTACTCTGTCCTTCTCTCGCTCTCTCTTCTATCACTCTGTCCTTCTCTCTCTCTTCTATCACTCTGTCCTTCTCTCTCTCTCTCTCTCTTCTATCACTCTGTCCTTCTCTCTCTTTCTTCTATCACTCTGTCCTTCTCTCTCTCTCTTCTATCACTCTGTCCTTCTCTCTCTCTCTCTTCTATCACTCTGTCCTTCTCTCTCTCTCTCTCTCTCTTCTATCACTCTGTCCTTCTCTATCTCTCTCTCTCTTCTATCACTCTGTCCTTCTCTCTCTCTCTCTTCTATCACTCTGTCCTTCTCTCTCTCTCTCTCTTCTATCACTGTGTCCTTCTCTCTCTTTCTTCTATCACTCTGTCCTTCTCTCTCTCTTTCTTCTATCACTCTGTCCTTCTCTCTCTCTCTCTCTTCTATCACTCTGTCCTTCTCTCTCTTTCTTCTATCACTCTGTCCCTCTCTCTCTTTCTTCTATCACTCTGTCCTTCTCTCTCTCTTCTATCACTCTGTCCTTCTCTCGCTCTCTCTTCTATCACTCTGTCCTTCTCTCTCTCTTTCTTCTATCACTCTGTCCTTCTCTCTCTCTTCTATCACTCTGTCCTTCTCTCTCTCTCTCTCTTCTATCACTCTGTCCTTCTCTCTCTTTCTTCTATCACTCTGTCCTTCTCTCTCTTTCTTCTATCACTCTGTCCTTCTCTCTCTCTTTCTTCTATCACTCTGTCCTTCTCTCTCTCTCTTCTATCACTCTGTCCGTCTCTCTCTTTCTTCTATCACTCTGTCCCTCTCTCTCTTTCTTCTATCACTCTGTCCTTCTCTCTCTCTTCTATCACTCTGTCCTTCTCTCGCTCTCTCTTCTATCACTCTGTCCTTCTCTCTCTCTTTCTTCTATCACTCTGTCCTTCTCTCTCTCTTCTATCACTCTGTCCTTCTCTCTCTTTCTTCTATCACTCTGTCCTTCTCTCTCTCTCTTCTATCACTCTGTCCTTCTCTCTCTCTCTCTTCTATCACTCTGTCCTTCGCTCTCTCTCTCTCTTCTATCACTCTGTCCTTCTCTCTCTCTCTCTTCTATCACTCTGTCCTTCTCTCTCTCTCTTCTATCACTCTGTCCTTCTCTCTCTCTTCTATCACTCTGTCCTTCTCTCTCTTTCTTCTATCACTCTGTCCTTCTCTCTCTCTCTCTTCTATCACTCTGTCCTTCTCTCTCTCTCTCTCTTCTATCACTCTGTCCTTCTCTCTCTCTCTTCTATCACTCTGTCCTTCTCTCTCTCTCTTCTATCACTCTGTCCTTCTCTCTCTCTCTCTTCTATCACTCTGTCCTTCTCTCTCTCTCTTCTATCACTCTGTCCTTCTCTCTCTCTTCTATCACTCTGTCCTTCTCTCTCTTTCTTCTATCACTCTGTCCTTCTCTCTCTCTCTTCTATCACTCTGTCCTTCTCTCTCTCTCTTCTATCACTCTGTCCTTCTCTCTCTCTCTCTCTCTTCAATCACTCTGTCCTTCTCTCTCTTTCTTCTATCACTCTGCCCTTCTCTCTCTCTCTCTCTCTTCTATCACTCTGTCCTTCTCTCTCTCTTTCTTCTATCACTCTGTCCTTCTCTCTCTCTCTCTTTCTTCTATCACTCTGTCCTTCTCTCTCTTTCTTCTATCACTCTGTCCTTCTCTCTCTCTCTTCTATCACTCTGTCCTTCTCTCTCTCTCTCTTCTATCACTCTGTCCTTCTCTCTCTCTCTTCTATCACTCTGTCCTTCTCTCTCTCTCTTCTATCACTCTGTCCTCTCTCTCTTTCTTCTATCACCCTGTCCTTCTCTCTCTCTCTCTTCTATCACTCTGTCCTTCTCTCTCTCTCTCTTCTATCACTCTGTCCTTCTCTCTCTCTTTCTTCTATCACTCTGTCCTTCTCTCTCTCTCTTCTATCACTCTGTCCTTCTCTCTCTCTCTCTCTCTTCTATCACTCTGTCCTTCTCTCTCTCTCTCTTTCCTATATCTCCCCTTTTCCTCTCTCTGTCTCTTCTTCTCATTCTATCTCTTTCTCTACCCCTCTCTTTTTCTCTCTCTTTCTGTCAGGAATAGTGATGAGCCGAACACCCCCGGGTTCGGTTCGCACCAGAACCCGCGAACGGACCGAAAGTTCGAACGAACATTAGAACCCTATTAAATACAATGGATGCGAACGTTCGAATTCTAAAGTGCTAATTATAACAACTATTATGCATGTTATTGTCCTAAAAAGGGTTTGGGAACCCGGGTTCTGCACCAGGGGACATGTATCAATGCAAAAAGAAGTTTTAAAAACGGTCGTTTTTCGGGAGCAGTCATTTTAATGATGCATAAAGTGAAAAAAAAAAAGTCAAATATTCCTTTAAATATCGTACCTGGGGGGTGTCTAAAGTATGCCTGTGAAGTGCCACGTGTTTCCCGTGTTTAGAACTGTCCCTGCACAAAATGACACTTCTAAAGGAAAAAAAAGCCATTTAAAACTGCTTGCGGCTTTAATGTAATGTCTGGTCCCGGTAATATGGATGAAATTCTTTAAGAAAAATGGCATAGCTACCCCATGACCCCCCCCCCTACCCCAGCCCATTACCAGCCCCTTTGGGTCTTGTATGGATATTAAGGGGAACCCCGCACATAAAATAAAAAAGGCCCTATATACTCTGAACAGCCGTATACAGGCGGTGCATACAAGACAGGGACTGTAGGTTTGTTCTTATGTAGAATCTGTTTGTAATTTTGAACAGGTACATTGTTGAAGTGTAGCTCCAGACCAAAAATCTATTTTTAAACTTTTTGGAAAACATAGGTAAGGGTTATCACCCCTGTAACATTTGTTTTGCTGTCTGTGCCCCTGTTCAGAACATTTCACCTCACTTTCCGTCCCAATGACAACTGTTTTTGAAATGTGGTGTTTTTCTTGAAACAAGGATTGCTGATAAAGCATCAGTACAGAGGAGACACCTTTCTCCCATATTTATTCTTACAGGAGAGAATTTTCCTTCCTAGTGGTAGATTTCCTCTCACTTCCTGTTGTCTTCTTGCGTTTGCAAGTAGGAGTCGTTTGTAAGTTGGATGTTTGAAAGTAGGGACCTGCCGTATATACTCTGCAGAAATAGGCCCCTTAGTTGTTGGTGTTGGCACAACACTGTAAGCACTCACAGTTACTCTTGGTTGGTGCTGGAACGCCCTGCTGTCAACTATTATATCAGGAATTTTAATTACATATAATTGTTGAACAGTGGTAGTAAAAATTGGGCCTTTGATGGTGGTGCTGGTGCCACAACACTGTAAGCCCTGACAGTTACTCTTGGTGGGTGCAGCAATGGGCCCTGCTGTGAATTATTAGATCAAGAATTGTAATTACATGCCCCTGTTGAACAGGGGCTGAAAAATTGGGCCTTAGGCACTGGTGGCACAACACTGCAACCCCTCACAGATACTGTACTTGGAGCACAGCAATGAGCCCTGTTGCAAAGTATTGCTTCAAAAATTGTAATGACACGCCCCTGTTAAACAGGGGCTGAAAAATTGGGCCTTAGGCACTGGTGGCACAACACTGCAACTCCTCACAGATACTGTACTTGGAGCACAGCAATGAGCCCTGTTGCAAAGTATTGCTTCAAAAATTGTAATGACACGCCCCTGTTAAACAGGGGCTGAAAAATTGGGCCTTAGGCACTGGTGGCACAACACTGCAACTCCTCACAGATACTGTACTTGGAGCACAGCAATGAGCCCTGTTGCAAAGTATTGCTTCAAAAATTGTAATTACACGCCCCTGTTAAACAGGGGCTGAAAAATTGGGCGTTAGGCACTGGTGGCGGCACCCATAAACAAAAATGATCTTACAAGCTATCATCATCAATCGTATCATTGAGGACTCGGAGGAGGAGGATAGCCAGTCAACATAACAGCACAGGCACTCAGCATCAGCATCAGTCTTGAAGGGATGTGACATGTTAAAATCAATTAGTCTGTTATATCAGCATCAGGTGTGTGGTAGCTGGTGGTGATCCAAGACTGGTTCATCTTGATGAAAGTCAGTCGATCAACCGAGTCGGTGGACAGGCGCACCCTGTGATCCGTGACAAATCCTCCAGCAGCACTGAATGTGCGTTCCGAAAGAACGCTGGATGCAGGACAGGCCAGTAGCTCAATTGCATACTGTGCAAGCTCTGGCCAGTGATCCATCCTCAAGACCCAGTAAGCCAGAGGATTTTCGGTGGGGAAGGTGTCCAAGTCTGACCTTGCCCCTAGATATTCCTGCACCATGTTTATCAGACGCTGGCGATGGTTGCTGGAACCGATCATACTTTGGGGCTGCGGACTAAAGAATTGTCTGAACGCATCGGTCAGACGGCCACCTTCCCCACCGCTCCTTCTTTGACTGGCCGAAGCCTCAGCAACTCGTTGTCCAGGACCAGGAGTTTGCAACCTCCCAGTCTCTGGGAACGCGTTGCACAGACCTTTCTGCAAGGCCTCCCGGAGTTGTCTCATCCTCTGCTCCCTCTGCGACGGTAACATAAGGTCCGCAACCTTACCCTTGTACCGTGGATCAAGGAGAGTGGCCAGCCAGTAATGGTCCCTCTCCTTGATCCGAAGAATACGAGGATCCTTCCGCAGACTTTGCAGGATCAGGGAGGCCATGCAGCGTAGGTTTGCTGAGGCATTCGCTCCGGAGTCCTCTGGGTCACTAAGGACGACATGATCCGCAGCCACCTCCTCCCAGCCACGTACAAGTCCACTGGTTTCTTGGGACTGTAAATCATCCCTAAAAGACTGCTGCTGATGATGCTGAGTGCCAGCCTCCACCTCCATGCTGACACAATCCTCCTCCTCCTCCTCCTCCTCCTCCTCCTCTTCCTGTGCGATGGGTGGGACAGAAGGAACACTGTCTGGGTAAAGGGGGCCTTGAGAGGCAAGGAAGTCCTCCTCTTCCTGCCTCTGTTCTGCCTCAAGTGCCCTGTCCATTATTCCACGCAGCGTGTGCTCCAACAGGTGGACAAGAGGTACAGTGTCACTGATGCATGCACTGTCACTGCTCACCATCCTCGTGGCCTCCTCAAATGGTGCCAGGACAGTGCATGCATCCCTGATCATGCCCCACTGGCGTGGAGAAAAAAAACCAAGCTCCCCTGACCCTGTCCTGGTGCCGTAGTCGCACAGGTACTCATTGATGGCCCTCTGCTGCGTGTGCAGCCGCTGCAGCATGGCCAACGTTGAGTTCCACCTGGTGGGCATGTCACATATAAGGCGGTTCTTGGGCAGGTTCAACTCCTTTTGCAGCTCAGCCAGGCGAGCACTGGCATTATAAGATCTGCGGAAATGCACACAGACTTTCCTGGCCTGCCTCAGGACATCCTGTAAGCCCGGGTACCTGCCCAAGAAGCGCTGCACCACCAGGTTAAGGACGTGAGCCACACAGGGCACATGGGTCAGTTGTCCCTGTCGGAGGGCGGAGAGGAGGTTGGTGCCATTGTCGCAAACCACCATTCCTGGCTTAAGCTGGCGTGGCGTCAACCACCTCTCGGCCTGGCCCTGCAGAGCAGACAGGACCTCTGCCCCAGTGTGGCTTCTGTCCCCCAAACACACCAGCGCAAGCACGGCATGGCATCTTTTTGCCTGCGTACTTGCGTATCCCCTTGAACGGCTACGGAGCACCGCTGGTTCATAGGACAAACCACAGGAAGAGGCCATGGAGGAAGAAGAAGAGGAGGGGGTGGAGGAGAGAGGTGTGTCACAACCAGTAGTAGCATTTTGGAGGCGTGGCGGTGGGACAACCTCCAACACTACTGCACCTTGTCCTGAATCCTTCCCAGCTGCCAAAAGAGTGACCCAATGGGCCGTGAAAGAAAGGTAACGTCCCTGTCCATGCCTGCTGGACCATGAGTCAGCGGTAATATGCACCTTACCGCTGACCGCCCTGTCCAGCGAGGCCAAGACATTGCCTTCCACATGCCGGTAGAGAGCCGGAATAGCCTTCCGTGAGAAAAAGTGGCGTTTGGGAACCTGCCACTGAGGAACCGCACATTGCACAAACTCACGGAAGGGGGCCGAGTCTACCAACTGAAAAGGCAGCAGTTGAAGCGCTAGCAATTTAGCCAAGCTAGCATTCAACCGCTGGGCATGTGGATGGCTGGGAGTGAACTTCTTTCGACGGTCCAGCAGCTGGGGCAGGGAAATTTGCCTGCTAGAATCGGACGTCGGTGTACTGCTAGCAGAGTGGGCGCAAGTACTTGGCTGTGACACACCTAATTCTACACCTTCATTCCTCTCAGTGCATGTTTCAGAGAGGACTGAAGTTATAGTGGGGTTGGAGATCCCAGCTGATGCGGTGCAAGGAGAGGTCCGCTTTGTTCTTTGGTGTGGGTCTTTGAGGTAGGCTTGCCAACGAGCTGCATGGCAGGTCAACATATGTCTGGTCAGGCATGTGGTACCCAAGCGGCTGATGTTTTGGCCACGCGATATATGCTTGAGACATATGTTGCAAACAGCAGCTGTGCGATCTGATGCACTAGCCTCAAAAAAGGCCCACACCAAAGAACTTTTTGAATGACGGGCAGAGGCAGCGCCCTGCACAGGCGGAGCTCTGCGGTGTGATTCCGTCGGTGTACTGCCCTTACGCTGGCCACCAAAGGGCATCCTGCCTCGTTGGAGATGTGCCTCCTCCTCATCCTCCTCCTCCTCCTCTCTCCTATTAGGCACCCACGTGGAGTCAGTGACCTCATCATCCCCTCCCTCCTCATCACTGGAGCCAATCTGGCAGTATGCTGCAGCTGCTGGAACATGACTGCCAGATTGGTGTCCTTCTTGAGCATCCCCTCTGTCTGCTCTCACGCTACTGCCTTCCTCTAGCTGGGTTTCATCATCAGACCCTTCGAAACGCTGGGCATCCTCCTGGAGCATGTACCCAACACTGTGCTGAAACAGTTCGGGGGACTCCTCAGGAGGAGGACATGGTGGGTCTAGGGAAGGAGTGACTGATGATTTGTCTGACATTGATACCAGGGAAGACGACGCTTTGGCAGCTGCTTTTCCAGTACCCTGAGCCTGGGTGAGAGAGGACGAGGAGGAGGAGGAGGGCTTGGTCATCCACTCTACCAAGTCTTCGGCATGATGTGGCTCAACATGTCCAGCTGCCGAAAAGAAGGACAAGCGTGTCCCATGGCCATGTGCTGATGACAATGCACCGCGTCCACGACCAGCACTGTTGCCCCCAGACACAGAGCCTGCTTGCCCTCTTTTATTGCCTCCTGACTGTCTGCCTCTCCTTGTTTGCCTTCCAGACATTCTAATAGATGGCCTGCAGGGAGATGGGAAAAAGAGCAATAAGGGCTACCTTCAGGTGTCCTTCTCTGTCCCTTGAAACAAGGACTTTCACAGTGAAAGAAACTGACACTCTCCCTACCTACAGTTTTCTGTCCCTAGAAAAAATATTTTTTTTAAGCACAATATAGCACAAGGACAATTCACTCACTGTCCTTACAGGTCCCTGGAAACAAGGACTTGCAGAGTGAAAGAAAAAAAACACTCTCCCTACCTACAGTTTTCTGTCCCTAGAAAAAATGTTTTTTTTAATCACAATATAGCACAAGAACAATTCACTCACTGTCCTTACAGGTCCCTGGAAACAAGGACTTGCAGAGTGAAAGAAAAAAAACACTCTCCCTACCTACAGTTTTCTGTCCCTAGAAAAAATGTTTTTTTTAATCACAATATAGCACAAGAACAATTCACTCACTGTCCTTACAGGTCCCTGGAAACAAGGACTTGCAGAGTGAAAGAAAAAAAACACTCTCCCTACCTACAGTTTTCTGTCCCTAGAAAAAATGTTTTTTTTAATCACAATATAGCACAAGGACAATTCACTCACTGTCCTTACAGGTCCCTGGAAACAAGGACTTGCAGAGTGAAATAAACTGACACTCTCCCTACCTACAGTTTTCTGTCCCTAGAATAAATGTTTTTTTTTAAGCACAATATAGCACAAGGACAATTCACTCACTGTCCTTACAGGTCCCTGGAAACAAGGACTTGCAGAGTGAAAGAAAAAAAACACTCTCCCTACCTACAGTTTTCTGTCCCTAGAAAATTTTTTTTTTTTAATCACAATATAGCACAAGGACAATTCACTCACTGTCCTTACAGGTCCCTGGAAACAAGGACTTGCAGAGTGAAACAAACTGACACTCTCCCTACCTACAGTTTTCTGTCCCTAGAATAAATGTTTTTTTTAAGCACAATATAGCACAAGGACAATTCACTCACTGTCCTTACAGGTCCCTGGAAACAAGGACTTGCAGAGTGAAAGAAAAAAAACACTCTCCCTACCTACAGTTTTCTGTCCCTAGAAAAAATGTTTTTTTTAATCACAATATAGCACAAGGACAATTCACTCACTGTCCTTACAGGTCCCTGGAAACAAGGACTTGCAGAGTGAAATAAACTGACACTCTCCCTACCTACAGTTTTCTGTCCCTAGAATAAATGTTTTTTTTAAGCACAATATAGCACAAGGACAATTCACTCACTGTCCTTACAGGTCCCTGGAAACAAGGACTTGCAGAGTGAAAGAAAAAAAACACTCTCCCTACCTACAGTTTTCTGTCCCTAGAAAAAATGTTTTTTTTAAGCACAATATAGCACAAGGACAATTCACTCACTGTCCTTCCAGGTCCCTGGAAACAAGGACTTGCAGAGTGAAATAAACTGACACTCTCCCTACCTACAGTTTTCTGTCCCTAGAATAAATGTTTTTTTAAGCACAATATAGCACAAGGACAATTCACTCACTGTCCTTACAGGTCCCTGGAAACAAGGACTTGCAGAGTGAAAGAAAAAAAACACTCTCCCTACCTACAGTTTTCTGTCCCTAGAAAAAATGTTTTTTTTAAGCACAATATAGCACAAGGACAATTCACTCACTGTCCTTCCAGGTCCCTGGAAACAAGGACTTGCAGAGTGAAAGAAAAAAAACACTCTCCCTACCTACAGTTTTCTGTCCCTAGAAAAAATGTTTTTTTTAAGCACAATATAGCACAAGGACAATTCACTCACTGTCCTTCCAGGTCCCTGGAAACAAGGACTTGCAGAGTGAAAGAAAAAAAACACTCTCCCTACCTACAGTTTTCTGTCCCTAGAAAATTTTTTTTTTTTAATCACAATATAGCACAAGGACAATTCACTCACTGTCCTTACAGGTCCCTGGAAACAAGGACTTGCAGAGTGAAACAAACTGACACTCTCCCTACCTACAGTTTTCTGTCCCTAGAATAAATGTTTTTTTTAAGCACAATATAGCACAAGGACAATTCACTCACTGTCCTTACAGGTCCCTGGAAACAAGGACTTGCAGAGTGAAAGAAAAAAAACACTCTCCCTACCTACAGTTTTCTGTCCCTAGAAAAAATGTTTTTTTTAATCACAATATAGCACAAGGACAATTCACTCACTGTCCTTACAGGTCCCTGGAAACAAGGACTTGCAGAGTGAAATAAACTGACACTCTCCCTACCTACAGTTTTCTGTCCCTAGAATAAATGTTTTTTTTAAGCACAATATAGCACAAGGACAATTCACTCACTGTCCTTACAGGTCCCTGGAAACAAGGACTTGCAGAGTGAAAGAAAAAAAACACTCTCCCTACCTACAGTTTTCTGTCCCTAGAAAAAATGTTTTTTTTAAGCACAATATAGCACAAGGACAATTCACTCACTGTCCTTCCAGGTCCCTGGAAACAAGGACTTGCAGAGTGAAATAAACTGACACTCTCCCTACCTACAGTTTTCTGTCCCTAGAATAAATGTTTTTTTAAGCACAATATAGCACAAGGACAATTCACTCACTGTCCTTACAGGTCCCTGGAAACAAGGACTTGCAGAGTGAAAGAAAAAAAACACTCTCCCTACCTACAGTTTTCTGTCCCTAGAAAAAATGTTTTTTTTAAGCACAATATAGCACAAGGACAATTCACTCACTGTCCTTCCAGGTCCCTGGAAACAAGGACTTGCAGAGTGAAAGAAAAAAAACACTCTCCCTACCTACAGTTTTCTGTCCCTAGAAAAAATGTTTTTTTTAAGCACAATATAGCACAAGGACAATTCACTCACTGTCCTTCCAGGTCCCTGGAAACAAGGACTTGCAGAGTGAAAGAAAAAAAACACTCTCCCTACCTACAGTTTTCTGTCCCTAGAAAAAATGTTTTTTTTAATCACAATATAGCACAAGGACAATTCACTCACTGTCCTTACAGGTCCCTGGAAACAAGGACTTGCAGAGTGAAAGAAAAAAAACACTCTCCCTACCTACAGTTTTCTGTCCCTAGAAAAAATGTTTTTTTTAATCACAATATAGCACAAGGACAATTCACTCACTGTCCTTACAGGTCCCTGGAAACAAGGACTTGCAGAGTGAAAGAAAAAAAACACTCTCCCTACCTACAGTTTTCTGTCCCTAGAAAAAATGTTTTTTTTAATCACAATATAGCACAAGGACAATTCACTCACTGTCCTTCCAGGTCCCTGGAAACAAGGACTTGCAGAGTGAAATAAACTGACACTCTCCCTACCTACAGTTTTCTGTCCCTAGAATAAATGTTTTTTTTAAGCACAATATAGCACAAGGACAATTCACTCACTGTCCTTACAGGTCCCTGGAAACAAGGACTTGCAGAGTGAAAGAAAAAAAACACTCTCCCTACCTACAGTTTTCTGTCCCTAGAAAAAATGTTTTTTTTAATCACAATATAGCACAAGGACAATTCACTCACTGTCCTTACAGGTCCCTGGAAACAAGGACTTGCAGAGTGAAAGAAAAAAAACACTCTCCCTACCTACAGTTTTCTGTCTCTAGAAAAAATGTTTTTTTTAATCACAATATAGCACAAGGACAATTCACTCACTGTCCTTACAGGTCCCTGGAAACAAGGACTTGCAGAGTGAAATAAACTGACACTCTCCCTACCTACAGTTTTCTGTCCCTAGAATAAATGTTTTTTTAAGCACAATATAGCACAAGGACAATTCACTCACTGTCCTTACAGGTCCCTGGAAACAAGGACTTGCAGAGTGAAAGAAAAAAAACACTCTCCCTACCTACAGTTTTCTGTCCCTAGAAAAAATGTTTTTTTTAATCACAATATAGCACAAGGACAATTCACTCACTGTCCTTCCAGGTCCCTGGAAACAAGGACTTGCAGAGTGAAATAAACTGACACTCTCCCTACCTACAGTTTTCTGTCCCTAGAATAAATGTTTTTTTTTAAGCACAATATAGCACAAGGACAATTCACTCACTGTCCTTACAGGTCCCTGGAAACAAGGACTTGCAGAGTGAAAGAAAAAAAACACTCTCCCTACCTACAGTTTTCTGTCCCTAGAAAAAATGTTTTTTTTAATCACAATATAGCACAAGGACAATTCACTCACTGTCCTTACAGGTCCCTGGAAACAAGGACTTGCAGAGTGAAATAAACTGACACTCTCCCTACCTACAGTTTTCTGTCCCTAGAATAAATGTTTTTTTTAAGCACAATATAGCACAAGGAGAATTCACTCACTGTCCTTCCAGGTCCCTGGAAACAAGGACTTGCAGAGTGAAAGAAAAAAAACACTCTCCCTACCTACAGTTTTCTGTCCCTAGAAAAAATGTTTTTTTTAATCACAATATAGCACAAGGACAATTCACTCACTGTCCTTCCAGGTCCCTGGAAACAAGGACTTGCAGAGTGAAATAAACTGACACTCTCCCTACCTACAGTTTTCTGTCCCTAGAATAAATGTTTTTTTTAAGCACAATATAGCACAAGGACAATTCACTCACTGTCCTTACAGGTCCCTGGAAACAAGGACTTGCAGAGTGAAAGAAAAAAAACACTCTCCCTACCTACAGTTTTCTGTCCCTAGAAAAAATGTTTTTTTTAATCACAATATAGCACAAGGACAATTCACTCACTGTCCTTACAGGTCCCTGGAAACAAGGACTTGCAGAGTGAAAGAAAAAAAACACTCTCCCTACCTACAGTTTTCTGTCCCTAGAAAAAATGTTTTTTTTAATCACAATATAGCACAAGGACAATTCACTCACTGTCCTTACAGGTCCCTGGAAACAAGGACTTGCAGAGTGAAAGAAACTGACACTGTCCCTACCTACAGTTTTCTGTCCCTAGAATAAATGTTTTTTTTAAGCACACTATAGCACAAGCACAAAACACACTGACACTCTCCCTACCTATCCTTCTCTTTCCCTAAACTAAAGGAATCCAGGTTAAGCAAGAAAGAAATAACAGTCACTGTCCCTGCCTATGCTGCTCTATCCCTGCTCCGGAACACACTACACTAGGCCGCCGTGCTGGCGGCCTTTTATAGTGTGGGGCGTGTACTAAACACCCTCAGCAATAATTGGCCACAGGCATCCTGCCTGTGGCCAATCATTGCTCTCCTCGCTGCTGGCGCTGTGATTGGCCAAGCATGCGGGGTCACAGTGCATGCTTGGCCAATCACAGCGCCTGGATGACACTGCGATGGCGTAGTGCATTGTGGGCCGTTCGCGTCACTCGAATTTGGCGCGAACGGCCCAAATCGTTCGATCTTCGTCGAACGATCGAACAGCCGATGTTCGAGTCGAACGTATGTTCGACTCGAACACGAAGCTCATCCCTAGTCAGGAAATCACAGGAAGGAAGTACAGTGTGAATTACAGTTTGGCTGAATATTTTTTCCCCCTCAGACTTTGAAATGTAATTTCCATAATCTCTGGACCCCATTGTCCCGGATCAGATCCCGTCTCCGTGGCGGCTGGACAGTGTTATTCTTAGTAAATCAGGAAGGTTTCTTCTTGCTGTTCTGTCCAGTCAGCCGGGTCTGGGAGTAATCAGAGCCCCCCCCCCCCCCTCCCTCCCAGTATGAAGGGGATCTGGTCATGTTGGTTTAGGGATATCAAGCAATGGGTGGCATTTCTCTGTGGCAGGCGGCCAATGTGACCGACCATTACTGACTGCTGCTGAATGAATTACTCTACACTGGACCCCATCATGTGCCCCCCCCCCCCCCCCCCTGGTAGAGGCACCACAGAGGCACAATCCATCTACAGCTACATCTAAACTCACAAAAATAAATCAACACTCACCGGCCACTTTATTAGGTACACCTTGCTAGTACCGGGTTGGACCCCCTTTTGCCTTCATTCCTGGTGGCATAGATACAAAAAAGTGTTGGAAACATTCCTCAGAGATTTTTCTCCATGGTGACATCACACAGTTGCTGCAGATTTGTCGGCTGCACATCCATGATGTGAATCTCCCATTCCACCACATCCCATAGCTGCTCTATTGGATGAGATGTGGTGAGTGTGGAGGCCATTGGAGGACAGGGACCTCATTGTCCAGTGGTGAGATGATTGAAGCTTTGTGACATGGTGCATTATCCTGCTGGAAGGAGCCATCAGAAGATGGGGACACTGGAGTCATAAAGGGATGGACATGGTCAGTAATAATACTCAGGGAGGTCGTGGGGTTTAAATGATGCTCAGTTGGTACTAAGGGGCCCAAAGTGTGCCAAGAAAATATCCCCCCCACCATTACACCCCCACCACCAGCCTGATCCGGTGATAGAAGGCAGGATGGATCCATGCGCCAAATTCTGACCCCACCATCTGAATGTCGCAGCTGAAATCCAGACTCATCAGACCAGACAACGTTTTTCCGATCTTCTAGTGTCCAATGTTTGGTGATCTGTGCCAATTGTAGCCTCAGTGACCTGTACTTAGCTGACAGGAGTGGCACCCGATGTGGTCTTTTGCTGCTGTAGCCCATCTGCTTCAAGGTTGGATGTGTTGTGATGAGATGGACCACAACTACCGGCAGCCCCTACGGGAGTACCGCTACACAAGCAATTGAACAGGTGTACCTAATAAAGTGGCCGGTAAGTGTACATGATCAGGGCTGTCTTAATAGCATCATGGGCCCCAGGGCAAAGTAATGCCCCGGGGCCCCACCAGCTTGCTCCTACTTTCAAGAAATAAAGTATAAATAGTTGATAGAATTAAACACATATTCATTAGTACTTTCAAAGAAATCGATTTTACAAAAGGAAAACATTCCATAAATCAAAGACTAGTCAACAACGCAAAGGGCACAATACAGGGGGGGGGATCAGGAGGGCACAGTACAGGGGGGGTCAGGAGGGCACAGTACAGGGGGGATCAGGAGGGCACAGTAAAGGGGTGGGTCAGGAGGGCACAGTACAGGGGGGGATCAGGAGGGCACAGTACAGGGGGGATCAGGAGGGCACAATACAGGGGGGGGGGGGATCAGGAGGGCACAGAACAGGGGGGATCAGGAGGGCACGGTACAGGGGGGGGTCAGGAGGGCACAGTACGGGAGGGGTCAGGAGGGCACAGTACAGGGGGGATCAGGAGGACACAGTAAAGGGGGGGGGTCAGGAGGGCACAGTACAGGGGGGGGTCAGGAGGGCACAGTACAGGGGGGGGGTCAGGAGGGCACAGTACAGGGGGATAAGGAGTGCACAGTACAGGGGGGGATCAGGAGGGCACAGTACAGGGGGGGATCAGGAGGGCACGGTACAGGGGGGATCGGGAGGGCACGGTACAGGGGGGGATCAGGAGGGCACGGTACAGGGGGGATCAGGAGGGCACGGTACAGGGGGGATCAGGAGGGCACAGTACAGGGGGGGGTCAGGAGGGCACGGTACAGGGGGGATCAGGAGGGCACGGTACAGGGGGGATCAGGAGGGCACGGTACAGGGGGGATCAGGAGGGCACAGTACAGGGGGGATCAGGAGGGCACGGTACAGGGGGGATTAGGAGGGCACAATACAGGGGGGATCAGGAGGGCACGGTACAGGGGGGGGATCAGGAGGGCACAGTACAGGGGGGATCAGGAGGGCACAGTACAGAGGGGGATCAGGGGGGCACAGTACAGGGGGGATATGGAGGGCACAGTACAGGGGGGGCACAGTACTGGGGGGGTCAGGAGAGCACAGTACAGGGGAGGATCAGGAGGGCACAGTACAGGGAGGATCAGGAGGGCACAGTACAGGGGGGGTCAGGAGGGCACAGTACAGAGGGGGATCAGGAAGGCACAGTACAGGGGGGATCAGGAGGGCACAGTACAGGGGGGGATCAGGAGGGCACAGTACAGGGGGGGATCAGGAAGGCACAGTACAGGGGGGATCAGGAGGGCACAGTACAGGGAGGATCAGGAGGGCACAGTACAGGGGGGGTCAGGAGGGCACAGTACAGAGGGGGATCAGGAAGGCACAGTACAGGGGGGATCAGGAGGGCACAGTACAGGGAGGATCAGGAGGGCACAGTACAGGGGGGGTCAGGAGGGCACAGTACAGAGGGGGATCAGGAAGGCACAGTACAGGGGGGATCAGGAGGGCACAGTACAGGGGGGGATCAGGAGGGCACAGTACAGGGGGGGCAGGAGGGCACAGTAAAGGGAAGGGAGGGTGAAGGGCACAGTACAGGGGGGATCAGGAGGGCACAGTACAGGGGTATCAGGAGGGCACAGTACAGGGGGGATCAGGAGGGCACAGTACAGAGGGGATATGGAGGGCACAGTACAGGGGGAATCAGGAGGGCACAGTACAGGGGGGGCACAGTACAGGGGGGATCAGGAGGGCATAGTACAGGGGAGGATCAGGAGGGCACAGTACAGGGAGGATCAGGAGGGCACAGTACAGGGGGGTCAGGAGGGCACAGTACAGAGGGGGATCAGGAAGGCACAGTACAGCGGGGGATCAGGAGGGCACAGTACAGGGGGGGATCAGGAGGGCACAGTACAGGGGGGGATCAGGAGGGCACAGTACAGGGGGGGTCAGGAGGGCACAGTAAAGGGGGGGGACCAGGAGGGCACAGTACAGGGGGGGATCAGGAGGGCACAGTACAGGGGGGATCAGGAGGGCACAGTACAGGGGGGGATCAGGAGGGCACAGTACGGGGGGATCAGGAGGGCACAGTACGGGGGGATCAGGAGGGCACAGTACAGGGGGGATCAGGAGGGCACAGTACAGGGGGGATCAGGAGGGCACAGTACAGGGGGGGATCAGGAGGGCACAGTACAAGGGGAATAAGGAGGGCACAGTATGGGGGGGATCAGGAGGGCACAGTATAGTTTCTGGGACGCTTCCCGGGACATGACCATATCGGGACAGTTTAGTAAAAAGCATGACTGTCCCAACAAATCCGTAAAGAGTTGGCAAGTATGATGTAATGTAAGATTATTGTGGGGCCCCTCATGTACCCGGGGCCCCTGGGCAGTGCCCAGGAGTGCCCTTGCATTAAGATGGCCCTGTAACATGATATTCCACTCCTACCAAACAAGAAAAAGTCCAGCGTTCGGATGCCCAAACAGGCCAAGCTCATTCTGTAGGAATTAGTTGCTGGATAAATGAATACATTCGATAGATGAGTGTGAATCTGGTGAGCACTTTGATAAGATCCGGTGCCGGACCAAAAATTCCGAGGTATGGGGCCCCTTAATGAGTTCACCTTCGACCCCAAGCTGGTTCAAATTCCTGGCCACCTCCAGACTGCTGAGTGTTCGTTGTCTCTAGAGAGGCCATTAAGGGCCGGTCCTATAAAGAAAATAAACCATAAGGATGATAAGTGGAGGCGAGTCGCTGACAGCGAAGACCTAGCTGGAGCTTCTCCATTCCCAACGCGTTTCATCTCTTCCATTTATAGGGGGTCTGTCATCAGCTCATAATAGAGGCTGCCGATCCTGTCTATGAAGATCGAGGGATCCATGGAAGGTCCTCGCCCAGGAGAAGTGTAGAGATAATGAACCCAACATATTCCTGACCGTCATTTACAGCCTGTGACTCGGGTCCTGAAGCCACATCCAGACCAGTGAACTCCAAACTGCGGCCCGGGGGCCATTTTTTCATCCACTAATACCAACAATGGGGCAGTAAATTCCTCCCAATAAACCCAACAAAGGGGCACAATTCCTTCCAATGAAACCAACGATGGGGCACAATTCCTTCCAATGATACCAACGATGGGGCACAATTCCTTCCAATGAAACCAACGATGGGGCACAATTCCTTCCAATGATACCAACGATGGGGCACAATTCCTTCCAATGAAACCAACGATGGGGCACAATTCCTTCCAATGAAACCAACGATGGGGCACAATTCCTTCCAATGAAACCAACGATGGGGCACAATTCCTTCCAATGAAACCAACAATGGGGCACAATTCCTCCCAATGAAACCAACGATTGGGAACAATTCCTCCCAATGAAACCAACGATGGGGCACAATTCCTCCCAATGAAACCAACGATGGGGCACAATTCCTTCCAATGAAACCAACGATGGGGCACAATTCCTCCTAATGAAACCAACGATGGGGCACAATTCCTCCCAATGATACCAACAATGGGGCACAATTACTCCCAATGATACCAACGATGGGGCACAATTCCTCCCAATGAAACCAACGATGGGGCACAATTCCTCCCAATGAAACCAACGATGGGGCACAATTCCTCCCAATGATACCAACAATGGGGCACAATTCCTCCCAATGATACCAAAGATGGGGCACAATTCCTTCCAATGAAACCAACGTTGGGGCACAATTCCTCCCAATGAAACCAACGATGGGGCACAATTCCTCCCAATGAAACCAACGATGGGGCACAATTCCTTCCAATGAAACCAACGATGGGGCACAATTCCTCCCAATGAAACCAATGATGGGGCACAATTCCTTCCAATGAAACCAACGATGGGGCACAATTCCTCCTAATGAAACCAACGATGGGGCACAATTCCTTCCAATGATACCAACAATGGGGCACAATTCCTCCCAATGATACCAACGATGGGGCACAATTCCTTCCAATGAAACCAACGATGGGGCACAATTCCTTCCAATGATACCAACAATGGGGCACAATTCCTCCCAATGATACCAACGATGGGGCACAATTACTCCCAATGAAACCAATGATGGGGCACAATTCCTCCTAATGAAACCAACGGTGGGGCACAATTCCTCCCAATGATACCAACAATGGGGCACAATTCCTCCCAATGATACCAACGATGGGGCACAATTACTCCCAATGAAACCAATGATGGGGCACAATTCCTCCTAATGAAACCAACGATGGGGCACAATTCCTTCCAATGAAACCAACAATGGGGCACAATTCCTCCCAATGATACCAACAATGGGGCACAATTCCTCCCAATGAAACCAACGATGGGGCACAATTCCTTCAAATGAAACAAACGATGGGGCACAATTCCTCCTAATGAAACCAACGATGGGGCACAATTCCTCCCAATGATACCAACAATGGGGCACAATTCCTTCCAATGAAACCAACGATGGGGCACAATTACTCCCAATGAAACCAACGATGGGGCACAATTCCTTCCAATGAAACCAACGATGGGGCACAATTCCTTCCAATGAAACCAACGATGGGGCACAATTCCTTCCAATGAAACCAACAATGGGGCACAATGCCTTCCAATGAAACCAACGATGGGGCACAATTCCTTCCAATGATACCAACAATGGGGCACAATTCCTTCTAATGAAACCAACGATGGGGCACAATTCCTCCCAATGAAACCAACGATGGGGCACAATTCCTTCCAATGATACCAACGATGGGGCACAATATCTTCCAATGAAACCAACGATGGGGCACAATTCCTTCCAATGAAACCAACGATGGGGCACAATTCCTTCCAATGAAACCAACGATGGGGCACAATTACTCCCAATGAAACCAACAATGGGGCACAATTCCTTCCAATGAAACCAACGATGGGGCACAATTCCTTCCAATGAAACCAACGATGGGGCACAATTCCTTCCAATGAAACCAACGATGGGGCACAATTCCTTCCAATGAAACCAACGATGGGGCACAATTACTCCCAATGAAACCAACAATGGGGCACAATTCCTTCCAATGAAACCAACGATGGGGCACAATTCCTTCCAATGAAACCAACGATGGGGCACAATTCCTTCCAATGAAACCAACAATGGGGCACAATGCCTTCCAATGAAACCAACGATGGGGCACAATTCCTTCCAATGATACCAACAATGGGGCACAATTCCTTCTAATGAAACCAACGATGGGGCACAATTCCTCCCAATGAAACCAACGATGGGGCACAATTCCTTCCAATGATACCAACGATGGGGCACAATTCCTTCCAATGAAACCAACGATGGGGCACAATTCCTCCCAATGAAACCAACGATGGGGCATAATTCCTTCCAATGAAACCAACGATGGGGCACAATTCCTTCCAATGAAACCAACAATGGGGCACAATTCCTCCCAATGAAACCAACGATGGGGCACAATTCCTTCCAATGAAACCAACGATGGGGCACAATTCCTTCCAATGAAACCAACGATGGGGCACAACTCCTTCCAATGATACCAACAATGGGGCACAATTCCTTCCAATGAAACCAACGATGGGGCACAATTCCTCCCAATGAAACCAACGATGGGGCACAATTCCTTCCAATGAAACCAACGATGGGGCACAATTCCTTCCAATGAAACCAACAATGGGGCACATTTCCTCCTAATGAAACCAACGATGGGGCACAATTCCTCCTAATGAAACCAACAATGGGGCACAATTCCTCCCAATGAAACCAACAATGGGGCACAATTCCTCCCAATGAAACCAACGATGGGGCACAATTCCTTCCAATGAAACCAAAGATGGGGCACAATTCCTCCTAATGAAACCAACGATGGGGCACAATTCCTCCCAATGAAACCAACGATGGGGCACAATTCCTCCCAATGAAACCAACGATGGGCACAATTCCTCCCAATGAAACCAACGATGGGGCACAATTCCTCCCAATGAAACCAACGATGGGGCACAATTCCTCCAATGAAACCAACGATGGGGCACAATTCCTCCCAATGATACCAACAATGGGCAGAATTCCTCCAATGATACCAACGATGGGGCACAATTCCTTCCAATGAAACCAACGATGGGGCACAATTCCTCCCAATGATACCAACAATGGGGCACAATTCCTTCCAATGATACCAAAGATGGGGCACAATTCCTTCCAATGAAACCAACGATGGGGCACAATTCCTCCCAATGAAACCAACGATGGGGCACAATTCCTCCAATGAAACCAACGATGGGGCACAATTTCTTCAATGAAACCAACGATGGGGCACAATTCCTCCTAATGAAACCAACAATGGGGCACAATTCCTCCCAATGAAACCAACGATGGGGCACAATTCCTCCCAATGATACCAACAATGGGGCACAATTCCTCCCAATGATACCAACGATGGGGCACAATTCCTTCCAATGAAACCAACGATGGGGCACATTTCCTCCTAATGAAACCAACGATGGGGCACAATTCCTCCCAATGATACCAACAATGGGGCACAATTCCTCCCAATGATACCAACGATGGGGCACAATTACTCCCAATGAACCAATGATGGGGCACAATTCCTCCTAATGAAACCAATGATGGGGCACAATTCCTCCCAATGATACCAACAATGGGGCACAATTCCTCCCAATGAAACCAACGATGGGGCACAATTCCTTCCAATGAAACCAACAATGGGGCACAATTCCTCCCAATGAAACCAACAATGGGGCACAATTCCTCCCAATGAAACCAACGATGGGGCACAATTCCTTCCAATGAAACCAACGATGGGGCACAATTCCTTCTAATGAAACCAACAATGGGGCACAATTCCTTCCAATGAAACCAACGATTGGGAACAATTCCTCCCAATGAAACCAACGATGGGGCACAATTCCTTCCAATGAAACCAACGATGGGGCACAATTCCTCCCAATGATACCAACAATGGGGCACAATTACTCCCAATGATACCAACGATGGGGCACAATTCCCCCCAATGAAACCAACGATGGGGCACAATTCCTCCCAATGATACCAACAATGGGGCACAATTCCTCCCAATGATACCAAAGATGGGGCACAATTCCTTCCAATGAAACCAACGATGGGGCACAATTCCTCCCAATGAAACCAACGATGGGGCACAATTCCTCCCAATGAAACCAACGATGGGGCACAATTCCTTCCAATGAAACCAACGATGGGGCACAATTCCTCCCAATGATACCAACGATGGGGCACAATTCCTTCCAATGAAACCAACGATGGGGCACATTTCCTCTTAATGAAACCAACGGTGGGGCACATTTCCTCCCAATGATACCAACAATGGGGCACAATTCCTCCCAATGATACCAACAATGGGGCACAATTCCTCCCAATGATACCAACGATGGGGCACAATTCCTCCCAATGATACCAACAATGGGGCACAATTCCTCCCAATGATACCAACGATGGGGCACAATTACTCCCAATGAAACCAATGATGTGGCACAATTCCTCCCAATGAAACCAATGATGGGGCACAATTCCTCCCAATGATACCAACAATGGGGCACAATTCCTCCCAATGAAACCAACGATGGGGCACAATTCCTTCAAATGAAACAAACGATGGGGCACAATTCCTCCTAATGAAACCAACGATGGGGCACAATTCCTCCCAATAATACCAACAATGGGGCACAATTCCTCCCAATAATACCAACAATGGGGCACAATTCCTTCCAATGAAACCAACGATGGGGCACAATTACTCCCAATGAAACCAACGATGGGGCACAATTCCTTCCAATGAAACCAACGATGGGGCACAATTCCTTCCAATGAAACCAACGATGGGGCACAATTCCTTCCAATGAAACCAACGATGGGGCACAATTCCTTCCAATGATACCAACAATGGGGCACAATTCCTTCCAATGAAACCAACGATGGGGCACAATTCCTCCCAATGAAACCAACGATGGGGCACAATTCCTTCCAATGAAACCAACGATGGGGCACAATTCCTTCCAATGAAACCAACGATGGGGCACAATTCCTTCCAATGAAACCAACGATGGGGCACAATTCCTTCCAATGAAACCAACGATGGGGCACAATTACTCCCAATGAAACCAACAATGGGGCACAATTACTCCCAATGAAACCAACAATGGGGCACAATTCCTTCCAATGAAACCAACGATGGGGCACAATTCCTTCCAATGAAACCAACGATGGGGCAAAATTCCTTCCAATGATACCAACAATGGGGCACAATTCCTTCCAATGAAACCAACGATGGGGCACAATTCCTCCCAATGAAACCAACGATGGGGCACAATTCCTCCCAATGAAACCAACGATGGGGCACAATTCCTTCCAATGAAACCAACAATGGGGCACAATTCCTCCCAATGAAACCAACGATGGGGCACAATTCCTTCCAATGAAACCAACGATGGGGCACAATTCCTCCCAATGAAACCAACGATGGGGCACAATTCCTTCTAATGAAACCAACGATGGGGCACAATTCCTCCTAATGAAACCAACAATGGGGCACAATTCCTCCCAATGAAACCAACAATGGGGCACAATTCCTCCCAATGAAACCAACGATGGGGCACAATTCCTTCCAATGAAACCAAAGATGGGGCACAATTCCTCCTAATGAAACCAACAATGGGGCACAATTCCTCCCAATGAAACCAACGATGGGGCACAATTCCTTCCAATGAAACCAACGATTGGGAACAATTCCTCCCAATGAAACCAACGATGGGGCACAAATTCCTCCTAATGAAACCAACCAACGATGGGGCAGAATTCCTCCCAATGATACCAAAGATGGGGCACAATTCCTCCCAATGAAACCAACGATGGGGCACAATTCCTTCCAATGAAACCAACGATGGGGCTCAATTCCTTCCAATGAAACCAACGATGGGGCACAATTCCTCCCAATGAAACCAACGATGGGGCACAATTCCTTCTAATGAAACCAACGATGGGGCACAATTCCTCCTAATGAAACCAACAATGGGGCACAATTCCTTCTAATGAAACCAACGATGGGGCACAATTCCTCCCAATGAAACCAACGATGGGGCACAATTCCTTCTAATGAAACCAACGATGGGGCACAATTCCTCCCAATGAAACCAACAATGGGGCACAATTCCTTCCAATGAAACCAAAGATGGGGCACAATTCCTCCTAATGAAACCAACAATGGGGCACAATTCCTCCCAATGAAACCAACGATGGGGCACAATTCCTTCCAATGAAACCAACGATTGGGAACAATTCCTCCCAATGAAACCAACGATGGGGCACAAATTCCTCCCAATGAAACCAACGATGGGGCAGAATTCCTCCCAATGATACCAAAGATGGGGCACAATTCCTCCCAATGAAACCAACAATGGGGCACAATTCCTTCCAATGAAACCAACGATTGGGAACAATTCCTCCCAATGAAACCAACGATGGGGCACAATTCCTCCCAATGATACCAACAATGGGGCAGAATTCCTCCCAATGATACCAAAGATGGGGCACAATTCCTTCCAATGAAACCAACGATGGGGCACAATTCCTCCCAATGATACCAACAATGGGGCACAATTCCTTCCAATGAAACCAACGATGGGGCACAATTCCTCCCAGTGAAACCAACGATGGGGCACAATTCCTCCCAATGAAACCAACGATGGGGCACAATTCCTTCCAATGAAACCAAAGATGGGGCACAATTCCTCCTAATGAAACCAACAATGGGGCACAATTCCTCCCAATGAAACCAACGATGGGGCACAATTCCTTCCAATGAAACCAACGATTGGGAACAATTCCTCCCAATGAAACCAACGATGGGGCACAATTCCTCCCAATGATACCAACAATGGGGCAGAATTCCTCCCAATGATACCAAAGATGGGGCACAATTCCTTCCAATGAAACCAACGATGGGGCACAATTCCTCCCAATGATACCAACAATGGGGCACAATTCCTTCCAATGAAACCAACGATGGGGCACAATTCCTCCCAATGAAACCAACGATGGGGCACAATTCCTCCAATGAAACCAACGATGGGGCACAATTCCTCCCAATGAAACCAACGATGGGGCACAATTACTCCCAATGAAACCAACGATGGGGCACAATTCCTCCCAATGAAACCAACGATGGGGCACAATTCCTCCCAATGAAACCAACAATGGGGCACAATTCCTCCCAATGAAACCAATGATGGGGCACAATTCCTCCTAATGAAACCAACAATGGGGCACAATTCCTCCCAATGAAACCAACGATGGGGCACAATTCCTCCCAATGAAACCAACGATGGGGCACAATTCCTCCCAATGAAACCAACGATGGGGCACAATTTCTTCCAATGAAACCAACGATGGGGCACAATTCCTCCTAATGAAACCAACAATGGGGCACAATTCCTCCCAATGAAACCAACGATGGGGCACAATTCCTCCTAATGAAACCAACGATGGGGCACAATTACTCCCAATGAAACCAATGATGGGGCACAATTCCTCCTAATGAAACCAATGATGGGGCACAATTCCTCCCAATGGTACTAAGAATGGGGCACAATTCCTCCCAATGATACAAACAATGGGGCACAATTCCTCCCAATGATACCAACGATGGGGCACAATTCCTCCCAATGAAACCAACGATGGGACACAATTCCTTCTAATGAAACCAACGATGGGGCACAATTCCTTCCAATGAAACCAACGATGGGGCACAATTCCTTCCAATGAAACCAACGATGGGGCACAATTCCTCCCAATGAAACCAACGATGGGGCACAATTTCTTCCAATGAAACCAACGATGGGGCACAATTCCTCCTAATGAAACCAACAATGGGGCACAATTCCTCCCAATGAAACCAACGATGGGGCACAATTCCTCCTAATGAAACCAACGATGGGGCACAATTCCTCCCAATGATACCAACAATGGGGCACAATTCCTCCCAATGATACCAACGATGGGGCACAATTCCTTCCAATGAAACCAACGATGGGGCACATTTCCTCCTAATGAAACCAACGATGGGGCACAATTCCTCCCAATGATACCAACAATGGGGCACAATTCCTCCCAATGATACCAACGATGGGGCACAATTCCTCCCAATGATACCAATGATGGGGCACAATTACTCCCAATGAAACCAATGATGGGGCACAATTCCTCCTAATGAAACCAACGATTGGGAACAATTCCTCCCAATGAAACCAACGATGGGGCACAATTCCTCCCAATGATACCAACAATGGGGCAGAATTCCTCCCAATGATACCAACGATGGGGCACAATTCCTCCCAATGATACCAATGATGGGGCACAATTCCTTCCAATGAAACCAACGATTGGGAACAATTCCTCCCAATGAAACCAACGATGGGGCACAATTCCTCCCAATGAAACCAACGATGGGGCACAATTCCTCCCAATGAAACCAACAATGGGGCACAATTCCTCCCAATGAAACCAATGATGGGGCACAATTCCTCCTAATGAAACCAACAATGGGGCACAATTCCTTCCAATGAAACCAACGATGGGGCACAATTCCTCCCAATGATACCAATGATGGGGCACATTTCCTTCCAATGAAACCAACGATTGGGAACAATTCCTCCCAATGAAACCAACGAATGGGAACAATTCCTCCCAATGATACCAACAATGGGGCAGAATTCCTCCCAATGATACCAAAGATGGGGCACAATTCCTTCCAATGAAACCAACGATGGGGCACAATTCCTCCCAATGATACCAACAATGGGGCACAATTCCTTCCAATGATACCAAAGATGGGGCACAATTCCTTCCAATGAAACCAACGATGGGGCACAATTCCTCCCAATGAAACCAACGATGGGGCACAATTCCTCCCAATGAAACCAACGATGGGGCACAATTCCTCCCAATGAAACCAACGATGGGGCACAATTACTCCCAATGAAACCAACGATGGGGCACAATTCCTCCCAATGAAACCAACGATGGGGCACAATTCCTCCCAATGAAACCAACAATGGGGCACAATTCCTCCCAATGAAACCAATGATGGGGCACAATTCCTCCTAATGAAACCAACAATGGGGCACAATTCCTCCCAATGAAACCAACGATGGGGCACAATTCCTCCCAATGAAACCAACGATGGGGCACAATTCCTCCCAATGAAACCAACGATGGGGCACAATTTCTTCCAATGAAACCAACGATGGGGGACAATTCCTCCTAATGAAACCAACAATGGGGCACAATTCCTCCCAATGAAACCAACGATGGGGCACAATTCCTCCTAATGAAACCAACGATGGGGCACAATTACTCCCAATGAAACCAATGATGGGGCACAATTCCTCCTAATGAAACCAATGATGGGGCACAATTCCTCCCAATGGTACTAAGAATGGGGCACAATTCCTCCCAATGATACAAACAATGGGGCACAATTCCTCCCAATGATACCAACGATGGGGCACAATTCCTCCCAATGAAACCAACGATGGGGCACAATTCCTTCCAATGAAACCAACGATGGGGCACAATTCCTTCCAATGAAACCAACGATGGGGCACAATTCCTTCCAATGAAACCAACGATGGGGCACAATTCCTCCCAATGAAACCAACGATGGGGCACAATTTCTTCCAATGAAACCAACGATGGGGCACAATTCCTCCTAATGAAACCAACAATGGGGCACAATTCCTCCCAATGAAACCAACGATGGGGCACAATTCCTCCTAATGAAACCAACGATGGGGCACAATTTCTCCCAATGATACCAACAATGGGGCACAATTCCTCCCAATGATACCAACGATGGGGCACAATTCCTTCCAATGAAACCAACGATGGGGCACATTTCCTCCTAATGAAACCAACGATGGGGCACAATTCCTCCCAATGATACCAACAATGGGGCACAATTCCTCCCAATGATACCAACGATGGGGCACAATTCCTCCCAATGATACCAATGATGGGGCACAATTACTCCCAATGAAACCAACGATGGGGCACAATTCCTCCCAATGATACCAATGATGGGGCACAATTACTCCCAATGAAACCAATGATGGGGCACAATTCCTCCCAATGAAACCAACGATGGGGCACAATTACTCCCAATGAAACCAACGATGGGGCACAATTCCTCCCAATGAAACCAACGATGGGGCACAATTCCTTCCAATGGTACCAACAATGGGGCACAATTCCTCCCAATGAAACCAACGATGGGGCACAATTCCTTCCAATGAAACCAATGATGGGGCACAATTCCTTCCAATGAAACCAACGATGGGGCACAATTCCTCCCAATGGTACCAACAATGGGGCACAATTCCTCCCAATGGTACTAACAATGGGGCACAATTCCTCCCAATGATACCAACAATGGGGCACAATTCCTCCCAATGATACCAACGATGGGGCACAATTCCTTCCAATGAAACCAACGATGGGGCACAATTCCTTCCAATGAAACCAACGATGGGGCACAATTCCTTCCAATGAAACCAACGATGGGGCACAATTCCTTCCAATGAAACCAACGATGGGGCACAATTCCTCCCAATGAAACCAACGATGGGGCACAATTCCTCCCAATGAAACCAACGATGGGGCACAATTCCTCCCAATGAAACCAACGATGGGGCACAATTCCTCCCAATGAAACCAACGATGGGGCACAATTCCTCCCAATGATACCAACAATGGGGCACAATTCCTCCCAATGAAACCAACGATGGGGCACAATTACTCCCAATGAAACCAACGATGGGGCACAATTCCTCCCAATGATACCAACGATGGGGCACAATTCCTTCCAATGAAACCAACGATGGGGCACAATTCCTCCCAATGGTACCAATGATGGGGCACAATTCCTCCCAATGAAACCAACGATGGGGCACAATTCCTCCCAATGGTACTAACAATGGGGCACAATTCCTCCCAATGATACCAACAATGGGGCACAATTCCTCCCAATGATACCAACGATGGGGCACAATTCCTTCCAATGAAACCAACAATGGGGCACAATTCCTTCCAATGAAACCAACGATGGGGCACAATTCCTTCCAATGAAACCAACGATGGGGCACAATTCCTCCCAATGAAACCAACGATGGGGCACAATTTCTTCCAATGAAACCAACGATGGGGCACAATTCCTCCTAATGAAACCAACGATGGGGCACAATTCCTCCCAGGATGGGGCACAATTCCTCCTAATGAAACCAACGATGGGGCACAATTCCTCCCAATGATACCAACAATGGGGCACAATTCCTCCCAATGATACCAACGATGGGGCACAATTCCTTCCAATGAAACCAACGATGGGGCACATTTCCTCCTAATGAAACCAACGATGGGGCACAATTCCTCCCAATGATACCAACAATGGGGCACAATTCCTCCCAATGATACCAACGATGGGGCACAATTCCTTCCAATGAAACCAACGATGGGGCACATTTCCTCCTAATGAAACCAACGATGGGGCACAATTCCTCCCAATGATACCAACAATGGGGCACAATTCCTCCCAATGATACCAACAATGGGGCACAATTCCTCCCAATGATACCAACGATGGGGCACAATTCCTCCCAATGAAACCAACGTTGGGACACAATTCCTCCCAATGAAACCAACGATGGGGCACAATTCCTCCCAATGATACCAACGATGGGGCACAATTCCTCCCAATGAAACCAACGATGGGGCACAATTCCTCCCAATGAAACCAACGATGGGGCACAATTCCTTCCAATGAAACCAACGATGGGGCACAATTCCTTCCAATGAAACCAACGATGGGGCACAATTCCTCCCAATGAAACCAACGATGGGGCACAATTCCTTCCAATGAAACCAACGATGGGGCACAATTCCTCCTAATGAAACCAACGATGGGGCACAATTCCTCCCAGGATGGGGCACAATTCCTCCTAATGAAACCAACGATGGGGCACAATTCCTCCCAATGATACCAACAATGGGGCACAATTCCTCCCAATGATACCAACGATGGGGCACAATTCCTTCCAATGAAACCAACGATGGGGTACATTTCCTCCTAATGAAACCAACGATGGGGCACAATTCCTCCCAATGATACCAACAATGGGGCACAATTCCTCCCAATGATACCAACGATGGGGCACAATTCCTCCCAATGAAACCAACGATGGGGCACAATTCCTCCCAATGAAACCAACGATGGGGCACAATTCCTCGCAATGAAACCAACGATGGGGCACAATTCCTCCCAATGAAACCAACGATGGGGCACAATTCCTCCCAATGATAACAACAATGGGGCACAATTCCTCCCAATGAAACCAACGATGGGGCACAATTCCTCCCAATGATACCAACGATGGGGCACAATTCCTTCCAATGAAACCAACGATGGGGCACAATTCCTCCCAATGGTACCAACAATGGGGCACAATTCCTCCCAATGGTACTAACAATGGGGCACAATTCCTCCCAATGATACCAACAATGGGGCACAATTCCTTCCAATGAAACCAACGATGGGGCACAATTCCTTCCAATGAAACCAACGATGGGGCACAATTCCTCCCAGGATGGGGCACAATTCCTCCTAATGAAACCAACGATGGGGCACAATTCCTCCCAATGATACCAACAATGGGGCACAATTCCTCCCAATGATACCAACGATGGGGCACAATTCCTTCCAATGAAACCAACGATGGGGTACATTTCCTCCTAATGAAACCAACGATGGGGCACAATTCCTCCCAATGATACCAACAATGGGGCACAATTCCTCCCAATGATACCAACGATGGGGCACAATTCCTCCCAATGAAACCAACGATGGGGCACAATTCCTTCCAATGAAACCAACGATGGGGCACAATTCCTCCCAATGGTACTAACAATGGGGCACAATTCCTCCCAATGATACCAACAATGGGGCACAATTCCTCCCAATGATACCAACGATGGGGCACAATTCCTTCCAATGAAACCAACGATGGGGCACAATTCCTTCCAATGAAACCAACGATGGGGCACAATTCCTTCCAATGAAACCAACGATGGGGCACAATTCCTTCCAATGAAACCAACGATGGGGCACAATTCCTCCCAATGAAACCAACGATGGGGCACAATTCCTTCCAATGAAACCAACGATGGGGCACAATTCCTCCCAATGAAACCAACGATGGGGCACAATTCCTTCCAATGAAACCAACGATGGGGCACAATTCCTCCTAATGAAACCAACGATGGGGCACAATTCCTCCTAATGAAACCAACGATGGGGCACAATTCCTCCCAATGAAACCAACGATGGGGCACAATTCCTCCCAATGAAACCAACGATGGGGCACAATTCCTCCCAATGATACCAACGATGGGGCACAATTCCTCCCAATGAAACCAACGATGGGGCACAATTCCTCCCAATGATACCAACGATGGGGCACAATTCCTTCCAATGAAACCAACGATGGGGCACAATTCCTCCCAATGGTACCAACGATGGGGCACAATTCCTCCCAATGAAACCAACGATGGGGCACAATTCCTCCCAATGGTACTAACAATGGGGCACAATTCCTCCCAATGATACCAACAATGGGGCACAATTCCTCCAATGATACCAACGATGGGGCACAATTCCTTCCAATGAAACCAACAATGGGGCACAATTCCTTCCAATGAAACCAACGATGGGGCACAATTCCTCCCAATGAAACCAACGATGGGGCACAATTTCTTCCAATGAAACCAACGATGGGGCACAATTCCTCCTAATGAAACCAACGATGGGGCACAATTCCTCCCAGGATGGGGCACAATTCCTCCTCATGAAACCAACGATGGGGCACAATTCCTCCCAATGAAACCAACAATGGGGCACAATTCCTCCCAATGATACCAACGATGGGGCACAATTCCTTCCAATGAAACCAACGATGGGGCACATTTCCTCCTAATGAAACCAACGATGGGGCACAATTCCTCCCAATGATACCAACAATGGGGCACAATTCCTCCCAATGATACCAACGATGGGGCACAATTACTTCCAATGAAACCAACGATGGGGCACAATTCCTCCCAATGATACCAACAATGGGGCACAATTCCTCCCAATGAAACCAACGATGGGGCACAATTCCTCCTAATGAAACCAACGTTGGGGCACAATTCCTCCCAATGAAACCAACGATGGGGCACAATTCCTCCCAATGAAACCAACGATGGGGCACAATTCCTCCCAATGATACCAACAATGGGGCACAATTCCTCCCAATGAAACCAACGATGGGGCACAATTACTCCCAATGAAACCAACGATGGGGCACAATTCCTCCCAATGAAACCAACGATGGGGCACAATTCCTCCCAATGATACCAACGATGGGGCACAATTCCTTTCAATGAAACCAACGATGGGGCACAATTCCTCCCAATGGTACCAACAATGGGGCACAATTCCTCCCAATGGTACTAACAATGGGGCACAATTCCTCCCAATGATACCAACGATGGGGCACAATTCCTCCCAATGAAACCAACGATGGGGCACAATTCCTCCCAATGAAACCAACGATGGGGCACAATTCCTTCCAATGAAACCAAGGATGGGGCACAATTCCTTCCAATGAAACCAACGATGGGGCACAATTCCTCCCAATGAAACCAACGATGGGGCACAATTCCTTCCAATGAAACCAACGATGGGGCACAATTCCTCCCAATGAAACCAACGATGGGGCACAATTCCTTCCAATGAAACCAACGATGGGGCACAATTCCTTCCAATGAAACCAACGATGGGGCACAATTCCTTCCAATGAAACCAACGATGGGGCACAATTCCTTCCAATGAAACCAACGATGGGGCACAATTCCTTCCAATTAAACCAACGATGGGGCACAATTCCTTCCAATGAAACCAAGGATGGGGCACAATTCCTTCCAATGAAACCAAGGATGGGGCACAATTCCTTCCAATGAAACCAACGATGGGGCACAATTCCTTCCAATGAAACCAACGATGGGGCACAATTCCTTCCAATGAAACCAACGATGGGGCACAATTCCTTCCAATGAAACCAACGATGGGGCACAATTCCTTCCAATGAAACCAAGGATGGGGCACAATTCCTTCCAATGAAACCAACAATGGGGCACAATTCCTTCCAATGAAACCAACGATGGGGCACAATTCCTTCCAATGAAACCAACGATGGGGCACAATTCCTTCCAATGAAACCAACAATGGGGCACAATTCCTTCCAATGAAACCAACAATGGGGCACAATTCCTTCCAATGAAACCAACGATGGGGCACAATTCCTTCCAATGAAACCAACGATGGGGCACAATTCCTTCCAATGAAACCAACAATGGGGCACAATTCCTTCCAATGAAACCAACGATGGGGCACAATTCCTTCCAATGAAACCAACGATGGGGCACAATTCCTTCCAATGAAACCAACGATGGGGCACAATTCCTTCCAATGAAACCAACGATGGGGCACAATTCCTTCCAATGAAACCAACGATGGGGCACAATTCCTTCCAATGAAACCAAGGATGGGGCACAATTCCTTCCAATGAAACCAACGATGGGGCACAATTCCTTCCAATGAAACCAAGGATGGGGCACAATTCCTTCCAATGAAACCAACGATGGGGCACAATTCCTTCCAATGAAACCAAGGATGGGGCACAATTCCTTCCAATGAAACCAACGATGGGGCACAATTCCTCCCAATGAAACCAACGATGGGGCACAATTCCTCCCAATGAAACCAACGATGGGGCACAATTCCTTCCAATGAAACCAACGATGGGGCACAATTCCTTCCAATGAAACCAACGATGGGGCACAATTCCTCCCAATGAAACCAACGATGGGGCACAATTCCTTCCAATGAAACCAACGATGGGGCACAATTCCTTCCAATTAAACCAACGATGGGGCACAATTCCTTCCAATGAAACCAACGATGGGGCACAATTCCTTCCAATGAAACCAACGATGGGGCACAATTCCTTCCAATGAAACCAACGATGGGGCACAATTCCTTCCAATGAAACCAAGGATGGGGCACAATTCCTCCCAATGAAACCAACGATGGGGCACAATTCCTTCCAATGAAACCAACGATGGGGCACAATTCCTTCCAATGAAACCAACGATGGGGCACAATTCCTCCCAATGAAACCAACGATGGGGCACAATTCCTTCCAATGAAACCAACGATGGGGCACAATTCCTTCCAATGAAACCAACGATGGGGCACAATTCCTTCCAATGAAACCAACAATGGGGCACAATTCCTTCCAATGAAACCAACGATGGGGCACAATTCCTTCCAATGAAACCAACGATGGGGCACAATTCCTTCCAATGAAACCAACAATGGGGCACAATTCCTTCCAATGAAACCAACGATGGGGCACAATTCCTTCCAATGAAACCAACGATGGGGCACAATTCCTTCCAATGAAACCAACAATGGGGCACAATTCCTTCCAATGAAACCAAGGATGGGGCACAATTCCTTCCAATGAAACCAACAATGGGGCACAATTCCTTCCAATGAAACCAAGGATGGGGCACAATTCCTTCCAATGAAACCAACGATGGGGCACAATTCCTTCCAATGAAACCAAGGATGGGGCACAATTCCTTCCAATGAAACCAACGATGGGGCACAATTCCTCCCAATGAAACCAACGATGGGGCACAATTCCTCCCAATGAAACCAACGATGGGGCACAATTCCTTCCAATGAAACCAACGATGGGGCACAATTCCTTCCAATGAAACCAACGATGGGGCACAATTCCTCCCAATGAAACCAACGATGGGGCACAATTCCTTCCAATGAAACCAACGATGGGGCACAATTCCTCCCAATGAAACCAACGATGGGGCACAATTCCTTCCAATGAAACCAACGATGGGGCACAATTCCTTCCAATGAAACCAACGATGGGGCACAATTCCTCCCAATGAAACCAACGATGGGGCACAATTCCTTCCAATGAAACCAACGATGGGGCACAATTCCTTCCAATGAAACCAACGATGGGGCACAATTCCTTCCAATGAAACCAACAATGGGGCACAATTCCTTCCAATGAAACCAACGATGGGGCACAATTCCTTCCAATGAAACCAACGATGGGGCACAATTCCTTCCAATGAAACCAACAATGGGGCACAATTCCTTCCAATGAAACCAACGATGGGGCACAATTCCTTCCAATGAAACCAACGATGGGGCACAATTCCTTCCAATGAAACCAACAATGGGGCACAATTCCTTCCAATGAAACCAAGGATGGGGCACAATTCCTTCCAATGAAACCAACGATGGGGCACAATTCCTTCCAATGAAACCAACGATGGGGCAATATTTTTTCCCACCGAAGTTGAGACCTTTTCTACTCCCAATATCCACAATCTGGCCCCTCTAAAGTCTGAAAGTTTGGAGACCCCTGATCTAGACTGACACCCGCCCATCAAGGCATTTCTGATATTTGCATAACTCCTCCCAAGATCTTCAGGAGAGGAGCACTGAGGCAGCGTGCTATGGTGTGCTATGTACAGCGCTCTGCTGGCCCCTCCCACCAGCCGCGATCTGCCTGCGTTGCCGAGCCATGTGACCCCCAGTCCTTTTCTGGCAATTTTTGTTTACAATCAGTATTTTTTTGCTCGAAAATTACTCAGAACCCCCAAACATTATATTATTATTTTTTTAAAGCAGAGGACCTAGAGAATAAATTGGTGGGTGTTGCCATTATTTTTTTTAATGTCACAGGGGTTTTTCAAATGCAGTATTTTTGGAAAAAGTACATTGTTTGAATTTTGATGCAAAAAAAAAAAATACATACATGTTTTTTTCCGTAAAATATAAACAATGGATTTATAACACGTCACGCTTTGCCCGTGCAGCGGCTACAAACAACGTAAATCTTTCTATCCATGGGCAAAGCTTTTAAGAGCCTTTACAGGTCACCACTTTAGGTGCGCAGAGGAGGTCTGGTGTTAGAATTACTGCCCGATGATCCGACATATGTGGGGCAATCGCCGCTTGGGTGCGTGTGCGGGACTAAAAAATGTAAAAGCAACAGTGTAAAAAAAAAAAAAAAAATGATGTATTTAAAAAAAAGTAATAATTGGAAAATAAAAAAAAAATTATTAATAAAAAAAAATAATTTGGAAAATAACTTTTTTTTAATTAATTAAAAAAAAGTAATAATTGGAAAAAAAAATTAATTAATAAAAAAAAGTAATAATAATTGGAAAAAAATTTTTTATGCGCATTCATTTTTTTTTCAATTATTACTTTCTTTTTATAAATTTTTTATTAATTTTTTCCAATTATTACTTTTTTTTAATTCATTAAAAAAAAATTATTTTCCGATTATTACTTTTTTTTTTAAATTAATTTTAAAAAAAAATTATTTTTTATTTACACTGTTGCTTTTAAAAAAAAAATTGTAAAAGTAACAGTGTAAATAAAAAATAAAAATAAAATTGAATTAATTTAAAAAAAAAGAAAAAAAAATCCAATTATTATTATTGTTTTTTTATTATTTTTTTTTCCAATTATTTTTTTTTTTAATTAATTCAATTTTTTTTATTTTTTATTTACACTGTTGCTTTTACATTTTTTTAATTAACATTTTTTTTCCAATTATTACTTTTTATATATATATATATATATATATATATATATATATATATATATATATATTTTACACAGTTTTTTCCCCCTCCTCTGCACTTAAAAGCATTCAAAACACCAAGATCTTTTTTTTTTTTCGTGGCCCTGCCCCCTACGTAACTCCATTATGACACGTGCTCAGATACGCCAAAAGGCTCTGCCCATACCGTTGGTCCTGGTAGAGCCCATTTGGCACAGGAGATTTCCGTCACATGCGCAAACTCGGCACAGTCCTGGGGGGGGGGGGGGTTCTATATTAGCTGACTTTGAGAATGCCCAGGGAAGCCAGGCATTTATTATTTAATATATTATTATGTATAGCATGTTAATATTATTGTTATTTTTTTTATATTTTTAATTGGAAAAAAAAAATTATAAAAAAAAGTAATAATTGGAAAAAAAAAATTTAAATGAATAAAAAAAAAAAATAATGATTGAAATTTTTTTTTCATGCGAATTAATTTTTTTTACCAATTATTACTTTGTTTTAATTAATTTTAATATTTTTAAAAAAAATACACTGTTTTTTTTCCCCTCCTCTGCACTTAAAAGCATTCAAAACACCAAGATCTTTTTTTTTCGTGGCCCTGCCCCCCACGTACCGCCATTATGACACGTGCTCAGATACGCTAAAAGGCTCTGCCCATACCGTTGGTCCTGGTAGAGCCCATTTGGCACAGGAGATTTCCGGCACATGCGCAAACTCGGCACAGTCCTGGGGGGGGGTTTATATATTAGCTGTCCTTGAGAATGCCCAGGGAAGCCAGGCATGGGAAAAAATTACGCGGGTGGGTGGTGGTACCTGCGCCTGCGCAGATAAGCCACAGGGCTCAGTCATGACCCATAGTCCTGTGGTTCATCTGCACATGCGCAGAATCCAGGAGGGGGGGGGGGGGAGGGGAGGAGGAGGAGGAGCAGAAACATCATCCTTGCCTAAGTGACAAGCACAAAAACAAGTGGCAGTTGTGAAGGGGGTGAGGAGACAGGGCAGGGGCGGTACTAGACTTAGTTTAGTGTAGAAGGTCCACTTTAGGGTCGTGAGCTCCACCTAGTGGCCATAATGCGGTACTTTCCTGATTCACAGTATTCTTATAAAGGAATAACATTCGACCTGGAGAGAAAATAACCTAGTGACGTTGGATTTCCCCCCCCCATTCGCACAGTCTATGTATAACCCTTTCTACAGACACTATGTGGCAATGCTGGTCCCCCTATACATTAGAGTCGGACACATTGCGTGCCTTCCACAGATATGTTTCTACATATAGACAATGAAGAAACTAAGAGCTGATTGGTGCATTCTTCTATTCTTCTGGTTAGCACTGGGAATTTTTTATTTTTTTTTATTGAGCATCGAATGTTCATTTCTTCCAACAATCGGCTTCCTCTTCCTCCCAGGATGGGGTGACAGCGGAGAGGGCGGTCCACCTAGGGCGCCATTCCCGGACTCAAGGCAATCGCGGGGGGCGCTATCGCTCGCCTGGCCTCGCCCCAATGATGTGGATCTGTGGTCCCCAATTCACAAGAGGAGGAAGATGTCACCCCCCCCCCCCCCGGACACAGCAATATGGGCTCATCAGTGCAGGACATGAGAGTCTATGTGGGCAGGAAGGTGGTTGTCCTCGCCCAGGGACGGAATTGTTGGGAGCGACAGATCTTTGTGATGTTTCCTCCCCGGATATCCACCGTCCGGCCTCATTCCTCATTCCCAACCTGGAGCACAATCCCACCCGTTTCCTGTCTAGGTGGAGGTCCAACAAACCGGGCCGGACCTCAGAGCAATGGAATGTGCCGGACCCCCCCCCCCCCCCATCATCACTATGAGGATATAAATACACTGAGAGGGATACAAATGATCCTCCAAGGTTCAGAAACTACTTTGTATTCCTGGAGAACAAGATCTTCTACATTGAAATAAAGGTGAAGTTTATCCTTCTTATACCCCCCCCCCCCAATCAACATGACGATAAATAATAATAAAATAAATAAAATACAAATAATATTAACATGCTATACACAATAATATATTAAATAATAAATAATAAAATGCCTAAATAATGCAATTAATAAATGAATAATAATAATTAATATAAATAATTAATCAAATAATAAAATAAACAAATAATATAATGAACTAAAATATTATAATAATAATAATAATAATAATAATAATAAAAATAACATGTTAGAAATAATATCTTAATAAATGATAAATAATAAAATACATAAATAATACAATTAATTAAAAATATATATATATTATTAAAACATAACAAGAATTTTGACACGATATGCATAATAATATATTAATTCATAAATAATAAAATGCCTAAATAATTCACTTAATAAATTAATAATAATCATTAATAATATAAATAATTAATTAAATAATAGAATAAACAAATAATATAATGAACTAAAATATAATAATAATAATAATAATAATAAAAATAACATGGTATAAATAATATATTAATACATGATAAATAATAAAATACATAAATAATAAAATTAATTAAAAAAATATATATATTATTAAAAAATAACAAGAATATTGACACAATATGCATAATAATATATTAATTTATAAATAATAAAATGCCTAAATAATGCAATTAATAAAATAATAATAATCATTAATAATATAAATAATTAATTAAATAACAGAATAAACAAATAATATAATGAACTAAAATATAATAATAATAATAATAATAATAACATGTTATAAATAATAAATAATAAAATACATAAATAATACAATTAATAATATATATATATATATATATATATATATATATTATTAAAAAAAAACAATAATATTAACATGATACGCATAATAATATATTATTTAATAAATAATAAAATGCCTAAATAATGCAATTAATAAAATAATAATAATCATTAAAAATATAAATAATTAATAAAATAATAGAATAAACAAATAATATAATGAACTAAAATATAATAATATTAATAATAAAATGTTAGAAATAACATATTAATAAATGATAAATAATAAAATACATAAATAATACAATTAATAAAAATAATAACAATTATGAATAATATACATAATATGAATAATAATTAAATAATAGAATAAACAAATAATATAATAAACTAAAATATAATAATAATAATAACATGTTATAAATAATAATATATTAATAAATAAATAATAAATAATAAAATACGTAAATAATACAATTAATAAAAATAATAACAATTATGAATAATATACATAATAGAAATAATAGAATAAACAAATAATATAATGAACTAAAATATAAGAACAATAATAATAATAACATGGTATAAATAATAATATATTAATAAGTAGAAAAAATAATAAAATACATAAATAATACAATTAATGAAAATAATAACAATTATGAACAATTTACATAATATAAATAATAATAATGAAATAATAGAATAAACACATAATATAATGAACTAAAATACAATAACAATAATAATAATAACATGTTATAAATATTAATATAATAATATAATAATAAGTGATAAATAATAAAATACATAAATAATACAAGTAATAAAAATAATAACAATTATGAATAATATACATAATAATTAAACTATATATATATATATATATATATATAGTTCATTTATAATATATATATACATAAAAATAATAATGACATGTTATATATAAGAATATATTAATAAATAAATAATAAAATATGTAAATAATACAATAATTAAAAATAACAACAATTATGAATAATATACATAATATAAATAATAATGAAAAAATAGAATAAACAAATAATATAATGAACTAAAATATAATAATAATAATATGTTATAAATAATAATATATTAATAAGTGATAAATTATAAAATTAATAACAATTATGAATAATATACATAATAAATGAACTATATATATATATATATATATATATATATATATATATATATATATATATATATACACACATGAAAATAATAATAACATGTTATAAATAAGAATATATTAATAAATAAATAATTAATTAATAAAATATGTAAAATATGTAAATAATAATAATAACAATAACAAATAATAAAAACATGCAAATAATTATAATATATTCTTAAATACATAAATAATACAATTAATAAAACATAAATAATAAAAAATATACTGTATATAAATAATATAAATAATAACATAAATAAATAAATAAAATTTTAACCACTTCAGCCCCGGACCATTTTGTTGCTAAAGGACCAGGCCCCTTTTTGCGATTTGGCACTGCGCCGCTTTAACTGACAATTGCGCGGTCGTGCGATGTTGTACCCAAACAAAATTGATGTCCTTTTTTTCCCACAAGTAGAGCTTTCTTTTGGTGGTATTTGATCACCTCTGTGGTTTTTATTTTTTGCGCTATAAACAAAAATAGAGCGACAATTATGAAAAAAATGCAATTAGCAAAAAAAAAGGCTCTGGTCTTTGGCCAGCCAAATGGTCCGGGGCTCAAGTGGTTAATTATTTAAAACAGAAAACCACGGCTTTTGGCTGCTCTGTATTTTCAATGATAATTGGCTCCATCATGTTTGGGTGACAACTGAAGAGGTTTCTTCTCACTTCCTGTTGTGTCTTGGAGAGACAGGAAATGAAAGCTGAACTCCCAGGATGATTAAACATTATCTAAATCCGTTCATCCTGTGGATTCTTCCTTGAATCTCGGTGTGATTTGTGTCATTCTTCCAGATCTGTGCAGGAATCCAGGGTGGGACTTCCTGTAGTAAAGACCAATCACTGCTGCTCTCTCCTCCCTGTGCAGGGTGACTGGTCTTGTCTCCGCCTGTAGGAAACAGCACAGTGCCACCTTCAGGTCAGCAAATATACTGCAGCCTGTCATCATTTATCTATGTAGCCACCTCCTGCAGTTTTCTGTAGTGGGTGGAGCCTGCTGGGCCCCTCCCACAGCTCTGCTCTCTGCACAGGCTATGCACAGCAGAGTGATGATGTCACTGCTACATTTACAAGGTAATATCTGCGTTTGCAAAGGCAATTTGCTGCACACAGAAGTGGATTTCTATCCTATGGCTATTGAGGAATATATTTGAATTAATTTTTTTTTTGCCCGGAGTTCAGCTTTAAGGGAAATCTCCCCAACCTATAATAGTCTGGGCCCCCCCCCCCCCGGTTTCCCCTCCATGCTGTTTATAGACACGCGTGTTCTTAGTGAGCTCAGCCCATGCAATCCCTATAATTACAATGTTCCAAAACACAGCAAATGGTTTCCAGAGCAGGGCAGCCGCTGTCACCGCCTGGGACACATCATGCAGGCCGCGCCCAACTCCGGACCTTCCCTCCAGTCCTGCACAGGTGTAGCGGCTCCTCCCCTGGACTGAAACTTACTTTGATTTCACCGCACACTGCGAGCTTCTCACCGTGTGCATTAGAAGCTTCAAATCAGAGAGAGCCCCGCCTCACTTCCTGGCTGGAGGGCGCCCAGCATCAGCTCGCTCTTTCATGCCCCGCCTGCCTGTCTCTGGCCCCGCCCCTTTCATTCACTGGATTTCAGTTCTTCCAATCATACTCAAGCGTTTCCAAGCAAATGCAGCCTGCACTCTCTTTCCGTTCATCTGCTTTATCTGACCTTCTCTGGTCCCCTCTTCTCATTCCCTACATGCTACTGAAACATCCAGCGTCATCTAGCCCAGTCATGGGGAACCTCGGCACCCCGGATGTTTTGGAACTACAAAACCCCCAAAAATATATAAAAAAAAACCTTTTTTTCCCCTCAGTTTAGTCCGATACGTATTCTTCTTCTACATATTTTTGGTAAAAAAAAATCGCAATCAGCGTTTATTGATTGGTTTGCGCAGAAGTTATAGCGTCTACAAAATAGGGGATAGTTTTATGGCATTTTTTTAATAATTTTTTTTTTTTTTTACTAGTAATGGCGGCACTCAGCGATTTTTTTTCGTGACTGCGACATTATGGCGGACACATCGGACACTTTTGACACATTTTTGGGACCATTGTCATTTTCACAGCGATCAGTGCAATAAAAATGCACTAATTACTGTGAAAATGACACTGGCAGTGAAGGGGTTAACCACTAGGTGGCGCTGTAGGGGTTAAGTGTTCCCTGCATTGTGATTCCTACTGTAGGGGGGATGGGCTCTGTGTCACATGACACCGATCTCCACTCCGAGTACACAGAGCCGAGATCGGTGTCATTGTCACCAGGCAGAGCCGGGAGATGTTGTGTTTACACAGCCATCTCCCTGCGCTATGCCTCCGTGAGACAATCGCGGGGATCCCAGCGGCGATTGAGTCTGCGGGACCCGAGGTCCGACTCACGGGGAAGGCGGCTCGCGCGCGACCACACTGCAGGCATTTAAAGGGCCACGTACAGGTACGTGATTATGCCTGTCCGTGCCATTCTGCCGACGTATATATCCACAGCGCGCGGTCCTTAAGTGGTTAAAAAAAAAATGCGTGGGTGAAATCCCGCTTTAAGGTTTCTTGGCTGTCGCTTGGCAACTCCAAATTTTAGCTTCCCCCCCCCCCATAGATTTTCTATGGGATTAATGTCTGGAGACCGGCTTGGCCACTCCAGGACCTTAATGTGCTTCTTCGTGAGCCACTCCCTTGTTGCCTTGGCCGTATGTTTTGGGTCATTGTCTGTAAGACCCGTCCCTGACCCATCTTCAGTGTTCTGTTCTGGCTGAGGGAAGAAGGTTCTCATCCAAGACTTTACCTTTAGCAGAGAAACGGCCCCAAAGCATAATGTTTCCACCTCGGTGTGTGACTGTAGGCGGGGCCGTTTGAAGGAATCTGCTACTGAATTAGTAAAATACTGTCAGGAAAAGTTGTTGTGCAGGGGGGGGGGGGGGTCTTACTGAAAATGTCCCAACACATAAACACATACCGCCAAGGCAACAAGGGAGTGGCTCAAGAAGAAGTACAATTAAGGTCATGGAGTGGCCTAGTCAGTCTCCAGACCTTAATCCTATAGAAAATTTATGGAGGGAGCTGAAACTTCGAGTTGCCAAGAGACAGCCAAGAAACCTTAAGGATTTAGAGAAGATCTGTAAAGAAGAGTGGACCAAAATCCCTCCTGAGATGTGCAAACCTGATCACCACCTACAGGAAACGTCTGACCTCTGTGCTCCCCAACAAGGGTTTCTCCACCAAGTACTAAGTCATGCTTTGCTTGGGGATCAAATACTTATTTTACTTATTTTGAACTGCAACTCAATTTATACCATTTGTATTATTGTGTGTTTTCTGGATTGTTGGTTGATATTCTGTCGCTATCATATAAAATACACCTCTGAGAAAAGTTATAGACCCTTCATTTCTTTGTAAGTGGGCAAAACTTACACAATCCGCACGAGATCAAATAATTATCTTCCCCACTGTATATACTGTTATTTACAATATATATATATATATACACACACACTTTATCTAGACACAGTATTATATATATATATATATACACACACACACACACTTTATTTATATATATATATATATATATATATATATATATTATACCACTATTTACAGCAGGGTTCGACAAACCCCGGACGCCAGGTCGCAATTGCGACTAGAATTAGCGACCTGGCACCTGGGGAGGCACTGTGTCTCCGTGCGCCCACCCCCCGCCACGCGATCTCGCCTGGCCGCGCTGGCCAGTAATTGAGGCCCCGGCTTTGCGGCCTTCTGCAGGCCTATGCTTCCCTATGTGATCTGGCGACATCTTGTGGTGGCCGTTGGTATGACAAGACAACCAGCAATGCTAATGGAGCTTCCCCTGTCTGTTTTCACTGCCCCATCTCCTTCCCTCTAATTAGAACCCCCAAACATTATATATATTTTTTTATTCAAACACCCTAGAGAATAAAATGGCGGTCGTTGCAATACTTTCTGTCACACTGTATTTGCGTAGCGGTCTTACAAGCGCACGTTTTTGGGAAAAAATACACTTTTTTAAATTAAAAAATAAGACAACAGTAAAGTTAGCCCAATTTTTTTTTTTATATTGTGAAAGATAATGTTACGCTGAGTAAATTGATACCCAACATGTTACGCTTCAAAATTGTGTCCACTCGTGGAATGGCGACAAACTTTTACCCTTTAAATTCTCCATAGGCGACGTTTAAAAAATTCTGCAGGTTGCATGTTTTGAGTTGCAGAGGAGGTCTAGGGCGAGAATTATTGCTCTCGCTCTACCGATCGTGGCGATACCTCACAGGTGTGGTTTGAACACCGCTTTCATATGCGGGCGCTACTCACGTATGCGTTCGCTTCTGCTTGCGAGCTCGGCGGGGACGGGGCGCGTTCCTGGCTCCTAACTTTTTTTTAGCTGGCTCCTAGATTCCAAGCAAATTTGTCAAGCCCTGATTTACAGTATATCTATCTATCTGTCTATCTATCTATCCAGAGATGTGCCTTGCATTTCTTTTGCAAACTGAATGGGTTGTGAGGGTTCACATAAGAATGAGTCACAATTTTTTTTTATTAGGCTATTTCCTGACCTGTTTGAATTTGTGCTGTTTTGATTTAATTGAAATACCTCACTTGGCCACTAGATGGCACTAAGTATAACTTCCTATGATATTTAGTGCCAACTAGTGGCCAATTCTGTATAATTTCCTATGATATTTAGTGCCAACTAGTGGCCAATTCTGTATAATTTCCTATGATATTTAGTGCCAACTAGTGGCCAATTCTGTATAATTTCCTATGATATTTAGTGCCAACTAGTGGCCAATTCTGTATAATTTCCTATGATATTTAGTGCCAACTAGTGGCCAAATCTGTATAATTTCCTATGATATTTAGTGCCAACTAGTGGCCAATTCTGTATATTTTCCTATGATATTTAGTGCCAACTAGTGGCCAATTCTGTATAATTTCCTATGATATTTAGTGCCAACTAGTGGCCAATTCTGTATAATTTCCTATGATATTTAGTGCCAACTAGTGGCCAATTCTGTATAATTTCCTATGACATTTAGTGCCAACTAGTGGCCAATTCTGTATAATTTCCTATGATATTTAGTGCCAACTAGTGGCCAATTCTGTATAATTTCCTATGATATTTAGTGCCAACTAGTGGCCAATTCTGTATAATTTCCTATGATATTTAGTGCCAACTAGTGGCCAATTCTGTATAATTTCCTATGATATTTAGTGCCAACTAGTGGCCAATTCTGTATAATTTCCTATGATATTTAGTGCCAACTAGTGGTCAAATCTAAAAAAAATTCTGTTTTAAATCAATTGATTGGGAAACGTTCGTACGGCGCAGGAACTAGTCTAATAACAAAAAGACAAAAGAGGTCGCCCTGGGACTTTGAATGAGGTGAGAGAGGTTTAGCCAATGTTCACAGCGAACAATGAGACAAAATCTATTTATTTGTTTCAAAGTGTTATGTAACGAAGCGGCAACAACAATGATTGTGAGTTACCGGGTACACAGCACAGATGAAAGTAAATATACAAAGATTTATTACAAATGTTATACATCAATGAGCAACAATAAAACTTGAAGGTTGCTGGGCCAGTGGATACACATAAACAATAATAAAATAAAATGTGCATACATGTAAATAGGGAAATATGTAAACATAATGCAGACATTGATAATACCCAGCATGTACCGGCATAAAACAAGCATCAATAAAGCCCTACGCGTTTCGCAAGACCCTGCTCGCTTCTTCAGGGGCCGATGCATGAATGTTGTATCTGCAATGTAAGTGATAAAATCAATAGATGTATGTTGTTAATAAATAGATATGAATAAGGGGGGGGGGGGAGTTGTGGGACTTTAAGTGAGGCAATTGAAATTGCGGAGGTAAGAGAAAATTAAATGTTTTATTCATGACATGGATTGATGTCCAATAAAGAAATGATTCCTTATATATACACACATATCTGGCACCAATTGTAAACATATACAATAAATAGTTATACACATAAATACATGGTCATAAGAGCAATGCATAAAATGGTGTAAATCAATACATGGGTAGAGTGGCCAACTAAAAGCTAACAGTAGCGTGCCCAATACTTGTAGCAGTGGTCACATGGTGTGTCAAAGTATGCTGGGTCTTGATGGCATCGTCAAATAGGATACTGTATGGATAGCATTCCATGTATAATGTAACTGTGGCATCAAGTGTAGCTTGACGCGTTTCGTGGAAATCTCCACTCATCAGGAGCAGATGCGACAGGAATTCCTATGGAATATATAATTATAATAAACCGCACTCGGTATAGAGAGGGATATATAACAGAAAAATAACTATATATGAGTAATTAATGGAATACACTCACCAAGCAGTTAATAAATAGGGGCAGGCGGAATGATTGGTAAGAGAGGTCTGAAGAGGGACCTCATACTTACCGACGGGCTGAAATAAATCGCCAAACACTGGATATCAAGATGGCGGCTGTGTAGTGCATCAAGGCTTTTTCTTTTTCTAGTCTAATAATAACAATATATTGAAATGAGAGACAGGTAAGCCCGGTACATATGGCAGGTGGGGGGTAGAGGAACCCAAGATAAGGACCTCTGGGGTTTATTCTGATATACATACCGGTTGTATTTTAGTGACTCAAAAATATTGAAGCCTGGGGATGAACATAACAGCCAGGCAATCGGCATTTTACAAATGAAGGTCAGCCATGGCAGCCCCCCCCCCTGTATATCTCATAGGGAAGCTGTACTTGTAAACTAATATGTCCTTTAGAAAACTGGAAGCGCTGTCGGACGCGGAACGCTACAAAATATTTTTAGGCGGTCACGGATCGGACGTCTCGGGGTAAACACAACACGTCTCGGTTACGGCAGGAATTCTGAGTATTTGGGAGAGGAGCCGCCATGTGATCGTATGGAGATCTCAGCTGTGATTTCCCTGCGGTGGGTGTCAGGGGGGGGTCGCCCTGCGCAGCTAATTACATTCACATTATATTAACTGTCAGAAAAGCCCCCCCCCCCTCCTGCAAGGCGAGGTCACCCCCCTACATGACCGAAAATTGGTGCCATTTACTAACACATGGGGGCCGAGTTGTTTTTCCAGAGATAATTACAAGAACAAAGTAGTCCGGAGATCAGCGAAAAAAACTGATCAAATGACAGAATCCAGAATTAGGAGCGCTAAAAAGGCAAAATCCGCTGATTACATCAATACCCCCCCCCCCCCACCTCCCTCCCCTCCCCCATAATAATGTGCTGTTTTAAAGCCGAGGTCGGGGGATGGGGGGATGCACATTTTGCAGCACTTTATCCCTTTTGCTGCCACTTTTTCCATTTTTTGCACACGATGTTAAAATAATTCACATTTTGGGCCTGAAGATGACTTAACCCCCCCCCCCCCCCCAAACAAAAGCAGAGACCCTGTAGTGGTAGTTGATTTTCGACATGTGCGCTTCGCTTCGTTCCGCATAAATATTCAGACAAATTTTTCATTATTTGGATTTATTCGAATACCCGAATGACAGTATAAACAAAGTTTGCCGAATTCTCCGAATAACCAAAACGAAATTCGTCCGGATTCCCGAAATTCGAATGTAATTTTGAATTCGAATCAAATTTTACATCGAATCCCAGTCGGATTCAAACCGTAAACATGTTTCTGAAATCAAAGACTGTGCGTTATTAGAGAACCATTTCATAATAATGCTGTTTTAATTAACCACTTACCGCCCGCCCGCCCGCCATCGTTATACGTCTCTACTTTGGCGTAGAATACCGGGGTTATGGCTGCTGATAGCTGCCATAACCCCGGTATTTTCTGAAACAGCGGGCGGTTGGCTTTCAGATAAAAGGGGTCTCCATGTCGGATTTGCCGCAAGATCACTTTTATCGGCGGCAGGAGAGTTGCCCACCCCCCTTCCCGCCGCGCTTCGGTCGTCTCCGCCGCTTACCAGGGTCGTCGGTGGCAGCGGAGACGATCCGATCTGCTCCCCTGAGAGGCAGGAATGCAGAGTGAGGGAAAGATGGCCCCCGCTCGGCTCCATACCATTGGATGGCAGAAGTGACGTCAAACGTCACTTCCACCCAGCGGTCTTAAAGGGGAATTTTTTTTTTTTATTGAAAAAAAACAAAAACTTTTTTTTTTTAGATTGCATTCAAATGTAAATATGAGATGTGAGGTCTTTTTGACCCCCAGAGCTCACATTAAAGAGGTCCTGTCATGCTTTTTGGATGTTTACATTCCTTGTAATAGGAATAAAAGTGATCCAATCTTTTTCTTTTTTAAATGGACAGTGTAAAAATATAAAGTAAAATAAATAAGAAAAAAATTTAAGCGCCCCGTCCCGCCGTGCTCGTTTGCAGAAGCGAACGCATACATAAGTCACGCCCACATATGAAAACGGTGTTCAAACCACACATGTGGGGTATCGCCGCGATCGTTAGAGTGAGAGCAATAAGAGCCCTTTCACACTCACAGCGCCCGGGCGTCGGCGGTAAAGCGCCACTATTTTTAGCCGCGCTTTACCGTTGTTTTAGCGGCGCTTTTCGGCCGCTATTGGGGCGCTTTTAACCCCCGCTAGCAGCCGAAAAAGGGTTAAAAGTGACGGCAAAGCGCAGCTGCCCATTGATTTCAATAGGCGGGGGTGCTTTAGCCGCTCCTAAAGCTCCTCAAAGAAGCTGCTTGCAGGACTTTTTTTGACATCCTGCCGGCGCACCGCCCCAGTGTGAAAGCACCCGGGCCTTTACATTGGAGTGAGAGGAGCGGCACTTTCAGGGCACTTTGCAGGCGCTATTTTTTTATCACTATAGTGCCTGTAAAGCGCCTCAGTGTGAAAGAGGTCTTATTCTAGCAATAGATCTCCTAACTGTAAACTGGTAACCTGTAGAAATTTTGAGACAGATGGAACTTTCTTTTGGTGGTATTTAATCACCACTTTTTTTTGTATTTTTTGTTTAAAAAAAAAAGGCCACAAATGTTGAAAAAATAAAATAAGATTTTCTTAGTTTCTGTTATAAATATTTGTAAAAAATAAATTTTTCTCCTTTGCTGATGTGTGCTGATGAGGTGGCACTGATGAGGCGGCACTGATAGGCTGCACTGATGGGACACTGATGAGGCGGCACTGATGGGACACTAATAGGCGGCACTGATGGGACACTGATGAGGCGGCACTGATGGGACACTGATGAGGCGGCACTGATGAACACTGATGAGGCGGCACTGATGGGACACTGATAGGTGGCACTGATGGGACACTGATAGGTGGCACTGATGGACACTGATAGGTGGCACTGATGGACACTGATGAGGTGGCACTGATGGACACTGATGAGACGGCACTGATGGACACTGATGAGACGGCACTGATGGTACACTGATGAGGCGGCACTGATGGGACAATGATAGGCGGCACTGATGGACACTGATGAGACGGCACTGATGGGAAACTGATGAGGTGGCACTGATGGACACTGATGAGGCGGCACTGATGGGACACTGATAGGTGGCACTGATGGGACACTGATAGGTGGCACTGATGGACACTGATAGGTGGCACTGATGGACACTGATGAGGTGGCACTGATGGGACACTGATAGGTGGCACTGATCGACACTGATAGGTGGCACTGATGGACACTGATGAGGCGGCACTGATGGGCACTGATAGGTGGCACTGATGGACACTGATAGGTGGCACTGATGGACACTGATGAGACGGCACTGATGGGCACTGATAGGCTGCACTGATGGGACACTGATGAGACGGCACTGATGGGACACTGATGAGGCGGCACTGGTGGGACACTGATAGGTGGCACTGATGGGACACTGATAGGTGGCACTGATGGGACACTGATAGGTGGCACTGATGGACACTGATGAGGCGGCACTGATGGGACACTGATAGGTGGCACTGATGGACACTGATGAGACGGCACTGATGGTACACTGATAAGGCAGCACTGATGGGACACTGATAGGCGGCACTGATGGACACTGATGAGACGGCACTGATGGTACACTGATGAGGCGGCACTGATGGGACACTGGTAGGTGGCACTGATGGACACTGATGAGACGGCACTGATGGTACACTGATGAGGCGGCACTGATGGGACACTGATAGGGGGCACTGATGGACACTGATGAGACGGCACTGATGGGAAACTGATGAGGTGGCACTGATGGACACTGATGAGGCGGCACTGATGGGACACTGATAGGTGGCACTGATGGGACACTGATAGGTGGCACTGATGGACACTGATAGGTGGCACTGATGGACACTGAAGAGGTGGCACTGATGGGACACTTATAGGTGGCACTGATGGACACTGATAGGTGGCACTGATGGACACTGATGAGGCGGCACTGATGGGCACTGATAGGTGGCACTGATGGACACTGATAGGTGGCACTGATGGACACTGATGAGACGGCACTGATGGGCACTGATGAGGCTGCACTGATGGGACACTGATGAGACGGCACTGATGGGACACTGATGAGGCGGCACTGATGGGACACTGATGAGGCGGCACTGGTGGGACACTGATAGGTGGCACTGATGGGACACTGATAGGTGGCACTGATGGACACTGATAGGTGGCACTGATGGACACTGATGAGGCGGCACTGATGGGACACTGATAGGTGGCACTGATGGACACTGATGAGACGGCACTGATGGTACACTGATAAGGCGGCACTGATGGGACACTGATAGGCGGCACTGATGGACACTGATGAGACGGCACTGATGGTACACTGATGAGGCGGCACTGATGGGACACTGATAGGCGGCACTGATGGACACTGATGAGACGGCACTGATGGGAAACTGATGAGGTGGCACTGATGGACACTGATGAGGCGGCACTGATGGGACACTGATAGGTGGCACTGATGGGACACTGATAGGTGGCACTGATGGACACTGATAGGTGGCACTGATGGACACTGATGAGGCGGCACTGATGGACACTGATAGGTGGCACTGATGGACACTGATGAGGTGGCACTGATGGGACACTGATAGGTGGCACTGATGGGACACTGATAGGTGGCACTGATGGACACTGATAGGTGGCACTGATGGACACTGATGAGGCGGCACTGATGGGACACTGATAGGTGGCACTGATGGACACTGATGAGATGGCACTGATGGTACACTGATGAGGCGGCACTGATGGGACACTGATAGGCGGCACTGATGGACACTGATGAGACAGCACTGATGGGAAACTGATGAGGTGGCACTGATGGACACTGATGAGGCGGCACTGATGGGACACTGATAGGTGGCACTGATGGGACACTGATAGGTGGCACTGATGGACACTGATAGGTGGCACTGATGGACACTGATGAGGTGGCACTGATGGGACACTGATAGGTGGCACTGATGGACACTGATAGGTGGCACTGATGGACACTGATGAGGCGGCACTGATGGTACACTGATGAGGCGGCACTGATGGGACACTGATAGGCGGCACTGATGGACACTGATGAGACGGCACTGATGGGAAACTGATGAGGTGGCACTGATGGACACTGATGAGGCGGCACTGATGGGACACTGATAGGTGGCACTGATGGACACTGATGAGATGGCACTGATGGTACACTGATGAGGCGGCACTGATGGGACACTGATAGGCGGCACTGATGGGCACTGATGAGACGGCACTGATGGGAAACTGATGAGGCGGCACTGATGGGACACTGATAGATGGCACTGATGGGACACTGATAGGTGGCACTGATGGACACTGATAGGTGGCACTGATGGACACTGATGAGGTGGCACTGATAGGTGGCACTGATGGACACTGATAGGTGGCACTGATGGACACTGATGAGGCGGCACTGATGGTACACTGATGAGGCGGCACTGATGGGACACTGATAGGCGGCACTGATGGACACTGATGAGACGGCACTGATGGGAAACTGATGAGGTGGCACTGATGGACACTGATGAGGACACTGATAGGTGGCACTGATGGGACACTGATAGGTGGCACTGATGGACACTGATGAGGCGGCACTGATGGACACTGATAGGTGGCACTGATGGACACTGACGAGGTGGCACTGATGGGACACTGATAGGTGGCACTGATGGACACTGATGAAACGGCACTGATGGGACACTGATAGGTGGCACTGATGGACACTGATAGGTGGCACTGATGGACACTGATGAGGCAGCACTGATGGGACACTGATAGGTGGCACGGATGGACACTGATGAGACGGCACTGATGGGACACTTATAGGTGGCACTGATGGACACTGATGAGGCGGCACTGATGGGACACTGATGAGGCGGCACTGATGGGACACTGATGAGGTGACGCTGATGGACACTGATGAGGCGGCACTGAAGGGCACTGATGAGACGGCAATGGTGAGGAGGCTCTAATATGCAGCACTGATGGTCACTTTTTGGCAACACTGCTGTTCACTGTTGGGGCTGCACTGATAATCAGTGCAGGTCTCCCCTGTGAGAAAACGCCATGGTGGGCTGAGCACCTGCAGCATTTTTGTGGAGAGAGCGGTGTCAGCCCTGCCCAGTACAAAACGACTCAACCACTCCCAGATCTGTAAAACTTAAAGGCTGATCATTCTGTAGTCCACGATAAGACTTGGGGGGGGGGGGTGGGCTGTCTGAGATAACACAGGAAGTGTGCACAGGACAACATTGATCCCACAGATATAACAAAATACTTCCAATAGGATATGTACCGGGGCATAAAGGGAGCAAATAAAAGGAGTTCATTGCTAGGGATTGCATGTACTGGGAGTATCTTATACCACCATCCAGTCCTAGTATAAAGCTTGTTGGGGGTGTGGATGGCGTATCTCTGTGTCCGGCCCGTAGTGCCGCGTGCGATGGGGCCGGGTTTATATAACGAGAATTCCAGACGTTTTATTAATCCTTTTTTATTTATTATATAGAAGAGGCGGCCGCCCCGGACATCTCCGCTTGGAGGAACACTCGTCTTATCAGGATGGTATTTCAGGCATCTCCACTATTAATCCTTCTCCTGCACCTGTCTTCTTATTACCCCCAAAACATTATTTAAAGGGAAACTAAAATGCTTCTGATTTAATTTTTTGTTTTAGCCTTTTTTTGGGGGTTTTTTTCAACTTTTTTTTTTTAAAGTTCATAAACTTTTTTTATACAATGAGCCCTTTATATAAAACGTTTGTTGGACAAATGTCACAAGAATTCATCTGGCTGCAGGGTTGCTGTTAGAAATCATGGGGCCCCAATACAGCCCTCCTGACGGGGCCCCCCCTCAACCATGCCTATCCCCCCCCCCACAGGGTGCAGCAAAAATCAGCACTGACTTTATCCACCTACACCCTGAAAATGAAAAAAAAAATTCCTCTGCTCCCGCCTCATGGGCCCCTCTGTTAACCTGATGGGGTCCAGGGAAATGTAATTTAACCACTTAAGCCCCGGAAGGATTTGGCTGCCCAATGACCGGGGCCATTTTTTGCGATTCGTTTTAACTGACAATTGCGCGGTCGTGCGACGTGGCACCAAAACAAAATTGACGTCCCTTTTTTCCCACAAATAGAGATTTCTTTTGGTGGTATTTGATCACCTCTGCGGTTTTTATTTTTTGCGCAATAAACAAAAATAGAGCGACGATTTTAAAAAAAATTCAATATTTTTTACTTTTTGCTATAATAAATATCCCCAAAAAAATATATAAATTTTTTTTTTTCCTCAGTTTAGGCCGATACGTATTCTTCTACATATTTTTGGTAAAAAAATCGCAATAAGCGTATATTGATTGGTTTGCACAAAAGTTATAGCGTCTACAAAATAGGGGATAGTTTTATGGCATTTTTATTATTATTATTTTTTTACTAGTAATGGCGGAGATCAGCGATTTTTATCGTGACTGCGACATTATGGCGGACACATCGGACACTTTTGACGCTATTTTGCGACCATTGTCATTTATACAGCGATCAGTGCTATAAAAATGCACTGATTACTGTGTAAATGACACTGGCGGTGAAGGGGTAAACCACTAGGGGGCGAGGAAGGGGTTAAGTGTGTCCTAGGGAGTGATTCTAACTGTGGAGGGGCTGGGCTACCAGTGACACGACACTGATCACCGCTCCTGATGACAGGGAGCAGACGATCAGTGTCCTGTCACTAGGCAGAACAGGGAAATGCCTTGTTAACACAGGCACCCCCCCCCCCCCCCCCGTTCTGCAGCTCCGTGCTGACTTTTACTATGATTATTATTATACAGGATTTATATAGCACAGTTTGTGCAGTGGTTTACAACATCAGGGCAGACAGTACAGTTACAATATAATTCAATACAGGAGGAATCAGAAGGCCCGGCTCGTTAGAGCTTACAATCTAGGAGATTAGGGCACTTACCTGTCCAGTGATTCTGTGGTGTCCTCACCCAAGCCAATTCTTGAATCGGCTCTCGGGTGCCGGCGCAACCATCTTGGGTAAGGGAAACCGACAGTGAAGGCTTGCGGCTTCACAGACGGTTTTGTACTGTGCATGCGGGAATCGCGCTGCTCTTTCTCAAAGGGCCTGCAGCGGCGAGGGCCCAACTTCTGGCTGGGTTCGCCGCAGCAAATTCAGCAGAAAGTGGGAGTGGGTACCTGTCAAAACCAGGTACCCGCTCCCCCCCCCACAAGGTGCCAAATGCGGGAGGAGACAGCAGGCAGGTGGAGCTTCCTCTTTTGGGTGTAGCTTTGCTTTAAGTCCTGGTAAGCAAGTAGGAGTGGGGGTGTGGTCTAGTAAAAGTAGGATTTTTAAAACAGCTTACCTGTAAAATCCTTTTCTTGGAGTACATCACGGGACACAGAGCAGCATAGTCATTACTATGTGGGTTATATAGAATTACCTTCAGGTGCTGGCACTGGCAACTTCCAAAACAGGAAGTACCCTCCCCTATATAAGCCCCTCCCATCCGGGAGTACCTCAGTTTTGTAGCAAAGCAATACGTGTCCCCAAAAGAGGGGTGGGAGCTCTGTGTCCCGTGATGTACTCCTAAGAAAAGGATTTTACAGGTAAGCTGTTTTAAAAATCCTACTTTCTTGTTCATACATCACGGGACACAGAGCAGCATAGTCATTACTAATGGGACGTCCCAAAGCAATGCCAAATGAGGGGGGGGATATACCATACATAAGCTGGGCGCCATCAGGCATGAGGATCTTTTGCGGCCTGCAACACACTGCGCCCAAAGGCGACATCCTCCTGACTTCTAACGTCCACCTGGTAGAACCTAGTAAACGTGTGTACCGAAGACCATGTTGCGGCCTTACAAATTTGCGCCAGGGAGGCCTGGTGATGCACTGCCCATGAAGTTCCAACTGCTCTTGTGGAGTGCGCCCTAACTTTGAACGGAGGCGGTCTCTTTCTCAAGCCATAGGCTTGCATAATGACCTGTCGAATCCACTTGGCTAAAGTAGATTTTGATGCTGCCTGACCCTTTCTGGGGCCTTCCGGCAGAACAAACAAAGAATCCGTTCTACGAATCTGAGCAGTGGCTTTTAGATAAGCTTTAACTGCTCTTACTACATCCAAAGAATGCAATAACTTTTCCTCTACCGAGCTTGGTTTGGGGAAAAAAGAAGGAAGAACCACATCCTGGTTCAAGTGAAACCTCGATACCACCTTAGGAAGAAAGGCTGGGTGAGGACGTAACACTACTCTGTCCTTATGGATAACCAGATATGGCTCCTTACAGGACATGGCGGCTAATTCCGACACTCTTCTAGCCGAGCATATGGCTACTAAAAATATCAATTTCCTGGTGAGTAGAACCAAGGAAATGTGCCGCAAAGGTTCAAATGGCTGCTTCTGCAGAACCGACAGAACCAAATTTAGATCCCATGGGCATATGGGAGCCTTAATCGGTGGAATAATACGAGTCACACCTTGCATAAAGGATTTGACAAGTGAATGCATAGCCAGGGGCCTTTGAAATAGTATTGACAAGGCCGAAACCTGGCCCTTGATAGTACTTAAGGCAAACTTCCTGTCTACAGCCCACTGCAGGAAGTCCAGAATTCTGCCTATAACGTACTTACGTGGATGCCATTTTCTGGCCTCGCACCAAGTGATGTACGCCTTCCAAACTCTATAGTAGATCTGCCTGGATACAGGCTTCCTGGCATTGATTATAGTTGATACCACAGAGTTAGAGAGACCTCTCTTCTTTAGGATGTGGGATTCAATAGCCAGGCCGTTAAACTTAGAGTTAGTAAGGAAGGGTGGTATATCGGTCCTTGCGAAAGCAGGTCCGGACGACGTGGAAGGGTCCAAGGACTCCCCACAGACATTTTGATGATCTCCGTGTACCAGGCCCTTCGGGGCCACGCTGGAGCCACCAGGATCACCGGCTTCTTCTCCAACCTGACTCTGCGAAGGAGTCGAGGCAACAATTGTAGCGGAGGGAATGCATATATCAGTCTGAACTGATCCCAAGGGAACACCAGAGCATCCGAGCCGCAAGCGAGGGGATCCCTTGTCCGGGAGACAAATCTGTCCACCTTTGTGTTGAATCTGGATGCTAGCAGATCTACATCCGGTGTTCCCCACCGCTGACATATTGCTCGGAAGACCTCGGGATGAAGGGACCATTCCCCTGGGCATAACTGTTGGCGACTCAGAAAGTCCGCCTTCCAATTCTCCACCCCTGGAATGAAGACAGCTGATATACATGGGACATGCTTTTCTGCCCATTCCAGGATGTGACTTACTTCCCTCTGGGCTGCACGACTCCTGGTGCCTCCCTGATGATTGATATATGCCACTGCTGTGGCATTGTCTGATTGAATTCTGACAGGGGACCCTTGGAGTCTGGATGTCCAGGCTACTAGGGCGTACCGGGCTGCTCGTATCTCTAAGAGATTGATGGGCAGGGTTTTTACTACATTTGACCATCTGCCCTGGAGAGACCATTGCTCCAGTACTGCCCCCCAGCCTATAAGGCTGGCATCTGTAGTGACCACCTTCCAAGATATCGGGCTGAAGGGTTTTCCCTTCTGGAGATTCTGGGGGATCAACCACCAGCAGAGACTCTTCCGAACGGAAGGGGACAAAGCCATCGGGAAGTCTAGAGCCTGAACTTTTCCGTTCCAGGCTGACAATATGGCCCTTTGTAAATTCCTTGAGTGGAATTGGGCGTATGGCACAGCTTCGAATGATGCTACCATCTTTCCTAGCAGCCTCATGCACAGGCGTATGGACGGCTGTCTTTTTGCACAAAGCAGACGGACCAAGGCCCTCAAAGAGGATACCTTGTCTAGAGGTAAGAAAATCTTCCTCTGGTCTGAATCCAGCCGTAGCCCTAGATATACCAGGTTTTTCACTGGCTGTAGTGCTGACTTGTCCAGGTTGATGACCCAACCGTGAGACTCTAGATACTTGATTGTATCGACAATTACCACTTCTAGCTTGGCAACTGAGTGGTCCATCAACAACAGGTCGTCTAGGTATGCCATTATCGTTACACCCCGTGTTCTTAGATCGGCCAACAGTGGGGCCAGAATTTTTGTGAACACTCGTGGTGCTGTGGCCAGACCGAATGGTAAGGCTCTGAACTGAAAATGGCGCCCTTCTACTGCAAAGCGTAGGAATTTTTGATGACCTGGAAAGATGGGAACATGCAAGTAAGCATCTTTGATGTCGATCGAGGCTAACCATTCCTCCCCTTGTAGGGCAGCGGTGACCGATCGGATCGACTCCATCCGGAAAGACCGGACGTTTAGAAATTTGTTTAGACTCTTTAGGTCCAATATGGGTCTTATGTCCCCGTTTGGCTTCGGGACTGTGAAAAGGTTTGAGTAGAAACCCAACCCCCACTCTTCCATAGGAACCTCCATAATTACTCCTTGGAGCAATAGTTGTTCTAACGCCAATAGGAGAGACCCTCTTTTCAGAGGGTCTCTTGGCATGCCTGACCACATAAAATGGGACGGAGGAGACTCTTTTAACTCCAACTTGTATCCCAGAGTTACTGCGGAGAGCACCCATCTGTCTTTGATCGTCTCCCGCCAGGTCTCTGCGAACAACTGAAGTCTTCCCCCCACCCGTTTGAGTGGGGGCAGCCCTTCATAGGCTTGACTTGGAGGCTGGTTTAGTACCTCTTCGGATCCAGGGCTTTTTATTACCCTGTGGCTGTCCCTGATTTTTACCTCCTGAGTTTGACCGAGGAGGCCGTCGGAACTGCTTAGTAGCAGACGTCGCAGGGATAGGAGAGGTAGTCCTCTTAAAAGATGGACCCCTAGACCTCTTTTTACTCGGTAAGAGAGTACTTTTACCACTGGAAATCTTCTGGATATTGTGAGGGGGTTAGCTCGGCAGTGGGTGTGTGTGACCCCCGGGATGGGCTCCCCACACAAAAACAGGCCCAGCAGACGGAGGTTGTGGTTTTCAAAAAATCAAAAAGGTGCGGTTTATTTTCTATTTACAGTGACAAAAACACAGCAAGGCAAAAGAAACATAACCAAAATAAATCCTGGTCAAGTTGACCTCTGACTAAACATACAGGTTTCCTAACTAACAACTGGGATCAGCCTAGTGCTGTCCTAGTCCCTAAGTCCCTGGTTTTAAATGTCTAAGCAAATAGCCACACAGGCTTTTTCTCACCGCACAGGGGTTCACTCTCCCAAGACAGTCCACACAGGTCTGGTTCCAGGCATGAGCTAACATCTAATGAAGCTGGGAGTTCTTATAGAGGCCTAAATGAGCTGACAAGTTTCAGCTGGTCTCATCAACTCCCTGTCTGTACGACGCCCCACACTCTCCCTAGAGGTATGAGTCATCCATGAGCCCACTAGCCTTAGCTGGGCTTATACAACTCTCCACCTAGTTGTATAAGTCGGCGTAAAGCCTGAATCTGGGCAAAATATATCTACCCCCCTGGATGCAACCAGGTGACTTTACCTTCCTGCTGTCACAATATACTTATCCAGGTCTTCGCCAAAAAGGCGTTCCCCATGAAATGGGAAGCTAACTAAGAGCTTCTTACAGGGAGCTTCAGCAGACCAGTTTTTGAGCCACAGAAGCCTACGCATATGTACCAAAGACAGCGTGAGGCGGGAGGCCTGATGGATAGAATCCTTGATGGCGTCAACCGCAAAGCATAATGCTCTAGGCAGATCAGCCAGAGCCTGGGCCTGCTGGTCTGGCAAATCCCTCAGGACCATTTTCATTTGATCCTTTAAAGCTTGGCAGACCCCAATAGCTGCCACTGCTGGCTGTGTAACAGCCCCTGCTGTGGAAAAAGCAGATTTTAATAAAGATTCCAATTTTTTATCCACTGGATCTTTGAACATTTGAACATTATCTACTGGACATGTCAGTGATTTGTTCACAGAAGAGATGGCTGCATCCACCGTAGGAACATTCCATCTCTGGGTGAACTTTTCCTCCATGGGATAGATCACCGGAAACCTTTTAGGCGGAACAAATAGTTTATCAGGATGTTCCCAGTCCTGGTATATAAGTCCTTCCAATAATGGATGTATTGGAAAGGAGCAATTAACCTGGGGAGCTTTTAGCGACCCCAATGAGGAGACAGCAGTAGTTGATGGTTCAACAAGAGGCATTTTAAATGCAGATCGAACCATGTCAGTTAGGGTCTGGACCCACAATCTTTCAGTCTGTGATGCTGAAAATGGTTCATCTACTGTCGATTCCTCAAAAACAGAGCTAACCTCCTCCTGATCCCCTTCAGGTAGGTCGGTCCCTTCCTGGGACTGTTGCTCTGCCAACAGGCACTCTAATGGAGGTGATGGAGATCTGGCGCGCTTTCTTTCCTGTAGAGAAGAAGCGATCAATGCAGCCAATCTCTGCTCCAATCCCTCCAGAGTTGAGGAAAAAACCTCCTCTGTTATATATGCAGGAGCAGGTGGACTGAGGACAGCCGCAGTACCTGGCACTCCCGGGGGTTCCTTATGGGTATTAACCTCTGATTTCTCAGGGGAGGAGGGTGCAGATGACTGCTCCAGATCCTCAGAGCCCGATGGAGACCCCCTACACTTCCTGAGAGGTATATCTCGGAGTTTTTTAGGCGGCATATTCCTTAGTTCAAAGCTGAGGTATTCCAGCCGCAATACACCCCTTACTGAAATAGTCTAATGCAATTTGCTGCTATGTACATCAGTGGGTGTCTACTAATGCGTCTTTCTGGGGATGCCTGTATCAACCGCCCGCTGTAAGCCCCTATACCATGCTACCAGCTCCTTTTCATGCTCTGTGTCCATAGCAAGCAGCGTGGACTGAGTCCTTTTATCTTGCTGGGACGCCCGCACATGCGCAGAAGCGCTGGGCGCACAGAGCGCGTCATCCGCCAGGCTCCGCCCCCTTTTTGAAGCTAAACCTTATAAAAGGAAAGCATGTATGCGCGCGCGCGCGTGCACGTGTGCGCTCTTGGCGCCATGTAGGGAGAGGAGCCAGGGTCCCTGTTTCACCAGGACTCGGGGATGGAAGGAAACTACTTGGCAGCATGACAGAGGAATGCAGCTTCCCTGATAGAGAGCTCACTCATCTGCCTGGACTTTCACCATGGAAGGAATAGTCCCAAGAAAAAAGACGTTCCACAGCGGCCTCTAGTGGACAAACACAGGTACCGCACCTTTGTCTTTTTTTTTTTTTTTAAACCTCCTTTATGAAAAAACATTTCCAGGTTTACAGTTTTTTTAAAACTTCCCTTATGAAAAAACATTTCTAGGATTTCTTAGGCATATACAGCTATTAGCGGGAATACCCTTTAGGTAACAGGCAGAAAGACATATTAGGCTTGGGGGTCCCCTCAATAGAACCAAGTTCCTGAGGGGCCCCCACTTACCTTTTCCCCGCCGCAGGACTTTGTTTGGTCCACAGAAGCCCAAACTTCACCTCTCACGGCAGGCATTGTACTAGACCTTCAGGGACCGGGTTCCCAATGATTCCACTCCCCTGGACCTGTATAGCACCCTGCACAGATAGCCTCTTGGTTTTGGGTATGACCAGAGCTCTGGATCCCAGGGTCCAGCCCTCCTAAGAGAGGCATTACAGGCAAAACCCTGCTCTTCTCTGCAAGGCCCGGGTACCGACCGTTTAGCTATGAAGCTTTTTTGGTCGGATCCGGAATAGCTTGCTAAGGCTCAGAGAACCTGTACACAAGCCCAGATGAATACATGTTAACCTTGGCCAACACCTTAGACACTGGCAAAAAACTGAGGTACTCCCGGATGGGAGGGGCTTATATAGGGGAGGGTACTTCCTGTTTTGGAAGTTGCCAGTGCCAGCACCTGAAGGTAATTCTATATAACCCACATAGTAATGACTATGCTGCTCTGTGTCCCGTGATGTATGAACAAGAAAATCCATATACAGGGGGTCCCCGACTTACGAACGGGTTAGGGACTTTCCCCTTGTTTGTAAGCCGGAAATGTTCGTAAGTCGGGCCGCGCATGCGCAGAACGTCAATTACGGACATTTCCGATGTTTTCCGATGTTCCGTCGAATGGCCGCGCATGCGCAGAACGACAATTAGGGACATTTCCGATGTTTTCCGATGTTTTGTCGAATGGCCGCACATGCGCAGAACGATAATTACGGACATTTCTGACATTTTCTGATGCTCCGTCTGCTCACGCATGCGCAGAACGGGAGATGGTCCGCGCAGCGTCCCGTTCGTAACTAGGAGTTGTTTGTAAGTCGGGCGTTCGTAAGTCAGGGACCCCCTGTATTAATTTAGGCAGAAATTAACAATAAAGCTGCCGTGCCCCCCCCCCCCTCCCCCTGTTTAGCTGATTGGGCCTGGGCCCAGTACAACAGGACTGATTGTACTACCCTTTCAGCAGCCCTGTCTGTCTGAGACCATATTTTGCTTAAATGTAACTAAAGGTAAAACTTTTTGTTTCTAGTTTTAGAGTGGAGGCGGGGGGGGGGGGTGGTTAGAACCCCTGTCAGGATTATATTGCTGTCTGTGGCCCCGTTAGGGGGAATCACTCCCTCTATTTACCCTGTGATAACCGTTAGCTCCGAAAGGTGAAAGAAAATCCCATATTTTGGGTTATCACTAGGATAGGATTAGAGGGGAAATCTTCCAGTGGGAACACTAGTTCTGGGGTTCCCTCACTTTGGAGGGATTTCCTCTGACTTCCCGTTGTGGTTCAGTGAGATACAGATGGCAAAAAAAAAGAAAGGAAGGAGTTATAAACCTCCCTTAAAAAGTTTTGCCTTTAGTTTTTTTTATTTATATCCAGCTAGTGGCCATAGTGTTTTCATTTTCCTCCATCAGGGAAGATTCCCCATCATGGCAAGTCAACTTAAAGGAACTGCCAATCACAGGAATTCGATATTCTAACCACTTCCATACGGCGCACTTTTACCCCCTTTCTGCCCAGGCCAATTTTCAGCTTTCAGCGCTGTCACACTTTGAATGACAATTTGCGCGGTCATGCAACACTGTACCCAAATTTTATTTTTATAATTTTTTTCCCACAAATAAACTTTCTTTTGGTGGTATTTCATCACCTCTGTTTTTTTTTTTTTGCTAAACAAGTTGAAAAAAAAATGTTTTTCTTTGTTTCTGTTATAAAATTTTGTAAATAAGTATGTTTTCTCATTCACTGATGGGCATGAATAGGTGGCACTGATGAAGTGGAACTGATATGTGGCTCTGGTGCTCACTGATAGGTGGCACTGATAGTCACTGATAGGCGGAACTGATGAGCACTGATAGGTGGCACTGATGGTAACTGATAGGCGGCACTGATAGGCGGGAACTGATAGTCATTGATAGGCGGAACTGATGGGCACTGATAGGCGGCACTGATGGGCACTGATAGGTGGCACTGATGGGCACTGATGGGCGGCACTGATGTTGCGCAGGTGATGTTTTGTCTCTGATTGTGCCATTTAATCACAGCTGAGAGAGAGAGAGGGAGGAGTCACTGCTCTGACTCATTCTTGTGTGTGGGTAAAACTTTCAGTTTGAGCTATTGTGCTCTATAATAAAATATATTTTTTTCCGCAATCAAATAATGCATCCTCAAACATATAATATAAAGCTCTACTTCTCTCATCCGGACAGAAATGAAGATATGTGATTCATATATACAGTATGTCACAAAAGTAAGTACACCCCTCACATTTTTGTAAATATTTTATTGTATCTTTTCATGTGACAACACTGAAGAAATGACACTTTTCTACAATGTAAAGTAGTGAGTGTACAGCTTGTATAACAGTGTAAATTTGCTGTCCCCTCAAAATAACTCAACACACAGCCATTAATGTCTAAACCGCTGGCAACAAAAGTGAGTACACCCCTAAGTGAAAATGTCCAAATTGGGCCCAAAGTGTCAATATTTTGTGTGGCCACCAATATTTTCCAGCACTGCCTTAACCCTCTTGGGCATGGGGGTCACCAGAGCTTCACAGGTTGCCACTGGAGTCCTCTTCCACTCCTCCATGATGACATCACAGAGCTGGTGGATGTAATGCCTCGTTTCCACTGCGCGGATCGGTTCGGTACGGTTCGGTACGGTACGCTATTTTGGGTGTTTCCATTATGAAAGCGTGCCATTAAACCGAACCGTACCGCACCATTCAGGGTCCTGCTTCAGACGTGGGGCCATAGAAAATGGAACGGTACGGTTAGGGCGGAGCTACTGGCGTCACACGATACATTCCACTGATTGGTGGACAGAAAAACGTCAATGCTGACGTCAAAGCAAAGCGCCAAACAAGCACCTTGTCGCCCTCAATATAAAGTAGAAGGATGCCTGCAAACAACAGCAGGGTCTGGTCATCTGAGGAACTATCTACTTTCCTAAGGATTATTGGTGATAGCGTTATTCAGAGTGAGCTTGATGGATCAGTGAGAAACGAAAAGGTGTACAAAGATATTTCTCAACGAATGGCAGCCGAGGGATTTGAACGGACATCGGGGCAGTGCAGGGCAAAGCTTAAGAAGCTTAAAGGGCAATATAAAAAAATTAAGGACGACAACAGCCGTAGTGGAAACAGTCGGAGTACTTGGAGGTGGTACGACGACCTGGACGCCATTTACGGACATAGGCCGGCAAACCAAGGCAGGGAGGGTGGTCTGGACTCTGCAACTGCAATTCTCGAATCCATGGTAGACCCCTTTGGTAAGTTTAAATTTTTTTTGATGCCATAGGATTTCGCTATGCTAACCTTTAAAAAAAATATATATAACCAAATGTTTTTTTCAGAAACAGCTGATGGACTCTCCAATGATGCGTCAAACTTGTCAGATGATGGACCTTCAACGTCTTTCAGCAGCACCAGTAGTATCTCATCAAGCCAACCACAGAGTACCCAACCACAGATTAGCCTACTACAGAGTAACCAACCACAGAGTACGCCCAATGCACCCCGGCAGAATGGTAAGACATGATGATAATAGTGAAATGTGTGCATTTTCTTAAAATAAGTAATCAGTGGGGTAGAAGAGCAGTGGGTACAGTGGTGTAAGAGATGAGAAGGGGGTTCAGCAGTGGGGCAGATGTGCAGGGGGTACAAAGGTGTAAGAGGTGAGAAGGGGGTTCAGCAGTGGGGCAGATGTGCAGGGGGTACAGAGGTGTAAGAGGTGAGAAGGGGGTTCAGCAGTGGGGCAGATGTGCAGGGGGTACAGAGGTGTAAGAGGTGAGAAGGGGGTTCAGCAGTGGGGCAGATGTGCAGGGGGTACAGAGGTGTAAGAGGTGAGAAGGGGATTCAGCAGTGGGGCAGAAGAGCAGTAGGGCAGATGTGCAGGGGTTACAGTTGTGGGGCAGTAGATAAATGTGATGCAGTCTGGTGTGGCAGATGAGAAAGGAGGTTACAGTATTGTTTTGACAGATGTTACCAAAAACACTAGTTTGATATTTTGTATATTATAGGTCATAGGAGACGTTTGCAGTTGGATCTGCGCACAGTCATGGAGGATATGAGGGCAGCAGAAGAAAGGCAGCTGGAAAGAATTGAGAATGAATCTGAAAGGCGGTTTCAGGCACTGCGTCAGGATGCACAGGAAGCTATGCGCCAGGAGGCAGAAATCGCCCGTCAGCAGATGGAGCAGCTGTCTACCTTCAACCAGGCCTTCCTCGGTGTCCTAGGTCAGCTTGTTCAAGTCCTTTCAGCCATGACTTTCACAAAGATTGTGAAGAGCACAGCAGGTAAGCACCATGGATTTGGCAAGTTTAATGTCACTGTCATTCCTCTTCATAAGACACCTCCATCTACCCTTAAGTCTTCCAAAAGCATTTTCCACTACGACACGTGCCCTGGATGTTTTTTTTGTTGTAGGTTTGCTGTTCTGTTGTCAGGCGGCCATTGTCAGGAAATGGTTTCAGGAGCCAATTTTGTAAAGGGTAGGCAGAGTCCCCAAGAACATAATACCCAACATTGACCCCACAAATGTTCTTAGTGGAACCAGGGTACAGTCCTCCCTGGCCAACCCAATCCCAAAATGTGGACAATCGTAGAACACGAGCATCATGCAAACTCCCAGGCTTTCCTACATTCACATTCCAGAATAGTCCCTTGCCATCCACTACTCCCTGGAGGATGATGGAATGCCAGCCTTTCCGGTTGAAATAGTCAGTGTGGTATTCTTGTGGTGCTATTATTGGTATGTGTGAGCCATCAATAGCACCAACACACTGTGGAAGGCCCCACCTGTTCTCAAAGTACTCAGCCATGTCTTTAAGCTTTTCCCTGTCCGGAAAATGCACAATTTCAGGAGCTAGCAATGTGCAGAGAGCCTTACAGAAGTCCTGCACACACCGGCACACTGAAGATTTACTGACACCGAAAAGATGACCAATACTTCTATATTCACTGTTGGTAGCCAGCTTCCACAGTGCAATGGCAACTCTTTTCCTCACTGGCAAACTGGCTCTGAAGTTGGTGCTTTGCTTCTCCATCGCTGGACGTAGCTTGGTACAAAGGTATGAGAAGGTTTCCTCAGACATTCTAAAATTCTGCACCCACTGTGTGTGTGTGAATCCCGGGACGGTCACATCCCACCACTCATTGGCACGGGGGAAAGCCCAAATGACAGGTCGGCGGCGCTGATTTGCCAAAAGCAGAAGCATCTAAAAAAAAAAAAACACAGATGGTAACATATCACAAAAAAAATAAATAATACATATATAACATATGTGTCTGGTGGGTCATTGTGTGTGTGTGCATGTCAGGTAGGTGGGTCAGTGTGTGTGTGTGTGCATGTCAGGTAGGTGGGTCAGTGTGTGTGTGTGTATGTCAGGTAGGTGGGTCAGAGTGTGTATGTGTATGTCAGGTAGGTGGGTCAGTGTGTGTGTATGTCAGGTAGGTGGGTCAGTGTGTGTGTGTGTGCATGTCAGGTAGGTGGGTCAGTGTGTGTGTGTATGTCAGGTAGGTGGGTCAGAGTGTGTATGTGTATGTCAGGTAGGTGGGTCAGTGTGTGTGTATGTCAGGTAGGTGGGTCAGTGTGTGTGTGTCAGGTAGGTGGGTCAGTGTGTGTGTGTATTTAAGGTAGGTAGTGTGTATGTCAGGTAGGTCTGAGTTAAGTCGGTTAGTTGTGCTTACCCTATAGCGCTGCCGTCTTTGTCTTTGCCGCACAAAGGTGTACTTCACCTCCCGGCTAAACATCCAAGATAGCAGTTTTCTTTTCTTGAATGCTGTGTTTCTCATTGCCGCTCGCAACCTTCTCTCATACAGTGCGGCATGTATTTGGACTACAAAGAACCAAAAGGCCAGTAGAGAAAACACAAGCTGCTGGATAACCTCCATTATTGTTTTTGTTGTGTAGCTGGCGCTGACTGACGCGGCGTCACGTTTCTCGTCGCACTAGTGTGACATCACGCAAGGCATTTTTTCTAAAATCTGTATGGCCCCTGGCGGTCCGACTTGCAGTGGAAACGCTCACGAGAATAGACCGGACCATTCTAACCGTTCCAAACCGTACCGACCCGAACCGTTCCGCTCAGTGGAAACGTAGCATTAGAGACCTTGCGCTCCTCCACCTTCCGTTTGAGGATGTCCCACAGATGATCAATAGGGTTTAGGTCTGGAGACATGCTTGGCCAGTCCATCACCTTTACCCTCAGCTTCTTTAGAAAGGCAGTGGTTGTCTTGGAGGTGTGTTTGGGTTCGTTATCATGTTGGAATACTACCCTGCGGTCCAGTCTCTGAAGGGAGGGGATCATGCTCTGCTTCAGTATGTCACAGTACATGTTGGCATTCATGGTTCCCTCAATGGACTGTAGCTCCCCAGTGCCGGCAGCACTCATGCAGCCCCAGACCATGACACTCCCACCACCATGCTTGGCTGTAGGCAAGACACACTTGTCTTTGTACTCCTCACCTGGTTGCCGCCACACACGCCTGACACCATCTGACCCAAATAAGTTTATCTTGGTCTCATCAGACCACAGGACAAGGTTCCAGTAATCCATGTCCTTAGTCTGCTCGTCTTCAGCAAACTGTTTGCAGACTTTCTTGTGCATCATCTTTAGAAGAGACTTCCTTCTGGGACGACAGCCATGCAGACCAATTTGATGCTGTGTGCGGCGTATGGTCTGAGCACTGACAGGCTGACCTCCCACCTCTTCAACCTCGGCAGCAATGCTGGCAGCACTCATATGTCTATTTCCCAAAGACAACCTCTGGATATGACGCTGAGCACGTGACCTCAACTTCTTTGGTGGACATGGCGAGGCCTGTTCTGAGTGGAACCTGTCCTGTTAAACCGCTGTATGGTCTTGGCCACCGTGCTGCAGCTCAGTTTCATTCAGGGTCTTGGCAATCTTCTTATAGCCTAGGCCATCTTTATGTAGAGCAACAATTCTTTTTTTCAGATCCTCAGAGAGTTCTTTGCCATGAGGTGCCATGTTGAACTTCCAGTGACCAGTATGAGAGAGTGAGAGCGATAACACCAAATTTAACACATCTGCTCCCCATTCACCTCTGAGACCTTGTAACACTAATGAGTCACATGACACCGGGGAGGGAAAATGGCTAATTGGGCCCAATTTGGACATTTTCACTTAGGGGTGTACTCACTTTTGTTGCCAGCGGTTTAGACATTAATGGCTGTGTACTTGGCCACTGTGCTGCAGCTCAGTTTCAGGGTCTTGGCAATCTTCTTATAGCCTAGGCCATCTTTATGTAGACCAAAAAAAAAAATTTCAGATCCTCAGAGAGTTCTTTGCCATGAGGTGCCATGTTGAACTTGAGGGGACAGAAAATTGACACTGTTATACAAGCTGTACACTCACTACTTTACTTTGTAGCAAAGTGTCATTTCTTCAGTGTTGCCACATGAAAAGATAGAATAAAATATTTACAAAAATGTGAGGGGTGTACTCACTTTTGTGAGATGCTGTGTGTATATATATATAAATACACACAGTGGGTATAGAAAATAATCACCCCTTTAAAATAATCACATTTTGTTAGTCCTGCCACTGAAAGCAATACTGGGGGTATTACTCCTGCCACTGACATCAGTGTTATTGTGTTCACTGACACAAATGTTGGGGGTTATTATTACATCCCATGATACCAATGCTGGGGGTTATTGTTCCTGTCACTGACACCATTGCTGGGGATTAATATTGGTGCCACTGACACCAATACTGGGTGTTATACTGTAATTACTGCCATTGACACCGATACTGGGGGTTATTATTGCATCCACTGACACCAAGCTGGGGGTTATAATTACTGCCACCAATGCTTGCATCCACTAACCCCACCAAAGGACCTTATCTTCTCTGACTTTCTCTTCGGTGTACCCACAGGCCCTATTTTGTCTAAAACATATAAAAGCAAAGAGTGCAAGGTGCCACACTACAAGCCCTATGCCAAGAAGGGACAACCACTTTTATGACCATGCCTACAAGTGCTCAGTGGGCATTTTTCTTCTTGATCTTTTCAAAGTGTCCCTCCTGATTATTTTCATATGTTGGCAATTATGTTCATGTTGCCTATTGCTCTGTTAGCTGATGCGTTGAGGCAACAGAAGGTTAGGGAACACAAGCAGAATTACTTTATGGGAAAACCAACAGTTTGCTTGCTTTGAAAACATTCTCTCTTATTAAAACTATCTTTATTTAATATATGTATTCGGCTGTAGGACCCTCCTGAATCCTTTGTGTGTTTAAATGATTTGTTTAATGGTTCTTTGTACCAGCCCTCTAGTGGTGAAAAATAATATTATTACCTGATAATTGATGCTGCACTGACATCTAGTGGTGGTTTTGCAGTGTTACATCATGTGGTTTGTATTTCCACCTTTGCAGTCAAATTTGAGAAACCCCAACTATATGTTTGTTATGAACTTAATGTTTGTTATGTGTTCCTGTTCAAACAGAATACAGTGAAACCTCAGATTGTGAGTAACGCGGTTAATGAGCGTTTCGCAATATGAGTGTAGCGGGGTGCTAAATTTAGGGGAAGTGTTTGGATGGTAATTATGCCCAAGCACCTTAATTTGTTAGAGTATTGCAACCATTTTATCCACAGGAAAAGTATTGGTGTACAGTTCCCTGTGGCCTACAGGTGGAGCCGCCATAGTGGGCTGGGGTTGAACCGCTGATACAGTGCTGTGCCTTGTGTGTCCCCTCTCGGCAGCCGTGTGGTGAGGCGGGGTTGACCTGCTGTGCATGCTGGGAGAGGATGTGGAAGGGGCAGACGCTTCTTGTTCGGGGTCGTTCGTTGACGGGGGTCCTACCCCAGGAGGTGTTGTTCCTGCCTGCCCTGGGCACCTTAAGCCCGAGGGCAGGGTTGTTCCAGTTCCATCCTGGGCACCTTTTATTCCCAGGGTGAGGTACTACCTGCTGTTCCTGTCCACCCTGGGTATGTAGGCCCAGGGATCACAGCCAAAGGCCTGGGGCCCAGCACCTTCGGCTGGGGCCCACCAAGGATCGAGGACTCTCAAGGTGCCGCCTTGCGAGGGGACCCGTATCTAGGACGAGGAGGCCGGGGGAGGAACTCTCCGAAGACCCAGTGCAGTGTCATGGTAATGGTAGGGTTCGGTAACACTCCGGAGGGATGTCTTCTCCTAAAAAGGGGCCATAGCTAAAGAAGGGGATCACGTACACCAGGTCTGTGGCAGAGACCAACTTCACGGTCTGTGGCAGAGGCTGTGCGCCCAACTAACTTGCTTGAGAATCTGAGCAAAGACCCGTAACGTTTGTGCCTGGACCTCCCCACACCTTGCGCTGTCCTTTTCCTTACTCCAACCTTTTTCCTGTCAAGAGACTGTGTTGTTTGCTGAGAGAACTCTGTTGGAGTTACGGCAAGTGTGGACATTCTTTTACTGGGGGAACCAAGTGCTCATATCTGTTATCCACAGAGGTGAGAAAACATTTTCTGGCTTAGACTGTGAAATGACCCACCAACAACACCGCTCGGCCTCTTAACACAGGAGGGTACAGGCTTGTGGCATGGTGTGCCCCTTCTTCCTGCGAGGAGCCAAAGAACAAGGCAGGCAAAAGGGGGTCTGTGTGCTACATGTGGGGGCTCGAGTCCGGGATTATTTCACAAGAAAAGAAGCCCCGAATTTGAACTTTTCCCCTTGTGAAGTTCCGTGGAGGTCGGCCATCTTTAGAGAAAAGTGACTGCGCCACGAGAGGAGCCCATGCTGCGTAGTTCGTGGGTGTGCCTGCAGCGAGGGGCCTGCGAGCATTGCAAAGAGATGGGAGGAGCCTCGCCACGTGAGGAGTTGCACGTGTTGGCTTTGGCACCAGAGAGACAGTGCGCGATGAACCAGCAAGTGAGTGACATGGCGTCTAATGCCAATTGGGTTCCGAGTTCTACTGCCATGAACGTTACTTCTTTTGCTGCTTCCGTTGTGGATACGGGGATCCGACTGAAGCCTCGAGGCCGCTTCGCACTCTATGTATGCAGAGAAGTGGAGGCCCTTGGAGTGGTTTGTACCGGATGCCAGGGACTGGTGGTGCATCTTGGGCCCTTCGGGAGATGTGAGCAGTGTAAGGAGTTCTTGTTTGAAGTGGAGCAGCCTACGGAGAAGCCTCGGGTTTTCCTCCTGAACTGCCTTACAGGCGCCACCACTTTGGAGGAGGGAACCAGAGCTTCTACAGTCACCCCTACGCGCACTGTTGAGACTTCGGAGGAAGTCGCGAGTAAAAGTGTTCCGGCTGTTGAGGAACCAGAGACTGAGAGACCAGAGGATGCTGTTTCGGTCTTCACGGAGTCCTCGCTCCCACCGCCCAAGAGGAAGGTCGGCTATGTTACAGCTTCCCGCGGCCGTGGTCTAGTCACACCCCAGCGATTGCCCGGATCAGATGCATCCATAAGCAAAAGTTCTGGACATCCCGAGTCAGCTACAAGCCAAGGTAAGCCGGGGAAAGGGACCTTGGCTAAGGTCCGAAGTATCGGGGATGCGTGGGTCAAGGATCCCAGTCCCTTGAACTGGTTAGAGGCGGTGATTCATCTTCCACCCGAAGTTACCTGCCGGTGGAGGAATGTGATACCTCCGACCTGGAGTCAGTCTCCGATCCAGGGGATGATGTGGCCATAGATGAGTTGTTTGAGCGGAAGGGTTGGGATAAGATGCCCCTGTCCTCGTCCCGAAAGAAAAAGGACTCACCCATGTTTACTGGGGATACCACACCCTGGGTGGAGGCCCTGGAGCCTGAGGAGGAATCTGTCCCACTGTCTATCTTTCCACCACCGGAGGTGCCTGCACCTGTTGCCGAGGTATCCAGAGTGTCATTGCGGGCCCCCATAACTGGTCCGGAGGCGGTGAGGGTGCCTCGACACCCAGATGCCATGGTTTTGCCAGGGGTGGGAGATCGTGCAACCATGCCGCCATTGTCTCGGTTGCAGAGGTTATTCAACCAAAAGGTCGCGAGTGAGTACGGATGGGAATACTTTTATTTGAGGTGGAGGTCCACAGATGTCGGTGGTATGCAGACTTTGTGTGGACTCAATTGAAGGTACCCCAGGCCCGGAGGTACTATTCTTGTTCTGCTGCAGTTACAAAACGTTTTAAAGACTGTAAGGAGTCCTGGATGCTAGGAAGGCATATACATGCCGATAAGGTGGTTGTTCGCAGAAAGGACGGGGACAATGCAGAATGCCACATGGACGCATTGACAAGAACTGGAAGCCGTTGGTATTGCCAGATCCGCAATACTATCTTTAGAGACTGAACTTGTGTTGTTTTTTCTTGTTCTGGAGTTCCTGGAGCCCAAGAACTCTAACCCTTGCAGATGGGGTTTTCTACTTGCTGGAAGAGCGGGAGCAGTTTTTTTTTTCTCTCCCTCTCACAGTATCAAAAAACAGAGACTCTTTGGGGTAGAGTAGCTAGAGAAAAGGGCCAAAGGAGAGGAAACAGGAAACGGTGGCACTTCCACTAGGTGGCAGTGTTACACAACTTTTTACATTGCAGCTCAAATGCAACTTACTTGTAGAAGGAAGAGATTTTTCTCTCGGGGAGAATCTTTTCATTCTACTTGTTCATAGGTTAGAATGTAAATGTGGGTTTTGTGTCTTTCCTTCCCTACAGGTGGACACCGAGCGGGTCGTTGAGAGGGGGTGGCTTGGCTGTTGTAGGCGGGAGGGAAATGTGGATATTAAAAGAAATGTGGTTTGGCGTGACGTTGGGAGTGTGGTGTACACATGTGTTTTTTTTCTCCGCTCTTCTTTCATCTCTGCATTTGACTCCCTTTTCCCCATGTTGGGTTCCGGCACAAAATTTTTTTTTTCACATTTTTTTTTGTAGCTTCTGGAATAGGTCTGTGTGGACTTGGGCTTGAGAGGCGTAGGTTTGATCCAGACGCTGGGGACCAGCGTCCCTGAGTGGGGGGAGTGTGTAGCGGGGTGCTAAATTTAGGGGAAGTGTTTGGATGGTAATTATGCCCAAGCACCTTAATTTGTTAGAGTATTGCAAGTTTGCAACCATTTTATCAGACTTCAGCCAATCAGGTGAAAGGTAACAGACCCAAGCACCTGATTGGCGGTTCAGAGTTAGGAAAGCGAACATTCATTCGCCTTTCTAACACAGCTGGGTGAACTGCGAGCGCCAAGCATGTCGCTCGCTGTTTACCTTTTTTGACGCCTATGGCTCTAATCAGGTGCTTCAAAAACACCCCCCTGCCGCTGTAATTCAGGCACCCTACACCCGAATTGGGGCCGGGCGCCTGAATAGGGGGTGTCAGCGGCAGTGCAATGCAGGAATCTATCCATTGGTCATAAAGGGGGTGGCAGGAGAGAGGGGGCAGCGCCCGTATGGACGCACCGCCACTGCAGCCCACTGTTTCTTGTCTGGTCATTAGCCTAGGCATTCGACATCATGCACATCTCTCTCTCTCACTCTCCTGAGAGTTTGCCAGGAAGGGAGGGGGGATGAGTCATAAGAGGGCCAATAAAAGCTGCAGAGCTGGAGGTGTGCCTCTGTGTGTGTCCAGGAAGTGAACAGACAGCAGCTTCAACTGCCCACAGTTTAAATGATTGCAGCCAGATTCAGTGGAAGGAGATTTCTGCAGCATATTTGGCAAGTACAGAATCACAGTATATAGAAAATAATATGCAAAGTGGTTGGAGGGAAGCTTCAGAATGGAAAAGATGTTTTTATTACTAATGATGTGAGCAGACTGCAGTTCCTTTTGAATTGATCTATGAGTTCTGGTACCCCGCAGGGGGTAGTAGATAAAGCCGATCTCAGTAGGTAGCGCAGTGAGCATTGTATCCTGTATCTGGATAAAGATTAAAATTAAAATTTGTCCAAGTGATCACCGAATAAACGTTCCCTGTGAAAGGGGAAACCTGCCAATAACTTCTTACAAGGAAGCTCTGCTGACCAGTTTTTAAGCCATAAAAGTCTGCACATATGTACAGACAAGAGAGCCAGGTGAGAAATCTGCTGTATTGAATCCTTTATGCCAGGCATCAACAGAAAAACACAGCGCTTGAGGAATATCTGTCTTACTTTCAGGCAGATCATCCTCCTGACTAGGCCTGTTAGGCCGTTTGACCTGATCCTCTAGGCCTCTTTCACACGGGCGGGACGTTCAGGTCCGCCTGTCAGTTTTTTAGGCGGACCTGAACGGGCGCTCCATAGAGGTCTATGGAACGACAGATGTCAGCGGTGACATGTCCGCTGACATCCGACCCACTAAAGTGTGACGGATGGAAACCCTTTTTTCCATCCGTCTGGCGGATCGGATGAAAACGGACTCTACGGACCGTCGTCATCCGATCCCCCATAGAGGAGAGCGGCGCTCTGACAGGTCGGTCCCTGCACAGTGTGCGGAGACAGACCTGTCATCTGCCTGCTCAACGGCGATCGACGGAGCGATCCCTGCTGAGCAAAGCGGAGTCCGTACACGGACACGTCCCTGTGAAAGGGCCCTGACGGACTGGCAAATACCAATTGCTGCAACAGCTGGCTGAATAGCTGAACTGGCCAAAGAAAAGGAATCCTTTAATAATACCTCCAATTTATTGTCAACAGGGTCTTTCAAGCTCTGTGCGTTATCTACTGGACAAGTTAAGTTCTTATTTAACCACTTCAGCCCCGGGCCATTTGGCTGCCAAATGACTGGGCCACTTTTTGCGATTCGGCACTGCGCCGCTTTAACTGACAATTGCGCAGTCGTGTGACGTGGCTCCCAAACAAAATTGGCGTCCTTTTTTTTCGCCACAAATAGAGCTTTCTTTTGGGGGTATTTGATCACCTCTGCGGTTTTTATTTTTTGCGCTATAAACAAAAATAGAGCGACAATTTTGAAAATAATTCAATTTTTTTTTTACTTTTTGCTATAATAAATATCCCCAAAAATATATAAAAAAACACATTTTTTCCTCAGTTTAGGCCGATACGTATTCCTCTACATATTTTTGGTAAAAAAAAAAAAAAAAAATCGCAATAAGCCTTTATTGACTGGTTTTCAAAAAAATTATAGCATCTACAAAATAGGGGAAAGTTTTATGGCATTTTTATTAATAATTTTTTTTCACTAGTAATGGCGGCGATCAGCGATTTTCATCGTGGCTGCGACATTATGGCGGACACATCGGACACTTTTGGCGCTATTTTGGGACCAATTACATTCATACAGCGATCAGTGCTATAAAAATGCACCGATTACTGTGTAAATGTGACTGGCAGTGAAGGGGTTAACCACTAGGGGGCTAGGAAGGGGTTAAGTGTGTCCTAGGGAGTGATTCTAACTGTGAGGGGGCGTGGCTACGAGTGACACGTCACTGATCGCTGCTCCCGATGAGAGGGAGCAGACGATCAGTGACAGTGTCTCTAGGCAGAACGGGGGACATGCTTGTTTACACTTGCCTCTCCCTGGTCTGCAGCTCTGTGACCCAATCACGGGACACCGGCGGACATCGAGTCCGCGGGTCCCGCGGGCACGGTCACGGAGCTCGCGGCAGGCGCGCGCACACGGCGGCAAATTCAAAGTGACGTAAATATATGTCGATTTTCCTGTCCGTGCCATTCTGCCGACGTATATAATCGTGAGACGGTCGGCAAGCGGTTAAGGAAGAGACAGCTTCATCTAAAGCTGGCATGCTCCATTTCTTAATGAACTTTTCATCCATGGGATATAAAAGGGAAAACCTTTTTTAGGAGGAACAAAAATCCTGTCAGGATGTTCCCAATCATCATACACCGCTTGTTCCAACAGAGGGCGTAGGGGAAAAGCCTGTGTGGACTGAAGAGGCCTCAGGGATCCCAAAGAGGACCAGGGGGCTCAGTAACCTCTACAAGAGGCAACTTAAAGGCAGAGCGAACCAATTTCGGTCAGGCCTCGTACACACGACCGATTTTCTCGGCAAGAACCAGCAAGAAACTTTCTGGCAGAGATGTCTTGCCGAGTAAATCGGTCGTGTGTACGCGGCTATCGGGTTTCTCGTCGAGATTCTCGTCAGCCTGTTTCTCGACGAGAAAAGTGAGTGTGTGTACACTTACCTGTCCGCCAGGAAGCCCGCGCATGTTCGAAATGAATTTGACGCATGCGCGGTAGCTTCCTAGGCATACGTAGGGTATACCAAGATGGCGGCGACGGCATCGAATGTGACGAGCGCATGCTCGTCGTAGTCGATGACGCCACCGCGTACGCTCCATTCAAAGAACCGCGGGTTCTTTGAAACGAGCGTGTGTACACTCGGCCGGGACAAGTTTCTTGTCCAAGAATCTCGTCGAAAAAAACGACATGTTTTTTTCGACGAGAATCTCGGCCGTGTGTACGAGGCCTCAGAGTCAGGATCAAAAAGCCTCTGTGACTGAGAGGCAGACATCAACTGGATATCTTCTTGTCCAGATTGCTTGGAAGCAGACTCCACTGCCGGGCACTCCGCTGAATCCTGAGCTTAAAGCTCTTTCCCATCCTCAACCCATTCCTGCTCCAAACTAGGAGGCTCCAGGGAGGGGGATCTGTCACCCTTCCTGCCCCCTCTGCGGGATGGAGGCAATCATGCCAGCAATCCTGTGCTCTAACCCGGCTAGGGCTGAGGACAGTTCATCCTTAGTGATGAAGGGTGAAGCAACAGCGTTGACTGTGGGCACAATACCAGATAGGTGCAGCAGCTCAGATTGCCCGGAAGCCTCTGGTCTTTCAGGGGATACAACACTAGGGATACGAATATGTTCATCAGGTACTACTGATGACATAGGTGTGCCATTTTGTTTTTGCTTTTGTTTTGGTAAAAATAAAAAATAGCTCTATAAGCAGAGGCAGAGGCGTAGCTTGAAGCTTGTGGGCCCCGTTGCAAAAGTTGACCTGCCCCCCCCCCCTTATTACCACCCACCACTTCCACCGTGCGTGCAGATACATCCACCGCACGCCAAGATACTCAAAGTGTTCCTCTTTACATCAGAGGATAGGGATCACCGCTGGAGAATCAGAGGACAGGGACCCCTGGCAGGTCACTTGGCAGAGCTCCTTTCCTATCTCTGTATACAGCTCCCCCCCCCCCCCCCCCCACACACTACACAGGGCTGAAATCACATTCCTTTACAGGCTGTTTCTGGCTTTTATGTTGTCCTTCTGACCTGTGAAATTCTCTGGTCAGAACGGCAGTGTAGTTGCAGTAGGCAGATACATCCTGTGCAGATCCTGGCTAACTGGCTGTGTTGTAAAGGAATGTGATTTCAGCCCTGCAGAGGAGGAGCAGTATAGAGTGCTGAAATGGGAAAATAGCTCAGCAGCCGGGCATAGTATCCAGGGCAGAGGGAGTGGTCAGGGGGCTTTTGGGGGGGGGGGGACAACTTAGATCTGGGAGGGCAAAGCCATGTGACACAAAATCTGGAGCCTGCAGCCCTTCAGGGGCCCCCTGAGGTGGTGTTAAGGGATTTGTTTTAGCAATTTCTGAAGGTTTCTCTGTCAGTGTTGGCAGGTGTTGGGGGAAGGCCACCTCCCGGAGGTGTGTGTCCTTACCCCAGTTGTCCGGGAAGTGGGGAAAGCAGACATCCCCGGGTGGGGGGGTACAAAGAATCCCAGCTGGTGACTAGGAGACACTGAGCGGTGTCTTACCTCACCAGTGACATCGGTCTCATTGTGGCTACAGGACGGCACTCTCCTCCTCTTGCCTCGCTAAGCACGGTTACCATTCCATGTTGCCAGCACACAGCACAGACACTTCCTCATCCTGGGCTGTTCTCACCTTGTGCTCCTATCCATTCAGGAAATGCCTCACAGCTACTCCCCAGCCAATGAGATTGGAGGGGTGTGGACTGTGGAAGGCAAAGTAGAAGCCCATTCCTGGAGCGTGGCTGTGGGGCCCTAAGGCAGTTCGGAGCTGGACTTTGTGGAGGATATGATATGACAGGGAGGCTGCTGGGGCCCCCTGGAGCTAGGGGCGGGGTTGCGATTGTGATCCCTGCAACCCCTTATGCTACGCCCATGAGCAGAGATATTAATATTTAAATAATATATTTGCTGATTGTTTGAGTTGTTTCTTTTTCTTTCTGTAAGAGCTAAAATGCCTGATTATGTGTGTATATATATATATATATATATATATATTGTGAGGGGGTTAGCTCGGCAGCGGGTGTGTGTGACCCCCGGGATGGGCTCCCCACACAAAACAGGCCCAGCAAACGGAGGTTGTGGTTTTCAAAATCAAAAAAGGTGCGGTTTATTTTCTATTTACAGTGACAAAACACAGCAAAGCAAAAGAAACATAACCAAAATAAATCCTGGTCAAGTTGACCTCTGACTAAACATACAGGTTTCCTAACTAACAACTGGGATCAGCCTAGTGCTGTCCTAGTCCCTAAGTCCCTGGTTTAGTTAAAGTCCAAACAAATAGCCACACAGGCTTTGCCTCACCGCACAGGGGTTCACTCTCCCTAGACAGTCCACACAGGTCTGGTTCCAGGCATGAGCTAACATCTAATGAAGCTGGGAGTTTTTATAGAGGCCTAAATGAGCTGACAAGGTTCAGCTGGTCTCCTCATCTCTGTCTGCACGACGCCCCACACTCTCCCTAGAGGTATGAGTCATCCATGAGCCCACTAGCCTTATACAACTCTCCACCTAGTTGTATAAGTCGGCGTAAAGCCTGAATCTGGGCGAAATATATCTACCCCCCTGGATGCAACCAGGTGACTTTACCTTCCTGCTGTCACATACCCCCCCCTCTTGTTTTAACCTCGGGGTTGGAACACCAGCAATCAGGCATTCATGTACTCGAGACAAAGCATCCACATTCCCCATTTGAACGCCAGGGCGATGCTTTACTGTGAAGTTGAATTCCTGGAGGGCCAGGAACCACCTATTCACTCTTCTATTTGTTTCCTTGTTTTGAGCCATCCACTTTAACGGAGCGTGATCCGTAACCATGTCAAAGTGCCTACCTAGCAGGTAGTACCGAAGGGAATCTAGAGCCCACTTCACCGCTAAACACTCCTTTTCAACGGTGGCGTAATTTACCTCATGGGACTTCAACTTCCTGCTGAGGTAAATGACTGGGTGCTCTTCCCCGTTCCAGACCTGGGACAATACTGCTCCTAACCCCACATCTGACGCATCACTTTGTACGACAAAGTCTTTAGAGAAGTCGGGTGAGTACAACACTGGCTGGCTACATAAGGCTTGTTTCAAGAATTGGAATGCTGCCTCAGCCTCGGGGGTCCATTTAATCATGACCGACCCTTTCCCCTTCGTCAGGTTGGTTAGGGGCACAGCCTTAGAAGCAAAGTGGGGAATGAATCGCCGATAATACCCAGCGATTCCCAGAAAGGCTCGTACCTGCTTCTTGCTGTTGGGACGTGGCCAACTCTGGATGGCCTCGACTTTGTTGAGTTGGGGTTTTATTACTCCCCTCCCAATGGTGTACCCAAGATATTTGGCCTCCTCCTGCCCAATGGTACACTTCTTGGGGTTAGCCGTAAACCCCGCTTCCCGAACAGAGTCCAGGACTGCTTGCACTTTTGGCAGATGTGAGGCCCAATCTGTGCTATGGACAATTACGTCATCCAGGTAAGCCGCAGCATACTTCCGATGGGGCCTCAGCATCTGGTCCATTTTCCGCTGGAATGTGGCCGGCGCATTCTGTAACCCGAACGGCATTCTTTTATATTGGAACGCCCCGTCTGGGGTTACAAATGCGGTTTTCTCTTTGGCCGACTTGGCCAGGGGGATTTGCCAATACCCTTTTGTGAGGTCAAGAGTCGTCATGTATCGGGCTGTTCCCAGCCGGTCGATCAACTCATCTATACGTGGCATGGGGTAGGTGTCAAATTTTGTAACTTTGTTCAACTGACGAAAATCGTTACAAAATCGCCAGCTCCCATCCGGTTTAGGCACCAACACGATGGGACTAGACCAATCACTTTGGGACTCCTCTATCACCCCTAAGTTCAGCATTTTCTGTACTTCCTCCCGTATTGCCTCCCGTCGAGCCTCTGGGATCCGATAGGGTTTTAACTTCACCCTTTCACCGGGCGGGGTAATGATGTCATGCTCTACCCCAGATGTTTGTCCCGGCAGCTCAGAGAATACCTCCTTGTTGCGAAGCACAAACTCCTTAACCTCCTGTTGTTGGGGTTGTGACAAGGTGGCTGCTATTCCAACCTCAGGAATCACGCAACCAGTTTGAGCTGGTGACCAAGTGTCTGCGACTAGGGACTCTCTATCCCTCCAGGCTTTCAACAGATTAACGTGATAGATCTGTTCGGGCTTTCGCCTTCCTGGTTGTCTGACCTTGTAATTCACTTCGCTCACTTTTTCCATTATCTCGTAGGGGCCTTGCCATTTGGCAAGGAATTTACTTTCAACCGTAGGGACAAGTACCAATATCCTATCCCCCGGGGAAAAGGTACGGGTCTTGGCTCCACGGTTGTACACTCTCTGCTGTGCCAACTGCGCTTGGGCCAAATGTTCCTTCACGATGGGCATTACCTGTGCAATTCGATCTTGCATCAGGGCGACATGCTCAATCACACTCCTGTGGGGAGAACTCTCACTTTCCCAAGTTTCCTTGGCAATATCCAACAGCCCTCTTGGGTGTCTCCCATACAGTAACTCAAAGGGGGAGAATCCCGTAGAGGATTGGGGCACCTCCCTAATAGCAAACATCAAATAAGGAAGTAAACAGTCCCAATCCTTTCCATCTCTATCCACCACTTTCTTCAACATTTGTTTTAGGGTTTTGTTGAATCTTTCAACCAGCCCATCGGTTTGGGGGTGATACACAGACGTACGCAATTGCGTCACTTTGAACAATTTACACAGCTCTTTCATAACCCGGGACATAAAGGGTGTACCTTGGTCCGTAAGCAGTTCTTTACAAATACCCACCCGGCTAAAAACAAGAGATAGCTCTTTGGCTATGGTTTTGGCCGAGGTATTTCGGAGAGGGATCGCTTCTGGATAACGGGTGGCATAGTCCATTATAACTAATATGTACTGGTGCCCCCTAGCGGACTTGATTATAGGACCTACCAAATCCATGGCGATCCTCTCAAACGGGACCTCAATGATGGGTAGAGGGACCAGCGGGCTACGGAAATGTGGCATCGGGGCCAACCTCTGACACACAGGGCAGGAGGAACAATAATTTTCTACGTCCTTCATCACCCCCGGCCAATAGAATCTCTGTAATACCCTCTCTCGGGTTTTCTCTGTCCCCAGATGACCTCCAAGAATGTGCCCATGGGCCAACTCCAACACCAACTTCCTGTAAGGTTTGGGCACCACAAGCTGCTCAACGGTTTCTTCTGCCCTTTTTGCCACCCGATACAGTAGGTCCTTCTCTACGCTGAAGTATGGGTAAGTGCAGGTATTATCTGGGTTCACTAACTCGCCATCTATTTTCACTACGTTTTCCCGTGCCTTTATTAGGGCGGGGTCTTTCAACTGTTCTGTGGCAAAGTTTTCCCTGTGAACCTCAAGATCAGAAAACTCCACAGACGGTAGGTTTTCGTCTGAGGAGGTGGGCTCCTCTCCAGTTTCTTGAGTCTCCCCTGCCAATACTGATAAGGGAAATTCCGGAGAGTCCTCACCACTCTCAGGGGGGTTCTGGCTATCACATTCCTGGTACATAGGGGCACCAGTGAGGGGCTCAGGATCATCCCACAGTTCCCAGAACTTCGGAAAATCCCTTCCCACAATGGCGTCATGCGGTAACTGAGATACTAAGCCCACTGGATGAGAGAGGGTACCTTTGGGGGTCTCGAAACACACTGTAGTCACTGGATACTCTCGGGTGTCCCCATGCACACAAATAACAGCTACCTTGCTATTCCCAGAGACCTCTGTTTTAACTAACTCAGCCTTTATCAGGGTCACAAGGCTACCTGAATCCAGCAATACCACAACATTTCTACCATTAACACACATTTTGCATAAATGTTTCTCAGTTCCTCGAATGGCAGTGCATGCGACTGTCGCACACAGCGACTGACGTCTGCCCGTCAGAAAGTCACACTGCATGGGTTCCTCCACAACCGGGCAATTGGCTGCAATATGTCCCGCTTGCCGGCAGCGGTAGCAAACGATCCTTCTTGCCGCCTCTTGAGCCGCTGATTTCCCAGGCTGTTCTCGCCAAACTTGGGGTAGAGCTCCCACCCTCTCCACCCTCACCCCTTGGAATCCTCTTATCCGCCCCTGGGGATGGTCTGGTCTTAGGGTGGAAAGTCCGAGTGTCTCTGGAAGAGGCCGTCAGGTTCTCTGTAGCCAAGTATTTCTCCACACGATCCACAAGACCATCGGCCGTCTCTGGGTCTCCATGGCTTACCCACTTTTGGATGGCAGTAGGAAGAGCTCTCAAAAACCGATCCATTACAACACGTTCCACAATCTTTGGTGCGGACAAAGTCTCTGGCTGTAGCCACTTTCTGCTCAGGTGAATGAGATCATACATTTGAGACCTGGGGGGTTTTCCAAGCTGGAAAGTCCAGTTATGCACACGCTGAGCCCGGACAGCCTGGGTGACACCCAGCCTTGCCAATATTTCAGCTTTTAGCATCACATAGTCTTTTGCTTGGTTAGGCTCTAGGTCATAGTAAGCTTTCTGCGATTCACCAGTTAACAGAGGAGCCACCAGTCCAGCCCACTGCTCCTCAGGCCACTTTTCTCTTTCAGCGGTCCTTTCAAATGTGGTCAAAAATACCTCTGGATCATCCTCTCCAGTCATTTTTGTCAATAAACGACTCACCCCAAAGGACGCGGTATTAGTGGGACGGCTTTCCTCACTGGTCTGCGGACGTTGCTGCATTACTGCTTCCATCTGTTGTTGTAGTCTCTGCTCTTGCTTCTGCAACAGGTCTATGAAGCGGGCCTCAGATTGCTGCTGGGCTCGTTGCTGAGCCTCCAGACTCTGTTGCAAAGTTGCGTTTGTCTGCTGCTGGGCTGCAAGGCTCCTTTGCAAACCTGCATTTGTCTGCTGTTGATTGGCATTTGCTAGAGCCAGCTGCTTCAGTATCTCCTCCATGCTGGCTTAAAAAAAACTGCCACTGGTTCTCCACCAACTGTGAGGGGGTTAGCTCGGCAGCGGGTGTGTGTGACCCCCGGGATGGGCTCCCCACACAAAACAGGCCCAGCAAACGGAGGTTGTGGTTTTCAAAATCAAAAAAGGTGCGGTTTATTTTCTATTTACAGTGACAAAACACAGCAAAGCCAAAAGAAACATAAACAAATTAAATCCTGGTCAAGTTGACCTCTGACTAAACATACAGGTTTCCTAACTAACAACTGGGATCAGCCTAGTGCTGTCCTAGTCCCTAAGTCCCTGGTTTAGTTAAAGTCCAAACAAATAGCCACACAGGCTTTGCCTCACCGCACAGGGGTTCACTCTCCCTAGACAGTCCACACAGGTCTGGTTCCAGGCATGAGCTAACACCTAATGAATCTGGGATTTTTTTATAGAGGCCTAAATGAGCTGACAAGGTTCAGCTGGTCTCCTCATCTCTGTCTGCACGACGCCCCACACTCTCCCTAGAGGTATGAGTCATCCATGAGCCCACTAGCCTTATACAACTCTCCACCTAGTTGTATAAGTCGGCGTAAAGCCTGAATCTGGGCGAAATATATCTACCCCCCTGGATGCAACCAGGTGACTTTACCTTCCTGCTGTCACAATATATATATATATATATATATATATATATATTGTTCTTTTTTTGTACTTGTGTTTGAAACGGCAATAAAAAATAATTAAATTTAAAAAACAAACAAAAAAACATAGGTGTGCCCTTCCCTGTAGTGTTTGTCCCGCTCCTCTTTTTGGAAGACATTCAATAGCCACAAACAAAGAATACTTGGGTGTAGATTTAACACACCTCAGAAAGAAGATCATTTAATGGGGCTCATCAAGCCCCTATGTAACAATCCTGCTAAGCACCTTTTAGCCTGCCAAGCAACACTTGGCGACTCACGTGACCCGGGTAAGGAGAACTAAACTGCTGAAAGTGCCTGTTCAGAGCCTGCTCTGTGTCCCACAGCTGCCTGGAAGCACGGCATGCTTGGCTTACACAGCTTAAATAAGCTGGGTGTACGCCGAAACATCCTGTGCCTGCGTGCGCACGCACATGCGTGGTCCTGGCTGTATTCGCGTACGACGCAAATCTTTGTGCGCCCAGATAAAGGTTAATGCGCAAGTGCGGCATGGCCGCCAAACAAACAAACTAAGTCCAGCGGCGCTTTTGCGAATGCACGTGCGTCATGGCTGCCAAACAACTGCTGTGCACAGCGGCACTTTTGCGAACGAACGTGCGCCATGGTGAACCAAGGCGAAAATGGTTCACCATCATACAGGTAAAAAACAGACAAACACAAGCAAAAAGGTACACTTTGAAAAACACCCAAAGCTAGCCCAAAACTCCCCCGTATGGTCACCGCACACAGGTGTCCAGCCTTTAGCTAGCTTGACTGATTGTTACAATCACTGGGACACCCCACAATAATAAAATAAAGGGGTTTCACTTATCCATTCAGGCGCAGGGCCACATAGAAACTAAGGGCCCAATCTTCACCATTCACGATGGGTTCCTGTCACTAGGACCTTCAAGGACTGGGTACCCTTTCATGTTTAGGGTCCACTCCCTTGGACCTGTACAGCACCCTGCAGGAAATGCCTTAGCGCTGTAGTGTCCAGGATTTCCACTTCGCAGGGTCCAGCGCCCGGAGGCCACATTACATTCAAAACCTTGCAGGATCTCGAGTCTTCTTTGCGAGGCTCGGGTACCATTTATCTAAGCATAAAAGCCTGTGTCAAATGGATCCGATCGGTCAATCCCTCAATTAATTTTTGGAACCGTTTGTGGAAATAGAGACCTGGAGCCCAGAGAGCTCAACAAACTGTGCCATCCACCTTGCAGACACTGGCAAAAACACTGATGTGCTTCCTGTATGGGAGGGGTTATATAGGGGATCACTTCCTGTCTAAAGACTTTTGGTCTACCAGTGTCCATTCAACTGGAGATGGAGTATAACCCAGCAGGTAATGAATATTAGCCCGACTCTGTGTCCCATGATGTATGAAAAAGAAAACCCATTTTCACTACTAATGGATCTGACTGCTGTGTGCACTTTAATATACTGTAGTAGCATTCGGCACATACAATAGATGCTGCCGTTTCGCTGAGGTACAGGCGACTTGCTGTCTACTGATGGAACTAAATGAAGTCAGCCTGAAATCTTCCCGGCCATTCAGGAGAAGCCTTGAATTTTTATCCATGAACACAAGTTTCCCCTCATTGGCTAATGTGTGACATCACCCAACTGCCTGTCCGCCTCGGCCTTGAGTAAAATACAAGACTTCTCATGAATGGAGGAGAAGCATTCAGGCTGGCTTGATTTAGTTCTGGCAGCAGATTAGAAGTCACCTGTACTGCTCCCGGAACACAGTCCATTACAGTGCACCCAGCAGATGGATCATTTAGTAATGGAAATTGTTAGGCCCAAACTATCTAAAGTCAAAGTAAATGTGGAATTCCACTGTAAATAGTGGAATCTCTGACCTATCAGTAAGATGCTATTCCCTCTTTACATAAGTATTTTACAAGTGTGGGCTGATGTTTGTGTTCCCCTAATAACAGATCAGTACTTGAAGGGGTTCCCACACCAAACCAAATACAAAGCAGCTTCTGACCAGACTGAGTCCTCCACCATACTGAAACCAGGAGGAGTATTTTCACATTTTACCCTCAGTGCTCCTCTGAAGGTACAATATGGAATGGGCCCTTACCCATAGAAATATACAGGCTCTCTTTGAGCAGTGTTATATCCCAGGGCTCTCCAAACTTTCTTAACAAAGGGCCAGTTTACTGTCCTTCAGTCTATAGAGAGGCTGTACTGTGGCCAGAGGGAGTAGATAGTGCCCCAGCCTCAGTGGGAGTAACAATGCCTCGGGGTTGGTTGTTAATGGGAATAAAAACATTACATGATGCCTGTAGTCGGTAGGATGAGGAATAGTGCCCTGTCATTAGTGTCAGTGGAAGGAATAGTGCCCATCGTTGGTGTCAGTGGAAGGAATAGTGCCCATCGTTTGTGTCAGTGGAAGGAGTTGTGCCCGTCGTTTGTGTCAGTGGAAGGAGTTGTGCCCGTCGTTTGTTTCAGTGGAAGCAATAGTGTCCGTCGTTGGTGTCAGTGGAAGCAATAGTGCCTGTCGTTGGTGTGTCAGTGGAAGGAATAGTGCCTGTCGTTGGTGTGTCAGTGGAAGGAATAGTGCCCGTCGGTGTCAGTGGAAGGAATAGTGCCTGTCGTTGGTGACAGTGGAAGGAATAGTGCCCGTCGTTGGTGACAGTGGAAGGAATAGTGCCCCGTCATTGGTGTCAGTGGAAGGAATAGTGCCCCGTCATTGGTGTCAATGGAAGGAATAGTGCCCCCTCGTTGGTGTCAGTGGAAAGAATAGTGCCCATCCTTGGTGTCAATTGGCGGAATAATGCCCCATCATTGGTGTCCGTGGAAAGATTTGGTCCCCATCATTGCTGTCAGCAGGAGGAATACTGCCCCATTATTGGTCAGTGGAAGGAATAAATAGTACCACATTATTGGTGTTAATGGGAGGAATACTTCCGATCCTTTGGAGTTTATAGGAGGAATCATGCCCAACTGTTGGTGTAAGCAGAAGGAATAGTGCCTTGTATGAGTGAGAGGAATAGTGCCCCTAAGGGCCGGATAAAGATAGTGAACGGGCCACAACTGGCCCACAGGTGGCAGCTTGGAGACCACTGCCAACTCTGAAAAAACATACACAGCAGGACAAGGACACATCTATTATTATTGTGGAGACTGTGATGAACCTAGAAGAACTGGACCCCCATTACTACACTGAGAGGTTTTTAAGTTAGAGGGGATCCCCTTTAAATTTATTAGAAATACAGACAATGTGAAACATAAAGTGGTTTATTCCTTTAAACATTACTGCAACAAAGTATTACGCAGAATAGTAAAAATCAATAGTAAAAACCATGAGCTGTAAATAGTGCAAACAGTTATTTCCTAAATAGTAAACTTGGCACATCTAACTTTGGTATCGCTCACAGATACAGGAGCGCAGTACAAAGACACACAACTGCGATGAATTTGGAAGGGCACAAAAAGGCACAAAACTGGTTAGGCAAAAAAAGGAGATGCAGCGACATTCCAGGAAGATTTCAGAATCCATAAGGAGAAGTCTTCCGCCATCTTGGTTCCTCCAGACGTCTCCTCTTACAGGCCGAACACTTTGGGATCCACCGAGGATGTCAGCAGCTTGTTCCCGGCTTTGACAAACTCACCCAGAGAGGAAGCTGAGGACACATCAAATGTCACTTTTATTTATTCCGGATGCAGAATAATGAGTGGTTAATTAACAATCTGAGAATTATCAAAGGCATAGTTCACCTTTACAAAAAAACTGCTTTTGCAGGTAAGCGGCATCTGTGGATAAATACAAACTGTGGCTTTGTCCAAAATTAAATAATGCCCTTGGTATACAGTAGGTGTAGGTCATTTATGTACCTCCTGAAGCCTGACTGAAACAATGGTGCGCTGCAGTAATGTTTGATGTGTTGACAACTCAAAAGGTAATTGGATGCTTTAAAGAGGACCTGTAATGTAAAAGTTGTTCCCCCAAAAAAAGGCAAGCAAAGGGCAAAGTCCAGAGTGCTACTTGTGGTCTCTCTCCAGCTGATCTATTCCCCATTGCAGAGTTATCATGTCTTCTTCATCACTGTGTCTCTGTGTGGGGTCAGCCAACTTCATATTGGCAGGACAATGCATCATGTTAGTCTCCCCCCCGGCCCAGACTGGGACAAAAAATAAATAGACTGAGCAGCCCATGACATATTTAGTGGGGAGCATGGGGGGAGGGTGTGTGTGGAGAACACGGGGGGCGCACTGGGGGGCCAGAGAGCACAGGTGGTAAAGAGCACAGGAGTGGAGAGCACTAGGGGAAGCCGGAGGGGGTGGGGTCAGAGAGCACTAGGGGGGGGCTGGAGAGAACTGGGGGGGCTGGAGAGAACTGGGGGGCTGGAGAGAACTGAGGAGACAGGGACCACAAGGAAGCTGGAGAGAACAAGCGGGAGCAGAGAACTGGGGGCGTAGAGTACAGAGGGGCAGGAGAGCAGGGGGGGGAGGTCTGGGTCCAGTTTCCCGACTGGCCGAAAGGAGTGCGGGTGCACTGCTTTCCGCCCCCCCCCAAAACAAATTACCACCAGCCGCCACTGCCCACACTGCAAGGGTTAATAGCCAATTCAATTTGATCTAGAGCACATGAGAAACCATTTTACCTACCTGATCCTCCGCTCCCTGGAAGGTGACGCGCTCTCATGCTTCACCAAGTAGACTGTCCCTTAGTGTCCTCATGTCTACAGCAGGGCTTTGGACCCTGTTCTGGTCTTGAAGACATCCAGTGGAGCATGAGGGTGCAGAGGATAGAGTACGTAAATCTTTTTTATCTTTTTGTTCCCCTAGACCAGGGCTCAAAATTTCAAGTCCTGAGCTATTAGCCAAGCCTGAAGATTTACTCGCCACCAGTTGCCCCACCCATTCCCTACCCTGCCCCACCCCTAAACACGCCCTCGTAAATTATCTCATGAAATGACACTGTTAAATTTTTATTGCAGAATTAAAGCGGCGTTCCACCAAAATGAGGAAGCTCCACTTATCTGCTTCCTCCCCCCATCCAGTGCCAAATTTTCGTAGGGGGAAATGGGTACCTGCTTTTGACAGGTACCCGCCCCCAATTCTGGAAGACTTGGCTGCAGCAAGGTCCCCCAGAAGTTTGGCCCTTCTCCTCCTTCCCCCACCACCAGGCCATTCACAAAGCATAGTGCGCCTCGTGCATACACAGTAGGGAACCAGTTATGAAGCCTCAAGGCTTCACTGCCGGTTTCCCTTACAGGCAATGACAATGCAACACATGAGAGCCAATGGAAACATGGGCTGGGGTGCCGACATGGCGGGATCTCTGGACAGGTAAGTGTCCTAATAATAAAAGTCAGAAGCTACAGTATATTTTTTTATGAGGGGGGGGGCTGGAGCTCCTCTTTAAGTTACAAAAATAAATATGAACAACAACTTTGTTGATTTGCTCTCTCATGCTGTGAAAATAATATGACTATATCTGCGCTAATCTGTGGCCAACCACAGATATTAGAATGCCAAAAAGTGAGTAGTGCAGCCAAACCAACAAACAGCAAACATTGTAAAAGAAACACCCCAAAATCTACAAGCATCACACACTGTACACAATGTAAATGACAATAAACATACAGTATAGCAACCATAAAAATGATACGCATTTATTGACAGACAACCGCACAGAAAAGTCCAAAGAAGAACACACATGTCCTCAGCTCAGATTGGATGGGTGCTACAATATGTGGGAAACTACTGTAGCTGATATAATATTGGCTGGTAAGGAAGCAAACAGGAAAGGTTTTGATAAGTAGCAAGCCATTTCACTTGAACAAATTAAACATACCCTTGGGGGATGATTTCCTTTTGCAGGCTCAGTTGCATTCTTGTTTGCTTTCTTACCAGCCGGTTATTAAACATTCGGCTGGCAGCTTTTTGTCCCGGTTCTCTCTCCTCCTGCTCTCGCTGCTGGAGAGACCCCTAATTAAGCCAGTCTGTGCTGGGGATGGAACAGAGGCGCAGATGATGATGGTGGTCCTTCAGCAGGGGAGCGCTCTCCCATCCAGCATGGAGCCGCCACATAATCCGGGAACCAGAAGGGCACCGAGCCCCAGACCGACAGAGCAGGAAACACAAGCAGAGGGAGGGGACGAGGCGGAGATGTGAGGAAGAAGAGGGAGAGACGGTAAAGAACAGGGGGGGGGGGGGGATCGGGGAAAGGAAGAGACACCAGAGGGACGGTACAAGGATTGTTCTCAGGGTAGGGTGCATTTTACAGCCCCCACCATCCCAGCACCATAAGACTCTGCTCATAGACAGACCTGGAGGATACACAGAGCTCACCTGACAGATGAATGCATAGCAGCGGCTGCCCAGGCCAATGTGGAGGAAAGCTGTAGAGCTGATCTGGTGCCGGCAGCACCCGTCCCCCTTCTGATGGAGCTCCACACTCGCCCTCCACTAATTTCCACTCGCCAAATGCGAGCAGGCGAGTAGAAAATTTAAGGGCTGCCCTAGACAAACAATTTTTTTTGGCCTAGGGTTAAAAAGTTTGGAGGTTTGCTTGTGTACCACACTCCATGGGGAGCCATTTGTTCCAGACATGTAGCAATTGCTCGCTACACTTAGTGATTAATTGTAAATGATTTTGAGTGCATGATTGCACTACTAAAAATCATCTGTGTACTCCTGGCCTCAGGGGTAATGAAGAATTATTTACATTAAAAAAGCAAAAAAAAAAAAAAAAAATGGATTTTCAACTAAATAGAAAAAACACTTATGCCGTGTAAACTGTAAACACGGTCGGAATTTCCGACAAGAAATGTTCGATGTGAGCTTTTAGTCGGAAAATCCGACCGTGTGTAGGTACCATCGGACATTTGCTGTCGAAAATTCCGACAACAAATGTTTGAGAGCTGGTTCTCAATTTTTCCGATTGTGTGCACACAATTCAACGAACAAAAATTCTATACATGCTCGGAATCCTTAAACTTAATTTTTCTCGGCTCGTCGTAGTGTTGTACGTCACTGCGTTCTTGACGTTTGCAATTTCCGACAACATTTGTGTGACCGTGTGTATGCAACACAAGTTTGAGCCAACATCCGTCGGAAAAAAATCCACGGTTTTGTTGTTGGAAATTCCGATCGTCTGTATGCGGTCTTAGTGTTGTAATTGTAGACCTTTAATCTGAATTTGCTGTATGGGAGTCATATCATTAAAAGGTGGGTTCTGATTGGTCCGTGAGAGTGCTCCAGCCAACACTTACAGTAGCACTTACCTGCTTTAGCCTTGACCCAGGTAATGGCTTTCCCCTCCAGCAGCTCCCACTCCTCTCTCTGATCCACACAGGTGGTGTGAAGCCAGATCACCGCCAGGACCGTCACCCACACAGACACCTCCATTTTCTGCAGAGGAAGGAAGGAGGAGTTTATTAAAGAAGACCTGAAATGTTACAGATCTGTATAATTCTGGATTCTAAATTCCTGCACATTTGTCAGGCCAGGCTTCACCCAGATGAAGGGAACAGCTTGGATTTTGGAGGCCACAAAGTCAACCGTCAAACACCAGCTGCAAATAGGTGTATGCATGCATCATTGTAATAGAAGTATTTTTTTTTCCCGTGAGTCTGTGGACAAAGCTGAGATCACAGACCTACATTGAGAGAGAAGAAGCGCAGGAGCAACATTTATATTTTTTTAAAACCAAGACCAGACCGATAATATTACTAGACTAAAGCTGAGCTATGGGCTCACGTTTTCTGGCACTTTTTGTTTACATGTAGCAATCAGTATTTTTTGCTAGAAAATTATTTAGAACCTCCAAACATTATATATATTTTTTTAAAGCAGAGCCCCTCAAGTATAAATTTGTGTTTTTTTAAATGTTTTATGTCACACGGTATTTGCGCAGCGGTTTTTCCAAACGTAATTTTTTTAGGAAAAAATACACTTTTTTGAATTTTAATGCAAAAAAACAAAAAAAAAACACAATTTATAACCCAATTTTTTTGTAAAATAGAAAAGATGATGTTACGTACGCAGAGTAAATAGATACCTATGTCACGCTTTAAAATTGCACATGCCTGTGCAACGGCGACAATCATCGTAAATTTTACTATCTATAGACAACACTTTAACCACTTGCCGACCAGCGGCCGTCGTTATTTTTTTTTAAAATTATTAATTCATTTATTTTTGATACTGTTGCTTTAAAAAAAAAAAAGGTTATCACTTTTATTGCTGTCACAAGTAATGTAAACATCCTTGTGACAGCAATAGGCATGTGACAGGTACTCTTTATGGAGAGATCTATAAGACCGCCAAATCCCTCCTCTGCACTTAAAAGCATTCAAAACACCAAGATTGAATGTTAAAAAAATGGAGCTGATTGTTTCTGAGTAAACCGGAAGTCATGTATTCGCTTCTGGGTCACGAACAGCTGATCCCGGCTTTGCTTGGCTGTCCGGGTAGCCGGCGGGTGGGAGAGCCCGAATATTGCGGAAGGTGGCGGGAGGGGGACATCCCTTCCCACTGCTTGTAATTGCAATTGAGCGGGTAGTTAGCCGCTCTAATTGCTATTACAAAAGAGATGACAGCTGGCTGTTAGAAAAAACAATACCAGGCATCATTCCAGGTATAACCACCGAACATCTAGCGACGTACAGGTAAGTCGCCGGACAGGATGTGGTTAAACAGGAAGTATAACTGGGCGTATAATGGATTTCAATTGTCAATTTTCATGAATTGGATTCTAAATGGTTTAAGGCACATTCAAGACGACATCAGGCCTCACCTTTATTTACATGGAACTTTGAATTTATTAAAGGACATTTATATTTTTCTTTCTTTCTTTATTTATTATGGTCATAAATAAAAAAAATTTAAATGATATTTTTTAAAGGAAAATATAAAACATTGCAGATATGGTCAGTAACACAAATACCTGGTCGGGGTTCCCGGTCTTTATGTCTGCCTCAGATATTCCCAGGACAGCAGAGACTTGGGGGGTCAGATTCCAGGATCCGTCTGCGTTCTGCACATTGATCAGCCTCACAAGAGCGGGGGTCTCCACTTGGACAGGGAGTGGGGGTGGAGGTGGGGTCATTTTATCTAAAACCAGAACAATAATATATATATACATATACGATTAACACTGTTTACATCTGGTGGCTACAATCATTTTTTTTTTCAGGCTGGTTTTCCTTTATTATGAACTGGTGATCCTGCCAGTAACACACTACCTATCCTAGGGTGACAACGCTCACTGTACTGCACCTATTAAGGAGCAGACTTTTCCCCGTAGGCGGTTTCCCTGATTTGAACTACAAACACCTTCCCTTCTTCTCATTTCTGTTACAGTGGGGAAGGTGTTTTGACAAGCAGAACAGGCAGAGATCACAGAAATAGATAATCTCACTGGATTTCTGGCAGGATCACAAGGTATTTTTTGCACTTATTGAACAGATATAAGAAAACTTTTTCAATAGCATATTTAAAGCGTAACTCCACTTTTGTTGAGATAAAAACATTTGGGGTGATTTATGTACATTACAAGGATTATGACAAATAAATTTGTTGCAGATTCCTACCTTTTGTGATTCTGAAGAAATTGGTGGAGCATGTGAAGAAAGTGAGAAAATTGGCAAAAGTATGTGGGATGACCGCAAGTGGAGGCCGTCTACAGCCGGAAGAATGGCGGAGAACAATGAAAGAAAAGAGAGGCGTTCTGCTGGATAACAATCTGTATACGGAAAACAGCGGAAGCCTGGTATAACGTGGCAAAGGCCATCCACAGAGAACAATGGATAGAGCAGGAGGTGCAGCAGGGGAAACTGACAGTATGTGTGTATCACCAATGCATTGATAAGAATGAACCGTTGTGTGCTGACTGAAAATAACCAGCCTCCGCCATATGATGACTGTAACTCTCGTCACTCCACTGAGCCCCGCCTGCCATCAAACGACCCGTTGCTGCCCGTACTCCCGCCCCCAGCCCAACACACCCCTTCCGGCAGCAGCCATCTTAGTACACCCAGTCAAGATGCCGGAAGACTCCCTATGACTCCTTTCGGCGGCGGCCATCTTGGTACACCTAGTCAGAGCACCGGAAGGCCTACAGGCCCTGTTGCCCCCCTCCACCTGATCCTGACAGCGAACGGTACTTACTACTTACCTCCCCTTCCTCAAACCCAAACCCCTATCATGCCTATTGTAATGGGTTCCAACGCCACCACCCCAGCCAGGGGAGTCCCGGCGCTCGCTGACACAGCAGCAAAACCAGGCGGGAGCCTGTATTCATATCAGAACCCTCCGGCATCCCTACCGGACTCCATGCCGCCCCTTTCCTATGACGGGGAGTTGATTACCTGGAACAATGAACCATCGGCCCACCCAATGCCACGGGCATCAACGGTGGTTCCTAGGCCGGTAGCCGATGCACCTGTAATGTATGTCACCTTCACCCCGTCCCAAGCATCCACCCTAGTGTCCACCCTACCGGATTTGGAAAAACAGCCCATGCCCTTTTACCGACGGGTAGCCCATATCCAAAAAACATATTCAGCAGCATGGAGAGATCTAGTTAGCCTATGTGAAATAAAAGCAGGAGACGCTTGCTGGCCAATCATGGAAACGTGTTTCCAGGATGCAAGGATTGTCGATGACAATACCTTTACTTCAGGTGTGGAGTTCTGTGAACATTTGCGCGAATGGGCAAGGGAAAGGCTGGCCGACCAAGCTACTAGTATCCAAGATGTCACCCAAGACAAAACAGAGTCAGTGGAGAAGTTTTATACTAGGCTGATACAAGTTTTTTCAGATTTGGGATTCACCACTCATAACAAGGCACACAGCCAGATGTTGTCCTCAGCCTTCGTGACAGGCCTCAAGGAACCAATCCGAAAAGGCCTCACCATGGCTCGGCCGGAGTATCGCGTGTTGCCCCTAGACACCCTCCTCTTGGTAGAAAAGGTTCTGGAATCTTCTCACGCCACCAAGAAAACCCACACCACTTATGGTTGCGGGGACTACCCCAAACACACCGAGTCCACCACCAACCTGTTTCAACTGTGGAAATCCTGGACATTTCAAAAGGGAATGTAGAGCGCCCAGACGCCCTAGGCGATTCCCCCCCCCCCCCCCCTGACTTGAATCCAGCGATCCAATTTCCCCCACCATGGAACCAAAATGCACAAAACCAACATCCTCAACAACAGTTCCAGCAGCAGCAGCAGCAATATCAAAACCCTGGACTTCCCACCTCAGAACACCTGGGTCTCCTACGCTAGGAATTGTGCAAGCCTGTGTCACCAACCCCTGTCATGGCAACCTCTTTAAGAAACCCTGAAGGCCCATTAGCGAGGGTGACTCTACCCATTGAGGGGCACCCAACCACTTTCCTAATCGACACAGGTGCAGCCAGAAGCGTGATTAGAGAAGAGGATTTACCTGACCACTCCTACCTTTCCGATATTGACATATCTTGTGTGGGTGTAGATGGAACTCCCAGAACTAACCCGTTGACCCGCCCCCTACAAATTGTAAAGTACCCAGACCTTCTGGCTCGATTCGTTGTCTCTTCCACCTGTCCACTTAATCTCTTGGGAGCAGATGTACTGTCCAGGCTTCAGGCTTCCATTGTCTTTTCTGAAGATGGGTCTGTTACTGTCTCTTCTCCACTGGGACTTGAAGACACTTCTGCACATCCCTCTGCTAATGTCCATAGAAGAATTACCTACTACTGCTATTCCACCGGATGTGATGGACAGAATTCCAGATTGCCTATGGTCCAAAGGAGCTGAGGATGTAGGACACTTAAAGGTGCCACCAGTCATGGTGCAGTTGAAACCCGGAGCTCCCCTGCCCCGGAAACCACAATACCCTCTAAAGTTAGCCCAATCTGCAGCTATTTCACAGCATGTCAAGGCCCTTGTATCAAATGGAGCCCTGATAACCTGTACATCTCCATGAAACACACCTCTGTTCCCTGTGAAGAAGAGAACCCCTAAGGGTGAACTGGACAAATACAGAATGGTCCAGGACCTCCGAGCAGTTACTGAAGCTACAGTCTTAGACACACCAATTGTCCCAAACCCTCACACTCTACTTGCGGGGGTGCCTCCAACAGCGAGATACTTCACAGTGGTGGACCTGGTAAACGCATTCTGCAGAGTCCCCCTTCACCCCTCCTGCTGGTACCTTTTTGCATTCACCCACAAAGGGCAGCAATATACCTGGACAGTTATGCCACAAGGGGCACAGAACTCTTCGAGCCAGTTTGCAAAAGCCATGGCTACCATACTTGATACATGGCAAAAATATCACCCGGAAGTGATTCTCCTCCAATATGTTGATGACCTTCTCCTCTGCTGAAGCCACCTCAGAAAGTCTGTTGTGCTATCTTGCCAAACAGGGTTGCAAAGCCTCAAAACCCAAATTGCAGTGGTGCTTAACATCTGTCATTTTCCTTGGACACTGTCTGTCCCAGGGAACAAGACACCTAACAAGAGTGAAAGCAGTCCCAGACATTCCACTGCCACGAGGCCAGAAGCCCCTTCATGCCTTCCTCGGGCTGATTTCCTATTGTAGAGCATTGATTCCCGGAAGCCTCCTTACTGATGCAACCCCTTTATGATGCCCTGAAGTCTGACCCCTTCCACATGTCCCCTGTGGCAATACCCAACTTCGAGGCTCTCAAACAAGCTATTTCCTCAGCTCCGGCTTTAGGGCTCCCAGACTATGAAAAAACATTCAAGCTCTTTGTATCCGAACGTCTGGGACATGCTGCAGGTGTACTCACCCAATCACACGGCAACCACCTATGCCCCATAGGATATTATTTCTGTCGGCTGGATGCGGTAGCAAGAGGAGGTCCATTGTGTCTGCGAGCTGTCTTTGCTGCACAAACCTTGCATGACAAAACTTCGGACTTGGTCATCGGACACTTCCTCATTCTGCTTGCTCCCCATGACATTGCTGCCATACTCAACCAGATCCAGCTGAAACATCTGTCCACTGCCAGACACTTGAGACTCCAATGCTCCCTCCTTCTACCAGACAACATTACTCTATTATGTTGTCAAACACTGAACCCTTCCACCCTCCTTCCATTTCCCGAGGGCGGAATAGAGGAGGAGCCGAGTCCTGACTCGTCACCCCATGACTGCTTCGAACAAATGCGGCTGGAGACCACGCATCTCCCCACCGTGAGTGAAATACCCCTGCAGAATCCAGACTTGACTATTTTTGTTGATGGCTCCCAGTTTGCTGATGAACAAGGCAAATATCACACAGGATACGCAGTCACCACTGAAAACACGGTTCTACAAGCTGAAGCCTTACCACCTGTGATGTCTGCACAGGAGGCAGAGCTGCAAGCACTAACTACAGCATGTAAACTGGCAGAGGGAAAAAGAGCCAACATTCATACGGACTCAAGATACGCTTTTGGCGTTGCCCATGACTTTGGTGTTATCTGAAAGGCCAGAGGATTCCTGACAGCTGCAGGAACACCTGTGAAACACAGCTCAGCTATCAAAGACCTGATGGATGCCTTGCTTCTCCCAACCCAAGTGGCTATTCTGAAAGTAAAAGCACACGGTAAACTGAACTCGAAGGAAGCCTGAGGCAATCATCTAGCCGATTCAGCTGCCAAACAAGCAGCCAGCAGTCCAGGGGAAGTGGAAAGCAGGGTGGTAGAAGAAGACCATCCATGCTTACCCTACAGACTCTCCCAGTGTACAGAGTTTATCTGAAAGAACTACAGGAAGAAGCAAGTCCGGATGAGAAGGAAAGCTGGAAGCGGAGGGGAGCAACCCTCAAGGATGGACTATTCGAGTGCAACAAGAAACCCTGCTTACCCAGGAATATGTACCCGGCCGTGGTGCAATGGGCACATGGAGCTGCCCACCTGTCAAAGACTCTTATGAACTCTCTCATTAACAAGTATTATGTAGCGCCAGGAATTACTCCACTGACTAACAACTTCTGCAGGTCACTTACCACTTGTGCAAAATGTAACCCAGGACGCACAGAAAAGGCACCGCAAAAGCACCTGGCAAAATCCCTATACCCCTTCCAGAGGATACAAATTGATCACATCCAAATGCCAAGAAGTGGCAGATTCGAATATGCTCTAGTGGTGGTGGACATGTTTTCTGGGTGGCCGGAAGCTTATCCGGTCACCAATATGACTGCCAGGACCACTGCTAAGAAACTTCTCACCGAAATAATATGCAGATTTGGGGTCCCAGAGGTGATAGAGAGTGACCAAGGCCCTGCCTTCACAGCCTCAGTAACCAAAGAAATCTGGACTGCACTAGGAGTTACCTTAGCCTTCCACACACCCTATTACCCCTTGAGTAGCAGGAAGGTCGAGAGAATGAATGGTACCCTAAAAACCCGAATGCTGAAAATGGCCCACGAGACTGGCATGAATTGGACGGACAGCCTGCCCATTGTCCTATTCAGCGTCAGATACACACCTAAGGGAGAACACTCCCTATCCCCTTATGAGATTTTGTTTGGTTCAGCCCCTAGACTTGGTTGTTATATTCCACAACAGTTAGGCCTCATGCCCACGGACGTTTTTACAGCTGCGTTTTTGTCATGTACCTGGGTGTATTTGAACCGGGATCTTCCTGGTGCCAAAGCTGCAGCCTTACCTGTTGCGCTACTGAGCAGATCTGGACTTTTGGAAATGTCCTCTCAGTGTTAAACATTACCTTGGACTCACTAGCCCCACCTACTGCCAGCTGTGGACAATTTTCAATCAAAGCAGCCCTTAAAAAGGAAGTGATGCTATCTCTCAGCGCCCGTTTGTGTGGAATAGCTCCATGGGTGTTGTGACTGTATTTTGATCCTGATTTTCGTGTTGAACTTCTGCCTGAATTCCTGACTACTCTCCAGCCTGCTGATTTTGTACTTCACTGCCAGCTCGTGTATGACCTTTGCCTGCCTGACCACTCTCTGGATTTCGATCGTGTACCATTTTGCCTGATCTGTTGCCAACCTAATCTGCCTGACTACGTTTTCGCCTGAATCCTCAGCACACAAGTTCCACTTCGGACACTACCTATCACAGGTACCTTACACTACAAACGGGCCACAATGACAGTGGACCCTGCTGAGATTGTTAAGGCGATTTCACGTCAGGGACAATTGATTGGAGCTCATGAACAGCATCTTTCTTCCCTGGACGCCAAGTTAGATGAACTTTGTACTATGCTTAAATCTTGTTTGTCTGCTTCCTCTGCAATGGTCCAGACTCTGGATCCTACTCCTGCTACGATCCAACCCACCTCTTCTGTACCACCCAAACTTCCTATGCCTGACAAATTTGGTGGTGATACTGAGGACAGCAGAGGCTTTTTAAATGTTTGCCGTTTGCATTTCCGCAACAACCCTGGGACCTTTAGCACTTCTTCTGCCAAAGTGACTTTTGTAATTTCCTTGTTAAAGGGGAAGGCCCTGGCCTGGGTCTCTCCTTATCTGGAACGCAATGATCCTGTGCTGCAAGACGCTGACAAATTTCTGGCTTCTCTCCAGACTGTATTTGACAAGCCAGATAGAGCTTCTGCAGCCGAGTCCTCACTCTTGGACATGCAACAAGGCACCAGGTCTGTGGCACAATATGCTATTGAGTTTCGTACCCTTGCTGCTGAGACTACTTGGGACTCAAGGGCATTACGTGCAGCCTTCCGAAAAGGTCTTGCAGATCGCATCAAAGACAAATTAGTCTATAAGGATTCCCCAGAAGACCTAGAGAAATTCATAGAGCTCTGTGTTCGTCTGGATGTCCGGTATCATGAAAGGTGCCAAGAGAGACTTAGAACTCGCAAGTTTCCTCGGCCAGTCTACCGTTTGGCCCCTAACTTCCAAGCACCACCTCAGCCAGAACCTGAAATCTCAGTTGAACCCCAGACACCTGTGGAACCCATGGATGTAAGCCGTCTCCACCTAACTGAGTCTGAGAAACAAAGGAGGCGTGCATTGGGCCTATGCCTATACTGTGGACTTAAAGGACATTTATTATCTGTCTGCCCTTCCCGTCCAGTAAAAGGCAGGGTCTAACCAGTGTTGGAGGAGCTGGCTTAGACCTTACAGGTATATCCTCCAAGACCAAGATTACCATTCCTGCAATTATCCATTTACCCTCTAAACTTGTCTCCTGTGAGGCTTTTGTGGATTCTGGAGCTGCTGGCATATTCTTGGACTACACTTTTGCTAAAAAAAATAGGATTTTTATAACAGCTTACCTGTAAAATCCTTTTCTTGGAGTACATCACGGGACACAGAGCGACATAGTCATTACTAATGGGTTATATAGATACCGTCAGGTGCTGGCACTGGCAACTTCCAAAACCGGAAGTACCCTCCCCTATATAAGCCCCTCCCATCCGGGAGCACCTCAGTTTTGTAGCAAAGCAATAAGTGTCCCCAAAGAGGGGCGGGAGCTCTGTGTCCCGTGATGTACTCCAAGAAAAGGATTTTACAGGTAAGCTGTTATAAAAATCCTATTTTCTTTCTCGTACATCACGGGACACAGAGCGACATAGTCATTACTAATGGGATGTCCTAAAGCAATGCCAAATGAGGGGGGGGATACACCATATATAAGCTGAGCGCTATCAGACATGAAGGATCTTTTGCGGCCTGCAACACACTGCGCCCAAAGGCGACATCCTCCTGACTTCTAACGTCCACCTGGTAGAACCTAGTAAACGTGTGAACTGAAGACCATGTTGCGGCCTTACAGATTTGAGCCAGGGAGGCCTGGTGATGCACTGCCCATGAAGTTCCAACTGCTCTCGTGGAGTGCGCTCTAACTTTGAACGGAGGCGGTCTCCTTCTCAAGCCATAAGCTTGCATAATGACCTGTCGAATCCACTTGGCTAAAGTAGATTTTGACGCTGCCTGACCCTTTCTGGGGCCTTCCGGCAGAATAAACAAAGTATCCGTTCTGCGAATCTGAGCAGTGGCTTTTAGATAAGCTTTAACTGCTCTTACTACATCCAAAGAATGCAATAACTTTCCTCTACCGAAGTAGGTTTGGGGAAAAAAGAAGGAAGAACCACATCTTGGTTCAAATGAAACCTCGATACCACCTTAGGAAGAAAGGCTGGATGAGGACGTAACACTACTCTGTCCTTATGGATAACCAGATATGGCTCCTTACAGGACATAGCTGCTAATTCCGATACTCTTTTAGCCGAACAAATGGCTACTAGAAAAATCAATTTCCTGGTGAGAAGCACCAAGGAAATATGCTGTAATGGTTCAAATGGTTGTTTCTGTAGAACCGACAGAACCAAGTTTAGATACCATGGACATATGGGAATATTAACCGGAGGACTAATACGCATCACTCCTTGTATAAAGGCTTTGACTAGTGAATGCGAAGCCAAGGGCCTTTGAAAAAATATTGACAAGGCCGAAATCTGACCCTTGATAGTACTCAAGGCAAGCTTCCTATCTACAGCCCACTGTAGGAAGTCCAGAATCCTACCTATTACGTACTTATGTGGATGCCATTTCTTGGCCTCACACCACGCGATGTACGCCTTCCAGATTCTATAGTAGATCTGCCTGGATACCGGCTTCCTGGCATTGATCATGGTAGATACCACAGCACTAGAGAGCCCTCTCTTTTTTAGAATGTGGGCTTCAATAGCCAGGCCGTCAAACCTAGGGCTGGTAAGGAAGGGTGGTATATCGGTCCTTGCGAAAGCAGGTCCGGACGACGTGGGAGAGTCCAAGGACTCCCCACTGAAATTTTACAATCTCCGCGTACCACGCTCTTCGGGGCCACGCTGGAGCCACCGGAATCACTGGTTTCTTTTCTACCCTGATTCTGCGGAGTAATCGAGGTAACCATTGTGGCGGTGTGAATGCATATATCAGCTTGAACTGATCCCAAGGGAACACTAGGGCATCCGAGCCGCAAGCTAGGGGATCCCTTGTCCGAGAGACAAACCTGTCCCCCTTTGCGTTGAATCTGGATGCTAGAAGATCTACATCCGATGTTCCCCACCGCTGACATATTGTCCAGAAAACCTCGGGGTGAAGGGACCCTTCCTCTGGGCCTAATTGCTGGCGACTTAGAAAGTCCGCCTTCCAATTCTCCACTCCTGGAATGAATACCGCAGATATGGCTGGGACATATTTTTCTGCCCATTTCAAGATGTAATTTACTTCCCTCTGGGCTGCACGACTCCTGGTGCCCCCCTGATGATTGAATTCTGACAGGGGACCCTTGGAGTTTGGATGTCCATGCTACTAGGGCATACCGGGCTGCTCGTATCTCTAAGAGATTGATGGGCAGGGCCTTTTCTGCATCCGACCATCTGCCCTGGAGAGACCATTGCTCCAGTACTGCTCCCCAGCCTATAAGGCTGGCATCTGTAGTGACCACCTTCCAAGAAATCGGACTGAAGGATCTCCTTTTTTCCAGATTCTGGGGAACCAACCACCAACGGAGGCTCTTGCGAACGGAAGGGGACAAGGACATTGTAAGTCTAGGGCCTGAACTTTTTTGTTCCAGGCTGACAGTATGGCCCCTTGCAAATTCCTTGAATGGAATTGACCGTAGGGTACTGCTTCGAATGATGCCACCATCTTTCCCAGCAGCCTCATATACAGGCGTATGGACGGCTGTCTTTTTTGTACCCACTAAGTGGATCAAATCTTTCAAAGACAACACCTTTCCTCGAGGCAAGAATATTTTTCTCTGGCCTGAATCCAACCTTAGCCCCAAGTATTCCAGACTTTTGACTGGTTTTTAGGGGTGACTTGTCTCGGTTGATAATCCAACCGTGAGATTCCAGATACTTGATTGTCTTGTGAACGACCACGTCTAGTTTTTTCACTGAGTGGTCTATCAGCAACAAGTCATCTAGATATGCCATTATCATTACACCTTGTGTTCTTAGATTGGCCAATAAAGGGCCAGAATTTATGTAAACACTCGTGGTGCTGTGGCCGAACCGAAGGGTAAGGCTCTGAACTGAAAATGGCGCCCTTCTACTGCAAAGCGTAGAAATTTTTGGTGGACTGGAAAGATGGGAATGCGCAAATAAGCATCTTTGATGTCGATCGCGGCTAACCAATCCTCCCCTTGTAGGGCAGTGGCCACCGATCGGATTGACTCCATTGGAAAGTCCTGATATACAGGAATTTGTATAGCCCTTTTAGAATTAATATGGGCCTCCCGTCCGCGTTTGCTTCGGGACTGTAAAGAGGTTTGAGTAAAACCCGAACCCTCATTCTTCCAGGGGAACCTCCATAATTACTCCTTGGAGCAATAGTTGTTCTAGTGCCAACAGGAGGGACTCTCTCTTCCGGGGATCCCTTGGCACGTTTGACCTCAAAAATGGGAAGGAGGAGAGTCTTTTAACTCCAAACTGTATCCCAAACATACTGCGGAGAGCACCTATCTGTCTTGATCGTGTCCCGCCAGGTCTCTTGCGAACAACTGGAGTCCTCCCCCCCACCCGACTGAGTGGGGGCTTCAATGAATTTAACTTTGGGGGAGGTTTTGTACCTCCCCTGACCCAGGGTTTCTCATTACCCTGCTATTGTCCCTGTTTTTTACCCCCGGGAATTGACCGAGGAGGCCGTCGGAACTGTTACACAGCCGATGCCCCAGGGACTGGAGAAGCAGGCCTCTTAAAGAGGGACCTCTAACTCTGTTTTTAACCGGCAAGAGCGTGTGACAGAACCCACTGTCACTGTGTGCTTTGGAAGGGACTGAGGGCGGGCCTCCTACCCACAGATTATGGCCCAGAAGAGACTGGAGACTCGGGGAGAAGCTGGCATTGAGATAATGTAATGTAATGCTACATCCCTTCTCCCCCATCCCCCCCCTCTTGTTGCTGTGTTTAGCTGTGTTGGTTCATGGCACACAGACAATGGTCTGGACTGCAGACATCTCTCCGCAGGGGATGTGTATTGAGGGGTTGCCTGCTTATCATAATCCCTTTGTTTATCTGTAGTCTCTGTTTCAATGTACAAGTGTTCAGTTCCCATTGGTTCTTCCTTGTCCCCTACCCCCCCTCTATGACAAGGCTAAGGGGAGTGTCCCTAACTGTGTGTAAAAGTGTATGTTTTGGATTTAATAAACAGTTATGCTCTGCATGTTTAACCCTCAACACCTGTGTGGATTGTCTCGTGATTGAGGGGTTAAGGGCTGGTTATGGCGAATCTGCAGGCTGCGGGTGCGTTTGGAGGACAGGAGACACAAGTCTGGCGGATGTGCCCATCTGGGGTATCTGAGATCCGTTACAGTGGTGGCAGCAGTGGGATGTCTCCTGCAGTCCGGGCCATCCAAACCACCACCAGGATTCAAGATCTGGGCAGCCGTCGAGGAGCAATACGGGGACCAGCCAGCATGAGAGCAGAGTTTGAGAGGAGGCTGCAAGGCATGCGGAAGCAACATCGGGGACCAGCGACAGAGCGCACCATGCTCGGCTGGGAGGATGTGATCCGCTGGCAACTCTGGCATGAAACGCTAAGCCACGAGCGGCGCCATCAGGGGAAGATCCTTCCCTCCTCCACAGAGATGTACTGGACGCAGTACCATGCGCGAGAGGTGTTCCTGAGGGAACGACCGCGAGATGAGTGGAAGACGGAGCTCGGAAGATTGGTCCAGGAGGAGATGAGGCTGGACGCCAGCTACAGAGCCCTCCGGTGGTTCGCGGCTCAACTGTGGCCAAGTACAGCAGACGGCAGCCCGACAGAAGGCGTTGGCTACGGCGGCGTGGGGCTGCTCCATCAAAAAATGTACGGAGACCCAGACTTTGGGAGCGATGAGGAGTGGCGGCTGGAAAACATCCTGGACTTCCGAGATGAGGTGCTGGACCTCCCTGAAGAGGCGTGTGACCTGGAGGAATCGGAGTTCCTGGTTGAGCAGGAATGGGAGCTCGAGATTGCCTACAAGCGGCTGTTTGACGGTGATCAGCAGCCTGACATGGCTCCCGTTGCCTGGGACTGTCCTGGAGAAACAGCGGACAGTCACGAAGATGCGGAGCAAATGGGGCCAGGAGTGCCCCTACGTTTTCCCGTCCTAACCGCAATGGAAGAAGCGGCGATGATACAGAGGGCACTGCGAGTGCTAGAATGCCGGAACGCACCAGAGGTTCCCCAAGCAGAGAGACAAGATAATAGCATAAAGGTCTCAGAAGGGGAAGTTGAGACTGGCGCTGGAAGGCTGGTAAATGGTGATCAGCAGCAAGTCGAGAGTATTGCATCCGGTGCCCCAGCAGAAGCGCTGGCTACAGGGCAGAGTGCCACTAGCCTCAGCCCAGCATCAGAAAAAGAGTTGGATCCGGAGAGTCTGAGAGATGATTTTCGTGAGCCTTTTCCCCAACAGCAGATATCCCCAACGGGAGTGGAGGAAGCAATTCTCCCTCCCCAGCAATTGGACATTACCCCAATGTTCATCCCCCCAGCAGAAGCGCTGACTGCAGGGCAGAGTGCCGCTGGCCTCTGCCCACCCTCAGAGTTGGATCCAGGGAGTCCGAGGGATGACCTCAGTGAGCTGGTTGCCCAGCACTTGGACACTACCCCAGTGTATATCCCCCCAGCAGAAGCACTGGCTGCATGGCAGAGTGTTACCGGCCCCGACCCAGCCCTCAGTAGATTTTTGGAGGGTTTGGGAGACAGCCCCTGTCAGAAGTTGCCTCAGAAGCTGGTCACAGAACCAGGAGGGGAGAAAATCCTTCCCCCTCTTCAGCTGCTGAACTCTACCATTGTATATGTCCCCCTAGCAGAAGCACTGGCTACGGGGCAGAGCGATGTTGGCCTCTGCCCAGCATCAGAAAAAGAGACGGAGAGTCCGGGAGACAGTCCCTGCAAGATACCTCCTCAGCGGCTGTTAGCTACTCCAGGAGAAAAGCAAGAACCTTTTCCTCCCCAACTGCATAGCACTGCCAGCCTATGTTCCCTACAAGCTGAAGCGCTGGCATCGGGGCAGAGGATTATTCAGCTCCCCTCAATATCTGCAACCCAGCCCCGGATCACGGGAGTGCGGACAGCTGTTCCCACTCTGCAGCGGCTGTTTTTATTCACGGGAGACCGTATGTGCGATTTTGCTCCCCAGCCCCAGAGACGTACTTTTCCTTTTCCTGGTGGCCTGGGGTGGAAGTTTGCGACTAACGCAGGTCCAGACCAGTTCGGGGTCAGGAACCTGGTTAGTCTGTTTTTAAAAGGGGAGAAATGTGACAGAACCCACTGTCACTGTGTGCTTTGGAAGGGACTGAGGGCGGGCCTCCTACCCACAGATTATGGCCCAGAAGAGACTGGAGACTCGGGGAGAAGCTGGCATTGAGATAATGTAATGTAATGCTACATCCCTTCTCCCCCATCCCCCCCCTCTTGTTGCTGTGTTTAGCTGTGTTGGTTCATGGCACACAGACAATGGTCTGGACTGCAGACATCTCTCCGCAGGGGATGTGTATTGAGGGGTTGCCTGCTTATCATAATCCCTTTGTTTATCTGTAGTCTCTGTTTCAATGTACAAGTGTTCAGTTCCCATTGGTTCTTCCTTGTCCCCTACCCCCCCTCTATGACAAGGCTAAGGGGAGTGTCCCTAACTGTGTGTAAAAGTGTATGTTTTGGATTTAATAAACAGTTATGCTCTGCATGTTTAACCCTCAACACCTATGTGGATTGTCTCGTGATTGAGGGGTTAAGGGCTGGTTATGGCGAATCTGCAGGCTGCGGGTGCGTTTGGAGGACAGGAGACACAAGTCTGGCGGATGTGCCCATCTGGGGTATCTGAGATCCGTTACAGAGCGTATTTTTACCGCTGGAAATTTTCTGGATATATTTGTCCAGGTTTTCCCTGAATAAGCGTTCACCATGAAATGGGACGCTAACCAGCCATTCTTTACAGGGAGCTTCAGCAGACCAGTTTTTGAGCCATAGGAGCCTACGCATATGTACTATAGACAGCGTAAGGCGGGAGGCCTGATGGACTGAATCCTTTATGGCGTCAACCGCAAAGCCTAAGGCTCTAGGTAGATCAGCTAGGGCAAAGCCTGCTGATCTGTCAAGTCCCTCAAGACCTGTTTCAACTGATCCTTCACTGCTTAGCAGACCCCAATAGCTGCTACTGCTGGTTGTGTCACTAAGCTTGCTGTAGAAAGAAGCAGATTTTCATAAGGACTCCAATCTTTTATCTATTGGGTTCTTGAACATTTGGACATTATCCACTGGACATGTCAGTGATTTATACATACAAGAGATGGCTGCGTCCACTGTAGGGACCTTCCATTTTTTTTTTTTTGATGAACTTATCCTCCATGGGATAGACCACCGGAAATCTCTTGGGGGAATAAATATTTTCTCAGGACGTTCCCAATCCTGGTAAATGAGCCCTTTCAGTAAAGGGTGAAGTGAAAAAGAACAGACAGTCTGGGGGCTTCTAGCGACCCCAACGAGGATACAGTAGTGGTTGATGGTTCCGCAAGGTGCATTTTTAAATGCTGATCGGACCATGTTAGTCAGAGACTGAACCCATAATCTTTCAGCTTGAGATGCTGAGAAAAGGTTCCCCCACTGTTGATTCCTCTATAACAGAATCAACCTCATCCTGATCCCCTTCAGGCAGGTCGATCCCTGTATGGGACTGTTGCTCTGCTAACAGGCACTCTGAAGGAGGAGACGGAGATCGGGCGTGCTTTCCCTGACAGGGAGGCAGCGATAAATGTTGACAATCTCTCTCTAATCCTCCCAGAGCTGAGGAAAAAACCTCCTCTGTTACATACACAGGAGCAGGTGAAACTGAGGACAGCCACAGTACCAAGTACCCCTGCGGGGTCTCTACGGTCACTTACCTCTGAACTTCAGGGGAGACTGGTGCAGCAGAAGTATGCCCAAGATCCTCCGAGCCCGATGAGACCCCCTTCGCTTCCTGGAAGATTCAGTTCCGGAGCTTCTGGACGGCATATTCCTAAGCCTAAAGCTGAGGTATTCCAGCCGTAATACACCACTTTTACTGAGAATAGTCTAGCACAATTGCTGCTATATCACAGTTGGTGTCTACTAATGTGCCTTTCTAGGGGATGCCTGTATCAACCGCTTGCTGTATGCCCTTTTTTAAATGTTGCCAGCTCTGTCTCTGTACTTCATAGCCAGCTCACCACACAAAACTGTGGTTTTTACATGCTGGGACGCCCGCACATGCGCAGAAGCGCTGCGGCGCACACAGAGCGTCATCCCCCAGGCTCCGCCCCCTTTCCTGGCTCACCTCTATATCTAGAGGCGCGTGCACGTGCACGCGCGCGGCCACGTGCGCCTTCGGCACTAATTTTGAAAAATGGAGACTAGGGACAAGAGCCAGGGCCCCTCTTTGCCGCAGGCCGGGGGATGGACGAGCATTGCAACATGGCAGAGGAAGCAGTTTCCCATAAGAGAACTCACCATCTGCCTGGACTTGCTCTGCTGAGAAGAAACTAGTCCACATGACAAGAAAACATTCCACAGCGGCCTCTAGTGGACAAACACAGGTACCGCAGTCTAATATCTTAAATATATAAAAAAAAAAAATTTTTTTTTTTTTTCTTGACCACCATTAAAAATTATTACATTTTTTTAGTAGTTACAGGCATGCACAGAATTTTGCGGGAATACCATTAGGTAACAGACAGAAAGACAAATTAGGCTTGGGGGTCCCCCAATAGAACCAAGTTCCTGGGGGCCCCCACTTACCTGTTCCCCGCCGCAGGACTTTGTTTGGTCCACAAAAGCCCAAACTTCACCTATCACGGCAGGCATTGTAATCAAACCTTCAGGGACCGGGTTCCCAAGGATTCCACTCCCCTGGACCTGTATAGCACCCTGCACAGAAAACATCTTGGTCGTGGGTATGACCAGAGCTCTGGATCCCAGGGTCCAGCTCTCCTAAGAGAAGCATTACAGGCAAAACCTTGCTCTTCTCTGCAAGGCCCGGGTACCGACCGTTTAGCTATGAAGCTTTTTTGGTCGGATCCGGAATAGCTTACTGAGGCCCAAAAGAACCTGTACGCAAGCTCAGTGAAAAACACATGTTTCTTCTTGGCCAACACCTTAGACACTGGCAAAAAACTGAGGTGCTCCCGGATGGGAGGGGCTTATATAGGGGAGGGTACTTCCGGTTTTGGAAGTTGCCAGTGCCAGCACCTGACGGTATCTATATAACCCATTAGTAATGACTATGTCGCTCTGTGTCCCGTGATGTACGAGAAAGAAAATAATATCCCATTTGTTCCAAAATCTAGACCCCTGAACATTACCACCGTGAATGGACAACCCTTGGGAGATGGCATTGTAAAATTTGAGACTATAACAATCACCCTTCAGGTAGGCGTACTCCACAAAGAGGAAGTTGTCTTGTCTCTTATTGATTCTCCACTTCTGCCTGTTATCCTTGGTTACCCATGGTTACAACAACATAACCCTTCTTTTGATTGGGAAAATGGAGAACTAACCTCTTGGGGGTCGTTCTGTCATTCAAACTGTTTGTCTCAACCCAAAAGACTTCCTGCTTGTATGTTGGCTTCCGTGGCCGTCCCACCTACCTTGCCTCATGAATACCATGCGTTTGCAGACGTATTTTGCAAGAAAAAGGCAGAGGTTTTACCTCCACATCGTTCTTTTGACTGTGCAATTAAATTGATTCCTGGAGCACCTCTTCCCAAAGGAAGGACCTATCCCCTGTCTTTGCCTGAACAAAAATCCATGGAGGAATACGTAAAAGACAACTTGGAAAGAGGTTTTATCCGACCCTCTTCTTCTCCAGTAGGGGCAGGTTTTTTCTTTGTTGAAAAAAAAGATGGGGGTCTTCGACCATGCATAGACTATCGAGGGTTAAATCAAATCACTGTAAAAGACTCCTACCCTTTGCCTCTCATTCTTGAACTGTTTGATGTACTTAAGGGGGCTGTTATCTTCTCCAAGCTAGACCTACGAGGGGCTTATAATCTAATTCGAATTAAAGACGGGGACGAGTGGAAGACAGCATTCAACACTCGTAATGGACATTTTGAATATCTGGTTATGCCATTTGGGTTGTGTAACGCCCCTGCTGTCTTCCAACGTTTCATGAATGAAATTTTTCATGATTTCAGCAACAGTTTTGTGATCATCTACTTGGACGACATTTCAATCTTTTCCAAGACTCATCTAGAGCACATCTCGCATGTAAAGCAGGTATTGCAACGACTGAGAGAAAACCATCTTTACGCGAAGATTGAGAAATGCAGTTTCCATCAAAGCCGTATTCCTTTCCTTGGATACATTATAAGTGCTGCCGGTTTCCAAATGGACCCTCAAAAACTTTCCGCTGTCTTGCAATGGCCCCAACCGACCACTTTAAGAGGGCTCCAAAGCTTTCTAGGGTTCGCAAATTACTACAGACGCTTCATCAAAGGTTTTGCCTCCATTGCGGTCCCCCTTACTGTTATGACTAAGAAAGGTACAAATTCCAAGGTATGGTCCTCAGAAGCAGAATTGGCTTTCCAGCAATTAAAAGACATGTTCAGCAAAGCTCCAATTCTTCAGCATCCAAATCCCGATCTCCAGTACATAGTTGAGGTTGATGCCTCTGAGGTAGGAGCAGGTGCCGTGCTCTCCCAGAGACAGCCTAAGTCTGGTAGAATCCATCCAGTAGCATTTTTTTCTAGAAAGTTTTCTCCAGCGGAGATGAATTACGATGTTGGGAATCGAGAACTACTGGCCATCAAATTGGCATTGTCTGAATGGCGACATCTTCTGGAAGGGGCTCCCAAACCTTTTTCTATCCTCACTGACCATAAAAACCTACTGTACCTTCAGACTGCAAGACGTTTGAACTAACGTCAGGCTCGATGGGCTCTGTTTTTCTCCCGTTTTAATTTTGTTCTTTCTTATGTTCCTGGGCATAAAAACAAGAAAGCCGATGCTCTTTCCAGACAGTTTGCTACCTCTGAAGAAGACCAACCTACCGAGCAGTATATAATCCCACCTCACAAAATTGTCGCACAGATCTCTACGGCTCTTTCCCAACAGTTACAAGAAACCCAGAATTGTGTTCCCCAAGGCTTGAAGATACCACCAGGTCGCCTGTTCGTAGCCCCTAGCCTCAGAAAACCTGTACTCCTCTGGGCACATGATGGTGTTTTATCTGGTCATCCTGGTGTCACCATCACTCTTAAGACCTTGCAGCGTCATGTCTGGTGGCCTCATATGAAAAGGGATGTTGCTGACTATGTGGCTGCCTGCCCAACTTGTGCTGCTAATAAAGTACCCCGTACATTGCCTACTGGACTGTTACAACCACTTTCAGCACCTCGTCAGCCTTGGACCCATTTGACTATGGACTTCATTACAGACTTACCCAAGTCCGAGGGCATGACTGCTATATGGGTCATAGTGGATCGCTTTTCAAAAATGTCTCATTTTGTGCCGCTCCCGGGATTACCTACAGCGGAAGCACTGTCTACTCTCTTCCTTTGCCATATTGTGAGATATCATGGCATACCTACCAATGTCGTCTCAGACCGCGGATCCCAGTTTGAGTAACGCTTTCACTCTCTACCTCACATCACCCTCAAACAGATGGTCAAACCGAACGCATGAACCAGACCCTAGAAACCTATCTTCGACATTATGTCAATGCCTTACACTCCAACTGGTCTGAGTATTTGCCTTTAGCTGAGTTCGCCATTAATTCCCGTTGGCACAGTGCTCTTCATACCACACCATTCTACGCAGCCCTAGGCTATCACCCTCAGACTTTTCCCCTACTTCAGCCTTCTTCTGGTGTACCAGCAGCAGATCAGCGGGTTAAAAATATTCTGCTACATTGGAAAAAGATTTGCTTATTACTACGGAAGTCAGCAGGCAAGTATGCACTTTTTTCCAACAAACGAAGACGCCATATACCTCCATATGTGGTGGGGGACAGAGTTTGGCTATCAACCAAATATGTGAGACTGAAACAACCTTCTACCAAATTGGGCCCTCGATTCATTGGTCCTTACAGAATTATTGCTCGAGTCGGGCCAGTCTCCTATCGGTTGAAATTACCCTCCTCTCTCCGAATTCATCCTGTGTTCCACGTTTCCCTCCTCAAAAAAGCAATTTTCAATCGCTACTCCAGAACGCAACAGCTACCTCCTCCTGTTCTTGTTGATGGACAAAATGAGTTTGAAGTCTCCAAGATTCTTGATTCTAGAAGACAGGGTCGTGGCCTTCGGTATCTGGTTCATTGGAAGGGATATCCTGTCACAGACCGTTCCTGGGTTCCAGCCAAAGATCTGCATGCCCCTTCTCTTATTCGAGACTTCCATGCCTCCTTTCCCACTAAGCCCCACTAGGCCCCCGGAGGGGTCCACTGGGGAGGGGGCCCTGTCATGTACCTGGGTGTATTTGAACCGGGATCTTCCTGGTCCCAAAGCTGCAGCCTTACCTGTTGCGCTACTGAGCAGATCTGGACTTTTGGAAATGTCCTCTCAGTGTTAAACATTACCATGGACTCACTAGCCCCACCTGCTGCCAGCTGTGGACAATTTTCAATCAAAGCAGCCCTTAAAAAGGAAGTGATGCTATCTCTCAGCGCCCGTTTGTGTGGAATAGCTCCCTGGGTGTTGTGACTGCTTTTTGATCCTGATTTTCGTGTTGAACTTCTGCCTGAATTCCTGACTACTCTCCAGCCTGCTGATTTTGTACTTCACTGCCAGCTCGTGTATGACCTTTGCCTGCCTGACCACTCTCTGGATTTCGATCGTGTACCATTTTGCCTGATCTGTTGCCAACCTAATCTGCCTGACTACGTTTTCGCCTGAATCCTCAGCACACAAGTTCCACTTCGGACACTACCTATCACAGGTACCTTACAGTTTTTTACAGCTTAAAAACGCCTGTCCATGTTATTGTATAATTAAAAAAAAACAAAAAAGCTTAAAAACGCAATCGCTGCGTTTTTGCGTGTTTTTGCAACCGCATTATCACGAGAATTAACCCGAAAACATGCCCAGGTGTTTTCTACCATTCCAGATCCTGAATTAGATACAGGAACACACAGGCTGGTACCTGGAGACTGGGTACTAGTGAAAAAATTTGTGAGAAAACATTCCCTTGAACCCAGATATGATGGTCCCTTCCAGGAGCTGCTGACCACAACCACATCTGTCAAGTTGGCTGGGAAGAACACTTGGATCCACGCCTCCCACTGCAAGAAAGTCCCAAACCCAGAGGACAAGACACTGTCTGCACCATGATATCTTAATTGTATATTCTTTTCCTGTTAAATCTGGTGAGGGCCCAACAGGTGACTATCACTAAGAAAGGGGGCATCACCCAGGTGGCTATCACTAAGATGGGGGACCTCACACAATTTTGGTACAACTCATCCAACACCCTTTAGCCACCTTCACCTTTGATTACTGTAACATAATTGATTGTCCCTCAGGTGCATGGCAGTGCCATTGGTACTGTAACGTCTAATATATATGTATCACAGACAACCATTGGGGGGGGGGGGAAACTGCGATTACTGGGGATCGGTAGGATGGAACACAGGAACAGATTGGGGGTATAAACCACAGAGTGCAATGGAAAGGACAGACAAAATGGAAAATCTTTGATTAGCAGAATGACTATATGGAAATCCGGTACATGTTTGGTTACAGGAAAAACAAGACATAGTATGGAGCTGACCCTGACCATACAGAACCCCAGTCCCAGAGATGCAGGCGTTTATATACTGGGAACCTGGGTAACTTGGAACACGGCAGGAGCAGGAGGAGGAAAATTAGGAAAATTCCAGTTAAAAGATATGTACAACTCCACTGAATGGCAGCTGTTTCAGAAACAAACTGATCCAGCTAATCCTCTTATTCCCAAAGTCTGCATCCTAGACAATATGGTAGCGATGGCAAATCCCACCTTTGAGGACACCATGGCTAGAGACTGGTTTCTCTGACACCAATTTGTGGCTAGAATGGATGAAGTACAGCGCAGACAAACACAATAAGATCAACTGCTAGGTTTGTGGTAGTGCTAGGCCACACCTGGGTACTGTTCCACTGTCAATCCCTGAAGAAAAGTGAGGAGTGCTTCCTTAGCCTGTTCACTAATACAACAACAAACCACTCTTCATGTGAAGAGTGGAAAAATTACTACCCCATAGTTACCAAAACCCCAAAGCCAAGCGAAGGCATTACCATTTACCCAGGAAACTATACCTGTCACTCAAATTATCAAGGAAAGGAGAGGTTCCTGGGTAATTTCACAGAAGTTTACTGCTCTACCTACAGTAATGTTCCGGGAAGGCAGGTACAGAACCAGGTCCAGTCCCTCGGCGATGTGTACTGGATCTGTGGGGATTTGAAAATTAGGACAAGGCTAGAAGGGAACTGGAACGGAGAGTGTACCCTGGCAAAGGTCATTATGCCCCTCCACATCCTTCTATACAACCCATCTACCCCACACCCTGAACCGTCACCCAACCATAGGAGAAAGAGGAGTCCTTCGAGGGAAGCTTTGACCCACATGTGTATATAAATGCCATAAGGGTCCCAAGGGGGGTCCCAGATGAGTTTAAAGCCCGAGACCAAGTAAAGGCAGGTTTCAAGTCCCTGATTCCCATAATCACTGTCAACAAAAATGTAGACTGGATAAATTACATAAGAAAAACAGGGGAAGTGCAGCGCTAATTACGTGATAAGTATGAATAAACAATCACAAAAAAACAATTAGTGAAAACAATGTGCAAAAAATTGAATAAGACTCGAACCAATAGGCAATATGTGAAAAAATATATAGAAAAAATGAAAAAAAAGGAAAAACTAATGTAGAGTCCAATGTGACACAGCACAGTCCGTGAAGGGTTAAAAACAAGGGCAAGTCCGTGCAAAACAAGTGATAAATTATTGGGTAAAAGTTCTAGGTGTAGTGAAGTCTCCAAAATAAACCAGGATAACATCAGGAAAGTGATGATTGATACCAGTCTTCCCAAGAATCCCATGATCATTTCAGGTGTGACACCCAAGTGAATAATATTCTGCTTACCAGATGGCCGTGACTGTGATGAACAGTCTCACCTAGCTCAGGGAATAAGGTTTCCCCACAACCTGTGAGTCTCCGTAGCGATGATTGCTATCCAAAGTCGCTCATATAAAAAAGATAAAAGCTCCTCTGCCGCCAGATCCAGCAATGTCTCCTAGGGAGACATTGCTGGATCTGGCGGCAGAGGGGACATTGCTGGATCTGGCGGCAGAGGGGACATTGCTGGATCTGGCGGCAGAGGAGCTTTTATCTTTTTTATATGAGCGACTTTGGATAGCAATCATCGCTATGGAGACTCACAGGTTGTGGGGAAACCTTATTGCCTGAGGTATGTCAGACATTCTGGTAAGCAGAATATTATTCACTTGGGTGTCACACCTGAAATTATCACGGGATTCTTGGGAAGACTGGTATCAATCATCACTTTCCTGATATTATCCTGGTTTATTTTGGAGACTTCACTACACCTAGAACTTTTACCCAATAATTTATCACTTGTTTTGCACGGACTTGCCTTCGTATTTAACCCTTCACGGACTGTGCTGTGTCACATTGGACTCTACATTAGTTTTTCCTTTTTTTCATTAATTTTTTCTATCTATTTTTTCACATATTGCCTATTGGTTCGAACCTTATAAAATTTTTTGCACATTGTTTTCACTAATTGTTTTTTTGTGATTGTTTATTCATACTTATCACGTAATTAGCACTGCACTTCCCCTGTTTTTCTTTTGCCATTTTTACATTTTTTTGTACTGAACTTAAAGTGCTAGCTGCTCCTTCACATTTATTAAGGTTTAATTAATATTTTTTTCATCTAGCGCAGTGTTAGCATTAGGGCTTCTTTGTTTACTGTATAATCTACATATATTACAACCAGCAGCGGTTTGTGAATTACACCAGAGATGCCCTACAGGGGATTGCTGACCAATTAGCCCCCACATCTTACATGACATTTCAGAACAGGATGGCCTTGGACATGATTTAGCAGAAAAGGGGGGTGTTTGTAAAATGATAGGAGGTACAGGGACGTGCTGTACATACATCCCTGACAACACTGGTCCAAATGGTAAGGTCACCCTGGCCATCAAAATGTTGGAAAGCCTATCAGTAGAGCTAAAGAAGAATTCAGGTATCTCGGACCCATGGGACCAAAATTTTAGCTGGATGAGCGGGTGGAAAAAGATTTTAGTCCAAATAGGTATAGCTGTTCTGATTAATTTGATCGTCCTTGCGCTGTTAGTTTGTTGCATTTTACCTTGTCTGAGGAAGTTAGAGGAAAAAACTGTGGAAAATAGCACCCCAACCTTCCTGAATCAAGGAGGAGATTTTTATGGGGCAGATGAAAAACATTACACTCCATTGCAGTCCCTCCCTGTAAAGTACAATGCCATTAAGGACAGGTGAGCTAGGATGATTAGAGACAGTTGAAAATAGTAATTTCAATGGGGGACTGTGATGGATCAGGTAAAATGCCCATTTTCTATGCTCTTTTTCTACACTACAAAGTCTATATTTTTGTATATCAAACTGCTTTTATATTCATTGCTTAAAATGGCCGCTAGCAGCACCTCATATGCATAGAATGCATAAAGGTAAAAAAACAAGTTCAGCCTTTAGAATCACTTTAATTATTCTCTGAGACATTGACACCAGACTTGTTCATTTCTTGCAAAGGCAGCTCAGTTCCTATTGATGCAGATACACCAGTACCGAGAAAGGGTCGTCCAGGGCAAGGATCTGAAACTGCGCCCCCCTCCACTGTTACTACATGCCATAGAATGGGTGAACCACCTTGTGTTATTCTTTGTCCTCTTACTTCACTGCGCCTGGGGCAGCCACCCCTCCTGCCCATTCCTTAGACACACCTCCAGATCTACATCCCCTAAAAGCCATTTCCCTATACATTGTGGGGGCAGGCTCTTGGGAGTAGAGGCAAGTAGAGGAAATCAATGTATGCCTCTGGGCAGGGGTGGAGAAGGGCATGGATGAGCGAAGATCTGTTGTTCAGCAGGACAGAACAAGGGGAGGGCTGACTATGGATTTCAGTGTTGTCCGCCCAAACAAGATTATTATTATTATTGTTGTTTTTTAGGTACTTATATAGCGCCGTCAATTTACGCAGCGCTTTACATATATATTGTACATTCACATCGGTCCCTACCCTCAAGGAGCTTACAATCTAAAGTCCCTAACTCACATTCACATACTAGGGCCAATTTTAGACAGAAGCCAATTAACCTACCAGCATGTCTTTGGAGTGTGGGAGGAAACCGGAGCACCCGGAGGAAACCCACGCAGACACAGGGAGAACATGCAAACTCCAGGCAGGTAGTGTCGTAGTTGGGATTTGAACCAGCGACCCTTTTTACTGCTAGGCGAGAGTGCTACCCACTACACCACTGTGTTAAGAGCTCACTGGATTTCTGGCAGATCAACTGGTATTTTTCTGTACTGGAAGCATTTATATGGGACAAAACCTGGGGACATGTAATGCAGAGATTTTTTTTTTTATTGCTTAGCATACACTTTAAACATGACTGGAAAATACGATGACTGTTCCTACCTTCATCATCCATATTATTAATGTCAATGCTATCCAGCAAAACTGATGCTGCCTGATGCATACACGCTCCTAAAACAGAACAGAAAAGAAACAAAAATTTGTATTTTTTTATTTTGCCCCTTTACCTTCAATCTCTGACAGATTTCCCTACTTTTTTTCCTATATATCTGATAAATTTCCCAATGTCACATGTCCTGGAGGCGAGACAGCTATTGATCTTTCGAGAGGCCCCCCCAAATCATTCATTCATGACCATCAAGCTGCCAATTCTAAAATCTACGATATTGGTTTGGAATTCTATGCAATAAGGCGAAAAACCTTATGTAGTGCAGCTCCTCCTCAGAGTCCCCCCTTTTACTTACATGAACCCGGTCTTTTCCGCGACGGGGATGAGCACAGCAGCTGTCTCAGGTCCTCATTGGATAGATTTACAGCAGCAGGAGCAGCGCGCCCGCACGAGTGCCCCCAAGGAATGTGCTTCTCCGTGGGGGCACTCCAGAAGAGGAGGAGCCAGGAGTGTCGTGGAGGGACCCCAGAAGAGGAAGATCGGGGCCACTCTGTGCAAAACCAACGGCACAGAGGAGGTAAGTATGACATGTTTGTTATTTTTTTTTAACAAGAAGACATGTTTGTTATTTTAACCGCTTGAGGACCGCCGCACGATGTACGTCGGCAGAATGGCACGGCTGGGCACATGGACGTACAGGTACGTCCCCTTTAAGAACCCAGCTGTGGATAGCGAGCGCGCCGGTCCTCTTCTCCGTGACCATCCCCTATTTTGTAAACGCTATAACTTTTGCGCAAACCAATCAATAAACGCTTATTTATTTTTTTGACCAAAAATATGTAGAAGAATACGTATCGGCCTAAACTGAGGAAAAAATAAATTGTTTTTTATATATTTTTGGGGGATATTTATTACAGCAAAAAGTAAAAAATATTGAATTTTTTCCAAAATTGTCGCTCTATTTTTGTTTATAGCGCAAAAAATAAAAACCGCAGAGGTGATCAAATACCACCAAAAGAAATCTCTATTTGTGGGAAAAAAAGGACGCCAATTTTGTTTGGGAGCCACGTCGCAAGGCCCCGCAATTGTCAGTTAAAGCGACGCAGTGCAGAATCGCAAAAAGGGGCCTGGTCCTTATGCTGCATATTGGTCCGGGGCTTAAGTGGTTAAAGAAAACAAAAAACAAACCTTTACAACCCCTTTATCCCCCTATCTTACTACAGCATAGCTAGTCAAACTCCAGTCATGAAGGCCTTTCGCTTATGCTGCGCCTGCCTGCAGCTCTTGGCCTGTGGCTTTTTATAAATAAGAATCGGCCATCGGTCTTTTGCTCATGAAGGGAATCTCAAAATTCTGCAAATAAGAGCCCTTTTACACTGGGGCGGTGGGGGCATCGGCGGTAAAGCGGCGCTTTACCATAGTTTTTGCAGCGCTATACGGCTGCTAGCGGGGCGCTTTTAACCCCCGCTAACGGCCGAAAAAGGGTTAAAACCGCTAGCAAAACGCCGCTGCAGCGGCGCTTTGCCAGCGGTTCCACGGAGCTGCCCATTGATTTCAATGGGCAGGGGCGCTTTAGGAGTGGTGTATACACTGCTCCTACAGCGCCTTAAAGATGCTGCTAGCAGGACTTTTTTCTAGCGTCCTGCCAGCGCACCGCTTCAGTGTGAAAGCCCTCGGGGCTTTCACACTGGAGTGTGAGGAGTGGCTCTTTCAGGGCGCTTTGCAGGCGCAATTTTTAGCGCTGTAGCGCCTGCAAAGCGCCTCAGTGTGAAAGTGATCTAAAGGTTTTCAGGTCGGAAATATCACAGGGCACCCCGAGCAATGGTGCCAACTTCAAGAACACGTGACTAGCCCCCCCCCCCCTGCAGTATACAATCACTTACCTGGTGATGCATTTTTCTTAGATGACAATCCACCTGTATATTAAAGAAAGGCTTTATCAAGAAGGAAAATCACTTAAAGTGTAATCCAAAATCTATTTTTCAGTAGGTTTGGCATCATGTCTCACTGTATAGTTTCCTATCAAAGCAAATCATTTTTTTGTGAATCTGTTAAACTATTTACAGCACTTCCTGTTGCAGGTTGACAACATTTAGCATTTAGCCACTGTCTCCTAACATAGCTTCCAACTGTCCCTGGTTTGGAGGGACTGTCCCCGATTTGGAGCAATGTCCCTCATTCCTCCTCATCTGTCCCTCATTTTGGTCTGATCTGTATAGATGTATATTAAAATTGCAGACAGTGTTTCCCAGTCCTAAACTTTTCATTTGGTTTTCTAAATTGCTGCATTTTTTCATTCTAAAATCCAATATAAAGGAATGGTAGTGGTAAAAAAAAAGCACTTTTGGCTCCTTGGCAGGAAAAGGCACACCGTGCTATGTGCCTGTACCCTCCTGTGTGAAGAGGTTGAGCGGTGTTAGAACAGGGTCTCCACAGCGAGGTTCTCCAGAGAATGGTTCTCATCTTCACGTACAATAAAGACAAGTCTCTATTTCCCCCAATAACTCCAAGTTCCACACCAGTTGCAACTCCAACGTAGAGTTTATTTACTCAAACACAGTCTCTAGATAGGAAAGGGTGGATGGAGAACAGGACAGCAGAAGGTGTGGAGGAGGTCCAGGCACAAAGGAAGTATTGACTCACTACTTATCTTATTAAGTAGACTTAGCTCATCCGGATAGTCTCCCATATAGTGGATCCTAGCAGCCGGAATGATGCTCGAACCAGATTACACATATCACTGCACAAACTCTGCCACAGATTTGGGGCTTAAGGTCTCTGCCACAGACCTGGCGAACGTTGTTTGTAATGTTAAGCCTCTTTCAGGGAGATGACATCCCTCCAGAGAGTTAACGGGCCCCTTCCTTCACTGTGAATTCCTCACCAGTCCCTCGGAACGGTCCTCCCCCGGCCTCCTCATCTTAGATACGGGTCTCCTCGCAAGGCAGCACCCTGGAATTCCTCGATCCTCTGTGGGCCCCAGCCAAAGGTGCTGGACCCAAGGCCTTTAGTTGCAGCCCCAGGGCTAAAGGTGCCTGGGACTGATTCACTGGACAGGACACACTCCACAGGGGTAGGACCCCCCGGGACAGAACAGAACCCCACTCCTGGGGAAGAAGAGGAACCCCCAACAGGCGGCATCTGCCCCTTTTATGTCCTCTCCCGGCATGCACACCAGGTTGACCACGCCCACCATACCACTGCCGAGAGGGGACATCCAAGGCACAGCACTATACCAGCGGTTCAACCCTAGCCTCCGATGGCAGCGCCATCTACAGGCCACAGGGAACTATACACTAGTATTCCACCTGCGGTATAAAATGGTTTGCAAAGCCCTAACAATCAAGGTGTCAAACATTCCCCTAAATTTAAAAGCCCTGCTACATAAGTTTAAACAATCTTGTTTTTTTTGTACAATTCTCCTTTAAGGGGGCGTGGCAAGGGGTGTGCCCTATGCCTGCATAGTTTTGCTGATAGTTGTCCCTCATTCCCATCTCAAAAAGTTGGGAGGTATGTCCTAATATGGAGCAGCACTGTCAGTCTGTTGTGCGAGTTCCTTCAGTTGGTCATTGATCTGCCTATCTGATGAACCTGATAAGCAGCCCAAAGCCAACTGACATAGGACAAAGCCGGAGATAACGTCCAAATCTTTAATGACACAGATGTTCTGGTGGGGTACAGTCCTTTTTTTTTCCAGAAAATTACTTACAACCCCCAAAGATTATATGAGGGCTGAGGGGTGCAAGTGGCTGGTCTTGCCTAGGGCACAAAATAGTTTAGCACCGGCCCTGCCCTTTTAGAACTTCAGTGCTTACCACAGCCCCCCTGGTTGCAGTTCCTCTGTACCACCCTACCCCCCACTGGTCTCAATGCTCCCTCATCTTCCCTGCTCTCAATGTCCACTGTAATGGTCATGCGTACTGGGCTAATGCATAGCTGTGTGGGTAGCAGCCATTTTGGTCATCCCAGCCATGTTGTCTTGACAAAGGAGCGCGCATGCGCTATTCCAGACCCGCGCATGCTCTGAAACGCATTGTGTTTCTCTTATTCATTCGATCCAGCTGACGTCACATGCTGTTCCATGAGCACACAGTCGCCATCTCCATTCATGGATACAGCCAGCTTCCTCTCCGGTACCTTGCGGCTTTCATAGCCGGGATTTGGGACTTCTCTGGACGCAACAATAGACCCTGGACTATACACCTGACATGGCATTGATCCCACTTCATAGGAGCATCTCTTCATTTACCTTTATGTAAGTGTTGGCTACATATTTATGTCACTATAGTAACCAGTTTACTCAGAGGCACTTTTCTATTTGTTTTTTCTCCATGTTGTCTTGTGAAGGCCACAGTGACCTACCCCCACCTTTTTCTTTAAGTTATACAATACACAAACTGTTAAAGGCGTTGTAAACCCTTGAGGTTTTTCACCATAATGCATTCAGGACAAAAGCAGCAGCCCCCCCCCCCCCCCATTTTTCTTACCTGAACCCGATCTCTCTGGCAACGAGGAGAGCGAGCACAGCCGCCCCAGCCGCTGTCTCGGGTCATATTTGGACAGATTGATAGCAGCAGGAGCCATTGGCCAATCTGAAAAAATCAATTTGTAATCGGCCGAAAAGAGAAAACTCCCGATTGGTTGCCGAGAAGGAGGAAACGGAAGCCAGAGCCGTCACCCGTGGATAGCAGGGAAAGGGAGAGCCACGCCGCCGAGTGCCCGGGAGAAGCGCCGCCGATAGGGTAAGTGCCCCAGACACGCCGGCCGACTGGGAGGGTGGTACTGTATGTCGTCCCCCCAAAGAAAATTACCACCGGCCGCCACTGGAGTGCGCCCTTGGAAAGCAGGTCTCTGTGGGGGCACTTGATGCATGGAGGAGCCAGGAGCGCCGCTGGGGGACCGGGGCCACTATGCAATACCCTTGTTTGTTATTTAAAAAAAAAAAAAAAAGAAAAAAAATCGAACCTTTACAACTCCTTTAACCACTTGGCCTCCGCACTGTAGCCGAATGATGGCCACAGCGCGGACCCCAATTGCCGGGAGGCCGTCAATAGACGTCCTCCCCTTTGCACGAGCCCCGCGCGCCCCCTGTTATCACTGAGACTTGGGTGATCACAGATCCGAGTAAGGGGTCAGTCCCGGCCCCTCACCACGTGATCGGCTGTCAGCCAATGACAGCTGATCACGTGATGTAAGCAAAGCTCGGAAATCTGTTTTTTTTTCTCCTCATGCTGACAGTGTGAGGAGAAAAAAAAGCCGATCACCGGCTCTTGTGAAAGGGACATCGGTCCCCAGTGAAAGAGGCACATCAGCCTCATTAGTGCCCACCAGTACCACCTGCCAGTGCCCACAGTGACCACCAGTGCAACAAAGTGCCATCTATCAGTGCCCATCACTGCCACCTATCAATGCCCACCAGTGGTGTCAGTCAGTGCCTCATCAGTGCCACCTAGCAGTGCTGCCTATCAGTCTCACCTACCAGTGCTGATCAGTGCCTGTCATTGCCACCCATCAGTGCCCATCACTGCCACCTATCAGTGCCCATCACTGCCAACCAGTGCCACCTATCAATGCCCTTCAGTGCCACCCATCAGTGCCCACCAATGCCGCTTCTCAGTGCCCACCAGTGCCGCCTCTCAGTGCCGCCCATCAGTGCACCCAATCAGCGTACATCAATGAAGGCGAAAAATTACCCGTTTGCAAAATTTTATAACAAAATATAAAACGGTTTTGTATTTAAAAAAAAAAAAAAAAAAAAAAAAAACGCAGAGGTGATCTATTACCACCAAAAGAAAGCTCTATTTGTGCGAAAAAAATGATAAAAATTTCTATTGGGTACAGTATCGTATGACCACGCAATTGTCATTCAAAGAGTGAGAGCGCTGAAAGCTGAAAATTGGTCTGGGCAGGAGGGGGGTTTAAGTGCCCAGTAAGCAAGTGGTTAACTGAGACCTTTATCAATCCAGTGATCAGACACCCAGACTTTTCCCATTACCAAATCAACAATTTAAGGCTGGAAACCCTAATAAATCTGTCACCCTCTCAATCCAGAGAACCAATAGACACCTGTCGTAAATAGCTCAATCCACATAAAGTGCAGACAGTTTAGCAGTTATAGCTCTAAAACTTCAGCATGTTTTAGAACTTCCAAAATAATAATAGCAAAGCCATAATATGGACATATTTAATTTCCCCAGATAATTTGTAACGTTTCAAGACCAGACACCCCTATGTCAGATCGTATGGGGAATCCACTAGACATGTGCAATTAGTTTCATTACTAATTAGTTTTTTATTTTCAATATTTCTTCTAATCTTCTTTTTCTTTATAGGCATTTTCAATAAAATGAACAAAGCATTAATCAAGTCAGTTGTTCCATGAATTTCGACAAATTTGTAATTCGGAAACATCCGCATTAACGAAAACCCGTTTAACAATTTTTTTCTAATCTTTGTAAATTTTAAATTCCGAAAATCTGAAAAAACCAACTATTAAATTATAGGTATTGGAATTTCTTTACAAATTTGGCTGTTAGTGAACGTAACGAATACGAATTCATCCAAAGTTATGAATTATCCAAAATGACGAATGCCGCATCTAAACAAATGGAACTTAAATTAATAATAATAAATAACAAGGATAAAAACTTTTTATTATTATTATTTATTATTAATTCATTCTATTCCATTTGTTTAGATGCGGCATTCATTATTTCGGATAAATTTGAAAGGAAATTCTAATACCAACAATTTAATAGTTAGTTATTATTACGAATTTTTGGATTTTCGTTCTTAATTTCGGATTTTCTAATTTCCGAATTGCGATCATAACGAATGAACCGAAAAAAAAAAGAAAAAAAAAGAAGAAAATGAATAAAAGGAAAAACATTTTTTTTCTGGCAGTGCACATGTCTAGGAACCACTGGCACCCCTTATTCCTCCTAGGTAAAATAGACATGGGTGGCACAGTGGTGTAGTGGATAGCACTTTCGCCTAGGGTTACTGGTTCGAATCTCAACCACGACAATACCTGCCTGCAGTTTGCATGTTCTCCCTGAGCCTGCGTGGGTTTCCTTCCACACTCCAAAGACATGCTGGTAGGTTAATTTATTTTTAATTCTAATTTGTCTCTAGTATGTGTATGTATGAATGTCAGTTAGGGACCTTAGGGCTCTTTCACACGGAGGGTCCGTTCAGGTCCGCCTGTCAGTTTTTTAGGCGGACCTGAACGGATGCTCCATGTACCCCTATGGAGCCACGGATGTCAGCGGTGACATGTCCGCTGACATCCGACCAGCTCCGATCCGCCTAAGTGTGTCGGGGGAAAACCCTATTTTTACATCCGTCTGGCGGATCGGATCGGATGACAATGGACTCTACGGTCCATCGTCATCCGATCCCCCATAGGGGAGAGCGGCGCTCTGACAGGGCGGTCCCTGCACAGTGTGCGGGGACCGCCCAGTCATCCGCCGGCTCAGCAGGGATCAACGGAGCGATCCCCGCTGAGCAAGCGGAGGTTCACGGGGCGGATCATGACTGATCCGTCCCGTGTGAAAGGGGCCTTAGAGTGTAAGCTCCTTGAGGGTAGGGACTGATGTGAATGTACAATGTATATGTAAAGCGCTGCGTAAATTGACGGCGCTATATAAGTACCTGAAATAAATAAATGTTTATATTTGTTTTGAAGCAAAATTTCACGCAGGATAATAATCTGCTCGTTCTCAAACTGTAAATTGGAGATATTCCGAGATATGAACATTTATCGGAAATTGTATATGAGACATGGTCATGAACAGCGGTGGCCCGTCCATACGGGGTGCCGCCCCCCCCCCCCAATCCATGCGCTCGACCCCAAATATACATGCAGGGCACCGGATGCATGGACACCAGGCTTATCGCTCGGAAGCTGTTCAACCCAAGTACATTGCGCAAGTATATCCTTTGATAACGTCTTGTGGGGACGAAACGCATCAGTGATAGAGGGTGGTGACGTCAGATTCGTCTCAAGCGTGAGCAGAAAATAAAAAGCCGATCACTGGCTTCTGTCAAAGGGATAGTGGTCCCGAACAGTGAGAGACACCGTCGCCTCATCTGTGCACACCAGTGCCGACGATCAATGTCTACCAGTGCCAAATATCAATGCCCATCAGTGCCACCCAGCAGTGCCACCCATCAGTTTCACCTTTCCGTGCCCATCAGTGTCAACTAGCACTTAGTGCCCATTAGTGCTGTCTATCAGTGCCCACCAGTGCCACCTATCAGTGTCCATCAGTGCAGCCTATCAGTGCCCATCAATGAAGGGGAAAAATTACCTGTTTGCAAAATGTTATAACAGGCTATAAAACGTTTTTCAAAATGAATCGGTCTTTTTAAGTTTTTTTGCAAAAAATAAAAAACCCATCAGTGATTAAATACCACCAAAAGAAAGCTCTATTTGTGGGTAAAAAAATTATAAAAATTTCATTTGGGTACAGTGTTGCATGACCGCGCAATTGTCATTCAAAGAGTGACAGCGCTGAAAGCTGAAAATTGGCCTGGGCAGGAATGGGGTTGAAGTGCCCAGTAAGCAAGTGGTTATTAAACGGCATTACGCTATATACTCTTTTCCTGTTTTGCCATTCAATTTTTATATGAGCAAATCCCGACCTGCAAACAAGGAGCCACGTTGGAGGACTACAAAGCCCAGCATCTGAGTCGATTTCAAAGTGCAAAAGACTTCTGTTATGGGAGTCTATGGCAGCTGGTGAGTGAGTGGGCACATAGGAGGGGAGGAGCACGGATCGCACCAAACTAGGCTTACAGTATTTTGGCACTACAGCACTTTAGCGAGTGACGATGGAACTTATAGGCTCGGTTCACACTGAGGCGACCTGTCAGGTGATTTAGCCGCCTGACAATTCACGCTCCATTCAGTGCAATGGAACCGTTCTAATCGGAGCGACTCAAGTCGCTACGACTTAGAAAGGTTCCTGTAGCAACTTGCATTGACTTCCATTACAGAAGTCGTTTGCAAGCTGCGCTGAAGTCACGCTCTAAGGGGGCTTTAGAACCCTTTCACACTTGGGCGTTTTTTTATGGCGCTTTTTTACACCGCTCCTAAAGCGCCCCTTCCCATTGAGGCGCTTTTTTTAACGCCAAAGCGCTTGAAAAACGCCCCAGTGTGAAATGGGTCTTAGAGTCGGGGCGACTTTGAAGCCGCCCCAGTGTGAACCTGAGACTAATCTCAGGAGAAGATCACCAATAATGATGGACTGTTTGGACATTCGATTAATTGAAGATAGGAGTTTAATTATTTGTTTATGAAACTATTTTGATATGTATTGACACTAGCAATTTATTTTAATCAGGTTTAATAGTAGGAGCGCTCTTTACACATAGGCACAGAATTCCCAGAGTGTCAATGGTTTTCTAGAGAGACAACACAGCAGAATCAGCAACCACTAAAAAAAAAAAAGAAAAAAATATGGCACTTACGGATTCTGCCCATCTGAGGCATTGCCATGGGAGCAGCACAAGCCATCATTCTATGTCCTCCGCTGAATCCTGAGCCCATCATCATGAATGCTGTAAGAGAAGACAGATGAGGAGTGATAAGCACCATTATACAGACTCTCTACAGGATACTTGTGGATTCCTCACCATGACATGTGACTGTGGTCATTAGGGCTTTAGAGAATTTAAAGTGTGTCTTAAATTTCACTTAGTGGTCCCACAAATAACATTGTTGTATCACTTTTAGCTCTACATATTTACTTGTCCTTGAATTTTTGTCACATTCTTGTGTAGCTGCTTTCTTTCTGAGATAGCACAATAATCAATTCCATTCACAAATAACATACATATATATATCAAAGCAGCGCTATAGATCTAACAAGTACTGTGCAAAAAAAAAAAATTGCAATACGAGGCAGTAAATAAAGTGCAAAAGGTGAAATATAAAACTTCAAACGATAAAAGTGCAATATGGGACAGCAAATATTTAAACATGCGTTTTCCATAATTGAACAGCAAATAAAGTGCCAAGAAGTGCAATATGAAACAGGATTCAATAAATTGCGGGTATATATCCAACACTAAGCCCTGGTTCACATTGCTGCTACTTTGAAATCACACTACTTCACTTGAAGTACCGCAATTCCAAAGTAGCAAGGTCAGCGTGATTTCAGCTGCTACTTGATAGACATCTGTGTGGCTTATACACAGATGTCGATTGAAGTCGCACCTGAAATCGGCAAAAGTAGTGCAGGAACTACTTTTGCAAATCGGTGCGGCGCTGCAAAAAATCGGTGTCGCACCGATTGGAACAGTGCCATTGCCTCCAATAGGCTGCGACTTGTTATGTGATTTGATCTCTCAAATCGCTCCAATGTGAACCTAGGCTTAAAGCGGTTGTATACCCCTTTTTCAAAATTTTACCTACAGGTAAACCCCTAATAAGGCTTACCTGTAGGTAAAATGAATATCTCTTAAACCTGTACGGTTTAGAAGATATTCCTCTTGCATGCAGCCTGCTGACTTCATCGGCGCATGCGCTCTGAAGGTCCGGCGGACGCTGTCGGAAAATCAGAGCTCCGTGCCGGAAATTAGACTCCTGCGCGCATTCTCCGGAGTGACGTCATCGCGCCACCGGATACTCACAGCTGCAAACCCGGAAGACACGCAGAGGGGAAAATGTCAGCTCCCTCGGCGGTGACCAGGAGGCGATGCCGACACTTTGATGTAAGGTAAGTATTTCATAATGAGCTAGTATGCGGTACATACTAGCTCATTATGCCTTTGCCTTACAGGTTTTTTTTTGTTTTTTTTTGCGGGTATACAACCGATTTAACCGTGCATAAATGGTAACAACTAATGTGCAAACAAACACAGTGCATATATAAAATGTCCTTATGTCATAAAAAATAATTAAGAAAAGAAGAAATAGTGACGTCTATAGTGAGAATAGAGAGCGTTAGCAGGTGTTCTTCCAACTCGGGTGTAAAGAGATCTCCACCACCTGCTAGGAATAATCATCACGCCTCTTACCAGAGAAGATGGGCCACAGATTATAATGGCCAAAAGCACATAAGAGGTTATCACAGGCTAGGCGATCAGCAAGGAAATCGATGGTCATCACTCCACAGTCAATCCCAATGGAATGGCAGGAAAGAAATACAAATTTCCATCATGAAGTCCATAATAAACATCAAAGTTTATTGAAAGCTTACGGGGCTCACTGACAAGCTTCACAGCAGGCTGATCAAAGCAAAGCAGAGAGCACTAGATGGTTAATGCAGATGGGCGCTGAGAGTAGCCACGACCCTATGCGTTTCGTCAGCAGTAACGTCTTCTGGGGGGGATGGGCCACACACACACACACACAGCATCCCTCTGTCACACTCTAAATATACTCAGCCTGATCATTTTCCTTGCTGTGATAATAGGGCTGGGGAAAAAAAAACGATTTTAATCTTGAATCGAGTTTGGAGTTCAAATCGATTCAGATTTGAAGAAAATCGATTTTTTTTAATTTATTTTTTTTAATTTATTTATTTATTTTTTTAAAAAAATTTTTCCTTCCGAGTTTCCGTAGCAGGGCTGCAAGGGGCTTTTTCCGGAATGGCACTGGGAAAATGACATCTACTCGCTGCAGCCGCCGCGAGTAGATGTAATGTAACACTAACTAACCGCAAGCCGCCGTCTGCCTACCTGATCAGTGTGTCATGCAGACAGACGGCGGCCATTGCAGTGTTCAAAAGCCGCACCTCCCGAGTCCTCGTCGTCTTTGATAGGCGGAACACTCAATTTCACAGCAGGCAGTGTTCAGCCTATCACGGACATCTTCTCATCCTCGTCTGTGTTATGAGAATGAGAGGATGTTCATGATAGGCGGAACACTGAATGCTGGGAAATTGAGTGTTCCGCCTATTACAGACGAGGAGGAGGCGCGGCTTTTGAATACTGGAATGGCCGCCGGTGTAGCAGTAAAACTCGTAACCCACGAAAATCTGCATCAGGTACGGGCACAGTGAAGCATGGGCACAGTGAAGCACGGGCACAGTGAGACACGGGCACAGTTCAATTCAACTAAGAGTAACCTCAGGATTTTTTGTTGTTTTATTAGCTAAATCTAAATACAGTATTAATAATTTGGATGTTTAACAATCTTTGTTGCACACTGACTTTGCCTTTGCAATTGTGTTTGTTGATGCACTTTAAATAACATAATAAAAAAAAAAAAAAAAATCGAATCGAATCGTAAATCGAGTTTTTTATAAAAAAAATGCAGATTTTTTTTGGGGGGAAAATCGCCCAGCCCTATGTGATAACCTCTTATGTGCTTTTGGCCATTATAATATTTGGCTCATCTTCTCTGGTAAGAGGCGTGATGATTATTCCTAGCCGGTGGTGGAGATCTCTTCACACCTGAGTTATAAGAACGCCTGCTAATGGTCTCTCTTTCATCTATGGACTTCACTATTTCCTGTTTATTATGACAGAAGGACATTTTTATATGCGCCGTGTTTATTTGCACATTAGATGTTACCTTTATGCACGGTTAAGTGGTGGATATATACCCGCAATTTATTGAATGCTGTTTCATATTGCACTTTTTGGCACTTTATTTGCTGTCCCATATAGGAACATGCACGTTTAAATATTTGCTGTTCCATATTGCACTTTGTAGTTTTCTGTATTGCCTTTTTTTTCACAGTACTTCAATCTATAGTGCTGCTTTGATATATGTATATTGGCATCACAATTTTTTAGCAAGCTGCTTTTTGATATTTATTTACCTGGCGGGGATTTTTTTTTTTTACACTTTTTATTTCTACAAAATAACATACTTCCCGTCCTGACCTCAGGTTTACATTTTTTTTTTCTCCACTGTGGGAAACCATGGTTGTCACCCAGGCTAGACTTTAACCACTTCGCGCCCGGGCAATGCTCAAAAGACGTCTGCATTGCGGCGCTCAATTGCTGGGAGGTCCTCCTGTTTACTTCCACGATGCGCGCCGCAGCGGGCACGCATCGGGGAAAAGCTGTGCCCGCCGTGTCACGCGGGTGCCGATGCGCGTGCCTGTCGGCCGCGATGTCTGCCAGGTACCCGCGATCGGCTGTCACAGAGCCAGGGACGTGGATCTCTGTGTATAAACACAGAGATCCACGTCCTGTCAGGGAGAGGAGACCGATGCTGTGTCCCTTGTACATAGGAACACCAATCAGTCCCCTCCCCCCACAGTAACAATCACCTAGCAGGGAACACAGTTAACCCCTTGATCGCCCCCTAGTGTTAACCCCTTCCCTGCCAGTCACATTTATACAGTAATCAGTGCATATTTATAGCACTGTTCGCTGTATAAATGTGAATGGTTCCAAAAATGTATCAAAAGTGTCCGATGTGTCCGCCATAATGTCGCAGTCACAATAAAAATCGCAGATCACCGCCATTACTAATAAAAAAAAAAGAATAAAAAAAATGTCATAATTCTATCCCCTGTTTTGTAGGCGCTATAACTTTTGCGCAAACCAATCACTATACGCTTATTTTTTTACCTAAAATATGTAGAAGAATACGTATCGGCCTAAACTGAGAAAAAAAAAATCGTTTTTTAAATAAAAATTGGGACATTTATTATAGCAAAAAGTAAAAAATATTGTGTTTTTTTTTCAAAATTGTCGCTCTTTTTTTGTTTATAGCGCAAAAAATAAAAACCGCAGAAATTATCAAATACCACCAAAAGAAAGCTCTATTTGTGGGAAAAAAAGGGCGTCAATTTTGTTTGGGAGCCACGTCGCACGACCACGCAATTGTCATTTAAAGCGTGACAGCGCCGAAAGCTGAAATTTTGCCTGGGTAGGAAAGGGGTTATGTGCCCAGTAAGCAAGTGGTTAAACATGTTCATCACCATTACATGGGGGATGGATGGGACTAGTATTTCACATAATAAATAAAATGTTTGTGCTTTTCTGGCAAGATCAACAGGTATTTTTTGAAAATGTTCTGAGCCTGAAAAGGAAAAACAAATTCTGCCACCTCATCTACAACGTAAGTACAGATAAGCTGCAATATAAAAATAGTTTTTTGATTAAGATACAATTTAAACGCAGTACTGAAAGGTTATAGTATACACTATATTACCAAAAGTATTGGGACACCTGCCTTTACACGCACATGAACGTTAATGGCATCCCAGTCTTAGTCCGTAGGGTTCAATATTGAGTTGGCCCACCCTCTGCAGCTATAACAGCTTCAACTCTTCTGGGAAGGCCGTCCACAAGGTTTAGGAGTGTGTCTATGGGAATGTTTCACCATTCTTCCAGAAGAGCATTTGTGAGGTCAGGCACTGATGTTGGATGAGAAGGCCTGGCTCACAGTCTCTGCTCTAATTCACCCCAAAGGTGTTCTATCGGGTTCAAGTCAGGACAGTGCAGGCCAGTCAAGTTCTCCCACCCCAAACTCGCTCATCCATGTCTTAATGGACCTTGCTTTGTGCACTGGTGAACAGTCATGTTGGAACAGGAAGAGGCCATCCCCAAACTGTTCCCACAAAGTTGGGAGCATGAAATTGTTCAAAATGTCTTGGTATTCTGACGCCTCAAGAGTTCCATTTACTAGAACTAAGGGGCCAAGCCCAACCCCTGAAAAGCAACCCCACACCATAATCCCCCCTCCACCAAATGATTTGGACCAGTGCACAAAGCAAGGTCCATAAAGACATGGATGAGCGAGTTTGAGGTGGAGGAACTTGACTGGCCTGCACAGAGTCCTGACCTCAACCAGATAGAACACATTTGGAAGGAATTCGTGGAGACTGCGAGCCAGGCCTTCTCATCCAACATCAGTGCCTAACCTCACAAATGCACTTCTGGGAAGAATGGTCAAACATTCCCATAGACACTCCTAAACCTTGTGGACAGCCTTCCCAGAAGAGTTGAAGCTGTTATAGCTGCAAAGGGTGGGCCAACTCAATACTGAACCCTACGGACTAAGACTGGGAAGTCATTAAAGTTCATGTGCGTGTAAAGGCAGGCGTCCCAATACTTTTGGTGATAATAGGATTTTTATTACAGCTTACCTGTAAAATCCTTTTCTTGGAGTACATCACGGGACACAGAGCAGCCATAGTAATTACTATGTGGGTTGTACGCCACCGATAGGTGAATGGACACTGGCACACCAAAAAGACAGGAAGTTCCCCTCTACATAACCCTCCCATACAGGAAGTACCTCAGTTTTTGTAGCAAAGCAATATATATCCCAATAAGAGGGGAGGGACCTCTGTGTCCCTGTGATGTACTCCAAGAAAAGGATTTTACAGGTAAGCTGTAATAAAAATCCTATTTTCTTTATCGTACATCACGGGACACAGAGCAGCCATAGTAATTACTGTGTGGGATGTCCCAAAGCAATGTCCCTGAGGGGAGGGAGACACCATCATAGAAACTGCCAGCAAAGAAGGACCTACTCTGCTATTTGTAATACGCTGAGGCCAAGGCAGCATCATCTACGTGGTTGACAACGACCTGGTAAAAATCCCTGTAGATGTATAAACAAAGGACCAAATGGTGATCTTGAACACCTGGGCCACTGACACCCAATGATGGGTGGCCCAAAATACTCCCACACCTGGTAGAGAATCTCTCCCCAGGAAAAATGTTTTATTTTTATTTTTTTTGCCATTTAAACCATAGGCATCATTGATAAACCAGCACATCCACTGCTAAATATTCGACCTGGATGCTGCCTGTCCTTCCCGGGCTCTTCTGGCAGCACAACCAGGATTCCTGACCTGTGCCGAAAACTCAAGTAGACCCTGAGCGTCTAAACTACCACTAGGGTAGGTAGCGATCTTTCTCCTGAAGACTGTGGATTAGGAGAAAACTAAAAGGCAAGACACTGTCCTGATTCAAGTGAAAACTGGAAACCACTTTAGGCAATAAAAATGGACGAGGACGCAACATCACCTTATGATGAGAGACCTAGACTGGCTCCTTGCATGAAAGAGCCGCCAACTCTGAAGCCTCGTACACACGACCGGTTTTCTCGGCAAGAACCAGCAAGAAAATTGCTGGCAGAGCTTTCTTGCCGAGTAAACCGGCCATGTGTACGAGGCTTTCTTGTTTCTCGTCAAGAAAACTGGCCAGAATCTCGACGAGAAAAATAGAGAACCTGCTCTCTCTTTTCTCGTCGGGATTCTCGTCAGCCTGTTTCCCGACGAGAAACCCGAGAGTGTGTACACTTATCTGTTGCCGTGGAAACCCGCGCATGCTAGAAATGACTTTGACGCATGCGCGGTAGCTTCCTAGGCATAGGTAGGGTGTAGCAAGATGGCGGCGATGGCATCGAATGTGACAAGCGCATGCTCGTCGTAGTCGATGACGTCACCGCGTTCGTTCCATTCAAAAGAACGGCGGTTCTTTTGAGTGGAGTGTGTGTACACTCGGCCGGGACAAGATTCTTGTCAAGAATCTCGTCAGGGAAAAACGACGGGTTTTTTCCTGATGAGATTCTCGGTCGTGTGTACGAGGCTTGACACTCCACTTTGTGAAGTGATAGCAATCAAAGAAGCCTCCTTCTGAGATAAAAAGGACCAACAGAATCTCCTGATTGGTTCAAAAAAATGGCCTCTATAAGGACAGTCAAATCAATTCAAGTCCCAAGGACACAAAAAATGGCCTGAAGGGCAAGACTGTCCAAGTTACCTGCTGTATGAGGTATGAAACAAGGAGTGAGTACAACGGCCCCTGGAAAAAAATGGATAGGGACGAACTCTGACCCTAAGGTCCCTTTCACACTTGTACAACTTGTCCCACGATTTGAGACTGCAAAGTAGCATGACAAGTCGTTTCCCATGATTTCCAATGACAACCATTCATATTAGTATGACTTCAAGTCGTGCCTACTTCAAAGTAGTCCCTGCACTACTTTGGTCCAACTTTGATGCGAGTTACACAGGCATTCCCTGAAATCACGACAAAAATCACATCAAAATCGCGGTAAAATCACGCGACTTTGAAGTCGCAATAGTGTGAAAGGGGCCTTAACGGTACTTAACCACTTAAGCCCTGGACCATTTGGTAGCTAAAGGACCAGAGGTGAATTCAGAATTTTGCACTGCGCTGCTTTAACTGTAAATTGTGCGGACATGCAATGTTGTACCCAAACGAAATTTGCGTCCTTTTCTTCCCACAAATAGAGCTTTCTTTTAATGGTATTTGATTGCCTCTGCGATTTTTATTTTTTGCGATATAAACGGAAAAAGACCGAAAATTTTGAAAAAAAAATGATATTTTCTACTTTTTGTTATAAGAAAAATCGAATAAACTCAATTTTAGTCATACATTTAGGCCAAAATGTATTCAGCCACATGTCTTTAGTAAAAAAAATGTCAATAAGCGTATATTTATTGGTTTGCGCAAAAGTTATAGCGTTTACAAACTAGGGTACATTTTCTGGAATTTACACAGCTTTAAATTTATGACTGCCTATCTCATTTCTTGAGGTGCTAAAATGGCAGGGCAGTACAAAACCCCCCCAAATGACCCCATTTTAGAAAGTAGACACCCCAAGGAAATTGCCGAGAGGCCTGTTGAGCCCATTGAATATTTTTTTTTTGTCCCAAGTGATTGAATAATGACAAAAAAAAAAAAAATTACAAAAAGTTGTCACTAAATGATATATTGCTCACACATGCCATGGTTATATGTGGAATTGCACCCCAAAATAAATTTTGCTGCTTCTCCTGAGTACGGGGATACCACATGTGTGGGACTTTTTAGGAGCCTAGCCGCGTACGGGACCCCGAAAACCAATCACCGCCTTCAGGATTTCTAGGCACAAATTTTTGATTTGACTCCTCACTACCTATCACAGTTTCGAAGGCCATAAAATGCCAAAATAGCACAAAACCCCCCCAAATGACCCCATTTTGGAAAGTAGACACCCCAAGCTGTTTGCTGAGAGGCATGGTGAGTATTTTACAGCTCTCATTTGTTTTTGAAAATGAAGAAAGAACATTTTTTTTTTTCTTTTTTTTTTTAAATTTACAAAACTTTGTGACAAAAAGCGAGATCTGCAAAATACTCACAATACCTCTCAGCAAATAGCTTGGGGTGTCTACTTTCCAAAATGGGGTCATTTGGGGGGGTTTTGTGCTATCTGGGCATTCCATGGCCTCCGAAACTGTGATAGGCAGTGAGAAGTGAAATCAAAAATTGACACCCTTAGAAAGCCTGAAGGCGGTGCTTGGTTTTTGGGGTCCCGTACGTGGCTAGGCTCCCAAAAAGTCTCACACATGTGGTATCCCCGTACTCAGGAGAAGCAGCAGAATGTATTTTGGGGTGTAATTCCACATATGCCCATGGCATGTTTGAGCAATATATCATTTAGTGACAACTTTGTGCAAAAAAAAAAAAAAATTGTCTTTTTTCCGCAACTTGTGTCAACATATAAAATATTCCATGGACTCGACATGCCTCTCAGTATATAGCTTGGGGTGTCTACTTTCCAAAATGGGGTCATTTGGGGGGGTTTGAACTGTTCTGGCATTTTATACACAACATTAGGAAGCTTACATCCACTCTTCTAACCACTTGAAGACAGCCCTTTTTGACACTTTTTGTTTACATGAAAACATATTTTTTTTTGCAAGAAAATTATGTTGAACCCCCAAACATTATATATATTTTTAAAGCAAAGGCCCTACAGAATAAAATGGTGGGTGTTGCATTTTTTTTTTCTACACAGTATTTGCGCAGCGATTTTTCAAACGCATTTTTTGGGGAAAAAATACACTTTTTTTAATTTTAATGCACTAAAACACACTATATTGCCCAAATGTTTGATGAAATAAAAAAGATGATCTTAGGCCGAGTACATAGATACCAAACACGACATGCTTTAAAATTTCGCACAAACGCGCATTGGCGACAAACTACATACATTTTTAAAAGCCTTTAAAAGCCTTTACAGGTTACCCCGTTAGATTTACAGAGGAGGTCTACTGCTAAAATTACTGCCCTCGATCTGACCTTTGCGGTGATACCTCACATGCATGGTGCAATTGCTGTTTACATATGACGCCAGACCGACGCTTGCGTTCGCCATTGGGCAAGAGCAGGGCAGGACAGGGGTGCTTTTTTTTTTTTTTTTTTTTTTTATTATTAATTTTGCTTTTTTATTTTATTTTTAAACTGTTGCTTCCATATTTTTTTTTTTTTTATCACTTTTATTGTTATCTCAGGGAATGTAAATATCCCCTATGATAGTAATAGGTAGTGACAGATACTCTTTTTTGAAAAAACTGGGGTCTATTGGACCCTAGATCTTTCCTCTGCCCTCAAAGCATCTGACCACACCAAGATCGGTGTGATAAAATGCTTTCCCAATTTCCCAATGGCGCTTTTTATATCCGGGGGGGGGGGACATTCCCTCCCACTGCTTGTAAAAGCAGTCCAGAGGCTAATTAGCCACTAGGATTGCTTTTACATGAAAGCCAGCCGCAGGCTGAAAAGAATGATACCAAGATGATACCTAAACCCGCAGGCATCATTCTGGTATAAACATTCAAAGTCCAGCAACATACCAGTACGTTGCTGGTCCTTGTTGGACATGTATTGTAATCTTTTTTTTTCATGCAGCCTGTTGGCTGAACGAAAAAAAAAGATTGATCGGTGGGAATGCCCACCATTAGAATACCGCCCTTCATCCACCCACTTCTAATGATAGGCATACATGCACCATTTATATATGCCGAAGCATGGGGGCATCTTCCCGCAAAAGTTATGCCGCGTACACATGGTCAGACTTTTCCACAGGCAAGCCTCTGTCGGAATTTCGACCGTATGTACGCGGCATTAGGAGCAAAATCGCTCCACCGCCCCTGCTGCCCCAATGCTTCGGCATATATGCTTATTTTTTTTTAACTGTGGTGGTGAAATTACCTCCTACAGCACTGGAGTCGCAGGGATCAGACCTGTCTCTGCGAACGCTGCAGTTATGTGTGTTGTGTTTTGTAAGTGACAGTGATCGATCGATACTGCACTTGGGTGGTCTGGGCTGGACGGAGGGGCAAAACGCAGGTGCCAGCAGGTATCTGGGCTGATCCCGCTAACACTGCGTTTTTGGGAACCCTAAACTGCTGGGGACGCTAGTATAGCTCTGATCAGATCAGATATTGATCTGTTCAGATACTATACCACTAAGGGGGGTGTATGCTTAACGCGTGGGTGTTAGCGCTACTGGCACTAACCTGACGCTGCCTGGGGTGTGACACAGACCCTCTCTGACGCTAAAACCTAATTGATATCACCCGCCGGGCGATCAGGGGGTTAAACCTTTATTGGGTTATATATACGGCGGGTGCCCTGACACTATAAAAAGCAAACTAACTAACCAGCGTCATCCGTAACACTTATATGATGATCACTGGTGAAAGGGTTAACTAGGGGCAATTAGGGGGTTAAAACCTTTATTAGGTAATATATGGGGGTACCTGACGCTATATAAAAACCTGACGGCGAACCTAAAAAAAAATTACTGGCTACCTATCGGCATCACCGACACTAAGACAACGATCAGAAAAACGATCGCTTAGCGACAGTGGTGATAGGGGGTGAAAGGGTTACCTGGGGGGCGATCAGGGGGTTAAACCTTTATTAGATAATATATGGGGGTACCTGACACTATAAAAACCTGCGGCGAACCTAAAAAAAATTACTGGCTACCGATCTGCATCACCGACGCTAAGACAGCGATCAGAAAAATGATCGCTTAGCGACAGTGGTGAAAGGGGGTGAAAGGGTTACCTGGGGGGCGATCAAGGGGGTTAAACCTTTATTAGGTAATATATTGGGGTACCTGACGCTATAAAAACCTGCGGCGAACCTAAAAAAAATTACTGGCTACCGATCAGCATCACCGACGCTAAGACAGCGATCAGAAAAAATAGGATTTTTATAACAGCTTACCTGTAAAATCCTTTTCTTGGAGTACACCACGGGACACAGAGCTAGTCATTACATAATGGGTTAAGGGTCACCAGCGGTGATTGGACACTGGCACAACCAATGGAAGACAGTTCCCCTCCATATAACCCCTCCCATCAGGGAAGTACCTCAGTTTTGTAGCAAAGCAGCAAGGTTCCCATAAGAAGGGTGGGACCTCTGTGTCCCGTGGTGTACTCCAAGAAAAGGATTTTACAGGTAAGCTGTTATAAAAATCCTATTTTCTTTATCGTACACCACGGGACACAGAGCTAGTCATTACATAATGGGACGTCCCAGAGCAATGCTCATATGAAGGGGGGGAGACACAGATCAAACCGACCGCTTGCGGACCAGAAGCCCTATACTGCTGCCTGCAGCACACTTCGCCCGAAGGCGGAATCCTCATGTCCTTTCACATCTATTTGATAGAATTTGGAAAATGTATGGACTGAGGACCAAGTTGCAGCCTTACAGATCTGAGCCATCGAAGCCTGGTGGTGCACTGCCCATGAAGCACTTATCGCCCTGGTAGAGTGCGCCTTAACAGGAAAAGGAGGAGTCCTGTCCTTTAAACCATAAGCTTGAACAATTACTTGTCTAATCCACCTGGAAATGGTGGATTTTGATACCGCTTGGCCCTTCTTGGGACCATCTGGTAAAATAAACAAAACATCTGTTTTACGTATCTGAGCGGTTGCTTGCAGATACACCTTTACCGCTCTCACTAGATCTAGAGAGTGTAATAATTTTTCCCCCGCCGTCCGCGGGTTTGGAAAAAAGGAAGGCAGAACAATGTCTTGATTCAAGTGAAAAGCCGACACCACCTTTTGGGGCCACTAGGATTACTGGTATTCCCTCCTCCTTGATCCTGCGAAGCAGTCTTTGTAGAAGAGGGATCGGAGGGAATGCATAGATCAGTGAGAACTGATTCCATGGAGTTATTAGAGCGTCTGTCCCGTAGGCTAGAGGATCTCTCGTTCTGGACACAAAGTTGTCCAATTTCTTGTTGAACCTGGAAGCTAGCAGGTCTACATCTGGGTTTCCCCATCTCAGACATATGGCCTGAAAGATCTCTGGGTGAAGAGACCACTCTCCTGGTAGCAGCTGCTGACGACTCAGGTAGTCTGCTTGCCAGTTTTCTATCCCTGGAATGAAGATTGCAGAGATGCAAGTACATGCTCTTCTGCCCATGCCAAGATCCGGTTCACCTCTCTTTGGGCTGCCCGACTGTGGGTGCCTCCTTGGTGATTGATGTAAGCTACTGCCGTAGCATTGTCGGATTGAACCCGAACTGGGTAGCCCTGTAACCTGTATGTCCAGGTTTTGAGGGCTAGATATACCGCCCGGATCTCTAGCACATTGATGGGCAGGATCCCCTGAGTCTTGGCCCAGGTTCCCTGGGTAGAAGCCTCCTCGAATACTGCACCCCAGCCCGATAGGCTGGCATCCGTAGATACCACCTTCCAGGCCACTGGGAGGAAGGACTTTCCCTTCCGTAAATTCCTGGCTTCTAGCCACCAATTGAAGCTGTGGCGTACTTGTGAGGACAGGCGCATGGGTATATCCAGAGCTTGGCTCTTCCTGTTCCAGGAGGCTAAAATATTGCCTTGAAGTAGTCTCGAATGAAACTGGGCGTAAGGGACCGCCTCGAAGGAGGCTACCATCTTTCCCAATAGTCTCATGCAAAGGCGAATAGACGGCCTCTTGTTTGCTTTGACCTTGTGGATCAGGTCTTTCAGAGACTGTATCTTTGGCTCTGGCAGGTATACCCTGTTTTGGGCTGTATCTATGATCATGCCCAGGTACACTATCCTTCTTTGGGCCTGGAGAGAGGATTTTTGTAAGTTTATAATCCATCCTAAATGCTCCAGGTATCCTACTGTAGTGTCTACAGCGTGATCCAATCCCTCCTTTGACTGATCTATTAATAGTAGATCGTCTAGATAGGCTGTTACCGCAATGCCCCGTGTTCTTAGGTTTGCTAACAGAGGAGCTAGCACCTTTGTGAATACTCTGGGCGCGGTGGCTACACCAAATGGCAGGGCCACAAATTGAAAAAGTGGCGATCTTCTACCGCAAACCTTAGGAATCTTTGGTGAGCGGGGAGGATTGGTATGTGTAGATATGCGTCTTTGATATCTATAGACGCAATGAATTCTCCGCCTTTTAAAGTAGCGACCACGGATCGAATCGTTTCCATTCGAAAATGGCGAACGTTCAGAAACTGGATTAGATTTTTTAGATCCAGGATGGGTCTGACTTCTCCGTTCGGTTTTGGAATCACAAAGAGGTTTGAGTAAAAACCTGAACCTTGCTCCTTTTGGGGTACCTCTGTAACCACACCTTGAGCTATTAAGTGATTCAAACCTTTGAAGAAGGATCCTCTTTTTTGTGGATCCTTGGAGAGTCTTGAACTTCGGAATTGAGAAGATGGGATCTCTCGAAATTCCAGTCTGTACCCTGAGGATATTGTGGATACCACCCATTTGTCCTGGGTTTCTGTCCGCCAAGTCGCTGAGAACTGACGAAGCCTTCCCCCCACTCGGCCGAGCGGGGGCGCCCCTTCAATGAGAGGTTTTGGGGGCTTGCTTATTAGCTCTTGAACCCCACGGCTTCTTGTTCTTCTGAGCCTGTTCTTTGGCTTTTTTGGGCGGCTGAAAAGGCCGTCGCCACTGGCTGGAGTCAGATTTCCCGGGAGCTGGGGAGAGAGCGTGTTTAAAACAAGGTCTCTTGTTTTTCTTTCTCTCAGGTAAAAGTGTCGTTTTACCACTTGATATCTTTTGGATATATCTTTCTAAATCTTCCCCAAAAAGGCGTTCGCCATGGAACGGGAAACTTGCCAACAACTTTTTGCATGGGGCTTCCGCTGACCAATGCTTAAGCCAAAGTACTCTACGCATCTGTACCAGCTGGAGTGTAAGGCGTGATGCCTGTATGATAGAATCTCTCATGGCATCCACTGTGAAGCATAAGGCTTTAGGCAAATTCTCCCAATTTTTAGCCTGCTCTGAAGGCAGCTCCTTCAGCCCCTGCTTTACCTGTTGGCTGACGACCTGACACATACCGACTGCTGCTACTGCAGGTTGGATAATTGAGCCGGCCAAAAGGAAGGAGGATTTCAGTAAGGATTCCAACTTCTTCTCAGAAGGATCTTTAAACACTTGTACATTATTCACTGGACATGTCAGGTTTTTATTTACACAAGAAATAGCCGCATCTACCGTAGGCAGGCTCCATTTCTTTAAAAAATTTTCCTCCATTGGAGAAAGAATGTTAAACTTTTTTGGAGGTGAAAAACGCTTATCTGGATGTTGCCAGTCTGCGTACAATAGATCCTCTAGTAACGGATGAACCGGGAAGGAGCATGCACCTTGCAGGGATCTTAATGATCCTAGGGAGGAGACAGGTGATTCTGTTACCTCCAAAGAGGGTAACCTAAATGCAGCTCGCACGGCTCCTGCATAGCATTGCACCTGTGACTTTAAAATCTGGGATACCGAAAAAGGCTCATCCGATATCCCTGATCCGTCTGACTCCTCATCCTCTGCTGATGTAGCCTCCTCCTCATCCTCCTCCTCCTCAGGTACTTCTGAAGGGAGGTCCAATACTGGAGGAGATCTGCTTCGCTTATTGTCCTTTTTAGAGGATTTAGCGATTAAAGTAGCAATTTTCTCCTCCAGATTATTTAGGGCAGCTGATAAAGTGTCCTCAGTGACATATGCAGGCCCAGGCTTCACTGGGGAAGCCGCCATACCTGACAGAGGTAATGGCTCATCCTGTACAGGTGCTTTTGGCAACACAGGAGAGGAAGGTACCGAGTCAGCACAGCTAGAGCCCCCTGTCTCAGGCGGCGGTGCTCTTTTATCTCTTTTTGTCCGCATTACTTCCCCTGGAAGGCTTACTGTTTAGACAAAATACAAGGTACCTAAATGCATATACTACCGTGTTCAGTTTAGCAAATACATTAAGTATGCAACTTTTAACACATAACTATGCATAACATGGATGTCTTCTAGGAAGTACCCAATCCAACCACATGGAGTCTTACGTCCCTGTATAGCTGCTGTGTTTCTCTGCCAGGAACAAGAGAACTAACGAGCTTGCTTGCTGCTGCAGTGTTTTTTACACTGACAGTCTTTTAAATTTGGCGCCGTTTCTGTGCCTGCGCGCGCCACGTGCCCGCGCACGCCTCGGCCCCCCCCCCCCTCCGATAAAGCGCGCTCCCGCGCGCGCGCGGCCTTTAGCGCTATGGTGGTGGCCATAGTGAGAGAGGACTCTCATCAGCCCCTGTCCCCACTTACCTGCATCTGCAGGTGTCTGTATCGGCCACCGGAAGGAGGAGCGGGGTGCTCAAGCAAGCTCAGCAGCGGAGGTGACGAGCAGTGTACTTCGCCGAAGCCGACACTGAACAGAGTGAGGTGAGTATATTCAGCTCTTTACTCCCCCCAGTGGTGGAAAAAAAGAAGACATCCACTTTTTGAAAAAGGTCCCAACCTAGTTATGGACCTTCTAATCTCACCTTATCCACGCCGCAGGTTTTTCTGCTGAAAGTTTTCAGACAGATACCAAACTTCACCCTTCACGGTGGGCTATGTGTGCCAACCTTCAGGGATATGGGTTCCTATTTAAAGGATACCTCTCCCCTGGGCCTTGTACAAGACTCTTACCAGGACTTTATAGTGAAATAGCGAAAGTGCTGGATCTTAGAGCCCAGTCCTCCGAAGAGAGACATTACAGGCGACGCCTCATGGATGAGGCCCGGATCCCATCCAGATTCAGCTCATTTGTAGGCGTCTTGGATGGATCCGAAAGCATAGCTCTTTTACCCCCAGAGGGTCTCTTTGGTAGAGCTTTCCTTTAGCACCTCCTAACGCGTCCAACACCTTTCGACACTGGCGAAAAAACTGAGGTACTTCCCTGATGGGAGGGGTTATATGGAGGGGAACTGTCTTCCATTGGTTGTGCCAGTGTCCAATCACCGCTGGTGACCCTTAATCCATTATGTAATGACTAGCTCTGTGTCCCGTGGTGTACGATAAAGAAATTATCGCTTAGTGACAGTGGTGATAGGGGGTGAAAGGGTTACCTGGGGGGCGATCAAGGGGGTTAAACCTTTATTAGGTAATATATTGGGGTACCTGACGCTATAAAAACCTGCGGCGAACCTAAAAAAAATTACTGGCTACCGATCTGCATCACCGACGCTAAGACAGCGATCAGAAAAATTATCGCTTAGTGACAGTGGTGATAGGGGGTGAAAGGGTTACCTGGGGGGCGATCAAGGGGGTTAAACCTTTATTAGATAATATATGGGGGTACCTGACGCTATAAAAACCTGCGACGAACCTAAAAAAAATTACTGGCTACCGATCTGCATCACCGACGCTAAGACAGCGATCAGAAAAATGATCGCTTAGCGACAGTGGTGATAGGGGGTGAAAGGGTTACCTGGGGGGCGATCAAGGGGGTTAAACCTTTATTAGGTAATATATGGGGGTACCCGACGCTATAAAAACCTGCGGCGAACCTAAAAAAAATTACTGGCTACCGATCAGCATCGCCGACGCTAAGACATCGATCAGAAAAATTATCGCTTAGTGACAGTGGTGATAGGGGGAGAAAGGGTTACCTGGGGGGCGATCAAGGGGGTTAAGCCTTTATTAGGTAATATATGGGGGTACCCGACGCTATAAAAACCTGCAGCGAACCTAAAAAAAATTACTGGCTACCGATCAGCATCACCGACGCTAAGACATCGATCAGAAAAATGATCGCTTAGCGACGGCGGTGCTAGGGGGTGAAAGGGTTATCTGGGGGGTGATCAGGGGGTTAAACCTTTATTAGGGGGGGTTAGGGGGCTACACTGGACCTAAAACTAAATGTAGTGACACTTTTACAGTCACAAATGTCACTGATTGCAGTGATCACTAAATAAATGGTCACTGCAATCAGTGACACTGTGACTGGGGGCTGGGGGGTGATCTGGGGGGGCGATTTATGTGCCTATGTGTCCTGGTGTCAGTGTGCTGTTTTGTGTACTAACCTGCATCTTCTCCTATACGGCGCTCGGTATATGTGAGCGCCGCAGGAGAGATGACATCACTTCCTCCTGCCTGGCAGGCAGGGGAAGCTCTCTCATTCGCCGGGAGTGATCGAGAGGGGGGGGGGGGGGGCCGGAATCGAATGGCCGTCTCCTCATGCCGGATCGCTCCCGAAGGTAAAACGACCACCCACTGTAAAGAAGGGGGGTCCGATCGGACCCCCCAACTATACAAAGGCAATCACGTATATGTACGTGATTCTGCCTGTCGGTGCCATTCTGCCGACGTATATTTACAGTGGGCGGTCGTTAAGTGGTTAAAGTGGATGTAAAGCCACTCTCATCCTTTCTAAACTACTGCCATAGCGCTGATCTATAAGAATATAGATGCCTCCTGCATGTATCCTTATCTGTCAAATGTCTCCCCTCTGTCTGTTATGAGACCTAAAAAACTGCAGATTCTGTGGGTGGGTCTGTTGTCTGGAGCTCGGTGGGTGGAGTCGTGATGTCAGTAGACTCCCCGCCCTCCTCTACACTCCCCTTGTCAACATGCCTTTTCTCCTGTGTATTCCTTCTGCTATGATCACTAACATCCAGTCAAAATCCAGAAAAGTAACCACATGACTTCAGAAAAGGAGTGGGGGTGGGAATTAAAAATAAATGCCTGTCTAAAGCTAGTGTACGAGATATGTAAATAACCTGTCACTCAAAGCAAGGGGGCGGAACGGACAAAGGTTTTTCTCTGTTTGTCCGTTTTATCTCACTGAACAATAAAAGAGGATTGCTCAGAGCCGGATTAACTCTTTGTGGCAAGACCTGGCACAAATGATAGGAAATCTTATACTCTACATTGTGACAGCAAAAAAAAAAATTAAAAAATAGGATTTTTATAACAGCTTACCTGTAAAATCCTTTTCTTGGAGTACACCACGGGACACAGAGCTAGTCATTACATAATGGGTTAAGGGTCACCAGCGGTGATTGGACACTGGCACAACCAATGGAAGACAGTTCCCCTCCATATAACCCCTCCCATCAGGGAAGTACCTCAGTTTTGTAGCAAAGCAGTAAGGTTCCCATAAGAAGGGTGGGACCTCTGTGTCCCGTGGTGTACTCCAAGAAAAGGATTTTACAGGTAAGCTGTTATAAAAATCCTATTTTCTTTATCGTACACCACGGGACACAGAGCTAGTCATTACATAATGGGACGTCCCAGAGCAATGCTCATATGAAGGGGGGGAGACACAGATCAAACCGACCGCTTGCGGACCAGAAGCCCTATACTGCTGCCTGCAGCACACTTCGCCCGAAGGCGGAATCCTCATGTCCTTTCACATCTATTTGATAGAATTTGGAAAATGTATGGACTGAGGACCAAGTTGCAGCCTTACAGATCTGAGCCATCGAAGCCTGGTGGTGCACTGCCCATGAAGCACTTATCGCCCTGGTAGAGTGCGCCTTAACAGGAAAAGGAGGAGTCCTGTTCTTTAAACCATAAGCTTGAACAATTACTTGTCTAATCCACCTGGAAATGGTGGATTTTGATACCGCTTGGCCCTTCTTGGGACCATCTGGTAAAATAAACAAAACATCTGTTTTACGTATCTGAGCGGTTGCTTGCAGATACACCCTTACCGCTCTCACTAGATCTAGAGAGTGTAATAATTTTTCCCCCGCCGTCCGCAGGTTTGGAAAAAAGGAAGGCAGAACAATGTCTTGATTCAAGTGAAAAGCCGACACCACCTTAGGCAGAAAAGCCGGATGGGGTCGTAGTACGATCTTGCCCTTGTGACAAATTAGATAAGGCTCTTTACAAGAAAGAGCTGCTAGCTCTGATACTCTCCTAGCAGAAGCTATAGCAATCAGAAAGGCCAATTTCCTACTTAATATAATTAAAGGAATATGGCGAATAGGTTCAAAAGGTTGCTTTTGCAACACTGACAATACCAAATTCAAATCCCATGGACACAAGGGAGACCTGACTGGAGGATTTATCCTCAGTACCCCCTGAATGAATGTCCGAACTAGGGAGTGAGATGCCAATGGTCTCTGAAAGAAGACTGATAGAGCCGATATTTGCCCTTTGATGGTGCTAAGGGCTAATTTCATATCCACTCCTAACTGGCAAAAAGCAAGAATCCTACTTATTTCATATTTCAGAGGATTCCAACTTCTGGATTCACACCAGGAAACGTATGCTTTCCAGACTCTATGATAGATGAGTCTGGAGGCTGGCTTTCTAGCATTAATGAGCGTAGAAAGAACCAGGCCAGAGACCCCTCTCTTTTTCAAAATGTGGGTCTCAGCAGCCAGGCCGTCAAATTTAGCCTTTGTAAGGAAGGGTGGAATACTGGACCCTGTGACAACAGGTCGTGTCGAAGTGGAAGCTTCCAGGGCCTTCCTATCGCCATTTTTACGATCTCGGCATACCAAGGCCTCCTGGGCCAGTTTGGGGCCACTAGGATTACTGGTATTCCCTCCTCCTTGATCCTGCGAAGCAGTCTTTGTAGAAGAGGGATCGGAGGAAATGCATAGATCAGTGAGAACTGATTCCATGGAGTTATTAGAGCGTCTGTCCCGTAGGCTAGAGGATCTCTCGTTCTGGACACAAAGTTGTCCAATTTCTTGTTGAACCTGGAAGCTAGCAGGTCCACATCTGGGTTTCCCCATCTCAGACATATGGCCTGAAAGATCTCTGGGTGAAGAGACCACTCTCCTGGTAGCAGCTGCTGACGACTCAGGTAGTCTGCCTGCCAGTTTTCTATCCCTGGAATGAAGATTGCAGAGATGCAAGGTACATGCTCTTCTGCCCATGCCAAGATCCGGTTCACCTCTCTTTGGGCTGCCCGACTGTGGGTGCCTCCTTGGTGATTGATGTAAGCTACTGCCGTAGCATTGTCGGATTGAACCCGAACTGGGTAGCCCTGTAACCTGTATGTCCAGGTTTTGAGGGCTAGATATACCGCCCGGATCTCTAGCACATTGATGGGCAGGATCCCCTGAGTCTTGGCTCAGGTTCCCTGGGTAGAAGCCTCCTCGAATACTGCACCCCAGCCCGATAGGCTGGCATCCGTAGATACCACCTTCCAGGCCACTGGGAGGAAGGACTTTCCCTTCCGTAAATTCCTGGCTTCTAGCCACCAATTGAAGCTGTGGCGTACTTGTGAGGACAGGCGCATGGGTATATCCAGAGCTTGGCTCTTCCTGTTCCAGGAGGCTAAAATATTGCCTTGAAGTAGTCTCGAATGAAACTGGGCGTAAGGGACCGCCTCGAAGGAGGCTACCATCTTTCCCAATAGTCTCATGCAAAGGCGAATAGACGGCCTCTTGTTTGCTTTGACCTTGTGGATCAGGTCTTTCAGAGACTGTATCTTTGGCTCTGGCAGGTATACCCTGTTTTGGGCTGTATCTATGATCATGCCCAGGTACACTATCCTTCTTTGGGCCTGGAGAGAGGATTTTTGTAAGTTTATAATCCATCCTAAATGCTCCAGGTATCCTACTGTAGTGTCTACAGCGTGATCCAATCCCTCCTTTGACTGATCTATTAATAGTAGATCGTCTAGATAGGCTGTTACCGCAATGCCCCGTGTTCTTAGGTTTGCTAACAGAGGAGCTAGCACCTTTGTGAATACTCTGGGCGCGGTGGCTACACCAAATGGCAGGGCCACAAATTGAAAGTGGCGATCTTCTACCGGAAACCTTAGGAATCTTTGGTGAGCGGGGAGGATTGGTATGTGTAGATATGCGTCTTTGATATCTATGGACGCAATGAATTCTCCGCCTTTTAAAGTAGCGACCACGGATCGAATCGTTTCCATTCGAAAATGGCGAACGTTCAGAAACTGGTTTAGATTTTTTAGATCCAGGATGGGTCTGACTTCTCCGTTCGGTTTTGGAATCACAAAGAGGTTTGAGTAAAAACCTGAACCTTGCTCCTTTTGGGGTACCTCTGTAACCACACCTTGAGCTATTAAGTGATTCAAACCTTTGAAGAAGGATCCTCTTTTTTGTGGATCCTTGGAGAGTCTTGAACTTCGGAATTGAGAAGATGGGATCTCTCGAAATTCCAGTCTGTACCCTGAGGATATTGTGGATACCACCCATTTGTCCTGGGTTTCTGTCCGCCAAGTCGCTGAGAACTGACAAAGCCTTCCCCCCACTCGGCCGAGCGGGGGCGCCCCTTCAATGAGAGGTTTTGGGGGCTTGCTTATTAGCTCTTGAACCCCACGGCTTCTTGTTCTTCTGAGCCTGTTCTTTGGCTTTTTTGGGCGGCTGAAAAGGCCGTCGCCACTGGCTGGAGTCAGATTTCCCGGGAGCTGGGGAGAGAGTGTGTTTAAAACAAGGTCTCTTGTTTTTCTTTCTCTCAGGTAAAAGTGTCGTTTTACCACTTGATATCTTTTGGATATATCTTTCTAAATCTTCCCCAAAAAGGCGTTCGCCATGGAACGGGAAACTTGCCAACAACTTTTTGCATGGGGCTTCCGCTGACCAATGCTTAAGCCAAAGTACTCTGCGCATCTGTACCAGCTGGAGTGTAAGGCGTGATGCCTGTATGATAGAATCTCTCATGGCATCCACTGTGAAGCATAAGGCTTTAGGCAAATTCTCCCAATTTTTAGCCTGCTCTGAAGGCAGCTCCTTCAGCCCCTGCTTTACCTGTTGGCTGACGACCTGACACATACCGACTGCTGCTACTGCAGGTTGGATAATTGAGCCGGCCAAAAGGAAGGAGGATTTCAGTAAGGATTCCAACTTCTTCTCAGAAGGATCTTTAAACACTTGTACATTATCCACTGGACATGTCAGGTTTTTATTTACACAAGAAATAGCCGCATCTACCGTAGGCAGGCTCCATTTCTTTAAAAAAATTTCCTCCATAGGATAAAGAATGTTAAACTTTTTTGGAGGTGAAAAACGCTTATCTGGATGTTGCCAGTCTGCGTACAATAGATCCTCTAGTAACGGATGAACCGGGAAGGAGCATGCACCTTGCAGGGATCTTAATGATCCTAGGGAGGAGACAGGTGATTCTGTTACCTCCAAAGAGGGTAACCTAAATGCAGCTCGCACGGCTCCTGCATAGCATTGCACCTGTGACTTTAAAATCTGGGATACCGAAAAAGGCTCATCCGATATCCCTGATCCGTCTGACTCCTCATCCTCTGCTGATGTAGCCTCCTCCTCATCCTCCTCCTCCCCAGGTACTTCTGAAGGGAGGTCCAATACTGGAGGAGATCTGCTTCGCTTATTGTCCTTTTTAGAGGATTTAGCGATTAAAGTAGCAATTTTCTCCTCCAGATTATTTAGGGCAGCTGATAAAGTGTCCTCAGTGACATATGCAGGCCCAGGCTTCACTGGGGAAGCCGCCATACCTGACAGAGGTAATGGCTCATCCTGTACAGGTGCTTTTAGCAACACAGGAGAGGAAGGTACCGAGTCAGCACAGCTAGAGCCCCCTGTCTCAGGCGGCGGTGCTCTTTTATCTCTTTTTGTCCGCATTACTTCCCCTGGAAGACTTACTGTTTAGACAAAATACAAGGTACCTAAATGCATATACTACCGTGTTCAGTTTAGCAAATACATTAAGTATGCAACTTTTAACACATAACTATGCATAACATGGATGTCTTCTAGGAAGTACCCAATCCAACCACATGGAGTCTTACGTTATCCACGCCGCAGGTTTTTCTGCTGAAAGTTTTCAGACAGATACCAAACTTCACCCTTCACGGTGGGCTATGTGTGCCAACCTTCAGGGATATGGGTTCCTATTTAAAGGATACCTCTCCCCTGGGCCTTGTACAAGACTCTTACCAGGACTTTATAGCGAAATAGCGAAAGTGCTGGATCTTAGAGCCCAGTCCTCCGAAGAGAGACATTACAGGCGACGCCTCATGGATGAGGCCCGGATCCCATCCAGATTCAGCTCATTTGTAGGCGTCTTGGATGGATCCGAAAGCATAGCTCTTTTACCCCCAGAGGGTCTCTTTGGTAGAGCTTTCCTTTAGCACCTCCTAACGCGTCCAACACCTTTCGACACTGGCGAAAAAACTGAGGTACTTCCCTGATGGGAGGGGTTATATGGAGGGGAACTGTCTTCCATTGGTTGTGCCAGTGTCCAATCACCGCTGGTGACCCTTAACCCATTATGTAATGACTAGCTCTGTGTCCCGTGGTGTACGATAAAGAAATTCAGGTTTACATCCACTTTAAGGCCAAACGCCTTTCCTCTACTGACTGGAGAAAAGAAAACAGAAAATCTCCCACCCACATATTTCTGCAGGTGCCACTTCCTGGCTTCACGCCAGGCAAAAAAATATTTTCAAGTCCTGTAATTGAAGTTCCCCGAAGCTGGCTTGCAGGGGCTCAACAGTGCTAAGATACAGGACTCAAGACTATCAGGTCCCACTGGACTGGGAGTGTACAAAAGGAGTAACCCCCGCAGGACCTATTATGCCTGTACCAAGCCCCCCTGGGCTAATTTGGTCAACACTAATATCAGTGTTCCACCTTATGGATTCTTCGCAAAGGATGTGGCAGAATCCGAAACGGGGGAAAAAAACGTCAAATAAGGGAGAACCGAACCACAAGGTGTTACTAGTACATGTACCCTTATTAGCAGTGGGACACTTGTCCCGGACACACCTGTCCCAAACTGCCACCTTGAAGACACTGGCAAAAAAAAAACCTGAGGTACTTCCTGTATGGGAGGGGTTATGTAGAGGGAAACTTCCTGGCTTTTTGGTGTGCCAGCGTCCATTCACCTATAGGTGGCGTATAACCCACATAGTAATTACTATGGCTGCTCTGTGTCCCGTGATGTACGATAAAGAAATGGTGTATTTCTCTGGGCAGTGATTAGAGATGTGTCCTATGACACAGTCCTGACTTCTTACGCTTTCCTTATATTTCTGAGTTAGAGGAGCCCCTGCCTGGAAGGATCAGTTGGAAATACAGTAAGTAACATTATACAGTAAAGTATTACATGAGGAGGAGGAGTTTTAATAAATCAGCTATTAGTATCCCCATTAACAATATCCAAATTTATATTCTGGGATGTGATCTGTCCCCACAGAAAAGTATTAACTATAGATAGGATGGACGGATTATTTAGACCAGAGTTTACCTTCCTTATTTAAATGTGAAAACTAGAGATGTACGTGATGGAAAAAGTTGTTTTGTTTCGTAATCGTTCACCAAGTTAAATCTTTTTTTTTGTCATATTTGTTATGTTAGAATGATTCGTTTTCAGAATTAGTCTTGTATATTTGTTATTTTCCTTTTAGGCTACTTTCACACTGGGGCGGTGCGGGCGTTGACGGTAAAGCGCCGCTAGTTTTAGCGGCGCTTTGCTGTCATTTTAGTGGCGCTTTCTGGGGGCTTTTAACCCTCGCTAGCGGCCAAAAAAGGGTTAAAAGTGCCCGCAAAGTGCCGCTGCGGTGCCCATTCATTTCAATGGGCAGGGGCGGTGGAGGAGCGGTGTACACATCGCTCCCGCACCGCCCCAAAGATGCAGCTTGCAGGACTTATTTTCCCATGCTGCAAGTGCACCGCACCAGTGTGAAAGCACTCAGGCTTTCGCACTGGGGTGGCTTGAAAGACGCTTTTCAGGCGTTGTTTTTAGCGCAAAAAACGCCTGAAAAGTGCCCCAGTGTGAAAGTAGCCTTATAGGGGGGAATTGTTTACATTTGTGTATGTTGAGGTTGTTGCATGTTTTACATATGTGTGGAGATTTTATAGAATTTCATTGTCATTTGTGTTGCAATGACAATAAAAGTATTTATCTTATCTTTATTCTATTTTTTCTATTCTATTCTCCTCTATTCTATTTTATTCTATTCCTTTATTTTCTATTCTATTCTGCTTTAATCTACTCTATTCTTTTATTTTCTATTTGATTCTATTCCTTTATATTCTTTTCTATTCTGTTCTATTGTATTCTATTTAATTATTTTATGTTCTATTCTATTAGTTTATATTCTATAAAGCAGCATAAGTAGGAATCATCATCTTCTTTCACTTTTATACCTTACTGTATTGATTACAATATGTTTCAATATCGAATTCAAATTTGCATAACGCGTTTCATTATTTATTTTGGATTTGTTGAAATTTGTTACTATTATTGGTTGAACTGGTAGACTTTTTTTTTTTTTCAACTAAACTATGTAACTATTGCGATTTGGAAAATCAAATACATCCAAATCTCTGAAAAGCAAAAATTTCATCCGAACTTCAGTTTGTAACAAAGTGAATCGCGCATGTCTAGTGAAAACAACATACCTGGAGCTGGGACATCCCTGCGCACAGGAGGTCCCTCCACACGTGTCTTGGTGTCCTTGTTGACAGCTACATAGGCTGTGAGAGAGGAGACAACACCAGACTGCAGACTGGTCTCCAAGATCTTCTTCTTCACTTCTTCAGATGGTGACTCTGTTCCATATTCCAGTTCAGAGATCAGAGTTTTGGCTGCCAGTCTGTGAATTGTGGGCCTGGAAGAGAATAGACAGTGCATGAGGAAACCCAGACGATGGCCATTAGTGGATGGTGGCTGAGAGAAGATAGACAGTGTGTGAGGATACCAGAGTTCTGACAGTCTATGAATGTGGGTCTTAAAAAAAGATAGCCAGTGTGTAAGGAAACCAGTGCAGTGTCCGTCAAAATGACCCGTGAAGGCACAATACAAAGAAGGACATGTAGGCTGTAGGTCATCAAGGAAAAACATCTTCCGACTATAGGGAACAGATTAAACACTCTTACCAGAGTCCGTGGATCTGCCTACCGTGGTAGCAGATCATATAAGCATGGGAAATCCAGCCACAGGACCAGTCGACTTGTCTGATGACTCCTAAGCTGTTGGAATCTTGGCCGTTACGACTCGACAATCCTCGGATCCGAACCTTGGATGGATATCCCCAATGGATACAACGAACCTGGACTCCTAGGGTATCACCCTGTTTCCAATTGGTACAAGAGAAATTCGACCACCAAAGACCCCCGAAGGGGGTAACTGAAAATGCAGAGTAACTCCAGGTAAAGCCTTGGCGATGGCAATGTCCGCGTACAATCATGATTGTACGTGGACATTGCCATCGCCAAGGCTTTACCTGGAGTTACTCTGCATCATTCAGTTACCCCCTTCGGGGGTCTTTGGTGGTCAAATTTCTCTTGTACCAATTGGAAACAGGGTGATACCCTAGGAGTCCAGGTTCGTTGTATCCATTGGGGATATCCATCCAAGGTTCGGATCCGAGGATTGTCAAGTCGTAACGGCCAAGATTCCAACAGCTTAGGAGTCATCAGACAAGTCGACTGGTCCTGTGGCTGGATTTCCCATGCTTATATGATCTGCTACCACGGTAGGCAGATCCACGGACTCTGGTAAGAGTGTTTAATCTGTTCCCTATAGTCGGAAGATGTTTTTTCCTTGATGACCTACAGCCTACATGTCCTTCTTTGTATTGTGCCTTCACGGGTCATTTTGACGGACACTGCACATGTTTTTCTTTTTCCTTCACGATTACATATGTTGTTTTTTATGGATTTTATAGTGAACTCATACACATCCCTTTAGGTTGGTGTGATATTCATTTATTTTTCACTATATTTTGAGAGACATTTATTTGTTTTTTCCTTAATTACCAGCGCTACTTTTTTATTCCTATTACGTTTACAATTTTCGTCACATTGTTGTGTAGCTGCTCTTTGTTTTTTGTTTTTTAGTTTTTACACTTAGCGCAATATTTTTTCTATTTTTCACTGTGAGGAAACCAGGACTATGGTCGTCTGTGGATGGTGGCTGAGAGAAAATAGACAATGAATAAGAAGATCTGAGCTCTGCCAGTCTGAAAGGTGGGTAAGATAAGATAGACAGTGCATAAGAAGACCAGAGCTCTGCCAGTCTGCGAATGGTGGGTAAGAGAAGAAATGCAGTGAATGAGAAGACCCGAGCTCTGCCAGTCTGTGAATGGTAGGTAAGAGAAGACCCAAGCTCTGCTAGTTTGAATGGTGGGTAAGAGAAGATGGACAGTGCATGAGAAGACCGGAGCTCTGCCAGTCTGTGAATGGTGGGTAAGAAAAGAAATGCAGTGCATGAGAAAACCCGAGCTCTGTCAGTCTGTGAATGGTAGGTAAGAGAAGACCCAAGCTCTGCTAGTTTGAATGGTGGGTAAGAGAAGATGGACAGTGCATGAGAAGACCGGAGCTCTGCCAGTCTGAATGGTGGGTAAGATAATATAGACTGTGCATGAGAGGACCCGAGCTCTGCCAGTCTGTGAATGGTGGGTAAGAGAAGATAGACAGCGCATGAGAAGACCAGAGCTCTGCCAGTCTGAAAGGTGGGTAAGATAAGACCCGAGCTCTGCCAGTCTGTGAATAGTGGGTAAGAGAAGAAATGCAGTGCATGAGAAGACCCGAGCTCTGCCAGTCTGTGAATGGTGGGTAAGAGAAGACCCAAGCTCTGCTAGTCTGAATGGTGGGTAAGAGAAATTGACAGTGCATGAGAAGACCAGCGCTCTGCCAGTCTGTGAATGCTGGGTAAGAGAAGAAATGCAGTGCATGAGAAGACCCAAGCTCTGCTAGTCTGAATTGTGGGTAAGAGAAGATAGACAGTGCATGAGAAGACCTGAGCTCTGTCAGTCTAAAAGGTGGGTAAGATAAGATAGACAGTGCATGAGAAGACTGGAGCTCTGCCAGTCTGTGAATGGTGGGTAAGAGAAGATAGACAGTGCATGAGAAGACTCGAGTGCTGACAGTCTGAATGGTGGGTAAGAGAAAATAGACAGTGCATGAGAAGACCGGAGCTCTGTCAGTCTGTGAATGGTGGGTAAGAGAAGTAATGCAGTGCATGAGAAGACTCGAGCGCTGCCAGTCTGTTAATGGTGGGTAAGAGAAGATAGGCAGTGCATAAGAAGACCAGAGCTCTGCCAGTCTGTTAGTGGTGACTCTAAAAAGATAACCAAGGAAATGTTTGATATTAATGTGGGGTGTTTCAAATACTAAATACTGACCTTTCCACTTTCTGCACCTTCAGGGGGAAACGAAGATCATTCTTTATGACTTCATCTTTAAACTTGTACTGCAGACAGACCTCACCGTCAGCTTCATTCTCCACCTAGGAAATATTTAAAGAAAGTGTAAATCACTTCAAGCTCCGAGCCATTATATATAATGGATAACATACAGTGTAAATGGGCGTTAGGTTTAAGTTAAACACCTAGTAACCTTGTTCTCACAGTCCCATTTAGCAAGGCAGGTGAGCTTTGTACAGCAAGTACTTAGCATATAACAAACCAATCATCTGCTTTTTCAAGTTATTACCTAAACTGGGGTTAGTTCCTGACCTCCTAATGGGTTCCCTAACGCAAACAGTCAACGCTTGTATCTTCTAATGCCACGTACACACGATCGGTTTTTCAGATGAAAAAAGACCGATGGACTTTTTTCATCTGAAAAAACGATCGTGTGTGGGCCCCATCGGTCCCACAACCGATAGCAAATTCTGATGTCTGTGGGGAACTCCATCGGTGAAAAAACCCACGCATGCTCAGAATTAAGTCGACGCATGCTCAGAAGCATTGAACTTCATTTTTCTCGGCTCGTCGGAGTGTTTTACGTCACCGCGTTTTGGACGGTCGGAATTTGGTCTGATGGTGTGTAGGCAAGACTGATGAAAGTCAGCTTCATCGGAATTCCGACGGAAAAATCCATTGGATTTTATTCCATCGGAAATCCGATCGTGTGTACAGGGCATTAGTGTTCTGTCAGCAATCAGCCTTTTCACCCAGCAGAAAGAGTGAGAGAAAAAGATAGCCCTCAGTCAGCTCACATATATATATATATATATATATATATATATACAGTATATATATATATTTATATATATATATATATATATATATATATATATATATATATATACACACATACATACACATACACATACACACACACACACACACTAATAAGGAGGTCTGGTTGCCATGTAAGATGCAGACCAAGGAATAGATGCTTTTCACAACCAAAGCTCTATAAATCCTTCAGTACCCAGCACAGAACTTATAAAGATTCTGAGATGCTCCTCTCTTATGGTACTTTGTTGTTTTTTTTGTTTTTTTTTGTGATCTTGGAACATACTACATATTTATTACATTTTTTACCTACCCACATCTTAAACCCTAGCCATCTGCACAGAAAGCCTGCCTACTCTGGATATACGTTGTCCACTTTCCCTCAGATTGGGTCTTTTGTACCAACAGCAGAGCCTATATCGATCTGGAAATATACCCAGACCTCTTAATTTCTGCCAAACCCCAACTTTGTAATCTTCGATTAAAAATATTTTTCTGCAGTCTTGAAACTGAAGTAAGACACAAAAAACACAATCTTCCCCGGGCTCACAGACCTTTCCCTTCAGCTGAGCATAGACAATAGATCTTTGACCCTGGAAGATGGCAGTGGGGACTTTGGACAGGACGATGGCTTCCACACTGGAAGGAAGGGTCCATGTGAGAGAGATGTCCTTCACAGCGGGCTGTAAGGAGAATTTGAGTGCCCGAAGAACCTAGAGAGTAAAGTAAAAAAGAAATAGAAAAAATAAGTGTAACTTAAAGTAGAACTTGGGCCACAAATAACGAGATTAAAATGAAAAACAGACTTTAATGCAATATCCACCTTCAATTCATTGATTTTCCCATAGAACTTTTTTCTTCCACCAGATGTCATCAGTCTGATGGCCAACATCATTCAACCCACTTGCTTTGAACCCAGGTCCCAACAATAGCCCCAGCTTGTGATTGGACAGTGAAAGGAGAAGCAGCACAGCAGTCAACTCATCTCTCTGTCACTCAGGATAGGGGAGTGCATGAAGGGGAGTTGCCTATATGGCAAACCTGGATAACATACACACACCTATAAATCAATCCCAACTTTCTTACTACTTTATAACTTTAAGATCAAGGTTCGTCTTCCTGGTGGGGTGAACTGAGTACCTTTTCATCCTTCCTTACACTGCCCTCCTTCTGCCTACCTGATTTGGATTTACCAAGATTTCAAGGTAAATCCTGCCTGTTCATGGTCTGCGGTCCTGACAAACTAATACAGGAGTACGCAGGGTCGAATGCTTTGTAACCATAATGCACTGCAAAGGGATTTGTTCTTAGGTCAGCTGGCTTAGAAAAGTCAATAATGGGGGCTTTGTTTGCGTGTTTTTTTTTTTATGTTGGGGTGCTCATCATTTTTGCTGCCAATTTGTTGTGGTAACTGCCATTTCTTAGCAGCATGCTGAGGTATATTTTGAAAAATGTAGTCCTACACTGGTAAAGGCCTGTTATCCCTGTTCGCTGCTGCTGGCCAATTTTACACTGCTGTATCCTCTATAGAATCCTAATTCTGGTGGTAAAGCCCCAGCCTGGGCTATTTGCCTCTAGTAAATTTGGGCCTATCCTGGCTATATAAAATTGTCCTAATGCTGGCCACTTTTACACCGATGTGTATTTTGCAGTCTCCCAATTCTTGTAGTAAAACACCTCAGTAAACTGTCTTTTTTCTGGTCAATTTAAAACAAAGAAATACAGAAAGGATAAAAGCGTCCAAGAAAATTTTAAATATTGTTAACCCTTTGCCATCCGCCCCATTGTAATATGACGGCCGCAGGAACCCTCTGTCCCCCTGGGCGGCCGTCATATGACGTCCTCAGCTTCCCGACATTGTGGAGAGAGCGCGCACGCTCCCGCTGCATCGATCGGGACCCTATGTGCGTGCCCAGCCGCCACGATGTCCGCCGGGCACCCACGATTGCTCATCGCAGAGCAGGGACATGGATCTGTGTGTGTAAACACACAGATCCACGTCCTGTCAGGGGAGAGGAGAACTGATCGTATGTTCCTTGTATATAGGAACACTGATTGGTCTCCTCCCATCATCAGTCCCCTCCCCCCAGTTAGAATCACTCCCTAGGACACACATTTAACCCCTTGATCGTCCCCTAGTGTTCAACCCCTTCCCTGCCAGTGTCATTTATAAAGTAATCAGTGCATGTTTATAGCACTGATCGCTTTATAAATGTCAATGGTCCCAAAATAGCGACAAAAGTGTCCGATGTGTCTGCCGCAATGTCAGATAAAAATAAAAAAAACGCAGATCACCGCCATTACTAGTAAAAAATAAATAATAATAAAAATGCCCTTAAAGCTACCCCCTATTTTGTAGACGCTATAACTTTTGCGCAAACCAATCAATATACGCTTATTGCAATTTTTTGGACCAAAAATATGTCGAAGAATACGTATGGGCCAAAACAAAAAAATAGGATTTTTATAACAGCTTACCTGTAAAATCCTTTTCTTGGAGTACATCACGGGACACAGAGCGACATAGTCATTACTAATGGGTTATATAGATACCGTCAGGTGCTGGCACTGGCAACTTCCAAAACCGGAAGTACCCTCCCCTATATAAGCCCCTCCCATCCGGGAGCACCTCAGTTTTGTAGCAAAGCAATAAGTGTCCCCAAAGAGGGGCGGGAGCTCTGTGTCCCGTGATGTACTCCAAGAAAAGGATTTTACAGGTAAGCTGTTATAAAAATCCTATTTTCTTTCTCGTACATCACGGGACACAGAGCGACATAGTCATTACTAATGGGATGTCCTAAAGCAATGCCAAATGAGGGGGGGGATACACCATATATAAGCTGAGCGCTATCAGACATGAGGATCTTTTGCGGCCTGCAACACACTGCGCCCAAAGGCGACATCCTCCTGACTTCTAACGTCCACCTGGTAGAATCTAGTAAACGTGTGAACTGAAGACCATGTTGCGGCCTTACAGATTTGAGCCAGGGAGGCCTGGTGATGCACTGCCCATGAAGTTCCAACTGCTCTCGTGGAGTGCGCTCTAACTTTGAACGGAGGCGGTCTCCTTCTCAAGCCATAGGCTTGTATTATGACCTGTCGAATCCACTTGGCTAAAGTAGATTTTGACGCTGCCTGACCCTTTCTGGGGCCTTCCGGCAGAATAAACAAAGTATCCGTTCTGCGAATCTGAGCAGTGGCTTTTAGATAAGCTTTAACTGCTCTTACTACATCCAAAGAATGCAATAAACTTTTCCTCTACCGAAGTAGGTTTGGGGAAAAAAGAAGGAAGAACCACATCTTGGTTCAAATGAAACCTCGATACCACCTTAGGAAGAAAGGCTGGATGAGGGCGTAACACTACTCTATCCTTATGGATAACCAGATATGGCTCCTTACAGGACATAGCTGCTAATTCCGACACTCTTTTAGCCGAACAAATGGCTACTAGAAAAATCAATTTCCTGGTGAGAAGAACCAGGGAAATATGCTGTAATGGTTCAAATGGTTGTTTCTGTAGAACCGACAGAACCAAGTTTAGATCCCATGGACATATGGGAATATTAACCGGAGGACTAATACGCATCACTCCTTGTATAAAGGCTTTGACTAGTGAATGCGAAGCCAAGGGCCTTTGAAAAAATATTGACAAGGCCGAAATCTGACCCTTGATAGTACTCAAGGCAAGTTTCCTATCTACAGCCCACTGTAGGAAGTCCAGAATCCTACCTATTACGTACTTATGTGGATGCCATTTCTTGGCCTCACACCAGGCGATGTACGCCTTCCAGATTCTATAGTAGATCTGCCTGGATACCGGCTTCCTGGCATTGATCATGGTAGATACCACAGCATTAGAGAGCCCTCTCTTTTTTAGAATGTGGGCTTCAATAGCCAGGCCGTCAAACCTAGGGCTGGTAAGGAAGGGTGGTATATCGGTCCTTGCGAAAGCAGGTCCGGACGATGTGGGAGGGTCCAAGGACTCCCCACAGACATCTTTACAATCTCCGCGTACCATGCTCTTCGGGGCCACGCTGGAGCCACCAGAATCACTGGTTTCTTTTCTACCCTGATTCTGCGGAGTAATCGAGGTAACAATTGTGGCGGTGGGAATGCATATATCAGCTTGAACTGATCCCAAGGGAACACTAGGGCATCCGAGCCGCAAGCTAGGGGATCCCTTGTCCAAGAGACAAACCTGTCCACTTTTGTGTTGAATCTGGATGCTAGCAGATCTACATCCGGTGTTCCCCACCACTGACATATTGTCCGGAAAACCTCGGGATGAAGGGACCATTCCCCTGGGCATAATTGTTGGCGACTTAGAAAGTCCGCCTTCCAATTCTCCACTCCTGGAATGAATACCGCAGACATGGCTGGGACATATCTTTCTGCCCATCTCAGGATGTAATTTACTTCCCTCTGGGCTGCACGACTCCTGGTGCCCCCCTGATGATTGATATATGCCACTGCTGTGGCATTGTCTGATTGAATTCTGACAGGGGACCCTTGGAGTTTGGATGTCCATGCTACTAGGGCATACCGGGCTGCTCGTATCTCTAAGAGATTGATGGGCAGGGCCTTTTCCGCATCCGACCATCTGCCCTGGAGAGACCATTGCTCCAGTACTGCTCCCCAGCCTATAAGGCTGGCATCTGTAGTGACCACCTTCCAGGAAATCGGACTGAAGGATTTCCCCTTTTCCAGATTCTGGGGAACCAACCACCAACGGAGGCTCTTGCGAACGGAAGGGGACAAGGACATTGGTAAGTCCAGAGCCTGAACTTTTTTGTTCCAGGCTGACAGTATGGCCCTTTGCAAATTCCTTGAATGGAATTGACCGTAGGGTACTGCTTCGAATGATGCCACCATTTTTCCCAGCAGCCTCATGCACAGGCGTATGGATGGCTGTCTTTTTAAACCCACTAAGTAGATCAAATCTCTCAAAGACGACCCCTTTTCTTGAGGCAAGAAAATTTTTCTCTGGTCTGAATCCAGCCTTAGCCCCAAGTATTCCAGACTTTTGACTGGTTTTAGGGCTGACTTGTCTCGGTTGATAATCCAACCGTGATATTCCAGATACTTGATTGTCTCGTGAACAACCACTTCTAGTTTTTCCACTGAGTGGTCTATCAGCAACAAGTCGTCTAGATATGCCATTATCGTTACACCTCGTGTTCTTAGATTGGCCAATAATGGGGCCAGAATTTTTGTGAACACTCTTGGTGCTGTGGCCAGACCGAAGGGTAAGGCTCTGAACTGAAAATGGCGCCCTTCTACCGCAAAGCGTAGAAATTTTTGGTGGGCTGGAAAGATGGGAATGTGCAAATAAGCATCTTTGATGTCGATCGAGGCTAACCATTCCTCCCCTTGTAGGGCAGTGGCCACCGACCGGATCGACTCCATCCGGAAAGTCCTGATATGTAGGAATTTGTTTAGCCCTTTTAGATTTAATATGGGCCTCACGTCCCCGTTTGGCTTCGGGACTGTAAAGAGGTTTGAGTAAAACCCGAACCCCCATTCTTCCAGGGGAACCTCTATAATTACTGCTTGGAGCAATAATTGTTCTAGTGCCAACAGGAGGGATCCTCTCTTCTGGGGATCCCTTGGCACGTTTGACCTTATAAAGCGGGAAGGAGGGGAGTTTTTTAACTCGAATTTGTATCCCAGATTTACTGCGGAGAGCACCCATCTGTCTCTGATCGTGTCCCGCCAGGTCTCTGTGAACAACTGAAGTCTTCCCCCCACCCGATTGAGTGGGGGCAATCCTTCATGCATTTGACTTTGGGGGAGGTTTTGTACCTCTCCTGCTCCAGGGCTTCTTGTTACCCTGCAATTGTCCCTGATTTTTACCTCCGGGATTTGACCGAGGAGGCCGTCGGAACTGTTTCACAGCCGATGTCCTAGGGACTGGAGAAGCAGGCCTCTTAAAAGAGGGACCTCTAACTCTATTTTTAACCGGCAAAAGTGTACTTTTACCGCTGGAAATTCTCTGGATATACTTGTCCAGGTCTTCCCCGAATAAGCGCTCACCATGAAATGGGAAGCTGACCAGCAATTTTTTACAGGGAGCTTCAGCAGACCAGTTTTTGAGCCATAGAAGCCTGCGCATATGTACTACAGACAGCGTAAGGCGGGAGGCCTGATGGATTGAATCCTTTATGGCGTCCACCGCAAAGCATAAGGCTCTAGGTAGATCAGCTAGGGCAAGAGCCTGCTGATCTGGCAAGTCCCTTAAGACCTGTTTCAACTGATCCTTCACTGCTTGGCAGACCCCAATAGCTGCCACTGCTGGTTGTGTCACCAATCCTGCTGTAGGAAAAGCAGATTTTAATAAGGACTCCAATTTTTTATCTATTGGGTCCTTGAACATTTGGACATTATCCACCGGACATGTCAGTGATTTATTCACACAAGAGATGGCTGCGTCCACTGTAGGGACCCTCCATTTTCTGATGAACTTATCCTCCATGGGATAGACCACCGGAAATCTCTTAGGGGGAGTAAATATTTTGTCAGGATGCTCCCAATCCTGGTAAATGAGCCCTTCCAGTAAAGGATGGATCGGAAAGGAACAAACAGTCTGGGGAGCTTTTAGCGACCCCAACGAGGAGACAGAAGTGGATGATGGCTCCGCAAGTGGCATTTTAAATGCTGATCGGACCATATTAGTCAGGGACTGAACCCATAACCTTTCAGCATGTGATGCTGAGAATGGCTCTTCCACTGTTGATTCCTCTACAACAGAATCAACCTCATCCTGATCCCCTTCAGGTAGGTTGATCCCTGTATGGGACTGTTGCTCTGCTAACAAGTACTCTGAGGGAGGAGACGGAGATCGGGCGCTCTTTCCCTGTGACAGGGAAGCAGCGATCAGTGTTGTCAATCTGTCTTCCAGTCCTCCCAGAGCTGAGGAAAAAACCTCCTCTGTTACATACACAGGAGCAGGTGAACTGAGGACAGCCACAGTACCAGGTACTCCTGAGGGTGCTCTACGGTCACTAACCTCTGATTCTTCAGGGGAGACTGGTGCAGCCAAAGCATGCCCAAGATCCTCAGAGCCCGATGGAGACCCCCTATTCCTCCTGGAATTTCTAGTCCCGGAGTTTTTAGACGGCATATTCCTAAGCCACAAAGCTGAGGTATTCCAGCCGAAATACACCAGTTACTGACAATAGTCTAGCATAAATGCTGCTATAAGAAACAGTTGGTGTCTACTAATGTGCCTTTCTAGGGGATGTCTGTATCAACCGCTTGCTGTATGCCCTTTTTTAAATGTTGCCAGCTCTGTCTCTGTACTTCATAGCCAGCTCACCACACAAAATTGTGGTTTTAAACATGCTGGGACGCCCGCACATGCGCAGAAGCGCTGCGGCGCGCACAGAGCGTCATCCCCCAGGCTCCGCCCCCTTTCCCGGCTCACCTCTATATATAGAGGCGCGTGCACGCGCGCGGCCACGTGCGCCTTCGGCGCTAATTTCGAAAAATGGAAACTAGGGACAAGAGCCAAGGCCCCTCTTTGCCTGCAGGCCGGGGGATGGACGAGCATTGCAACATGGCAGAGGAAGCAGTTTCCCATAAGAGAACTCACCATCTGCCTGGACTTGCTCTGCTGGAAGAAACTAGTCCACATGACAAGAAAACATTCCACAGCGGCCTCTAGTGGACAAACACAGGTACCGCAGTCTAATATATTAAATATATATATAAAAAATTTTTTTTTTTTTCTTGACCACCATTAAAAATTATTACATTTTTTTAGTAGTTACAGGCATGCACAGAATTTTGCGGGAATACCATTAGGTAACAGACAGAAAGACAAATTAGGCTTGGGGGTCCCCCAATAGAACCAAGTTCCTGGGGGCCCCCACTTACCTGTTCCCCGCCGCAGGACTTTGTTTGGTCCACAAAAGCCCAAACTTCACCTATCACGGCAGGCATTGTAATCAAACCTTCAGGGACCGGGTTCCCAAGGATTCCACTCCCCTGGACCTGTATAGCACCCTGCACAGAAAACATCTTGGTCGTGGGTATGACCAGAGCTCTGGATCCCAGGGTCCAGCTCTCCTAAGAGAAGCATTACAGGCAAAACCTTGCTCTTCTCTGCAAGGCCCGGGTACCGACCGTTTAGCTATGAAGCTTTTTTGGTCGGATCCGGAATAGCTTACTGAGGCCCAAAAGAACCTGTACGCAAGCTCAGTGAAAAACACATGTTTCTTCTTGGCCAACACCTTAGACACTGGCAAAAAACTGAGGTGCTCCCGGATGGGAGGGGCTTATATAGGGGAGGGTACTTCCGGTTTTGGAAGTTGCCAGTGCCAGCACCTGACGGTATCTATATAACCCATTAGTAATGACTATGTCGCTCTGTGTCCCGTGATGTACGAGAAAGAAAGTGGGATATTTATTATAGCAAAATTGTAAAAAATGTTGCTTTTTCTTCAAAACTGTCGCTCTTTTATAGCGCAAAAAATAAAAACCGCAGAGGTGATCAAATGTCACCAAAATAAAGCTCTATTTGTGGGGAAAAAAAGGACATCAATTTTGTTTGGGCACAGCGTCGCATGACCGCGCAATTGTCAGTTAAATTGACGCAGTGCCGAATCGCAAAAAGTGCTCTGGTCAGGAAGGGGGTAAATCCTTCCGGGGCTGAAGTGGTTAAACGATTTATGCGTTTTGAATGTTGCCCTCAAAAGTCTCATGAAAAAAACAAACACTCTCCCCACCAAACATTATTTTTTTAAAACTTACATTTCTACCATGGCAGTGCCCAGCTCCCTCTGTTCTTTTATTAGCATTGAACGTGGCCAGAACTAACAAGATTCACCTCTCGTAGACTTCTTTGGGGTTTGATTGCTAAGCTTGGATTTTGAAACTTTAAGCAGGATTCAATAAACCTTTCTCAAATTGAACCCGCGCAGACTCGCTCTTCCCTACGCCTCGCCCCCACCCTCTACATCGTACCAAACTTTTTATATAGTTATAAGCAGACCAGAGAAGGATTTGAATCTTAAGTGGTTCTAAAGGCAGAAAGCTATTAACCTTAAAAGTGATTATAAGGCTTCATTTAAAAATTAAAAAAATAAAACATGTTATACTTACCTCCTCTGTGCAGTTGGTTTTGCACAACGTGGCCCCAATCCTCCTCTTCTGGGGTCCCTCCGCGGCGCTCCTGGCTCCTCCCCGCATTGAGTGCCCCAATGGGGAAGCGCTTCCCTGGGGACACTCGTGTGCGCGCGCTCCCGAGTCCTGCTGCTGCATTCATTGACAAAGACAGTAGGACTTGGCTCCAGCCTCCCGGCTTCATTGGATTTGATTGCCAGCAGCGGGAGCCAATGGCTCCCATTGCTGTATCTAAGCCAGTGAGCAGAGAAGATAAGGATTGGTAAATTTGAACAGAGCAGGTAAGTATGACCTGTTTGTTTACAATCCCTTTAACCTTGCAAGTTTTCTGTTTTCTGCATTTGGAATTATTCTCATTTTTTTTTTGTTCTAGAAGCATACACTGCTTATGCAGGTCTCCAGTATACTCTTACCTTGGGTTGCATGCGGTCTTTTCCAGTGATAAACTCAAAGGTTCCACTTCCTGCCCGGGCCATGCCTTTAATAAGGGATGTGGAGGCTCCTTCACCGATCCCAAATGTAAAACACCTTTAAAGAGGGAATACGTTTTAATAAGTCCCTGTTATTGGCTGTACAGGACAATTACAAATGAAATCTCTCTAGCAGTAGGCCAAAGATTTGGCACTTTCAGATGGTCCTGAAGTTTGCCTGTCCCTTTCTGCCTTTTGCACATTTCTATTGGCCAGTGAGGCAACCTATTATAGTGCTGGGCTAGTAGCAGAGTGTGTGTTAGAGCTGCACGATTCTGGGAAAAATGAGAATCACGATTCTTTTGCTTAGAATGAAGATCACGATTCTCTCACGATTCTCAAAAGACTATTAAATGGGGGCATGTGAGGAGTGGATTTAAAATACCGGCAACCACTGTCCCTTATAATATATTCTGAATATTACCACAGTCTGAGTCAGCTACCCATATTATGTATATTACCAGAGTCAGCTACCCCAGACTCTGGGTAGCTGACTGTGGTAATATTCATAATATATGGGTAGCTGACTCAGACTGTGGTAATATTCATAATAAGGGACAGTGGTTGCCGGTATTTTAAGTCCACTCTTCGGCTCACAGGCTCACATGCCCCCCTTTAATAGCCTGACTGTCATCTGTAAGGTCTGGACCTGGGGTAGCTGACTCACTGTGGTCACTGGTGTTCATAAAACATGTAGTAGTAAGGCACAAGGAAGGAAGCTCACTCACTGTGTTTTGGAGTCATCGGATCATGCTCCCGCCGGCCGAGAAGCGTGGTGGTACCGCCCACACATCATCGACATCCAGCGGCGCTGCACCGCATCACGCTCTCTGATAACTGACGTCAGTTTCTATATCCGCCATTTGCGTTCCACGCTGGTTCCATGGATCTGGCGGGGAGATCAGAAAATCGCGCAAATCCAGCCTGGAGATCGCGGGGGGGGGGGGGGGGTGTGTGAATCGAGATCGCGATCTTCTAACGATTAATCGTGCAGCTCTAGTGTGTGTGTGTGTGTGTGTGTATGGGTAAAGCGGGGCAGGCTCTGAGTGTGCCTGCCAGAATGGTCCTCTGTCTCGCCAGTAGGGATGAGCTCGGTGTTCGAGTCGAACATCGGCTGTTCGACCGTTCGGCGAACATCGAACGATTTGGGCCGTTCGCGCCAAATTCGAGTGACGCCAACGGCCCACAATACACTGCGCCATCGCAGTGCAATCCCGGCGCTGTGATTGGCCAAGCATGCACTGTGACCCCGCATGCTTGGCCAATCACAGCGCCGGCAGCTAGGAGAGCCATAATTGGCCACAGGCAAGTTGCCTGTGGCCAATTATAGCTCAGGGGGTTTGGCACACGCCCCACACTATAAAAGGCCTCCAGCGCGGCGGCCCTGTGTAGTGTGTTCCGGCGCAGGGAAAGAGTTACATAGGCAGGGACAGTGTCAGTGCTATTTGTACCTCAAACTTGTGTGTAGGGAGAGAAAAGGATAGGCAGGGAGAGTGTCAGTGTCATATTCTTTGCTAAACCTTGTGTGCAGGGAGAGAGAAGGATAGGCAGGGGACAGTGTCAGTGTCACATTCTTTGCTAAACCTTGTGTGCAGGGAGAGAGAAGGATAGGCAGGGAGAGTGTCAGTGTCATATTCTTTGCTAAACCTTGTGTGCAGGGAGAGAGAAGGATAGGCAGGGGACAGTGTCAGTGTCACATTCTTTGCTAAACTTTGTGTGCAGGGAGAGAGAAGGATAGGCAGGGAGAGTGTCAGTGTCATACTTTGATAAACCTTGTGTGCAGGGAGAGAGAAGGATAGACAGGGAGAGTGTCAGTGTCATATACTTTGATAAACCTTGTGTGCAGTGAGAGAGAAGGATAGGCAGGGGACAGTGTCAGTGTCATTGTTGCTAAGCCTCCTGCACATTATACACCTGAAGTTAGCCCGTATTGCTGCTTTTTCCTGGTGTGTTACACCAACAGGCATTTGCGGCACTTGCAGCGGGTGGAGTGTGCCTGCTGATCATATTACACCTGAAATTAGCCTGTATTGCTGCTTTTTCCTGGTGTGTTACACCAACAGGCATTTGCGGCACTTACAGCGGGCGGAGTGTGCCTCCTGATCATATTACACCTGAAGTTAGCCTGTATTGCTGCTTTTTCCTGGTGTGTTACACCAACAGGCATTTGCGGCACTTACAGCGGGCGGAGTGTGCCTCCTGATCATATTACACCTGAAGTTAGCCTGTATTGCTGCTTTTTCCTGGTGTGTTACACCAACGGGCATTTGCAGCACCTACAGCAGGCGTAGTGTGATTCCTGCAAAATATACTCCTGAAGCTAGGCCTTATTGCTGGTTTTCCCATTTCCCTGCAGGCCATTAGAATGTCTGGAAGGCAAACAAGGAGAGGCAGGCAGTCAGGAGCCAATAAAAGAGGGCAAGCAGGCTCTGTGTCTAGAGACAACAGTGCTGGTTGTGGACGCGGTGCATCGCCATCAGCACGTGGCCATGGGACACGCTTGTCCTTCTTTTCGGCAGCTGGACGTGTTGAGCCGCATCATGCCGAAGACTTGGTAGAGTGGATGACCAAGCCCTCCTCATCCTCTCTCACCCAGGCTCAGGGTACTGGCAATGCAGCTGCCAAAGCGTCCTCTTCCCTGGTATCAATGTCATCATCAGTCACTCCTTCCCTAGACCAACCATGTCCTCCTGAGGAGTCCCCCGAACTGTTTGAGCACAGTGTTGGGTACATGCTCCAGGAGGATGCCCAGCGTTTCGAAGGGTCTGATGATGATACCCAGCTAGAGGAAGGCAGTAGCGTGAGAGCAGAGAGAGGGGATGCTCAAGGAGGACACCAATCTGGCAGTCATGTTCCAGCAGCTGCAGCATACTGCCAGATTGGCTCCAGTGATGAGGAGGGAGGGGATGATGAGGTCACTGACTCCACGTGGGTGCCTAATAGGAGAGAGGAGGAGGAGGAGGAGGATGAGGAGGAGGCACATCTCCAACGAGGCAGGATGCCCTCGGGGGGCCAGCGTAAGGGCAGCACACCGACGGAATCACACCGCAGAGCTCCACCTGTGCAGGGCGCTGCCTCTGCCCGTTATTCAAAAAGTTCTTTGGTGTGGGCCTTTTTTGAGTCGAGTGCATCAGATCGCACAGCTGCTGTTTGCAACATATGTCTCAAGCGTATATCGCGTGGCCAAAACATCACCCGCTTGGGCACCACATGCTTGACCAGGCATATGTTGACCTGCCATGCAGCTCGTTGGCAAGCCTACCTTAAAGACCCACACCAAAGAACAAAGCGGACCTCTCCTTGCACCGCATCAGCTGGGATCTCCAACCCCACTATACCTTCAGTCCTCTCTGAAACCTGCACTGAGAGGAATGAAGGTGTAGAATTAGGTGTGTCACAGCCAAGTACTTGCGGGCACTCTGCTAGCAGTACACCGACATCCGATTCTAGCAGGCAAATTTCCCTGCCCCAGCTGCTGGACCGTCGAAAGAAGTTCACTCCCAGCCATCCACATGCCCAGCGGTTGAATGCTAGCTTGGCTAAATTACTAGCGCTTCAACTGCTGCCTTTTCAGTTGGTAGACTCGGCCCCCTTCCGTGAGTTTGTGCAATGTGCGGTTCCTCAGTGGCAGGTTCCCAAACGCAAGTACGCAGGCAAAAAGATGCCATGCCGTGCTTGCGCTGGTGTGTTTGGGGGACAGGAGCCACACTGGGGAAGAGGTTCTGTCTGCTCTGCAGGGGCAGGTTGAGAGGTGGTTGATGCCACGCCAGCTTAAGCCAGGAATGGTAGTTTGCGACAATGGCACCAACCTCCTCTCCGCTCTCCGACAGGGACAACTGACCCATGTGCCCTGTGTGGCTCACGTCCTTAACCTGGTGGTGCAGCGGTTCTTGGGCAGGTACCCGGGCTTACAGGATGTCCTGAGGCAGGCCAGGAAAGTCTATGTGCATTTCCGCAGATCTTATAATGCCAGTGCTCGCCTGGCTGAGCTGCAAAAGGAGTTGAACCTGCCCAAGAACCGCCTTATATGTGACATGCCCACCAGGTGGAACTCAACGTTGGCCATGCTGCAGCGGCTGCACACGCAGCAGAGGGCCATCAATGAGTACCTGTGCGACTACGGCACCAGGACAGGGTCAGGGGAGCTCGGGTTTTTTTCACCACGCCAGTGGGGCGTGATCAGGGATGCATGCACTGTCCTGGCACCATTTGAGGAGGCCACGAGGATGGTGAGCAGTGACAGTGCATGCATCAGTGACACTGTACCTCTTGTCCACCTGTTGGAGCACACGCTGCGTGGAATAATGGACAGAGCATTTGAGGCAGAACAGAGGCAGGAAAAGGAGGACTTCCTTGCCCCTCAAGGCCCCCTTTACCCAGACAGTGTTCCTTCTGTCCCACCCATCGCACAGGAAGAAGAAGAGGAGGAGGAGGAGGAGGAGGAGGAGGATTGTGTCAGCATGGAGGTGGGGCCTGGCACTCAGCATCATCAGCAGCAGTCTTTTAGGGATGATTTACAGTCCCAAGAAACCAGTGGACTTGTACGTGGCTGGGAGGAGGTGGCTGCGGATCATGTCGTCCTTAGTGACCCAGAGGACTCCGGACCGAATGCCTCAGCTAACCTACGCTGCATGGCCTCCCTGATCCTGCAAAGTCTGCGAAAAGGATCCTCGTATTCTTCGGATCAAGGAGAGGGACCATTACTGGCTGGCCACTCTCCTTGATCCACGGTACAAGGGTAAGGTTGCGGACCTTATCTTACCGTCGCAGAGGGAGCAGAGGATGAGACAACTCCGGGAGGCCTTGCAGAAAGGTCTGTGCAACGCGTTCCCAGAGACTGGGAGGTTACAAACTCCTGGTCCTGGACAACGAGTTGCTGAGGCTTCAGTCAGTCAAAGAAGGAGCGGTGGGGAAGGTGGCCGTCTGACCGATGCGTTCAGACAATTCTTTAGTCCGCAGCCCCAAGGTATGATCGGTTCCAGCAACCATCGCCAGCGTCTGATATACATGGTGCAGGAATACCTAGGGGCAAGGTCAGACTTGGACACCTTCCCCACCGAAAATCCTCTGGCTTACTGGGTCTTGAGGATGGATCACTGGCCAGAGCTTGCACAGTATGCAATTGAGCTACTGGCCTGTCCTGCATCCAGCGTTCTTTCAGAACGCACATTCAGTGCTGCTGGAGGATTTGTCACGGATCACAGGGTGCGCCTGTCCACCGACTCTGTTGATCGACTGACCTTCATAAAGATGAACCAGTCTTGGATCACCACCAGCTACCAAACACCTGAAGCTGATATAACAGACTAATTTATTTTCAAATGTCACATTCCTTCAAGACTGATGCTGATGCTGAGAGACTGTCCTGTTATGTTGACTGACTATCCTCCTCCTCCTCAATGATCCGATTGATGATGATAGCTTGGAAGAACATTTTTGTTTCTGGGTGCCGCCACCAGTGGCTAAGGCCCAATTTTTCAGCCCCTGTTTAACAGGGGCATGTAATTACAATTTTTTATGCAATGCTTTGCAGCATGGCTCATTCCTGCACTCCAACTAGAGTATCTGGGAGATGTTGCAGTGTCGTGGCACCAGCACCAGTGGCTAAGGCCCAATTTTTCAGCCCCTGTTTAACAGGGGCGTGTAATTACAATTTTTGATGCAATACTTTGCAACATGGCTCATTGCTGTGCTCCAAGTACAGTATCTGTGAGGGGTTGCAGTGTTGTGGCACCAGTGCCTAAGGCCCAATTTTTCTGCCCCTGTTTAACAGGGGCATGTAATTACAATTCTTGATCTAATAATTCACAGCAGGGCCCATTCCTGCGCCCACCAAGAGTAACTGTGAGGGCTCACAGTGTTGTGGCAACACCAACATGTAAGGGGCAAATTTCAGCTGAGTATATACGGCAGGCCCCTACTTTCAAACATCCAACTTACAAACGACTCCTACTTGCAAACGGAAGGATACAACAGGAAGTGAGAGGAAATCTACCCCTAGGAAGGAAAATTCTCTCCTGTAAGAGTTAATATGGGAAAAAAAGTGTCTCCTCTCCACTGATGCTTTATCACCAATTCTTGTTTCAATAAAAACCCCAAATTTTCAAAAAACATTTGTCATTAGGACGGAAAGTGAGGTGAACTGTTCTGAACAGGTGCACACTGCACAGACAGCAAAACAAATGTTACAGGGGTGATAACCCTTCCCTATGTTTTCCAAAAAGTTTAAAAATTACAGAAATGTAATTTTGTGCAGGGACAGTTCTGAACACGGGAAACACGTGGCACGTCACAGGCATACTTTAGACACCCCCCAGGTACGATATTTAAAGAAATATTTGACTTTTTTTTTTCACTTTATGCATCATTAAAATGACTGCTCCCGAAAAACAGCAGTTTTTAAAACTTTTTTTGGGATTGATACATGTCCCCTGGTGCAGAACCCGGGTTCCCAAACCCTTTTTAGGACAATAACATGCATAATAGTCGTTATAATTAGCACTTTAGATTTCGAACGTTCGCATCCATTGTATTTAATAGGGTTCGAAAGTTCGTGCGAACTTTCGGTCCGTTCGCGGGTTCTGGTGCGAACCGAACCCGGGGGTGTTCGGCTCATCGCTACTCGCCAGCAGGTGTATGAATTCTCAGGCCAGGTGGTGGAGGATGGTTGGACTCCATGTTACTCTACAGAGAGGCAGGATGCAGTGGTCAGATTTAAATTTTAAATAGAAGGATGGAATATTTATAATTACCGGTGTTTCGTAGCATTTTTCTGAACTTCATCGATCACTTGCTTTGTGTTCCCGACCTCTCCGTCCGTGAAGACAAAAAGCTGGAGAGAGGACAGAGAGGGGATCAGATACATCAGAATGAGGAAAAGCTGAACAGATCACCCTGTATCCAGCATGCTGCAAGTATGAACAGGAATAATAGAGCAACTGAGGTCATCATCACAAATTTAACCGCTTCCTGTCCAGAGTATACAGTAAAACCTTGGTTTGAGAGTAACTTGGTTTGAGAGCGATTTGCAAGACGAGCAACATTTTAAAATAAATTTTGACTTGATATACAAGCGATGTCTTGATAGACAAGTAGCGTCATGTCACAACGGAGTATAAAAGATGAGGCGCCTCTAAGTGTAGCAATATGGTTACATTTAATGAAGGTACAACATTTAGCAACAAATTGCTACACTTAGAGGCGCCTCTCTTCTCTTTTATACTCTGTACCTCCTGCTGGATTTTGCTTCTAATCCCCTTGTGGTGGCTTCCATTTGTGGATGGACATTTTATAGTTATACAACCCATCACATTGCTATAATCTTTTTATATGGACTATAAACTGAAGGACCTATGAATAAATGGTTGAGGAACGAATCATCTGAGTTTCCATTATTTCTTATGGGAAAATTTGCTTTGATATGCAAGTGCTTTGGATTACAAGCATGTTTCTGAAATGAATTAGGCTCGCAACCCAAGATTTTACTGTATATTTCTTTCTTTCAGATACTTCTATAGTGCCATAAATTTTCGCAGCGCTTTACATATACATTGCACATTCACATCAGTCCCTACCCTCAAGGAGCTTACAATATAAGGTCCCTAACTGACATTCATACATACATGCATATTAGGGCCAATTTTGTCAGGATCCAATTGACCTACCAGCATGTCTTTGGAGTGTGGGAGGAAACCGGAGTACCCAGGGAAAATCCATGCAGGCTCAGGGAGAACATACAAACTCCAGGCAGGTAGTGTTGTGGTTGGGATTCAAATCAGCGACCCTTTTGCTGCTAGGCAAAAGTGCTATCCACTACACCACTGTGTATATTCCTTGTAGTATATACGGCTGATGCTATGACTCTGATACAATTTTCTTTTAAAGAGACAGCAATTGGCCATCCTGTTAACCAGATCAGAAGGGCTTTGCAGCTGCTTGATCACTTTTACAGCACTCGGAGGAGGCTGAACCCCCCCCCCCCCACCACCACCACCACCACTGCCAGCCACCTCTGGAGTCCAGGACTTCTGTTCCCTGATCTCCTCCATGACAAATGAAGCCAGAAGCAACGAGAATTGAATCACTTCTGGTTTCAGAACGGTCACTCTGAGGAAGAGGAATGCGTCCCTGAAACGCGTTAGCCTGCCGACATCACCAATTGTTTGGTCATTCGTCGCCACGTTTTTTGACAATTAGAGAGTGTCTGGCACATTACATCTGTTTGTGAGTATTAATTTGGCTATTTGGTTTCCTTGGCTAATGCGCTAGCCGTTTGCGCCCCCTATGTGTTCTTTTTCAGAGCTGTCACTTCCTGGCTGATACAGCCAAGGAAACAGCTAATCAAACAGATTTGTCGTTGATCAGCTGCCTTGCATGGCAAAATACATAAAGAGTATCTGTCACTGCCCAGAGCTATCACAAGGGATGTGCTCACCTTTTGTGATAGCAATAAAATTAAAATGAAAAAAAAAAAATTTAAATAAAAAAATTTTTTTAAAAAATGAAACCGCCCCCCATGCTCATGCACAAATGCAAACGCTCATGTAGGTCGGGAATGTATATGTAAGCGGTGATTACACCACATTTGATGTATTAATGTAAACAGAGTGAGAGCAATAATTCTAGCAGCATACAGTAGCTTGTGTTTAACTTTAAATTGGTAACTTGTAAAGGATTTTAAATTGTTGTCTATGGACAATTTTAGGTACCGTCGTTTTTCACAAATTTCAGAGGCGTACGCAATTTTAAACCTTTACATATTCGGTATCTATTTGCTCGACGCAACATCATCTTTTATATTTTACAAAAAGAAAAAGTGGGTATTAAATTGGGTTTGTGTGCACTAAAATTAATTTAAGTGTATCTTTTCCTTAAAATTTGTTTTTGATAAATGGCTGCACAAATATTGTGACATAAAAAACAGCCACCATTTTATTCTCCAAGGCCTCTCCTTTCAGAAAATATCTAAAAGGTTTGTGGGTTCTACGTAATTTTCTGGCATTTTTTTTTTTTGATTTTTAACATGTATGTGAAAAATTAAGAAACTCCCCTGGCAGGCAAGTTCACACCAGATGCAGTTCCGTGCAGTTCAGTTTTTTCTGCACCAATACCGTCAGTTCCGGTCAGTTTTTGCACCTGAAACGGACCAGAAACTGACTGGAACTGACTGCACTGGTGTGAACTAGCACTTAGGGCCAGTTCACACCAGATGCAGTTCCGTTCAGTTCCGTACGCTTTTTTTACTGCACTTGGTGCTAGTTCACACCAGACGCAGTTTTGTTCACTTCTGTGTGCTTTTTTTCTGCACTAAAAATGCATGCACGGTGTTTTCCATGTATTCCAATGGCTCTAGTTCACACCAGTGCAGCCAGTTCCAGTCAGTTTCCAGTCAGTTTCCGGCGCAGAAACTGACCGGAAGGCTGGATTCACACCTATGCAATTTTAGTGCTTTTTGCATTTTGCAGATTTGCACTACAGAACGTGTTCCATAGGAAACCATGTTAAAGTGGAGCTCCACCCTAAATTTTGACTTGTGCTGATCAGATTCGTCCCCCCCTCCGGTGTCACAATTGACACCTTTCAGGGGGGAGGGGGTTGAAGATATCTGTCTAAGACAGGTATTTTCACCCACATCCGGGAGTCCTCTCTCCGGGAATCTGCGGGAGTGACGTCACTTCCCCCAGACTTCCCGTAGTGTTCTGGGAGACACGCGGCTCCCAGAACACAGGAGGACAAATCAGAACGGCGCAGCGCGACTCGCGCATGCGCCGTAGGGAACCGGGCATGAAGCCGCAGGGCTTCACTTCCTGGTTCCCTCAGCGAGGATGGCGGAGGGAGCAGCAGAGCGACGAGCGATCGCTCGTCCTCTGCTGCGGACGTCGCTGGACTCCAGGACAGGTAAGTGTCCAAATATTAAAAGCCAGCAACTGCTGTAGCTGTAGGCTTTTAATATTTTTTTTCCGGCGGAGCTCCGCTTTAAATGGACTGTAGTGCAAATCTGCAAAATGCAAAAAGCACTAAAACTGCATAGGTGTGAATCCAGCCTAACTGACTGTATTGAAAAAACGGAACTGCACGGAACGGCATGGAACTGCATCTGGTGTGAATCGGCCCTAAAAATGCATGCACAGTGTTTTCCATGTATTCCAATGGCTCTAGTTCACACCATGCAGTCAGTTTCCAGTGCAGAAACTGACTGCATGGTGTAAACTAGAGCCATTGGAATACATGGAAAACACTGTGCATGCATTTTGTGCACAGAACTGAACGGAACTGCGTCTGGTGTGAACTAGCACTTACTGCTTTGCTTTACAATATAAAATATATGCTGAAGTTATACTATATGAGAACTTCAGGCAAAATTATAAGTCATATATAAGTTATTATTAAGCTCTGTCACCCCATAACCCAAGTACTTGGAACTCTCCTCTTTCACACTCAACAGCAGCTAGTCTACCAAATGTTTTACAGCCTCACTGACCTGTCGGGGGTGCTCGGCTCTCCCGGCTGTCTGGTAGATCTTCTTTAGGGGTTGGAGAATTTCTGTTCCTCCAAAGCTGGCGTCCATCTCATTCACCTTCTTCAATGCCTCCTCCATGGACTTCTGTGTGTACTCCACACTCTCCCTGGGGAACAATATTTAACAAGGTCATATTATACAGATTTACAATTTTTTGTAAATTGTAACTATAAAATACATTTCTTGGAATTCATTGAGGGACACAGAAATTAAGGTGCTGTTGGGTTATCCTACTGACTACAGGAGAAATTAGACACAGGTAAACAAAGAAATGTAGGCCAGCCCAGTATAACCTACTCCCTATTGTTGTTGAAAAGCAGTACTGACAGCGTGACCATAGACACAGAGAGGTGGGACCCGTGTCCCTCAAATTCCAAGAGCTGGATTTTAGGGTAAGTACAAAAATCCCATTTTCTCTCTCATTCATTGAGGAACACAAGAAGTTCAGAAACCGTTGGGAAGTCCAAAAGCAGCCCAGCTGAGGAGGAGGGCAACAGCAAAAACACTAGTAGACCCACGTTAAAACTACAGAACTAGAGAGTGTCTGCAGCTCAAAGACCAGCTTGAAGGACATTATAGCTGAAGCTGCCATCAAACGAGACCTGAACGTCTGCCTGGTAAAACTTGGAGACCAGGTGGCAGCCTTAGGCAGGGCCATACATGGTCAAATTTCGAAAGAATTTTCTTTTGAAAATCAGAAAATTTGTGCGTTTTGTGATCCGATGATCCCACCATTGATTTTGAAATTCGACCGACCAAACCTTCAATTTCACCACATGTTCCTACAGAAAAGAATTTTCGTGTCTGGGAATCTTCTTTTCTTTACGGGAATTCTCTTTTCGCATTTCTTTTTCGATTTTCGATTACATTTCTCACATGATTCTCCCATCATTGATTAGAAAATCGTTTGTTTTGCAAAAAATTTCCAACATGTCCGATTATTAAAATTCAATGGTCGCACGAAAATTGACTGTTGCTGCAGCCTACTAATGGTGCGAAATACGTACGAAAATTCTTAGATAAGATTTTCGAAAGAAAATTCTTTCGAAATTCAACCCGTGTATGGCCTGCCTTAGAAATTTGGGAAACAGTGGTCTGTTGCAGAAAAGTCCAAATAGCACTTACTGATCTAGTAGAGTGTGCCCTGACAGATAATGGTGGAACCTGATCCTTATGCCGCGTACACAAGATCGGATTTTCCATCCAAGGTTTTTCCAACGAAATTCCACTCAAGCTTGGCTTGCATACACTTGGTCACACAAAAGTTCTCGGAATTTTCGACCGTCAAGAACGCTGTGATGTACAACACTACGACGAGCCGAGAAAATGAAGTTCAATGCTTCCGAGCTTCCGTCGGAAAAATAGAGAACCTGCTCTCAATCTTTTGCTGGCAGAAATTCCGACAGCAAAAGTCAGATGGAGCATACACACGGTCGGAATTTCCAACCAAAAGCTCACATCGGACTTTTGCTGGCGGAATTTCCGACCGTGTGTCAGGAATATCGAAAAAGAAAAGTGCAAGATGAATTTATTTTACCCATGTGTTTTTTAGATGTCAACTCAATATAGCTTTATACTTTTGAAATTATACTATGTACATTATGATCATGAAATGCCTAACTCCGATTGTTTCATAAATATAAATTTTACTATTCGACTATTTATATATTTACTATTTATTATACCATTTACTATGTATTACTTTTCGTGACACGCCTCATATAAAGTCCCATGACCAGTGTTCTTTTTGTATGTATCCTTAGGAATATAAGCTTGAATGAAGATCTGTCTGAGCCACCTGGAAATGGTGGGACTGGAAGCAGGTTCCCCTTTATCGGGACCATCAGGAATGACAAAGAGAAAGTCAGTTTCTTGCTTATACATCACGGGACACAGAGCCTTAATTACTTAATGGGTTATGTAGTCACCACAGGTGATTGGACACTGGCAAACCCAATCAGAATTGAGTTCCTCTGCTAGTTAACCCCTCCCAAATGGAGAGTATCTCAGTTTTTTCGCCAGTGTCTAAGGTGGTTGGTCACGTTGAACATGTGCTAAGAAGAAAAAGCTCTTTTAATGGTTTCTGCGGAGGCCTAGGAGCTATAACTGGATCCATGCCTCGGGCCGATATCAAAAGCCTAAGATGGGTGGTACCCGGGCCTCGTGTAAAGAAGAAACAAGGTTTGCCTATAATGTCTCTCTGCAGGGGTCTGGGCTCTGGGATCCAGGCTTTGGTGTACTAATGCAACTGTGGCACGAAAAGTTACTGGCAGAGTCTTCTACAGGTCCAGGTATGAGGTTCCTCAGAGTGGGAACCCATGGAAACCTGAAGGTTGGCACAACATTACCCGCCGTGATGGGTGAAGGCTGGATCTGCTTTTTTAGCAGCTTTCCTGCGGCGGGGATAAAGGTAAGGGAAGATAATTTTATAAATGTTATCTTCTGTGAGTAGGATGTCTTACCTGGTTTTCACCACCAGAGGGAGTAAGTTACATACCTGGTGTATTCTTACAAAGCCATCCAGGAACACGCTCAGTGAAGTCGGTCAAATTAAAAACACCACTCACCTCCTCCGCTGCAGGCTCTGCCACAAAACCCATAACAGAGGTCAGCCGAAGCCCCCAGTGGTCTGCTCTCTTTCCTCTCTCGCTCTGGCCGCCGCCATGACGGTCGACGCACGAGCGCGCACGTCGGGAGTGCACTTTGACTGTCCCATAGGCAGGAAGGGAGGGGGAGGGCCGTGATTGCCCGTGCCCGGCAAACTTGTGTGCAGGCACCAAGAGGCTTGTTTTAAAAGCCCAGCACGCCAGAGCCTTCTGTAAGCGGCATGGACACAGAGCTGTGGGCTGTAAGCATACCTGTGGATTGAACCAGGCATACCTAAGACTCCTACTCGGCATCAGGTTGTGCAGTGAGCTAATATTGTGTATTGTAAGACTATAGCACAACAGTAATTGCATTTTGTTATAGCACCTCTGCTTTGCAGTACAGGACTATGTCTCCCAGAAGAGGTACAAGGGCAAGTAAAAGAGGCACTAAGAGATCCCCGCTATGGTTTAGAAAAGAAGATTCCTCCTTTTCAGGTGAAAGCGCACTCGACTAGAGCAGTTGGTGCTTCATGGGCAGTGCATCACAAGGACTCCATGGCTCAGATCTGTAAGGCTGCCACTTGGTCTTTGGTCCATACATTTACCAAGTTCTACCAGGTAGATGTGAGAGGGTACGAGGATGCCGCCTTCGGGCGTAGTGTACTACAGGCAGCAGTATAGATCCTCTGGCCCAATGGCAGCCTTTATTCTGATCTGTGTCTCTTGCTGGTTCTTGCCGAGAAAATCGGTCGTGTGTACGAGGCTTAACACAGGAGCTACCATCTGAAAACTTGAGGAACACAAGATACACTGAAAAACAGAAAAACAATCTGAAAGTTTGAGGGATCCACAGCAGGGTCAAGGACCTTGATATCCACAGAGGCCAGAGGATCTCCCTGAATGCGGGAGGCTATGACATACCTGGTGGATTCAACACAGAATTTTTGAAAATGAATGAATGAATGAATGAATGAATGACGGCATTTATTGCTTGACAGCCAAGATTTGGGAAGTTTAAATAGGTTGGAGTAGAACCCCTGAAACTGTTCTGCCACAGGTATTGGAGCAATGACCCCCTGCTCCAGAAGATCTCAGGAAGCTCCAAGGAGATCTGCTAATCTGTGGGCTGACACAGGTAAGCTGGAAGACATGAATCAGGGAAGGAGCTGAGAGTTAAAATTTAGCTTGTAGCCCATGGAAACCCCTCCCACACCCAAGCATCTGAGATGCTATCCAAATCTGGAATGCTATCTGGCTATCCAAATTTCCACAAAGGCTAGCAGATGTCACCTACTTTGGAAAGCGGGGGGTTGTCGCCCCCATGCTGAAGATGTAGGATTTACTTGTACAGGATTTTGCAAATGGTCTGGGATCCAGGTTTAGAGTTAGCTTTGGATGTGGAGGCCTTGAGTTTAAAAAAAGGAACTTTTCTTCTGTGGAAAATATGAGCCTTCTCCCGGCTGAGCCCTAGGCTTTTTCTGCTGGGTTAGATGGCACTCCTGGTCCAAGTGGTTGAGGAGGACCTTCAGGAAGACTCTAAAAAAAGACATGGGGGGTTATTTAGTTAAACTAAAGAGTGCAGAATCTGGTGCCACTTTGCATAGAGCCCAATCAGCTTCCAGGTTTTATTGTCAAAGATTAATTGAACAAGGTGAAGTTAGAAGCTGATTGGCTACTATGCAGAGCTGCACCAGATTTTGCACTCTCCAGTTTTAGTAAATCAACCCCATTGTCACTCAAAAGGTATGTAAATCAGATGCTTTGTGTATGCTCGTTCCGCAGCCCAAAACTTTAGCCAAAGGGTCCTCCTCATGTCAATGGACAGGAGGCTCAAACAAGAGATGAGACAAGAAAACTCTAGCAAACTGTCTACACGGTAGTTAGAGATCATCACAGAGCCGATATGTTCCCAACAGCCACACACCATTCATATACAAGAGCCCATACTGTAATAAGGTTAATCACAGATTCAAACCTCAGAATAAAACGGCTTCACTTAGACTGCCCAATCTTTATACTCACGGGAAGAAAGCCTCAAAATGGGAGCCAAAGCCATAAATATTAAAGTAACATCCAAGAGGTAAACTCTTCAATAGAAGAACCAGTGTCTCCTGCAGAGAAAATAATAATAAATAAATAGAGTTATTGGAAAGTAAAGAAATATATAATTTTATATAACTATGATTATTATATTTATATATAGATAGATAGATAGAGAGAGATCATCTCAACATCTCTGGATTAGCGCCCCCCCCGGAGCCCCCCTGTTTACTTACCTGACCCCCTCGAAACTCCCGCGCCGTGAACGCGCAGGCATCTCGGCCGGCTTCTCGGCTCATTCATTGGTTGATTGAAAGCAGCGTAGCCATTGGTTTGCGCTGCTGTCAATCACATCCAATGACTTTGGCGCGCCGGGGGGCGGGGCCGAGTGATACAGTGAGCGGCTATGGTCGCGGGCTGTATCCCTGGAGCGCGCCCGCAATCACTCACCACCATGTTCTCTCACATGAAGGTGATAAGTTCTTGCGGGGAGGAGCCGACACAGCCGCAGAGGGACCCCAGAAGACCAGGTTCGGGGCCACTCTGTGCAAAACGAGCTGCACAGTGGAGGTAAGTATAACATATTTGTTATTTAAAAAAAAAAAAAAAAAAATTATCTTTAGTGTTCCTTTAAATTCACACAGGTTCACCTTATTTTCTGCTGTAAGAAATCAAGCCCAGTTTCGATTAACTTTTCTAAACATCACCTTAACTTCACACTTAAAGTGATGATTAAGTCATGTTTTTTTTTTTTAAATAACAAACATGTTATACTTATCTGCTCTGTGCAGCAGTTTTGCACAGAGAAGCCCGGATTCTCCTCTAATCAGGGTCCCACGCCGGCGCTCCTGGCCCCTTCCTCCTGCCAGGTGCCTACGTAGCAAGCAGCTTGCTCTGGGGGCACCCAAGCAGGCACGCTTCTGAGCCACAGCTCTGTGTGTCCATTCATACATGGTTGGCCCCACCCCCTCAGTCTCCTGATTGGCTCACTGGCTGTGATTGACAGCAATGAAAGCCAATGGATCCCGTGAAAGCCAAAAGCCATTCAGGAGTGCAAGTCCTCAGAGAGGCAAGGCCCTCGTTGACATCGCTGGATCGAGAGGGGGCTCAGGTAAGTATTGGGGGGGGGGCTGCTGGACACAGAATGTTTTTTACCTTCATGGAAAGAATGCATGAAGGTAAGAAACCTTGTGCCTTTACAACCACTTTGAGGTTGGGTTCACATATGAGCACACAGCGGCTCACAGCAGGAATCCAGTGCGTCCTTGTTCACCGTTTCAGCCTGAATTTTTGGCAGAATTCGGGCCCGAAACGGACCAAAAAACGCATAGGGCTCCTGTGCAAATCGCACCGGAGCCGCTGCAGAGATATGTGAATCGGCTGCATAGAGAGCCGATCACATGCTCCTGCTTTGTGAATTGGATGTGGAAAAACCCACATCCAATTCGTACTAGTGTGAACCCAGCCTAAGTAAATAAAGTCCCCTTATCTGATGATCAGGAAGGCTTTCTAACGATAGCATTGCAAATGAAGCAGTTTGATCTACTTGTCAGCTCACATGCACAAAGTAAACAGTGAACAGGAGCATCAGTAAGGGGATGCAATCATACATCCTAAACTAACAATTGTAGACATTATATCTTTCAGTTATTAGAAGATTAAAGGCTGAGAAATAGATACAATCACAGGTAAAGCAAATGAATTAAAAGGACAACTGTATGTTTATTAAAAGATAAGTCACCCAACATGTGGTAGACCATGTGCTGCCACATAAGCAGCTGATTAGTGCCAAGATCGGCATCTTTTGCCTTCAGCTCCTCTGATGCACTGGGAGGCCTATGCTTAGTTTTGCGTGTGTGGTTCACCCTGAGGGAGGCTCTTGTAAAGGCAGAAGTTTTTTTATCTTAATGCATTCTATGCATTAAGATAAAAAGCCTTCTGTGTGCAGCAGCCCTCCTAATACTTACCTGAGCCCCATCATGATCCAGCGATGATGCACGAGAGACTCGGCTGTCCAGGACTCTCCCTCCTCATTGGCTGAAACAGCATCGAAACGCCACTGGCTCCTGCTGGTTGTCAATCAAAGTCAGTGAGCCAATGAAGAGAGAGAGAGAGAGAGGGGGTGGGGCCCGGGCTCTGTGTCTGAATGGACACACGGAGTTGCGGCTTGGGTGCCCCCATAGTAAGCTGCTTGCTGTGGGGGCACTCAACAAGAAGGAGGGGCCAGGAGTGCTGAAGAGGGACCCGAGAAGAGGAGGATCTGGGCAGCTCTGTGCAAAACCACTGTACAGAGCAGGTAAGTAGAACATGTTTTTTTTTTTTCTAAATAACAGACTTTAGTATCACTTTAATGCCTAGAATTAGCGGCACTGGAGGTGCTAAATTTCACAAAGCAACATAGGAAATGTTGAGCACTAAAGGCACTTACATAAAAGACAACCCATGGCCTGCCTGATGCCAAGTGGCTTTTCCATAAACGTACAACTGTTTAGTATTTACAACAAGTATCCTGAAAAACGGTTTAATTACGTCTGTCTTGGATGGACAATTTGGACAATTTACTGACCCTGGCACTATGAATCCTCTGAGGGGCATTTGGCTCAGAATGCATTGAACACTCCATACTCCCAGACCGGTCCACGAGAAAAATAAACTCTCCGCAATTGGACTGCTCCTGTCCAGCTGGAAAACTCGGGTAGAAATTCAACATGGCCACGGACTCCGCCATAATGAACCCTACAGAACACAGAGAGAAAATAAGATTATAACAAAGTGATTGAGAAATAAAACGTGTACAACAAAGCTTTTACAGAGGACACTAAACTATTTCTATGGCCTTCACCACCGTCACAGACTATTATTGTTATTACCAGCAAATTTGTGTCTTTCACCAAGAGTTGTTTAGGGGTGAAATATATTTACCTGGTTCTGTCATATTCTCCTCATTGGCTTACCCTTACACTGGCTACCCCCCCCCCCCCCCTTTCAGATCATCATGAATGCTGCTGCAAGACTCATCTACCTTACCAACCGCTCAGTGTCCCCCACCCCTCTCTGCCAATCCCTCCAGTGGCTTTCGCTCACCCAACATATTAAATTCAAAATACTAACAATAACTTACAAAGCCATCCACAGCTCTGCTCGCAACTATATCACTAGCCTTGTCTCAAAATACCAACAAAATCATTTGCTTAGTTCCTCACTCCTTACCCCAATCTGTCTGACTATCTCCTACTCTGTCCATTTTCAGACGATCCCTGAAACCTCATCTTTTCAGAGAGGCTATTCCGGCCCCCGCCTAACAACAGTACATTTATTTTCTCCACCAGTCCATCACCGTAGTTCTTACCTTTTGTATCTCTTGACCCTCCCTCTTAGATTGTCAGCTCTAACAAGGCAGGGCCCTCTGATTCCTCCTGTATTAAACTGTAATGTAATTGTACTGTCTGCCCTTATGTTGTAAAGTGCTGCGAAAACTGTCGGTGCTCTATATAAACAGGGCCATCTTCAACACGGGGCAAATGGGGCAGCTGCCCCGGGCCCAGTCATAGTTTTGGGGCCCAAAACAGCTGCCCCTGATGCTCTCGCTGCCTGCACATTAGGGGGCGGCCCACGCCCCATTATGGCACTGTCTGTGGAGTGACCAGGTACACAGAGACAGCGGCAATCCACAGAGAGCAGGGAAAGGGGTGGGACCGGGTGCACCACTGACACTTGGCCCTGGTTCACATTGATGCTACTTTAAAATCGTGCGATTTCAAAGTAGCAAGTTCAGCGAGATTTCAGGTGCTACTTGATAGACATCTGTGTGGCTTCATATACAGATGTCTATTGAAGTCGCACCTGAAATCGTCAAAAGTAGTACAGGAACTACTTTTGCAATATGGTGCAGCGCACCGATTAGAACAGTGCCATTGCGTAGCAGCCTATTGGCGGCAATGGCCCTGTTCTAATCGGTGCGACACCGATTTTGCGGCACCGCACCAATTTCCAAAAGTAGTTCCTGCACTACTTTTGCTGAAATTATAATCTTATTTTCTGTGTTCTGTAGGGTCCATCATGGCGGAGTCAGTGGCCAAGTTGAATTTCTGCCGATTTCAAGTGAAGTAGCGCAATTTCAAAGTAGCATCAATGTGAACCTAGGCTTAGGGTTGATTTACTAAAACTGGGAGTGCAAAATGGGGTGCAGCTGTGTATAGAAACCAATCAGCTTCCAGGTTTCTTTGTCAAAGCTTAATTGAACAAGCTGAAGGTAGAAACTGATTGGCTACCATGTACAGCTGCACCAGATTCTGAGTTCTCTATCTTTAGTAAATCAACCCCTTAGACCCTGTCCCAATGGGTCCTGTATGGTCGGGAGAAGGCCCCGACTGCAGGTGGAGCTGTGTAACGGATTTGGAGTGGGAGCAGCAGCACCAAGAGCCCCGGAGCGCGGATTGGATGTGGAGTGAGCAGGCTGCACTGATGAGGCTGCACTGATGAGGCTACACTGATGAGGCTACACTGATGAGGCTACACTGATGAGGCTGCACCGATTATCAGTGTGAGCCCTGGTTCACACTGAGCTGCGCGAATGAAACCGTGCGAGTTCAGCTGAACTCGCACGATTTCACTCCTGCATGTCAGTCCTGATTTCGGCGACGATTTCACAGACATCTGTGCGGGTTCATGCACAGATGTCAATGAAAAAAATCACACCCCGCAATCGCAAAAAGTAGTACTACTTTTTGAAATTGGTGCGGCGCAGTAAATGCAGCATCGCACCGATTAGGACGGTGCCATTGCCGGCAATTGTCATGTCAAATCGCACCAATGTGAACCAGGGCTAATGTCCCAACACAGGAAAGTCGCTTATTGGCTTTCTTTACCTCAGACAGTGACAGCACTGAGGGAAGGAAATGCTGATAACTGACATTTTTGTTTACATGTGATTAGCACTGATTGGACACAGCTGATCACATGGTAAAGAGCCTAAGTCATTGGCTCTTTACTGTGATCGGTAATGCACTGTGTTCGGGAGACACAACTCACCACCGATCGTCGTGTGGCAAGGGGCGCTCATGTGTGGCAAGAATGGAAGGACTACACATGACGTCCTCCTAGAACAAAATCGATCCCATCCGGCCGTCATTGTACAATAGACCAGGTGGAGCCAGTTCAATGTTGCTGATGCGCAATAGATCTAATTGTGGGAGCATCCAAAATGGCAGGGCAGTGTTCCTATCTATGGTCATCTCTTAGATGTGGATTTCCAAGCATTTTTTTTATCCCAAGGCTTCAAGTGGCTGTAAAGGGTAAAGATTTTTTTACCTTCATGAATTCTATGCATGAAGGTGAACAACCTTTCAGTGTGCAGCTCCCCCCAGCACCCCCAACTTACCTGAGCCCGATTGCGATCCAGCGATGTGCACAAGAGCCTCTGCTCTCCCAGGTCTCTCCCTTCTTATTGGCTCAGACACAGCAGCGAGGACCAATTGAATAGACCTCTAACTGAAAGGAGGCCATGGGGCCAACCCGGAACACTCCTCTGGCCAGGTGGCCAAAGACAACCTTGAAGCAGATCAATGGCAGGCAATAAAACTGGGGATCAAACAAAATGGATGACAACACACAAAAGTTTTACACAAAATTTTAGCACAAGTGATTTTCTTTAACCACTTCCCGCCCAGCCTATAGCAGAATGACGGCCGGGTGGTGGTTCAGTTATCCTGACTGGGCATCATATGACGTCTAGCAGGATAACAGCTGCCGCGCGCCCGTGGGGGCGCACATCACGGCGATCGGTGGTGCGGCGTGTCAGTCTGACACATCGCTACACCGATTTCGGTAAAGAGCCTCCGACGGAGGCTCTTCACCACATGATCAGCCGTATCCAATCACGGCTGATCACAGGAAGATCCGTTGATCGGATTTTCCTCACTCGCATCTGACAGACACGAGTAGAGGAGAGCAGATCGGCTGCTCTCCTGACAGGGGGGGGTCTGTGCTGATTATCAGTGCAGCCCCCCCTTGGATGCCCACCCAGGACCACCAGGATGCCACCACACTGGACCACCAGGGATATGCCAATCAGTGCCCAGGCAGCTGCCAATTTGTGTCCATCCACAATGCCTGCCAGTGCCACCAGGGATGACTATCAGTGCCACATATCAGTGGCCAGCAGTGACACCCATAAGTACCCATCAGTGCAGCCTTTTAGTGCCCATCAGTGCCACCTATCAATGCCCATCAGTGCCACCCATCAGTGCCCATCGTCGATGCAGCCTTATCAGTGCCCATCAGTGAAGGAGAAAACTTACTTATTTACAAAATTTTATAACAGAAACAAAAGAAAAACTTTTTTTTTCAAAATTTTCGGTCTTTTTTTATTTGCTTAGCAAAAAATAAAAACCGCAGAGGTGATCAAATACCACCAAAAGAAAGCTCTATTTGTGGGAACAAAATTATAATAATTGGTTACTGTGTAGCATGACCGCCCAATTGTCATTTAAACAGCAACAGCTCTGAAAGTTGAAAATTGGCTTGGGCAGGAAGGGGGTTTAAGTGCCCGGTATTGAAGTGGTTAAAGAATTAGTGAAAATACCACAACCCTCGCCCCTCCCCAAGAATCTGAAAACGTATTGGATAAAATAAGAGATGCTAGTCATTTCTATAAAATTGTGCAAGTCTTCATACTGTGTATAGGCAAAGTGGGATTCCTGACAGCTGTGCAACTACGATTCTATAATTATTTTCAAGAGCCAAAGGAGGATGGAAAATGATCGCTGCCAATATTCTACAACATTAGCCAACAAAATCACCATGTGCGGCAAGATGCCTTCTTTCAAAATTACACTTTAAAACTGAACTGCGGGCATGAAAAATTTCATTTACCGTATATACTCGAGTATAAGCCGAGTTTTTAAGCACAATTTTTTGTGCTGAAAATGCCCCCCTCGGCTTATACTCGAGTCACCTTTTTGCGCCTGATCTCCCGGACTTTGGGGAGCCGGTACCGGCTGGCCGTAGGTCCCCTGGACCCCAAACTTGGCACACATATAGCCCCACTCTTCCTCTACAAGTGTGCAAAGTTTCTTGTCCGGGGGACCTACGGCCGGGGAGCACCGATTTTTCAAAACCGGGCACCCCTTCCATAGACTCCCATGTTAAACGGTCATTTCTGTGGTGACTTTGGGGACCCGGTACCGACCGGTCGTAGGTCCCCTGGACCCCAAGCTTGGTACACATATAGCCCCACTCTTCCTCTACAAGTCTGCAAAGTTTCTTGTCCGGGGGACTTACGGCCGGGGAGCACCGATTTTTCAAAGCCAGGCACCCCCTCCATAGACTCCTATGTTAAACGGCAGACTAGTCATGGACACAGTGAGGCATGGACACAATGAGGCAAAGTGAGGCACACCCTAGGCTTATACTCGAGTCAATACGTTTTCGCAGTTTTTGTGGTAAAATTAGGTGCCTCGGCTTATATTCGGGTCGGCTTATACTCGAGTATATACGGTAAATTCATGCTGTGCATTTGCATTGTCCACTGCTGTAATTGTGCGACAACGCACGGCGCTAGGACATATTCTTTGACGCTATCCCAACACGTATATCTGAATGGCTCTAATGGTTTCTGTACTGTACCAGAAATTTTGTTTATTCCATCCTCATTTTGTACATTAGCTCCATCACTTTCCTGACCTGCCGGGCTGCGTGCTCAGATAAGGGTCTGGTATGGATCTTGGGGGGACCTCACACCGCTTTTTTATTTTTCATTTTGGCGTGGGGTTCCCTTTTCAAGATCCTCAATGCACAAGTCACACTGAAAGTCGGATCATCGTGATACAACTTCTGGTGCGACTTCTATTCAAATCGATGGGCTCTCATAGGGAACCATTGTTTTTGACATGTATAAAAAAAAACACTTGACACGGCTTAACACACAAAGTTTTGTACCTCTGATCTTTTGTGCTGACTTTTACAGGGGTCCCCGGGTTACGAACCCGTTAGGGACTTTCCTCCTGTTTGTATGCCGGAAATGTTCGTAAGTCGGCCGCACATGTGCAGACCGGCAATTACGGACATTTCCGATGTTCCGTCGAATGCCGTCCTGCGCATGCGCGGCCAATTACGGACATTTCCCGAGGCTCCGTTTGGCCACGCATGCGCAGAACAGCCGACGGTCCGCCCAAAATGGCAGAGGGTCCCCGCAGCGCCCGGGTTCGTAAGTAGGAGAGGTTTGTAACTCGGGCGTTCGTAAGTCGGGGACCCCCTGTATTATCAATGAAAATGTTTTCAATAATAACCTACTGAAACTGAAAAGCACAGGAAAATAATGTAAGAAAATGCAGCTATATGGAACCCCAAGGGAAGAGTAGGTGTCGGTGTGACAACTGCAAACTAGCAGGATCTTGTCCTACACATTGGTGTACAGTTCTGGCTCCAAGTGACAGATAATTGTGACCAGACAAGTTCAATGAACGATGTTAGCAATACAGGACAGCAGTTTTGTTGACACAAAAGCCGCACTCCACTGTGTGTTTTTATGCTGAACCACAACAGGTTTTATTGGTACCCGATTGGATCAGATAAACACCGTCACATGTGACTCCACCCCTGACACTTTTCACCCAATGGGCTTAATCATTAATCAGGTTCATCCATTGGGTGAAATATTCAGTGGTAGAGATGTGCAAAACGAACAAATTTGTGAAGTTTCATATTAATTCATTAAATTACTAATTTCATTTAGTTGCATTCATAACAAAATTTGTTTTGTTTAGTTTCATTTTATTTTTTTAATTCATTTCCGACCGGATTTACATTTTTCCAATGGCTTTGAAGTATTCCAATTTGAATCAAAAATATCAAATTCAAATTTTGAAAGATGGCTATATTCTTTCTATTTTATCCTATACTATATAATTTTTTTTTTATATTCTACTCTAGTCTTTTATTTTCTATTCCTTCTTTTATATTCTGTTCTCCTCTTTTTACTTTCTGTTTTATTATATTATTTTTTAAATTTAAAAATTTCAGAAGATTGCGATATTCTATTTTATTCTATTCGAATTTCGGAAGACGGCTATATTCTTTCGATTTTATTCTTTTCCATTTGAATTTCAGAAGACGGCTATATTTTCTCTATTTTATCCTATTCTATTCTAATCTATTTTTTTCTATTCTATTCCATTCTTTTCTATTCTATTTTATTATTTTCTATTCTATTGTCTTTTATTTTCTATTTTATTCAATTTTTTGAAATTCACATTTCAGAAGACTCCTATATTCTATGTTATTCTATTTCATTTTATTCGAAATTCAAATTTCAGAAGAGGGCTATATTCTATTTGATCCTATTCTAATCTTTTTTTTTCTATTATATTCCATTCTTATCTACTCTATTCATTTATTTTCTATTCTATTCCTTTATTTTATTTTTTGTTCTTTTATTTTCTATTTTATTCTGTTTTTTTTTTTTTTATTCAAATTTCAGAAGCCTGCTATATTCTATTCTATTTCATTCTATTCGAAATTTCGAATTTTGGAAGACGGCTATATTCTTTCTATTTTCTTCTATTCTGTTTGAATTTCAGAAGACGGCTATATTTTTTCTAATTATTCTATTATATTCTAATTAAATTTCAGAAGACGACTATATTCTTTCAATTTTATTCTATTCTATTTGAAATTTGAATTCCGGAGCACAGCTATATTCTATTCTATTGTAATCCATTTTATTTTTTTTCTATTCTTTTAATTTCTATTCTGTTCGATTACATTCTATTGTTTTTTTATTCTATTTTATATTATTCTATTCTTTTATGTTCTATTTTATTATGATCTTTTATATTCTATTTCATTCTATTATTTTCTTTTCTATTCTATTCCATTCTATTTTATTATATTCTTTAAAACAGCCTAAGTAGGCTATAATTTTTATACCTTACTATATTCATTGCAATATGTTTCCATTTCAAATTCAAATAAATTTTGTTTTGTTATAATTTTTTTCTGGATTTGTTTCTTATTATTGTGATACATCTGAATATCTGAATAACTAAAATTGTGTTCAAATTTTGATTTGTAATGAAACAAATTGCACATGTCTAGTCAGGGAGCAGAGTCACATCCGATGGTGGAGAGAATGTTTGGGGGACGGGATTTGGTATCCGTAAAGATTTTTGTGGTTTAGTTTAACCACTTGCCGACCGCCTCCAGTAGATATACGTCGGTAGAATGGCACGTACAGGCACATCAACGTACCTGTACGTCCCCTTTAACTGCATGACGTGGGGGCCGCGCGCGCTGCCGGCGGCACGCTCGCGACCCTGCTACCTTCCCCATGAGTCAGACCGCGGGTCCCGCAGACTCGATCTCCGCGATCGTCTCATGGAGGCATAGAGCAGGGAGATGCTTGTGTAAACAAGCATCTCCCTGCTCTGCCTAGTGACAATGACACGGATCTCAGCTCCGTGTACTCAGAGCGGAGATCGGCGTCATGTCACACAGAGCCCAACCCCCCCTCAGTTAGAAACACTCATCAGGGCACACTTAACCCCTTTAGCGCCACCTAGTGGTTAACCCCTTCACTGCCAGTGTAATTTTCACAGTAATCAGTGCATTTTTATAGCACTGATCACTGTAAAAATGACAATGGTCCCAAAAATTTGCCAAAAGTGTCCGCCATAATGTCGCAGTCACGGAAAAAATCACTGATCGCCGCCATTATTAGTAAAAAAAAATTTTTTTATAAAAATGCCATAAAACTATCCCCTGTTTTGTAAATGCTATAACTTTTGCGCAAACCAATCAATAAATGGCGATTGCGATTTTTTTTTACCAAAAATATGTAGAAGAATACGTATCGGCCCAAACTGAGGAAAAAAAATGTTTTTTTTTTAATATATTTTTGGGGGATATTTATTATAGCAAACAGTAAAAAATATTGAATTTTTTTCAAAATTGTCGCTCTTTTTTTGTTTATAGCACAAAAAATAAAAACCGCAGAGGTGATCAAATACCACCAAAAGAAAGCTCTATTTGTGGGAAAAACAGGACGTAAATTTTGTTTGGGAGCCACGTCGCACGACCGCGCAATTGTCAGTTAAAGCGACGCAGTGCAGAATCGCAAAAAGGATTGATTGTGGAGAGTCTGTGCAGCTATGGCCAGCTGTTGCATGTTAGCCTGGAGCAGTGTTATTTCTTTCAATTTGCAGCATTTGTTATAATGTGGACATTGGCCCAAATGTAACGAGTCATTATACTATGGCTCAGAGTGCTAGCTGTAGATGTCACGTCAGCTTATTTTGTCACCTGATGGCGGCGGTCCAGATTTCTGGGCAGTGTCTGTAACTCCAAGCCCCGGCTCCACAGTGACGCTGGGTTTGTTCACATCCGTATAATAAGCCAAGAACTCTACATCTCGCTCAAACTTGTGCCCCTCCGCCAGTGACACCTACGAAAGGAGAAACAAAATTTTAATTATAGATCATTTGCTGCCGTGGTAATCCATCATCTTCACTATATGTGGGGTGACATGAACACATCAGATGACTGCAAAATTATAACAAAGGAGCTATTTTTCTAACCTAATTTGCCATTTTCTTTCACAAAATACATACAAGACTTGATGGTTTATCAACATTTTTCAACTCCGACTGCATGTATTAGAAGTAGTAGTTATCCTATGTAATAAACAAAAGAAATGAGCCTTGATATTATTCTGTGCCCCGCTCACCTTGGCGCTGGTCTTGTCACTATTTGTGTACTCCAGAGGGGTGATGTTACAGTTGGACTCGATCTTGGCGATCCCATACACAGACTGGAAGTGAGCGTTCACACTCAGCGTGTACGGGATCTCACCAATGGGCACCTGCGGACGTGTGGCTGTTATACTCACATCTTGATCTGGAAGAAATAAAACGCAGAGTCATTCAATGTTCATATTTTGATATTACTTCGATATATTAAAAGTGAAACTGACCTAAAATGTTTCTGAGATAAATATAGTTCACATACTCATTTTAGCCTCCCCCTCCCCCCAAAAGCTGCCACTGGTCACAGCAGGTCATCCCGGAAAGTGAACTGTAAGCTAAGAGACCCGATGCAAAGGAGCTGCTCCCCTGGCGCTTAGAATCTGAAATGTTGCACTGCCTGACAAAGACAACCTAATTAAAAACACCAGGAAAAAAACCTGGGTACTTATGAATTGGCTGCTGAAAGCACTAGAGGTTCTATAGCAAGAGGTGACCAGTCCACTGTAGGTGGTGGCAAGTACTAACGGAGGTGGAACCACATGTCTCTTGTAAACAGGAGCAATAGAGGAAGATGCTACCTCACAGTGAAAAGGTGGGAACAGAGTGCAGATTGCGCACACGAGACACCTAGTGATGTAACATTCAATTCCTAAGTGTGTTACCCCTTATCTTTGAAACCAACATGAAAGCATCGGTATTATTAGGGACCAGCAGTTCTAAAATAATAAATATAGCAGCTTCTTATGCTCTGCCCCCACAGCCTACTCATAATGAGTCTTCAGAGACAGGGACATACCAGAGGCCATGTCACAGCTCTTGGATAGCAATCTGCGGCCAACTAAGACAGTACACAAAGGTCTGGAAAGCACTACCAGCAAAGCCCGGTGCCTGAAGGTCAAATCAACCCTTCAATCTACAGTCCAGCGAGGTCCAGCTATGGCCTCCCAAGCTATGGCTTAGGATACGCTGATCAGAAGAGCTACATAAAGAGTCTGTATCAAAGCAAACAATATCTTTAAAAACAAAAAATGGCTCGTCGTCTCTACTTCACACACAAGTTCTGGCATTTCATATTTAATTGGCTGGGTTTAGCTCTGGGATTCCCATTTGGAGAGAAGTCAAGGGCCATGTACAGTGTGGGTCTACGATGCAAAAGGCTCCACAGGGACACGCAGGAACTGGTTTGAGGGTATAACGTACTTGGCATCTGCATTTGTTGCTTTGGAAACATTTTAGGCCGGGTCAGGTTCACTTTAGACCCTTTTCACACTGGGGCAGTTTGCAGGCGCTATTGCGCTAAAAATAGCGCCTGCAAACAGACCCGAAACAGCGGCTGCTGTTTCTCCAGTGTGAAATGCCCGAGGGCTTTCACACTGGAGCGGTGCGCTAGCAGGACGGGAAAAAAAGTCCTGCTAGCCGCATCTTTGGAGCGGTGAAGGAGCGGTGTGTATACCGCTCATCCTCCGCTCCTGCCCATTGAAAGCAATGGGACAGCGCGGCTATACCGCCGACAATGCGCCTCTGCCGAGGCACTTTGCGGTGGTTTTTAACCCTTTTTTGCCTGCTAGCGGGGGGGTAAAACAGCACCGCTAGCGGCCGAATACTGCTGCAAATCCGACGGTAAAGCGCCGCTAAAAATAGCGGCGCTTTACCGCCACCGCACCTCCCACCCCAGTGTGAAAGGGGCCTTAGGGTTTAGTGATCCCTTCAGAGAAGCAAATATAAACATTACAAAAAAAATAAAAAAAATAAACTGCTTATCTGTACTTTATGCACATGTTTATCTGTACCTTTTGGAGTGTATCTCGGGTTTAGGACAGCCGGGAGTGCAAAGCGCACAGCTCCGTCTGCCTCCACCGGCAACTCCCGCACATATTTCAGGGTGACCTCGGCCTCCTGGCCAGGAGGGAGATTCCCAACACTGCAGCTAAAGATGTCCGCCGAGCTCTCATCTTCCTCCAGGAGGAAGGCTTGTTCACCTCGGCTGATGGCCTCATTATAGGTTTTGTGAGCCTGGAGAAGAGAGGGAGGAACAATAAAACTGTTACTGCTGTGTCATTTAAATTTAAACTAACCTCTCTAATTCTAACCAGGTCTGTGACCTAGTAGGACGACATGTTCCACGACTGTCTTTGTTTGATGGAACTTGAATCAGCAACCATCAGTCCGGTGAAGGAGGCTCCCATCCCAGACGCTAAGAACCATATGGGCCTGAACAAGTAATACAAATTACGGTCACAAAAAAATATAAATACTAACTAAATACGTATTCAGCCATTCACGATCAACACATAAAGATAACACCAAAAACCAAGAAAATTTAGGAGAATTAAGAATATAAGAGTAATCTCACTATTGATATAAGACATCCAAATATTAAATTCTGTATATACAAGTAGATATCAAATACAAGCAAAAAAGGGATTTTTATAACAGCTTACCTGTAAAATCCTTTTCTTGGAGTACATTACGGGACACAGAGCGACTTAGTCATTACTAATGGGTTATATAGATACCTTCAGGTGCTGGCACTGGCAACTTCCAAAACCGGAAGTACCCTCCCCTATATAAGCCCCTCCCATCCGGGAGCACCTCAGTTTTGTAGCAAAGCAATAAGTGTCCCAAAAAGAGGGGTGGGAGCTCTGTGTCCCGTGATGTACTCCAAGAAAAGGATTTTACAGGTAAGCTGTTATAAAAATCCCTTTTTCTTTTTCGTACATCACGGGACACAGGAGCGACTTAGTCATTACTAATGGGACGTCCCAAAGCAATGCCAAATGAGGGGAGGGATACACTATACATAAGCTGGGCGCCATCAGGCATGAGGATCTTTTGCGGCCTGCAACACACTGTGCCCAAAGGCGACATCCTCCTGACTTCTAACGTCTACCTGGTAGAATCTAGTAAACGTGTGTACTGAAGACCATGTTGCGGCCTTACAGACTTGAGCCAGGGAGGCCTGGTGATGCACTGCCCATGAAGTTCCAACTGCTCTTGTGGAGTGCGCCCTAACTTTGAACGGAGGCGGTCTCCTTCTCAAGCCATAGGCTTGTATTATGACCTGTCGAATCCACTTGGCTAAAGTAGATTTTGACGCTGCCTGACCCTTTCTGGGGCCTTCCGGCAGAACAAACAAAGTATCCGTTCTACGAATCTGAGCAGTGGCTTTTAGATAAGCTTTAACTGCTCTTACTACATCCAAAGAATGCAATAACTTTTCCTCTACCGAGCTAGGCTTGGGAAAAAAAGAAGGAAGAACCACATATTGGTTCAAATGAAACCTCGATACCACCTTAGGAAGAAAGGCTGGATGAGGACGTAACACTACTTTGTCCTTATGGACAACCAGATATGGCTCCCTACAGGACAAGGCGGCTAATTCCGATACTCTTTTAGCCGAACAAATGGCTACTAAGAAAATCAATTTCCTGGTGAGAAGAACCAAGGAAATGTGCTGTAATGGTTCAAATGGTTGTTTCTGTAGAACCGACAGAACCAGGTTTAAGTCCCATGGACATATGGGAATACTAACCGGAGGGCTAATACGCATCACTCCTTGTATGAAAGCTTTAACTAGTGAATGCGAAGCCAAGGGCCTTTGAAAAAATATTGACAAGGCCGAAATCTGACCCTTGATAGTACTCAAGGCAAGCTTCCTATCCACAGCCCACTGTAGGAAGTCCAGAATCCTACCTATTACGTACTTACGTGGATGCCATTTCTTGGCCTCACACCACGCGATGTACGCCTTCCAGATCCTATAATAGATCTGCCTGGATACCGGCTTCCTGGCATTGATCATGGTAGATACCACAGGATTAGAGAGACCTCTCTTTTTTAGAATGTGGGCTTCAATAGCCAGGCCGTCAAACCTAGGGCTGGTAAGGAAGGGTGGTATATCGGTCCTTGCGAAAGCAGGTCCAGACGATGTGGGAGAGACCAAGGACTCCCCACTGACATTTTTACAATCTCCGCGTACCATGCCCTTCGGGGCCACGCTGGAGCCACCAGAATCACCGGTTTCTTTTCTACCCTGATTCTGCGGATTAATCGCGGTAACAATTGTGGCGGTGGGAATGCATATATCAGCTTGAACTGATCCCAAGGGAACACTAGGGCATCCGAGCCGCAAGCTAGGGGATCCCTTGTGCGAGACACAAATCTGTCCACCTTTGCGTTGAATCTGGATGCTAGCAGATCTACATCCGGTGTTCCCCACCGCTGGCATATTGCCTGGAAAACCTCGGGGTGACGAGACCATTCCCCCGGGCATAATTGCTGGCGACTTAGAAAGTCCGCTCAATTTTCCACTCCTGGGATGAAAACCGCGGATATGGCTGGGACATATCTTTCTGCCCATTCCAGGATGCAATTCGCTTCCCTCTGGGCTGCACGACTCCTGGTGCCACCCTGGTGATTGATATATGCCACTGCTGTGGCATTGTCTGATTGAATTCTGACAGGGGACCCTTGGAGTTTGGATGTCCATGCTACTAGGGCATACCGGGCTGCTCGTATCTCTAAGAGATTGATGGGCAGGGCCTTCTCTGCTTCTGACCACTTGCCCTGGAGAGACCATTGCTCCAGTACTGCCCCCCAGCCTATGAGGCTGGCATCTGTAGTGACCACCTTCCAAGAAACCGGACTGAAGGGTTTCCCTTTTTCCAGATTCTGGGGCACCAACCACCAATGGAGGCTATTGCGAACGGAAGGGGACAGGGACATTGGTAAGTCTAAAGCCTGAACTTTTTTTGTTCCAGGCTGACAGTATGGCCCTCTGCAAGTTCCTTGAATGGAATTGACCATAGGGTACTGCTTCGAATGAAGCCACCATTTTTCCCAGCAGCCTCATGCACAGGCGTATGGATGGTTTTCTTTTTGTACCCACTAAGTGGGTCAAATCTTTCAAAGACGACACCTTCTCTGGAGGTAAGAAAATCTTTCTCTGATTTGAATCCAGTCTTAGCCCCAAGTATTCCAGACTTTTGACTGGTTTTAGGGCTGACTTGTCTCGAGTTGATAATCCAACCGTGAGATTCCAGATACTTGATTGTCTTGTGAACGACCACTTCTAGTTTTTTTCACTGAGTGGTCTATCAGCAACAAGTCGTCTAGATATGCCATTATCGTTACACCTTGTGTTCTTAGATTGGCCAATAGTGGGGCCAGAATTTTTGTGAACACTCGTGGTGCTGTGGCCAGACCGAAAGGTAAGGCTCTGAACTGAAAATGGCGCCCTTCTACTGCAAAGCGTAGAAATTTCTGGTGGGCCGGAAAGATGGGAATATGCAGATAAGCATCCCTTATGTCGATCGAGGCTAACCATTCCTGCCCTTGTAGGGCGGTGGCCACCGATCGGATCGACTCCATCCGAAAAGTCCTGATATGTAGGAACTTGTTTAGCCCTTTTAGATTTAATATGGGCCTCACGTCCCCATTTGGTTTGGGGACTGTGAAAAGGTTTGAGTAAAACCCGAACCCGCTTTCTTCCAAGGGAACCTTCATGATTACACCTTGGAGCAATAGTTGTTCTAGTGCCAGAAGGAGGGATCCTCTCTTCTGGGGATCGCTTGGCACGTTTGACCTCATAAAATGGGCAGGAGGAATGTCTTTTAACTCCAGCCTGTATCCCAGACTTACTGCGGAGATCACCCATCTGTCTCTGATGGTGTCCCGCCAGGTCTCTGTGAACAACTGAAGTCTTCCCCCCCACCCGATTGAGTGGGGGCAACCCTTCATGACTTGGGGGGAGGTTTTGTACCTCTCTTGACCCAGGGTTTCTTGTTACCCTGTGATTGTCCCTGATTTCTGCCTCCTGGATTTGACCGCGGAGGCCGTCGGAACTGTTTCACAGCCGACGTGCCAGGGACTGGAGAAGTAGGCCTCTTAAAAGAAGGACTTCTACCCTTGTTCTTAACCGGCAAGAGTGTACTTTTACCGGCAGAAATTTTCTGGATATACTTGTCCAGATCTTCTCCAAATAAGCGTTCTCCATGAAATGGGAAGCTAATCAGCAATTCTTACAGGGAGCTTCAGCAGACCAGTTTTTGAGCCATAGAAGCCTACGCATATGTACTACAGACAGCGTAAAGCGGGAGGCCTGTTGGATTGTATCCTTTATGGCGTCCACCGCAAAACACAAGGCTCTAGGTAGGTCAGCTAGGGCAAGAGCCTGCTGATCTGGTAAGTCCCTTAAGACTTGTTTCAACTGATCCTTCACTGCTTGGCAGACCCCAATCGCTGCTCAGATTTTAGTAAAGACTCCAATTTTTTATCTATTGGGTCTTTGAACATTGGAACATTATCTACTGGACATGTCAGTGATTTATTCACACAAGAGATGGCTGCGTCCACTGTAGGGACCCTCCGTTTTTTCTTATGAACTTATCCTCCATGGGATAGATCACCGGAAATCTCTTGGGAGGAGTAAATATTTTATCAGGATGCTCCCAATCCTGGTAAATAAGCCCTTCCAATAAAGGGTGGATTGGGAAGGAACAGACAGTCTGGGGAGCTTTCAGCGACCCCAGCGAGGAGACAGTAGTGGTTGATGGCTCCGCAAGAGGCATTTTAAATGCTGATCGGACCATGTTAGTCAGAGACTGAACCCATAATCTTTCAGCCTGAGATGCTGAGAAAGGTTCTTCCACTGTTGATTCCTCTATAACCGAATCAACCTCATCCTGATCCCCTTCAGGTAGGTTGATCTCTGTGTGGGGCTGTTCCTCCACTAACAGGCACTCTGAAGGAGGAGACGGAGATCGGACGCGCTTTCCCTGTGACAGGGAAGCAGCGATCAATGCTGTTAATCTCTCTTCCAATCCTCCCAGAGTTGAGGAAAAAACCTCCTCTGTTATATATACAGGAGCAGGTGGACTGGGGACAGCCGCAGCACCAGGTACTCCTGCGGGGTTCCTACGGCTACTGACCTCTGAAATTTCAGGGGAGATTGGTGCAGTACAAGCATGCCCAAAATCCTCAGAGCCCGATGGAGACCCCTTTCGCTTCTTGGAAGACTTATTTCCAGAGCGTCTGGACGACATATCCTTTAAGCACAAAGCTGAGGTATTCCCGTCGTCATACACCAATTTTGCTGGTAATAGTCTAACACAGTTGCTGCTATATACCAGCTGGTGTCCACTAAAGTGTCTTTCTATGGGGATGCCTGCATCAACCGCCTCTGTGTGCCACCGTTTTGTTGCTAGCTCTGCTTGCATCCAGCTGACACTTGTACTGTGTCTTTTATCCATGCTGGGACGCCTGCACATGCGCAGAAGCGCCGCGGCGCGCATCGAGCGTCATCCACCCGCCCCGCCCCTTTCCTTTCATAGGAGGCGCGTGCACGCGCCCGCGCGCGCGCCCGTGCGCCTTTGGCGCCTTTTTTGAAAACAAGCAGGGACTAGGAGCCAGGGCCCTTTTTGCCGGAGGGCCTGTGCGGTGGATGAGCGCAGCAACAGGGCAGAGGAAGTGGATTCCCACAGAGAAACTTACCAACTGCCTGGATCTTTTGACTTGAAAAAGCCAAAGATCCACATGAGAAGAAAAATGGACCACAGCGGCCTCTAGTGGTTTAACACAGGTACCGCGGTCTCCTTTTTTTTTTTTTTCTTGACTACTATTAAAATTTTACATTTTCCAGTAGTTACAGGCATACACAGATATTAGCGGGAATACCGTTAGGTAACAGACAGAAAGACAAATTAGGCTTGGGGGTCCCCCAATAGAACCAAGTTCCTGGGGGCCCCCACTTACCTGTTCCCCGCCGCAGGACTTTGTTTGGTCCACAGAAGCCCAAACTTCACCTATCACGGCAGGCATTGTAATTAAACCTTCAGGGACCGGGTTCCCAAGGATTCCACTCCCCTGGACCTGTATAGCACCCTGCACAGACAACATCTTGGTCGTGGGTATGACCAGAGCTCTGGATCCCAGGGTCCAGCCCTCCTAAGAGAGGCATTACAGGCAAAACCTTGCTCTTCTGTTGCAAGGCCCGGGTACCGACCGTTTAGCTATGAAGCTTTTTTGGTCGGATCCGGAACAGCTTACTAAGGCCCGTAAAAGAACCTGTACGCAAGCCCAGTGAAAACACATGTTACTCTTTGGCCAACACCTTAGACACTGGCAAAAAAACTGAGGTGCTCCCGGATGGGAGGGGCTTATATAGGGGAGGGTACTTCCGGTTTTGGAAGTTGCCAGTGCCAGCACCTGAAGGTATCTATATAACCCATTAGTAATGACTAAGTCGCTCTGTGTCCCGTGATGTACGAAAAAGAAAATACAACACATAATATCACAGCGGAAAGAACCCCCCACATACACAAAAAAGGCCTATAGTTATAAAACCAAAACAACAAAAACTATTGGTAATAGACTAGTGTGGAGACAGAGATATAGATATAGATTATAATAGATAGATAGATAATATTTATATATATATATACACACACACACACACACACACGGAACCTGAGCATAGACAGCCGGGACATTCGTAATCATAATTAAAAGCTATACAGGGGGTCCCCGGGTTACGAACCTGTTAGGGACTTTCCTCTTGTTTGTAATTCGGAAATGTTCATAAGTCGGCCGCACATGCACAGAACGACATTTGCGGACATTTCCGATGTTCCGTCGAATGCCGTTCTGTGCATGCGCGGCCAATTACGGACATTTTCGACATTTTCCGAGGCTCTGTCTGGCCGCGCATGCGCAGAACAGCAGATGGACCGCGCAGAACGGCAGAGGGTCCCCGCAGCGCCCGGTTCGTAAGTAGGAGGGGTTCGTATGTCGGGCGTTCGTAATTCGGGGACCCTCTGTATAGATACTATACTGAACTCACTAAATATGTATACCATAAATCCCAATGTATCGTATGGATATGGGCTGAAAGAAAGGAATGGGTAACATCACAAATATAAACCAAACAAGACAAAAATTATAATCTATATGAATCAATCATAAAAATGAGTGATATTCCACTCAAAATTCAAGCCATAAAGCATACGAGTCTTAAAATGGAAAATCCAGGATACTTCTCTCTTACAGAGAAGACAAAAAACATCTCCCCCTTCTGGGTACACTAACCTTTTCCAAAACCCGTTCTCCTACGGCCGAAAGATCTCCATCATGATCTCCATCATGCTGGCTATTAAAGTGACGTCCTACGTCATCACGCTCTAACTTACTGAGATACGGAGCAAGATCAGCAGGAGAAGCCTCGAGGAGACGCTGCGTCCCCTACGATAAGACACGCTTGAAAAGTTCATCTTAACTGTAAGTGCAATACTGTGTGGATAATAAACGTTTGCTTGCAGTATTACGCTATGGTTCCTTTTTTCTTTGGGAGTTGAACAGATACTACTTCGGAGATACATTTATTTTCTTTGGTCTAGAGGGAGACCCTAAACCCCTGCGCTTGAAGAGATCACTGCATGAGTGATCATACTGATGCGGTAAGGAGAATATATTACTATTCTTCTGGTGTCTCTCCATTCTGGTGGATGAAGAATACTCTTTCCTTTCACATTCATTTCAGGATTGATCACTTTCATTTTGTGGCACTTTTCTGTTTGAACACTTTTTAAAGATTTTTTATGCTGCGGGATTTCAGTTATTCCTCAGCTCTTTTCACTTTATTTATGGATTGTTTTTCACTGTTATTTTAATTGATAATTCACTTAGAGGTATATTCACTTTAAAGGTATATTACCGATGGTTTTTGAACATATTATATATTTTGTATAAAATGTAAATTTCTTTTGTATACACTTCATATTTTTCACTAGTATTTTTTGGATACTTTTTCATTATCGAATTAGCGCTGTACTTTTTTTCTATATATTTTATGTAAATTTGGTATCCATTTTTTCAGTACCGGCAGCTTTTTACACTATCACTGTGTAATTTTCATCAACCAATTCACGTTTCTATCTAGCGCAGTGTTCCCCTTTTTCTTTGGGCCTTTTTAAATATTAAAGTGACGTGCCATGTTAGTGGATTTGTTTTTTTCTATACTATAAAAGATGTTCGTAGAATCTATCCCGTAGAGTCATCATGTAGTACGTCCTATGTATTACACATTACACACCCAGAATGTACAGGGGGGCCTTGATTTTGTTTCTCCAAGTCAAAATTAACCTCTTCCCAACCGCCCCACGCAGATACACTGCGGCAGAATGGCCGTTCTGTGCCAGATCACGTTCTAGGTACGTTATCTGGCACTTGGCGATCTGCTCCCGCTGTGTTTGGGCACAGTGGGAGCCAGAGGGTCGGACCCACCGATTGTTCAGGAGACAGGGAGAACGGCGGTCTGCCTATGTAAAAAAGACAGACCGCTGTTCTGTGACAAAGGAAGGCAGTGATCCTGTGTTTCTGCTAAGCAGGAACACGGATCTCTGCCCTCCCATACTACAAGCACCTCCCACCCAGTTAGGAAGCACTCCCAGGGAACACAGTTAACCCTTTGATCGCCCCCGATGTTAACCCCTTCCCAGCCAGTGTGATTAATACAGTGACAGTGCATATTTTTTTTGGCACTAATCGCTGTATTAGTGTCACTGGTCCCCAAAAAGTGTCAGTCGGGTGCCCGATTTGTCTGCCACAATATCACAGTCCACAATATAAGTTGCTGATCGCCGCCATTACTAGTATAAAAATAAATAAAAATATCCCAGTTTGTCAACGCTATTACTTTTGCGCAAACCGATCAATATACGCGTATTGGATTTTTTTAAACCAAAAACGTAGAAGAATACATATTGGCCTAATTTGATGAAGAAATTTGATTTTTTTATTGGATATGTATTATAGCAGAAAGTAAAAATATTGTTTTTTTTTTTTTTCTTCTAAATTGTCACTCTTTTTTTGTTTATAGCGCAAAAAAAATAAAAGGCAGAGGTGATCAAAATACCACCAAAAGAAAGCTCTATTTGTGGGGAAAAAAAAACAAAAACATTAATTTTATTTGGGTACAACGTCGCACGACCATGCAATTGTCAGTTAAGGTAACGCAGTGCTGTATCGCAAATAATGGCCTGGTCATGAAGGGGGGGTAAATCTTCCGGGGTTGAAGTGGTTAAGCTCCATCCCATCCTGACTGCTGGGCCTCATCCGCTCCTATTCAACCATTAAATAGCAGAGCCCCTTGTGGGCCGTTTACAGCCTTGGCCAGAGATCTACAGTGGATCTACAAGGTCTCAGTCATCAACAAGATAATGCAAAGGGTGGCCTAATCATTGCACTATAGGCCGTATAATCACATAGCAACCCAATGAAGCCAAAGAGTGTATATTCATGACACTTTAATGTGTTTTGATGTGTTTGTCTTGTAATCCTCATTACCTCCTTCTTCTCCTGGAGGTCGGCTACAATCTTCTTCCCCTCTATTGTGGCCTCAAAGCTGTAGACGGCGGAGTCTTCATCCATGGGGAAGACAAAGACTGCTTCTATCGCCTTCTCCTCCTTGTTCTTATACTTGAGAGTCGCTGATACGTCCGCCACAAAGCCTTTCACCTGGACGTCAACCCAGATCCCCTGCAGAGGGACTGAACACACACAGGAGAATCAGAAAATTAAAATCTGCTGTCTTGTAACTTGAGGTATAAATTTGGTGAACACTTAGGTGGAATACAGTGATTTCCAGCTTCTATCTAGATTAGGGCTCTCCAAACTTTCTAAACAAAGGGCCAGTTTACTGTCCTTCAGATTTTAGGGGGGCCGGACTGTGGCCTTTGGGAGTTGAAGTTTTCCTGGCGTCAGTGGGAGGCAAGAGTGCATCTTTGGCACTAGGGGGGGGGGGGGGGGGGGGGGCAGTAGGAGGAATAGTACCTCATCGCTGGTGTCAGTGCAAGAATAGTGCCCCAGCGTTGGTATCAGTGGGAGGAATAGTGCCCCAGCGTTGGTGTCAGTGGGAGGAATAGTGCCCCAGCGTTGGTGTCAGTGGGAGGAATAGTGCCCCAGCGTTGGTGTCAGTGGGAGGAATAGTGCCCCAGCGTTGGTGTCAGTGGGAGGAATAGTGCCCCAGCGTTGGTGTCAGTGGGAGGAATAATAGGATTTTTATAACAGCTTACCTGTAAAATCCTTTTCTTGGAGTACATCACGGGACACAGAGCGGCATAGTCATTACTATGTGGGTTATATAGATACCTTCAGGTGCTGGCACTGGCAACTTCCAAAACCGGAAGTACCCTCCCCTATATAAGCCCCTCCCATCCGGGAGCACCTCAGTTTTGTAGCAAAGCAATAAGTGTCCCCAAAGAGGGGTGGGAGCTCTGTGTCCCGTGATGTACTCCAAGAAAAGGATTTTACAGGTAAGCTGTTATAAAAATCCTATTTTCTTTCTCGTACATCACGGGACACAGAGCGGCATAGTCATTACTATGTGGGATGTCCTAAAGCAATGCCCAATGAGGGGGGGGGGATACACCATACATAAGCTGAGCGCTATCAGACATGAGGATCTTTTGCGGCCTGCAACACACTGCGCCCAAAGGCGACATCCTCCTGACTTCTAACGTCCACCTGGTAGAACCTAGTAAACGTGTGTACTGAAGACCATGTTGCGGCCTTACAGATTTGAGCCAGGGAGGCCTGGTGATGCACTGCCCATGAAGTTCCAACTGCTCTCGTGGAGTGCGCCCTAACTTTGAACGGAGGCGGTCTCCTTCTCCAGCCATAGGCTTGCATTATGACCTGTCGAATCCACTTGGCTAAAGTAGATTTTGATGCTGCCTGACCCTTTCTGGGGCCTTCCGGCAGAATAAACAAAGTATCCGTTCTGCGAATCTGAGCAGTGGCTTTAGATAAGCTTTAACTGCTCTTACTACATCCAAAGAATGCAATAACTTTTCCTCTACCGAACTAGGTTTGGGGAAAAAAGAAGGAAGAACCACATCTTGGTTCAAATGAAACCTCGATACCATCTTAGGAAGAAAGGCTGGATGAGGACGTAACACTACTCTGTCCTTATGGACAACCAGATATGGCTCCTTACAGGACATAGCGGCTAATTCCGACACTCTTTTAGCCGCACAAATGGCTACTAGAAAAAGCAATTTCCTGGTGAGAAGAACCAAGGAAATATGCTGTAATGGTTCAAATGGTTGTTTCTGTAGAACCGACAGAACCAGGTTTAGATCCCATGGACATATGGGAATATTAACCGGAGGACTAATACGCATCACTCCTTGTCTAAAGGCTTTGACTAGTGAATGCGAAGCCAAGGGCCTTTGAAAAAATATTGACAAGGCCGAAATCTGACCTTTGATAGTACTCAAGGCAAACGTCCTATCTACAGCCCACTGTAGGAAGTCCAGAATCCTACCTATTACGTACTTACGTGGATGCCATTTTTTGGCTTCACACCACGCGATGTACGCCTTCCAGATTCTATAGTAGATCTGCCTGGATACCGGCTTCCTGGCATTGATCATGATAGATACCACAGGATTAGAGAGCCCTCTCTTTTTTAGAATGTGGGCTTCAATAGCCAGGCCGTCAAACCTAGGGCTGGTAAGGAAGGGTGGTATATCGGTCCTTGCGAAAGCAGGTCCGGACGATGTGGGAGGGTCCAAGGACTCCCCACAGACATTTTTACAATCTCCGCGTACCATGCTCTTCGGGGCCACGCTGGAGCCACCAGAATCACTGGTTTCTTTTCTACCCTGATTCTGCGGAGTAATCGAGGTAACCATTGTGGCGGTGGGAATGCATATATCAGCTTGAACTGATCCCAAGGGAACACTAGGGCATCCGAGCCGCAAGCTAGGGGATCCCTTGTCCGAGAGACAAACCTGTCCACCTTTGCGTTGAATCTGGATGCTAGAAGATCTACATCCGGTGTTCCCCACCGCTGACATATTGTCCAGAAAACCTCGGGGTGAAGGGACCCTTCCCCTGGGCATAATTGCTGGCGACTTAGAAAGTCCGCCTTCCAATTCTCCACTCCTGGAATGAATACCACAGATATGGCTGGGACATATCTTTCTGCCCATTTCAGGATGTAATTTACTTCCCTCTGGGCTGCACGACTCCTGGTGCCCCCCTGATGATTGATATATGCCACTGCTGTGGCATTGTCTGATTGAATTCTGACAGGGGACCCTTGGAGTTTGGATGTCCATGCTACTAGGGCATACCGGGCTGCTCGTATCTCTAAGAGATTGATGGGCAGGGCCTTTTCTGCATCAGACCATCTGCCCTGGAGAGACCATTGCTCCAGTACTGCTCCCCAGCCTATAAGGCTGGCATCTGTAGTGACCACCTTCCAAGAAATCGGACTGAAGGATTTCCCTTTTTCCAGATTCTGGAGAACCAACCACCAACGGAGGCTCTTGCGAACGGAAGGGGACAAGGACATTGTAAGTCTAGGGCCTGAACTTTTTTGTTCCAGGCTGACAGTATGGCCCTTTGCAAATTCCTTGAATGGAATTGACCGTAGGGTACTGCTTCGAATGATGCCACCATTTTTCCCCAGCAGCCTCATGCACAGGCGTATGGACGGCTGTCTTTTTGTACCCACTAAGTGGATCAAATCTTTCAAAGACAACACCTTTCCTCGAGGCAAGAATATTTTTCTCTGGCCTGAATCCAACCTTAGCCCCAAGTATTCCAGACTTTTGACTGGTTTTTAGGGCTGACTTGTCTCGGTTGATAATCCAACCGTGAGATTCCAGATACTTGATTGTCTTGTGAACGACCACTTCTAGTTTTTTCACTGAGTGGTCTATCAGCAACAAGTCGTCTAGATATGCCATTATCGTTACACCTTGCGTTCTTAGATTGGCCAATAATGGGGCCAGAATTTTTGTGAACACTCGCGGTGCTGTGGCCAGACCGAAGGGTAAGGCTCTGAACTGAAAATGGCGCCCTTCTACTGCAAAGCGTAGAAATTTTTTGGTGGACTAGAAAGATGGGAATGTGCAAATAAGCATCTTTGATGTCGATCCCGGCTAACCATTCCTCCCCTTGTAGGACAGTGGCCACCGATCGGATCGACTCCATCCGGAAAAGTCCTGATATACAGGAATTTGTTTAGCCCTTTTAGAATTAATATGGGCCTCACGTCCCCGTTTGCTTCGGGACTGTAAAGAGGTTTGAGTAAAACCCGAACCCCCATTCCAGGGGAACCTCCATAATTACTCCTTGGAGCAATAGTTGTTCTAGTGCCGACAGGAGGGACTCTCTCTTCCGGGGATCCCTTGGCACGTTTGACCTCAAAAAATGGGAAGGAGGAGAGTCTTTTAACTCCAATCTGTATCCCAAACATACTGCGGAGAGCACCTATCTGTTCTGATCGCGTCCCGCCAGGTCTCTGCGAACAACTGGAGTCTTCCCCCCACCCGACTGAGTGGGGGCAACCCTTCAATGAATTTAACTTTGGGGGAGGTTTTGTACCTCTCCTGACCCAGGGTTTCTCATTACCCTGCGATTGTCCCTGATTTTTACCCCCGGGATTTGACCGAGGAGGCCGTCGGAACTGTTACACAGCCAATGCCCCAGGGACTGGAGAAGCAGGCCTCTTAAAAGAGGGACCTCTAACTCTGTTTTTAACCGGCAAGAGTGTATTTTTACCGCTGGAAATTTTCTGGATATATTTGTCCAGGTCTTCCCTGAATAAGCGTTCACCATGAAATGGGAGGCTAACCAGCCATTCTTTACAGGGAGCTTCAGCAGACCAGTTTTTGAGCCATAGAAGCCTACGCATATGTACTACAGACAGCGTAAGGCGGGAGGCCTGATGGATTGAATCCTTTATGGCGTCAACCGCAAAGCCTAAGGCTCTAGGTAGATCAGCTAGGGCAAGGGCCTGCTGATCTGTCAAGTCCCTCAAGAGCTGTTTCAACTGATCCTTCACTGCTTAGCAGACCCCACTGCTGGTTGTGTCACCAAGCTTGCTGTAGAAAGAAGCAGATTTTCATAAGGACTCCAATCTTTTATCTATTGGGTTCTTGAACATTTGGACATTATCCACTGGACATGTCAGTGATTTATACACACAAGAGATGGCTGCGTCCACTGTAGGGACCTTCCATTTTTTGATGAACTTATCCTCCATGGGATAGACCACCGGAAATCTCTTGGGGGGAATAAATATTTTCTCAGGATGTTCCCAATCCTGGTAAATGAGCCCTTTCAGTAAAGGGTGAAGTGGAAAAGAACAGACAGTCTGGGGGCTTCTAACGACCCCAACGAGGATACAGTAGTGGTTGATGGTTCCGCAAGGTGCATTTTTAAATGCTGATCGGACCATGTTAGTCAGAGACTGAACCCATAATCTTTCAGCTTGAGATGCTGAGAAAAGGTTCCTCCACTGTTGATTCCTCTATAACAGAATCAACCTCATCCTGATCCCCTTCAGGCAGGTCGATCCCTGTATGGGACTGTTGCTCTGCTAACAGGCACTCTGAAGGAGGAGACGGAGATCGGGCGTGCTTTCCCTGACAGGGAGGCAGCGATCAATGTTGACAATCTCTCTCTAATCCTCCCAGAGCTGAGGAAAAAACCTCCTCTGTTACATACACAGGAGCAGGTGAACTGAGGACAGCCACAGTACCAAGTACCCCTGCGGGGTCTCTACGGTCACTTACCTCTGAACTTCAGGGGAGACTGGTGCAGCAGAAGCATGCCCAAGATCCTCAGAGCCCGATGAGACCCCCTTCGCTTCCTGGAAGATTCAGTTCCGGAGCTTCTGGACAGCATATTCCTAAGCCTAAAGCTGAGGTATTCCAGCCGTAATACACCACTTTTACTGAGAATAGTCTAGCACAATTGCTGCTATATAACAGTTGGTGTCTACTAAAGTGCCTTTCTAGGGGATGCCTGCATCAACCGCCTCTGTGTGCCTTTTTACTGTTGCTAGCTCTGTCTGTGCACTTCAATAGCCAGCTATGATTGTGCTTTAAAACACGCTGGACGCCCGCACATGCGCAGTAGCGCCGCGGCGCACACCGAGCGTCATCCACCCGCTCCGCCCCTTTTTCCAGATCGCCTCTATATATAGAGGCGCGTGCTCGCGCACACGCGGGCACGTGCGCCTTCGGCGCCTTTTTTGAAAAAATAAGGAGCTAGATGGGAGCCAGGGTCCCTGCCGCAGGGCCCGGGGATGGATGAGCGCAGCAACAGGGCAGAGAAGACAGATTCCCAGCAGAGAACTTACCAACTGCCTAGATTTGATTCTGGAAGAAAAAAATCCACATTACAAGAAAAAAGAACCATAGCGGCCTCTAGTGTCTAAAACAGGTACCGCGGTCTTACATTTTTTTTTTTTTTTTTTTTTCTTGCCTACTATTAACATTTTTACATTTTCTCAGTAGTTACAGGCATACACAGAATATTAGCGGGAATACCTTAGGTAACAGGCAGAAAGACAAAATAGGCTGGGGGGTCCCTCAATAGAACCAAGTTCCTTTTCCTCGCCGCAGGACTCTGTTTGGTCCACAGAAGCCCAAACTTCACCTATCACGGCAGGCATTGTAATTAAACCTTCAGGGACCGGGTTCCCAAGGATTCCACTCCCCTGGACCTGTATAGCACCCTGCACAGAAAACATCTTGGTCGTGGGTATGACCAGAGCTCTGGATCCCAGGGTCCAGCCCTCCTAAGAGAGGCATTACAGGCAAAACCTTGCTCTTCTCTTTGCAAGGCCCGGGTACCGACCGTTTAGCTATGAAGCTTTTTTGGTCGGATCCGGAATAGCTTACTGAGGCCCAAAAGAACCTGTACGCAAGCTCAGTGAAAAACACATGTTACTTCTTGGCCAACACCTTAGACACTGGCAAAAAACTGAGGTGCTCCCGGATGGGAGGGGCTTATATAGGGGAGGGTACTTCCGGTTTTGGAAGTTGCCAGTGCCAGCACCTGAAGGTATCTATATAACTCACATAGTAATGACTATGCCGCTCTGTGTCCCGTGATGTACGAGAAAGAAAGTGCCCCAGCGTTGGTGCCAGTGGGAGGAATAGTGCCCCAGCGTTGGTGCCAGTGGGAGGAATAGTGCCCCAGCGTTGGTGCCAGTGGGAGGAATAGTGCCCCAGCGTTGGTGCCAGTGGGAGGAATAGTGCCCCAGCGTTGGTGTCAGTGGGAGGAATAGTGCCCCAGCGTTGGTGTCAGTGGGAGGAATAGTGCCCCAGCGTTGGTGCCAGTGGGAGGAATAGTGCCCCAGCGTTGGTGTCAGTGGGAGGAATAGTGCCCCAGCGTTGGTGTCAGTGGGAGGAATAGTGCCCCAGCGTTGGTGCCAGTGGGAGGAATAGTGCCCCAGCGTTGGTGTCAGTGGGAGGAATAGAATCTTGGATCAGTGGGAGGAAAAAGTGCCTCAGGGGCTGGATAAAGGTAAGCAAAGGGCCACAGTTTGGAGACCACTGATCTAGAGGGATCACTCAGGAATGGTATATACATAGTTATAAGGAAGTGCTATGTATAAAAGGGAATTATAAATGGTACCTTCGTCCCGTCAGAATATAGACAGAAAATTGGAAGGAGGCTGGGGGTAGACTTTTATGGTACCGTAAATCAACTGATATCCAGTCGGAGTTTGAGAAATTACAAAAAGTTTTATTACAAGGGTGGGGTACTGTACATAGTCATAGAATAAAACAATTAATCATGACAACAATGAATTATCTTGTTCTCTACATCCTATCGTAAACCAATAGTATATTAAACCATCCACAATAAAATAGATTTATGATTGCTCAACATGTTTCGCAGATTTTTCATATTAGCCGCTTTTTCAAAAATAGGGACAGATTTAAATATAGTTAACCCTTTTTTTTAGAAATTGATACAGACTTCTGTATTATTTATTTATATTATGTTAATTATAACCTAATTGTTATGCGACTATGGATTGGCACCCACTTCCTGAACCTATCTCCTGGGATGTTACATCCGCAAAACATAGTGGTAATGCAATGTGGAGTTTTTCTACCAGGGGGCCTTGTGTCACCTAACATCTCCCATATGCTGAGTGCATGGGTATGCCCATTTCCAACATGGCGCGCACAGCATCAGCGCAGGGAGGACTGTCATGGTTCCGGGATTTCCGGATCCTTTCTTGACCCCCCGATGGACATATGGTCCCATGGGGGGAGCTCAACGGCCTGCCGTTATGGGCTTCCATTGTCCTTATGGCAGAGCATGCCATCATGTGTATCTGCCGCTTGTGGACCAATGCGCATGCGTCTTCTGACGCATGCGCACCACGGGTCCGGACTCGGTGACATCAGACGCCTCACGTCATGGGCGTCGTCGGGTGGGATTTCCTAAGGGGACACACTATAAATAGACTCAATGGTGGAATCACCACTTGTGTGTTGTGCACGGGGAGCGTCTCTGGGTCCTGTCTGCGATATCGGTGGTAAGTTTATATAAAAAACAATTTACTGGATACTGGCTATACTCTGAAGCTTTGGCTTGGCATTTTGAACTGATTCAATACCCTTCACTCTTTATAGGATAGAGGTTCATAATTGGAACCTTGCTACTCTTAACCTGCTGGGAGTTTTTTTGAGTCAATACACTGCGTTTATACACACTTTCTCTATATGTTAACAAGACTATATGTAAAGGTAAGAAGCATCAATTTCTTCACATGGCACCTCAGTCAATGTTAAACTAGGGTCTTTAGTAACCTGTGTTTTCCTTTTTCCTCCCCTTTTGGGAATTTATTTAACACCCAGGTGCACTAAGGCCCCTTTCACACTGAGGCGCTTTGCAGGCGCTATAAATAGCGCCTGCAATGCGCCCCAAAAAAGCCGCTCAATAGTATCCAATGTGAAAGCCCGAGGGCTTTCACACTGGAGCGTTGCGCTTGCAGGAGGGTCAAAAAACTCCTGCAAGCCGCATCTTTGAGGCACAATAGGAGCGCTAAAAATAGCGCTCCTATAGCGCCCCTGCCCATTGAAATCAATGGGGTAGCGCCTTCAAAACGCCCGCAAAACGCTGCAAAGAGGCGTTATTGCAGGCGTTTTTAACCCTTTTTCGGCCACTAGCGGGGGTTAAAATACCCCCACTAGCGCCCGCAAATCGCGAAAAAAACAACGGTATAGTGGCGCTAAAAATAGCGCCGCTATACCGCCAGCGCATTCAGCGCCTCAGTGTGAAAGTAGCCTAATTGTTCTTTGATTGACCTCAAGCCTCCTGGATATATCTATGCGAGAAGTTTTCAGGTAAATATATCCTGGATATACCTTGCAATCTCTCTATACCAGTCTAACATCTATTATAAGTGATATGGTCTCAAATAGGAACCATATATCAAAAATTATATAATAAATAAAAATTATTTTATAGACATCCCTGTATCCAGAGGGGATCTCTTTCACTACCACTGATATCTGTAAGACTGATGAGACGCCCTTAAGGTACATAATTATCATTAAACCTAAATTAATGTATTTCTATATAGATGCTGTAAATAGCAAACTGATATATACATTGTTTTATTCTCTGTTTATGTAGCATAAATACTAGATGTGAGTGTCTCCCTTGGGAGCTCCTATGTCCTCCAGGGTGGGTCACCATCTGATCCGGTCCCCGGTGACCTTCATTGTTGGCGCAACTCCTCATGGTGAGATGCTACTGGGTGGTATGGGGATAACTCGGGAGGTGGATGCCTTTTTTGTATGTAAAATTAAATTATTTATATCTACATTGTAACAATAATACTAATATGTTTTCTCTTTATTTGTAGTCACATGACAACTTTATGTATGCACCATCTGACAAAATATATATGTAAGCAAAGTTCCTGAAGAAGCGGCTAATATGAAAAATCCACGAAACATGTTGAGCAATCATAAATCAATTTTATTGTGGATGGTTTTATATCCTATTGGTGTACGATAGGATGTAGAGAACAAGCTAATTCATGGTTGTCATGATTGTTTTATTCTATGAATATGTACAATACCTTACCCTTAATAAAACTTTTTGTAATTTCTTAAACTCCGACTGGATATCAGTTGATATAAAGGTACCATAAAAGTCCACCCCAGCCTCCTTCCAATTTTCTGCCTATATACATGGTTACATTGGTCCAAGCTGGGGGCGGCTATACTGTAATCTGCCGTTGCTTGTACACTCACCTGGCTGGCGGGAAGCAACAACGATGAGACCACAACATGGAGGAAATGGCGGCATTTTTGCAAGTTATCTGAAAGGAAATAAAATATATAAGCGTCAGTATTTATAGCTGCAGCCTGTGTGACAGAATACAGACTACCCCCAGAGTCCTCTTTCCACCTTCACCACCTACTGCCGACTCTTAGAAGCAGCATGCATTCAGCTATGTACTATATGTCCTCCACTGGGTGGGCAGGAAGTCAGGTAAAGCCATCATGGCCTTCCTTTCTTCCTGTGTATATTTTCTATCCACCAGGCACACAAGGCCTTCTGTAAAACTGAACTCCAGGTCAACATATACAATATGTTCTGGAATGACAAAATATCCTTATCAGCTAAATCCACCTCTAAATTACTTATGTAACCTGCACTGTAGCTGATAACTGCTGTGAAACGTCTTTCTTTTGTTGCTGCTGTATTATCCTTCTGCAGTGTGGACAGGGTTATACTGAATATTCATTAATGCAGAAGTGCAGCAGCCATCTTTAAGCCCTGTACACACGACCAAAAAATCATACGAAAAATTACGCTTTCGAATCTATCATACGATAATCGGATCGTTAGTACAGAGCTTTCGAGAGCCGATCAGGACAGTTCATCCGATATTATTCTATTGGACATGCACAGAATTTTTTTTCGTACGATGCCAGATGGTACGATTTTCATTTAATCAGTACAGCTGTAGCTCGAAAATGCAATACAAATGCATTACAACACATGACATCACTTCAGAATTTTTATTCTGTCGTATGAGAATTTTCGTGACTTTAGTAAACTCTTCAGATTCGATCTGAGATTAGCATGCAAAAAAAAAAAACGGATGATCATTCGTTCCGATAATCTTATCGTGTGTACGGGGCATTAAGGAGACCACATTGTAATGCTCGTTTTTAGAGGGTCTCCAGTGCAGAGGGCAGCCATTTTGGCTGAGTCTGATTTGATCCTGGAGGAAGGTTGTCTGATGCAACTTAGAAAAGAGATGTTTGTCTGCAGGCTGCTGAGAGGAAAGGAGAAGACTCTCTGGAATCAAGTAGGTGTATGAAAAAAAGATTAGGCTGGTGGCTAAATAGAACCCTGCTATACCCATAGCTCCCAAGTGTCCCTGATTTTGAGGGACTGTCCCTCTGTCCTCCTCATTTGTCCCTCATTTTGGTCTGATCTATATAGTTGTGTATAAAAATCACTTTTTATCTTTCAAAAAGTGTTTCCCAGCGCTAAACATTTCATCCGATTTCTAAATTTCTGCAGTTGTACATTTCGAAAGCCAGTATAAAAGGTAGTAGTGTTAAAAAAAAAAACACTTGTGGGTTTAATTAATTATTTTTTTGTATTATTCTCCTTTAAGGGGGCATGGCAGGGGGTGTGTCCTATGCCTACATTCTTTTGCTAATAGGTGTCCCTCATTCCCATCTCAAAAGTTGGGAGGTATGGCTATAGCTGACCACAATCAGGTGAGACCTTAGAGAAACAATGAGATGCTCATCGCACGGTGCAAGGTGTGATTTAGATGCCTGGTGAGATCAGACTGCACTAGAGAACACTCCTAGACCTTGTAAGGAAGGAGAAGAGTTACTGTCTAAGCAGGATTGAAAGAGAGAAATCACAGCCATTTTTTTTGTTTCCTGTGTGAGGCCTCAAAGCGGAGTTCCAGACGTTTTTGTGTTTATTAAAAGTCAGCAGCTACAAAAAAGTGTACTTGCAAAAAGTGTACACACACTCACCTGTCCCATGGTCCAGCGATACATCCGCCCGAACCACCGGCTCTCTCCCCGGTGCCGGCGTTGCAAGCGTGGGCACCCAGCTGTGACAGCTTGTGGCTTCTCAGCCGGGGTGCGCACTGCGCATGCGCGATTTGCGCTCCGCCCCCTCAATGGCCAGGCAATCTTCTGGGACCTGTGTCGAGTGCCAGAAGATTGCAGGGAGGGAGGAGGAGAGGAGAACTTCCGCTCAGGGCATCTATTATTATACAGAATTTATATAGCACTAAAGCCCTGTACACACGATCGGTTTTACCGATGAAAACAGTCCGATGGATTTTTTTCATTGGACAAACCGATCGTGTATGGGACCCATCGGTCTTTTTTCCATCGGTTTTAAAAAATAGAACATGTTTTAAATTTTTCCGATGGATCAAAAACCGATAGCAAATTCCGATCGTCTATGGGCAAGTCCATCGGATATAAAACCCACGCATGCTCAGAATGAAGTCGACGCATGCTCAGAAGCATTGAACTTCATTTTTCTCGGCTCTTCGGAGTGTTTTACATCACCGCGTTTGGAACGGTCGGTTTTTTGACTGATGGTGTGTAGGCAAGACTGATGGAAGTCAGCTTCATTGGATTTCCGATGGACAAAACCATAGGATCAGAATCCATAGGATATCCGATCGTGTGTACGAGGCTTAACAGTTTACACAGAGCTTTACAAAATAAAAGAGACAATACAGTTACAATACAATAAAATACAAGAAGATTAAGAGGGCCCTGCTCAGAAGAGCTTACAATCTAATAGGTGGTACAAAAGGTGGGGAATGAGCTGATGGAAGTTGTAAAAGATTAGTTGGAGATGTGATAGGCTTCCCTGAAAAGATGAGTCTTCAGGGATCGCCTGAAGGTAGCAAGAGTAGGGGCTAGCCGGACGGGTTGAGGCAGAGAGTTCCAGAGGATGGGAGAGGATCTGGAGAAATCCTGGAGACGAGCATGGGAGGAGGTGGCGAGGGAGCTTGAGAGTAGGAGGTCTTGAGAGGAGTGGAGAGGACGGTTTGGGTGATATTTAGAGGTGTAGCTCAGAGTGGTGATTGACTTTGTATGTTGTGGTTAGTAGTTTGAATTTAATTCGCTGGGTGATCGGGGGCCAGTGTAGGGATTGGAGGAGAGGGCAGACACTGAGTGGTGGGTAAGGTGGATAAGTCTGGCAGCAGCATTCATGATAGACTGAAGAGGGCAGCCCGAGCGGAAGTGGGAGCAGGTGACTGTCAAAACTAGGTACCCGCTCCCCCCCCCCCCCCCATAAAAAATGACATGCCAAATGTGACACAGAAGGGGGGTAAGGAGTGCTTAAAGTGGAACTTCCACTTTTGGGTGGACCTCTGCTTTAAACTGAATCAGATCACATGTCTGGAGACCCAGAAGAGGATGACCTAGGTCTGGTAAGAGACTAACATCAGGTTGATCTGTTGTGCCTTCTTCAAAGGGTCCCAACTTTTCCAGAATTATTTTTTTCTCATCATTCACTGGCCAGTGTGCCAAAACGGGGACTGTTATAGCAAGTTAGGACTGTCTATATAATGTTGCTAGGTAAATGCAGCTCACTTCTGTAATTACTGTTATGCAAAATACTGCAGGTGTTTAACCAAATCTCTCACAGTAACGTCATTCATTATCTTATTGATTGTTTCTTTAAGTACACTTGCTAATCCTCTCTTCCTGTAGACTATGATTGGCCTAATAAATTCTTTGCAATACCTCAAGGTGTGTCAGAAAGTATTGGGTAAGCGAGGTGTGTCATCAAATGTGCAGAGAAATCACAAACCAATTCAGCGGCTCTTCTGGGGGGTGGCGCTACACTCAGGCAGGGTCCACACTTGTGCGATCACAGAAATCGCATGTGATTCGCACCGCATTGCTGATCACATGCAATGTCTGCGCGATGCAAATTTAGCCATACAAACTGTATGGCTGAAATCGCATCGCATTCGCGCTAAAATTGTGCAGGACCCTTTTTTTGGTCCGCACTGGAATCGGTTTGCATGCGTGTTCACACCTATGCGATCTGATTCCTGCACCATTTCGCAGTTCGCACTGCGATCCAATCTGGGGGTGTCATTAAAGTGATTGTAAAGTCAGAAGGTTTTTTTATCTTAATGCATTCTATGCATTAAGATAAAAAGCCTTCTGTGTGCAGCAGCCTCCCTAATACTTACCTGAGCCACATCTATGTCCAGCGATGTCCACGGGTGTCTTGGCCGTCCGAGACTCTCCCTCCTGATTGGTTAAGTGTGACATTGGCTCCCGTTGCTGTCAAAGTCAGTCAGCCAAATCAGGAGAGAGAGGGGGCGGGCCGGGCCACAGCTCTGTGTCTGAATAATCACAGGGAGCTGTGACTCATCTCGTGTGCCCCCATAGTAAGCTGCTTGCTGTGGGGGCACTCAACAAGAGGGAGGGACGAGGAGCTCAGAAGAGGGACCCGAGAAGAGGAGGATCTGGGCTGCTTTGTGCAAATCCACTGCAACAGAGCAGGAAAGTATAACATGTTTGTTATTTTTATAGGGGGAAAAAATGAGCCTTTACAATCACTTTAGCTTTACATTGACACCCGCAGCGGTTCGCAGATGTCAGTGGGAACCGCCGGCGATTCAGGTGTGATGCGGGAACCCGCACAGGAATCGCACAAGTGTGAACCGAGCCTTATGGCTCGTACACACGATCCGAATATCGGACGAAAACTGTCGTTTCGAGAGCCGATCATGGCAATTCATCCGATATTATTAGATCGGACAAGCATGAAAATTTTCCTCGTACAATACCAGATCGTACAATTTTCATTTAGTCAGTAAAGTTGTTGTCCGAAAATACAATACAAATACATTACAACACATGACATCACTTCGGATTTTTTTTTCTGTCGTACGAGAATTTTCGTGACTTTAGTAACCTATTCAATTTCTACTTGCGACTATTAAGCGGAAAAAGTTGTACGATCCGTCGTACGATATTCGGATCGTGTGTTGCTCTGATCTATATAGTTGTGTATAAAAAGCACTTTTTATCTTTCAAAAAGTGTTTCCCAGCACTAAACATTTCATCCGATTTCTAAATTTCTGCAGTTGTACATTTCGAAAGCCAGTATAAAAGGTAGTAGTGTTAAAAAAAAAGCACTTGTGGGTTTAATTCATTATTTTTTTGTATTATTCTCCTTTAAGGGGGTGTGGCAGGGGGTGTGTCCTATGCCTACATTTTTTTGCTAATAGGTGTCCCTCATTCCCATCTCAAAAGTTGGGAGGTATGGCTATAGCTGACCACAATCAGGTGAGACCTTAGAGAAACAATGAGATCCTCATCGCACGGTGCAAGGTGTGATTTAGATGCCTGGTGAGATCAGACTGCACTAGAGAACACTCCTAGACCTTGTAAGGAAGGAGAAGAGTTAAGCCTCGTACACACGAACGAGTTTCTCTGCAAACACAAGCAAGAAACTTGCTGGCAGAGATTTCTTGCCGAGAAATTTGTTCGTGTGTATGGTTTCTCGTCAAGAAAAGCGACAAGAATCTCGACGAGAAAATAGAGATCCTGCTCTCTATTTTCTCGTCGAGATTCTCCTCGGCATGTTTCTCGACGAGAAAAGTGAGTGTGTGTACACTTACCTGTCCTCCGGGAAGCCCGCGCATGTTCGAAATGAATTCGACGCATGCGCGGTAGCTTCCTAGGCATACGTAGGGTATACCAAGATGGCGGCGACGGCATCGAATGTGACGAGCGTATGCTCGTCGTAGTCGATGACGTCACCGCGTACGCTCCATTCAAAGAACCGCGGGTTCTTTGAATCGAGCGTCTGTACACTCGGCCGGGACAAGTTTCTTGTCCAAGAATCTTGTCGAAAAAAACGACATGTTTTTTTAGACGAGAATCTCGGGTGTGTATTCGAGGCTTTACTGTCTAAGCAGGATTGAAAGAGAGAAATCACAGCATTTTTTTGTTTCCTGTGTGAGGCCTCAAAGCGGAGTTCCAGACGTTTTTGTGTTTATTAAAAGTCAGCAGCTAGAAAAAAGTGTACTTGCAAAAAGTGTACAGGCACTCACCTGTCCCATGGTCCAGCGATACATCCGCCCGAACCACCGGCTCTCTCCCCGTTGCCGGCGTTGCAAGCGTGGGCACCCAGCTGTGACAGCTTGTGGCTTCTCAGCCGGGGTGCGCACTGCGCATGCGCGATTTGCGCTCCGCCCCCTCAATGGCCAGGCAATCTTCTGGGACCTGTGTCGAGTGCCAGAAGATTGCAGGGAGGGAGGAGGAGAGGAGAACTTCCGCTCAGGGCATCTATTATTATACAGAATTTATATAGCACTAAAGCCCTGTACACACGATCGGTTTTACCGATGAAAACAGTCCGATGGATTTTTTTCATTGGACAAACCCGATCGTGTATGGGACCCATCGGTCTTTTTTCCATCGGTTTTAAAAAATAGAACATGTTTTAAATTTTTCCGATGGATCAAAAACCGATAGCAAATTCCGATCGTCTATGGGCAAGTCCATCGGATATAAAACCCACGCATGCTCAGAATGAAGTCGACGCATGCTCAGAAGCATTGAACTTCATTTTTCTCGGCTCATCGGAGTGTTTTACATCACCGCGTTTGGAACGGTCGGTTTTTTGACTGATGGTGTGTAGGCAAGACTGATGGAAGTCAGCTTCATCGGATTTCCGATGGACAAAACCATAGGATCAGAATCCATAGGATATCCGATCGTGTGTACGAGGCTTAACAGTTTACACAGAGCTTTACAAAATAAAAGAGACAATACAGTTACAATACAATAAAATATAAGAAGATTAAGAGGGCCCTGCTCAGAAGAGCTTACAATCTAATAGGTGGTACAAAAGGTGGGGAATGAGCTGATGGAAGTTGTAAAAGATTAGTTGGAGATGTGATAGGCTTCCCTGAAAAGATGAGTCTTCAGGGATCGCCTGAAGGTAGCAAGAGTAGGGGCTAGCCGGACAGGTTGAGGCAGAGAGTTCCAGAGGATGGGAGAGGATCTGGAGAAATCCTGGAGACGAGCATGGGAGGAGGTGACGAGGGAGCTTGGGAGTAGGAGGTCTTGAGAGGAGTGGAGAGGACGGTTTGGGTGATATTTAGAGGTGTAGCTCAGAGTGGTGATTGACTTTGTATGTTGTGGTTAGTAGTTTGAATTTAATTCGCTGGGTGATCGGGGGCCAGTGTAGGGATTGGAGGAGAGGGCAGACACTGAGTGGTGGGTAAGGTGGATAAGTCTGGCAGCAGCATTCATGATAGACTGAAGAGGGCAGCCCGAGCGGAAGTGGGAGCAGGTGACTGTCAAAACTAGGTACCCGCCCCCCCCCCCCCCATAAAAAATGACATGCCAAATGTGACACAGAAGGGGGGTAAGGAGTGCTTAAAGTGGAACTTCCACTTTTGGGTGGACCTCTGCTTTAAACTGAATCAGATCACATGTCTGGAGACCCAGAAGAGGATGACCTAGGTCTGGTAAGAGACTAACATCAGGTTGATCTGTTGTGCTTTCTTCAAAGGGTCCCAACTTTTCCAGACAAATTTTTTTTCTCATCATTCACTGGCCAGTGTGCCAAAACGGGGACTGTTATAGCAAGTTAGGACTGTCTATATAATGTTGCTAGGTAAATGCAGCTCACTTCTGTAATTACTGTTATGCAAAATACTGCAGGTGTTTAACCAAATCTCTCACAGTAACGTCATTGTCTCATTGATTGTTTCTTTAAGTACACTTGCTAATCCTCTCTTCCTGTAGACTATGATTGGCCTAATAAATTCTTTGCAATACCTCAAGGTGTGTCAGAAAGTATTGGGTAAGCGAGGTGTGTCATCAAATGTGCAGAGAAATCACAAACCAATTCAGCGGCTCTTCTGGGGGGTGGCGCTACACTCAGGCAGGGTTCACACTTGTGCGATCACAGATATCGCATTGCTGATCACATGCGATGTCTGTGCGATGCATATTTAGCCATACAAACTGTATGGCTGAAATCGCATTCGCACTAAAATGGTGCAGGACCCTTTTTTTTTTTGGTCCGCACTGGAATCGGTTTGCATGCGTGTTCACACCTATGCGATCTGATTCCTGCACCATTTCGCAGTTCGCACTGCGATCTGCGAACCAATCTGGGGGTGTCATTAAAGTGATTGTAAAGTCAGAAGGTTTTGTATCTTAATGCATTCTATGCATTAAGATAAAAAGCCTTCTGTGTGCAGCAGCCACCCTAATACTTACCCGAGCCCCATCTATGTCCAGCGATGTCCACGAGTGTCTTGGTCGTCCGAGACTCTCCCTCCTGATTGGTTAAGTGTGACATTGGCTCCCGTTGCTGTCAAAGTCAGTCAGCCAATCAGGAGAGAGAGGGGGCGGGCCGGGCCACAGCTCTGTGTCTGAATAATCACAGGGAGCTGTGACTCATCTCGTGTTCCCCATAGTAAGCTGCTTGCTGTGGGGGCACTCGACAAGAGGGAGGGATCAGGAGCTCAGAAGAGGGACCCGAGAAGAGGAGGGATCAGGGCTGCTTTGTGCAAATCCACTGCAACAGAGCAGGTAAGTATAACATGTTTGTTATTTTTATAGGGGGAAAAAAAATGAGCCTTTACAATCACTTTAGCTTTACATTGACACCTGCAGCGGTTCGCAGATGTCATTGGGAACTGCCGGCAATTCAGGTGTGATGCGGGAACCTGCACAGGAATCGCACAAGTGTGAACCGAGCCTTATGTCCAGTACACACGATCCGAATATCGGACGAAACTGTCGTTTCGAGAGCCGATCATGACAATTCATCCGATATTATTAGATCGGACATGCACGAAAATTTTCCTCGTACGATACCAGATCGTACAATTTTCATTTAGTCAGTACAGTTGTCGTCCGAAAATACAATACAAATACATTACAACACATGACATCACTTCGGATTTTTATTTTCTGTAGTACGAGAATTTTCGTGACTTTAGTAACTTATTCAATTTCTAGTTTGCGACTATTAAGCGGAAAAAGTTGTACGATCCGTCGTACGATATTCGGATCGTGTGTACAGGCCTTTATACTGTGTGTCAAGTATTATACCTTAAAAAAAAAAAAAAAAGGATACACAGTATATATTTATGTCCATCTATTTCCCCTTTCACATAGGCTGTCCAATCAGGCGGACCTGATTGGACCACCCATTCACCTCTATGGAGTGGCGGATGTCAGCAGACACATGTCTGCTGTTATCCGATCCTGTCTGCAAAATCCAGACGGATGGAGGAAAGAAAAAGAAAGAGAAGAATGAAGAGAGAAGAATGAAGAGAGAAGAATGAAGAGAGAAGAATGAAGAGAGAAGAATGAAGAGAGAAGAGAGAAGAAGAATGAAGAGAGAAGAATGAAGAGAGAAGAATGAAGAATGAAGAGAGAAGAGAGAAGAATGAAGAGAGAAGAGAGAAGATATGAAGGGAGAAGAGAGAAGAGAGAAGAATGAAGAGAGAAGAGAGAAGAGAGAGAGAGAGAAGAGAAGAAGAGAAGAAGAGAAGAAGAGAAGAAGGAGAAGAAGAGAAGAAGAGAAGAAGAGAAGAAGAGAAGAAGAGAAGAAGAAAGAAGAGAAGAAGAGAAGAAGAGAAGAGAGAAGAGAGAAGAAGAGAAGAGAGAAGAGAGAAGAGAAGAGAGAGAGAAGAGAGAAGAAGGAGAGAGGAGAAGAGAAGAGAAGAGAAGAGAGAGAGAGAGAAGAGAGAGAGGAAGAAGAGAGAAGAGAGAAGAGAGAAGAAGAGAGAAGAGAGAAGAAGAGAGAAGAGAGAAGAAGAGAGAAGAGAGAAGAGAGAAGAGAGAAGAGAGAAGAGAGAAGAGAGAAGAGAGAAGAAGATAGAAGATAGAAGATAGAAGATAGAAGAGAGAAGAGAGAAGAGAGAAGAGAGAAGAAGAGAGAAGAGAGAAGAAGAGAGAAGAGAGAAGAGAGAAGAATGAAGAGAGAAGAATGAAGAGAGAAGAATGAAGAGAGAAGAATGAAGAGAGAAGAATGAAGAGAGAAGAGAGAAGAAGAATGAAGAGAGAAGAATGAAGAGAGAAGAATGAAGAATGAAGAGGAGAAGAATGAAGAGAGAAGAGAGAAGAAGAGGAGAGAAGAGAGAAGAGAGAAGAGAGAAGAAGAGAGAGAAGAGGAAGAAGAAGAGAGAAGAGAGAGAAGAGATGAGAAGAGAGAAGAAGATGGGAGAAGAAGAAGAGGAGAAGAGAAGAGAGAGAAGAAGAGAGAGAGAGAAGAGAGAAGAATGAAGAGAGAAGAATGAAGAGAGAAGAATGAAGAGAGAAGAATGAAGAGAGAAGAATGAAGAGAGAAGAGAGAGAATGAAGAATGAAGAGAGAAGAATGAAGAGAGAAGAAGAGAAGAAGAGAGAAGAGAGAAGAGAGAAGAAGAGAAGAAGATGAGAAGAAGAGAGAGAAGAGAGAAGAAGAGAGAAGAGAGAAGAGAGAAGAATGAAGAGAGAAGAATGAAGAGAGAAGAATGAAGAGAGAGAATGAAGAGAGAAGAATGAAGAGAGAAGAATGAAGAGAGAAGAATGAGAGAGAAGAATGAAGAGAGAAGAGAGAAGATGAAGAGAGAAGAATGAAGAATGAAGAGAGAAGAATGAAGAATGAAGAGAGAAGAATGAAGAATGAAGAGAGAAGAATGAAGAGAGAAGAGAGAAGAATGAAGAGAGAAGAGAGAAGAGAGAAGAGAGAAGAGAGAAGAGAGAAGAAGATGAGAAGAAGAGAGAAGAGAGAAGAGAGAAGATAGAAGAGAGAAGATAGAAGAAGAAGATAGAAGAGAGAAGAGAGAAGATAGAGATAGAAGATAGAAGATAGAAGAGAGAAGAGAGAAGAGAGAAGATAGAAGAAGATAGAAGAGAGAAGAGAGAAGAGAGAAGATAGAAGAAAGAAGAGAGAAGAAAGAAGATAGAAGAGAGAAGATAGAAGAGAGAAGATAGAAGAAGAAGAAGAGAGAGAAGAGAGAAGAGAGAAGAGAGAAGAAGAGAAGAAGAGAGAAGAGAGAAGAAGAGAGAAGAGAGAGAAGAGAGAAGAGAGAGAAGAGAGAGAAGAGAGAAGAGAGAAGAAGAGAGAAGAGAGAAGAAGAGAGAAGAGAGAAGAGAGAAGAGAGAAGAGAGAGAAGAGAGAAGAGAGAGAAGAGAGAAGAAGAGAGAAGAGAGAAGAGAGAAGAGAGAAGAGAGAAGAGAGAAGAAAGAAGAAGAAAAACCGTTTTTCATTCGATTCCCTATAGAAGAGAGTGGGACTGTGTCTGTCTGTCTGTCTCCGCTCTGCACAAATGATCAGAGACGGACCTGTCATCTGCCTGCTCAGCGGGGCTCAGCGGGGATTACCGGAAGCGATTCCCTGATAAGCAAACAGAGTACAGCAAACATGTCCGGCCCGCGTGAAAGAGGCCCCAAGGTTTACACGGCTCTGCTCTGCCAGCACATTCAGCCCGGAGACCTAACTTTTCTCTACTGCAAACTTAAGGTGGATTCGATTTAAATCAAGTCAAATTAAATCAAGATTTAAATCACTAGTAAAAAGGCTCGATTTAAATCATACATTTAACCACTTGCTACTCAGCAAATTCTGACATCCTACAGGTAAAAATCATCATTTTTTTTTTTTTGGCTAGAAAATGACACAGATCCCCCAAACATTATATATGTTTTTTTAGCAGAGACTCTAGAGAAATAGATGGCGGGTCTTTGCAACTTTTTATCTCGCCCCGGATTTTTTTGCAGCAATTTTTTAAACGGGTTTTTGGAGGGGAAAAAATGGGTTTCATGCATTAAAAAAACAAAAAAGTTGGCCCAATTTTTTGTATAATGTAAAAGATGAAGTTACGCCGAGTAAATAGATACCTAACATGTCACGCTTCAAAATTGCGCACACTCGTGGAATGGCGGCAACACTTCGTTACTTAAAATCCCCATAGGCGACACTTTAATTCTTTTTTACAGGTTACCTGTTTTGAGTTACAGAGGAGGCGCTAGAATTATTGCTCTCGCTCTAAGTTTGCGGCGATGCCTCACATGTGTGCTTTAAACGCAGTTTACATATGTGGGTGCGACTTACGTTTCTGCGAGCGAGCACGGAGGGACAGGGGCACTTTCAATTTTTTTCATTGTTAATTTTATTTTTATTTTTCCATTTTGACACTCTCTTTTTTTTCTTTTTGATCACTTTTTATTCCGATTACAAGGAATGTAAACACCCCCTGTAATAGGAATAGTGCTTGACAGGTCCTCTTTACCGTGCGTGATCTGGGGTCAATAAGTCCCCACATTCTCACCTCTAGGCTGGGAAGCCTGAAATCAAAAAGAAAAGAAAAAAAAAAAGAAAAAAATCTGGGCTTCCCATTTTAAAATGCAGAGGCCGGGGGTGACGTCATACATCGCTCCGGGCCTCCGAAGGATCATAGAGACTCCGGGGACCATCTGGCCGGTGACGGTCGGTTGCTTCTCCAGTTCGCCGATCACAGGGCCGAGCCCAGAGAAGCACCGGAGGGCGACGTCCCCTTAAGCGGCTATGATCGCTCTTATGGTGAAGGGAATCGCCGGCTATAAGAAGACATCTGAATGATGCCTGCAGCTGCACCCATCATTCAGATATCACCGCTCAAAGTCTGCGACGTCATAAGGTGTTACGCGGGCGGCAAGTGGTTAAAGAACAATTGTCAAATCTGTCCCGCAGTGGCTCCTCCTCTGACCCGCTGTTGACTCACCGACAGTCCCATTCACTTTAATGGGACGGCTGGTGATACAGCAGTGACACAACAAGGTGAGGGATGTGGCGGCAGCGGGTGAGTGGATGCCCGTTAACAGGTGCCGCCATGATGGATCTGAAATGACTGGTGCTCTTTAAAATGTAAGGACTCATTCTTGCGGGTAGTTAGAATTAGAGGTCGACCGATATGGGTTTTTCTCTGGCCGATGCCGGTGCCGATATTTAGAAATTGGGGCGGCCGATGGCCGATTTTTGTGGCCGATATTTTAGGCCGATTTAAAAAAAAAAAAAAAAAAAAAAACTCACCCACTCAACTCCTTGCTTACTCCTGTCACTCTAGCACACCCTTGATGTCCTCAGTACAGATGGCACTAGTTGGACCTGGCAGGTGGCACTGGTTTGGAACTGACAGATGGCACTGGCAGGTGGCACTGGTTTGGAACTGACAGATGGCACTGGCAGGTGGCACTGGTTTGGAACTGACAGATGGCACTGGTTTGGAACTGACAGATGGCACTGGTTGGCATTGGCAGGTGGCACTGGTTTGGAACTGACAGATGGCACTATTGGCACTGGCAGGTGGCACTGGTTTGGAACTGTCAGATGGCATTGGCACTAGCAGGTGGCACTGGTTTGGAACTGACAGATGGCACTAGTTTGGGACAGATGGCACTGGCAAGTGGCACTGGCTGGCAGGGGCGGGTGGCACTGGCTGGCAGGGGCGGGTGGCAGTGGTGGGTGGCACTGAGAGATGGCACTGATTGGCGGTGACACTGGCAGGTTTCACACTAAGCCGAGTGTAACTGTAACCAGTGCTGGGACAAGGTCATCCAGTGCCCAGGGCAAAGTGCGCCCCCTCGGGTTCGGACTTGGGCCCCTTTTCACACAGGCTTTCTGATCAGGTCTGTCTGTCAGTTTTTCAGGCGGACCTGATCGGAACCTCCATTCACTCCTATGGAGCAGCGGATGTCAGCGGTGACATGTCCGCTGACACCCGATCCTGTCAGTGAAATCCAGACAGATGGAAAGCCTATCGATCCGTTTTCATCCGATCTCCCCATAGAGGAGAGCGGGTCTCTGACAGGTCCATCTCAGCACAGTGAGCGGAGACGGGCCTGCTCAGCGGGGATCAGAGGAACGATCCCCCACTGAGTAATGTTTGTGACATGCACTATAATAGTACTTAAAGTGTTGCACTGCAGCAACCTGAGAGTAATGGGTGCACACATATGGGGTAGTGGTCAGTGGTGCCAATTTGGAAATGTGGAAATGAAGGCCAAGACCCTTTTCTAAAAATGTCCTGTACCAAACCACATGTGTGATGAGTGGGGGTTCCTTTAACTATCAATGGCACTGCTGTGTATCTACTAAAGGACTGTGCGCTTCTGTGTTTGTCAAGAAAACCACAATTTTGTGCGTGATCCTGACTGCGCATGAACCTAGCCGTATAGCGGTTTCACACTGGTGCGCTTTGGTTTGACCACAGTGCGATTGTATGTGTGATTTACTTGCAGTTGTAGGTGTGCTCCTGATGAATTCTAGTGGACTGTGTGTTTTCTGATTGCGCATCAAAGATGCAGCATGCAAGACTGTAATTTGCTTTCGTGAAAACAGACAGTCTAATAGAATTGAATGGGAGCGCACCTAAAACTCTGGGTAAACTGAATATACAAATCGCACTGTGGCCAGACCACAGCACACCAGTGTGAACCTACTATTAGCCCCCGTTCACATTGACTGTGGCTTTGAAATAGTGCGACTTAACCTGAAATCGCACAATTTCAGAGCTGCATCTCAGTGCGACTTTGGGTTGTGACTTTGAAGACATCTGTGTGGCTATTGAAGTCACAGCCTAAAATCGCAAAAGTAGTGCATGTACTACTTTTTCAAATTTATGCGGCAACTCAAAGTCAGTGTCGCATTGATTTGAACAGTGCCTTGCCGGCAATAGGATGTGACTTGTCAAATTGCTACAATGTGAAGGGGGAGGGGGGGGGGGGGGGAGGTTAAGATATTATAAAAGAGAGAATGGTGAGGAGGTTGGGGTGGTAAATGTAAGTGCTAATGTCTTTATTAGTGACAAAATGCAGGGAATGTGCTAGGCTGCATGGTGGGGACAGGACAATTATGAGAGCTAAAAGCAAACTGGGATGGAAAGGGTGTAAGATCTGTGTGTGTGGAATGCAAAGCTGAGACAGGACAGGAGGCAGCATGATACAGCATGATAGATTTATGGAGAGGACAGCAGATAAGATACGGGAAAAATTAACTAGGCATGGGAGTGAGGAGAATCAGTGCTGACTTACTGTGTGATCATGCAGAGAGATAAGTGCAGACGGGAGGAGCTGCCTGGACTGACCATAAAGTAACAAGGAAGTGAAGTGATCTGCTACACCGCCCCACCCCCCTACTCCCGACATCAAGCTGACAGCTTCTCTCTCCCTCCTCTCTGCTCACACACTCAGCGAGGCACTTGATGCTGCCAGAGCTGCTGAGTGTGGAGAAGGAAGGACAGGAGGGACAGCCAGTGTAAAATATCAGCCTAATTTTGATAATAATCGGCCTGATGCCGATTTATCAAAAATGGCCAAATATCGGCCGATATATCGGTCGACCTCTAGTTAGAATCTTTAATATTTGCAAACAAAATGAAGGTTTCTATTTAGAATAATAAGCTGTCAGGTTAGTAAACCAGCAATATCAGAACCGATTCAATTATACAGTTTGTAGTGTACATAGATTTGCAAAACAATGGAATAAAGGAATATTCCTGAACTTTGGTTTATCTCATGATTACTCTAAAACTGTGTGAATGCATCAATGCAGTGCATGTTATCTCAGCTTGTATTCATTGAAAGAGTTTAGCAAGAGTGAAAAAATATTGCAGGATATTCAGCCTGCTACATAACTAAGCTCCATTTTATGCTGAATAAAATAATTTATTAAAGAGGAAATATAAAAAAAAAAAAATCATTACATTTTTTCATCCACCCTGCTGCAAACTGTAATTATTGCACAATATGCAGCCTCATGCTACATAACCAAGCTCCATTTAATGCTGGTTAAAATAAAATTATTAATGTATCTTAAATAGAAAACTATCTTTAGATAAAATGCTTTTAGAATAAAAAAATTCCATTAAAATAAATTTGATAAAATTCAAAAAAATATCTGATTTAAATAAAAAAAGAGAGAAAATCTATATATTTTTTTTTTTTATTATTTAAATCTCTTTTTTTTTGGTTTTCATAAAAAAAAAAAAAAAAAAAACACATACATTTTTATCCACCCTGCTGCAAACTGTAAATATTGCAGAATATACAGCCTCATGCTACATAACCAAGCTCCATTTAAAGCAGAGTTCCACCCAGAAATGGAACTTGTCACATTTGACACCTTTCAGGGGGGGAGGAGGAGCAGATATCTGTCCAATACAGGTATTTTGCTCCCACTTCCGGGCATAGATACCCGAGCCACCCGCGGCTATCTACGACCCTTCCACCCCCCCGCAATGTCTCCTGGGAAACACACAGGTCCCAGAAGACAGCAGGGACCAGTGGCATCGCGCAGTGTAAGTCGCACATGCGCAGTAGGGAACCAGGCAGTGAAGCTGCAATCACTTCCCGATTCCCTCACCGAAGATAGTGGCGGCAGCATCCGACAGCCGAGGGATCGATCTGCTTCTGGTGCCGACATTGCGGGCGCCCTGCACAAGTAAGTGTCCTTATTTTAAAAAAGTCAATATTGGTGGACCTTCGCTTTAATGCTGGATAAACGAAATTATTCATGCATCTTAAATATAAAACTCTCTTTAGATAGATTTTTACTCCAAAAGCATTTTATTAAAATAAATGTGGTAAAAAAAAAAAAAAAAAATCAGATTTAAATAAAAAAAGAAATCAGATTTTTTTTCATTGATTTTTATTCACCGTGCTGCAAACCGTAAAGCCTGGTCCCCCCCCCGGGAACAATAGCAGACTGAACTAATCTCTGTCACTCTGCTCTCTCTTCCTATCAGAATATTTGTACATCCAGTACACCTGATTGGCCCCTCATGCTGCCCCTCGCTCCCCCCCCCCCAGTTGGGGCTTTTTCATACAGTAATTGCGAGCAACGCGGTTTACGAGCGGTTCGCAAAACAAGCTATTATTATTTCTTTTTTTTAAAATCCTGACTTGGTTTGCGAGCGTTGTCTCACAAAACGAGCAGGATTCAAGCCTCTGGAGTGTGCAGTACCGCATTTGGCCAGAGGTGAGGGGGCGCCGGAGACATTCGGATCGGTTCGGAGCTGCTCCAAAACACTCTGCAACTAAGGATGAGGTCCGGCGTGTTCGCATAGTACACGTGCAGAGCCTGCCAGGAAGTCGGCACCGCGCTGCGCTAATGACAGGCAGGGAGACATTTCCCGATGCTTCGGCTGCAGAGATCAGGAAATGTCTCCCTGGCTGTGATTAGCACAGCGCGGTGCCGACTTCCTGGCGGGCTCTGCACGTATACTATGCGAACACGCCGGAGCTCATCCTTATCGGCAACACTCGGAAACACGCCACTCCCGAGTGCATCCGAGTGTTTCTGAATGTCTCCGGCGCCCCCCCCAACCTCTAGCCACATGCGGTACTGCATACACTAGCAGTGCCACTGGAACAGATTATCTGAGTCTCCATTATTTCCTATGGGGAAACTCGCTTTGATATGCGAGTGTTTTGGATTACAAGCATTCTTCCGGAACTAATTATGATCGTAATCCAAGGTATTACTGTATTTGGATTTACTGCTATAATAAGGGGCATTGCTTGCTTGTATTGCACGCTCTCTGTGATCTCCACATTGGTCTGCCCTGTTGTAGATTTCTGTTAGATAGTATGAAAACAAGCGGACTGAAGCCAAGATGACTCACACTTTTTCTGCAGAAAACAAATTCCTTTCTCACTTCCGGCGGTGGCGCGCTCTCCAATCGTACGATCACACGGCTCACACTCATGACACTGGGGGGGTTTTATATCAGTTATTGAAGAAGAGCCAACAGATATGAGTCAGGATTGCGGGGAATACAAAGGAAATGTCAACAGAGCAAGAAAAGTGCTTGTGTGTAAAACAGGAGTCAGTGTAGAAGAAATCAAATATTAAAGGATCAGTCCACCCAAAACTAATATCTCAGTCTTGTGTCCTGCTGAGACTTTATTGGTGAGATTATTTGTTTTATATTATGGAGAATGGAACAGGAGGAGCCGGAATACTCAACGGAGGGCGAGGACATCCAAAGTACCAGGTGGAGCAGGAAGAGGTGTGCCAATTATTAAAGGGGGGTTCATTCTCAGAGAATAAGTTCAGCACAACCCCCCCCAAGTCACCCTCGTGTCTGCCCACCTACCCACCTACCAGTACTGCCCACCTACCGGTACTGCCCACCTACCGGTACTGCTCACCTACCCACATACCCGTACTGCCCACCTACCGGTACTGCCCACCTACCCACCTACCAGTACTGCCCACCTACCGGTACTGCCCACCTACCGGTACTGCCCACCTACCCACCTACCGGTACTGCCCACCTACCAGTACTGCCCACCTACCCACCTACCAGTACTGCCCACCTACCAGTAATGCCCACCTACCAGTAATGCCCACCTACCCACCTACCAGTACTGTCCCTTTCAAAGTATACAGAACAAAGTAGCATGCCGTAGTGCCAAGTTTTTTATACAGTTTGTCAATAAGGCAGTAAAATAGATCCCCCCCAGCAACAATAGACCCCTCACCAAATAATAATAGATCCTCCTCAGCAACAATAGACCGCCCTCCCCCCGAAAAAAAATAAAAAAAATTAAAAACAAAAAACCCCGCAGCAAGAATAGATTCCCCGCCTCTCACAACAACAGATCCACCTCAGCAACAAAAGACCCCCCTCACCTAATAACAACTGATCCTCCCCAGCAACAATGATTTGGACCAGTGCACAAAGCAAAGCCCATAAAGACATGGATGAGCGAGTTTGGGGTGGAGGAACTTGACTGGCCTGCACAGAGTCCTGACCTCAACCCGATAGAACACCTTTGGGATGAATTAGTGTGGAAGACTGTGAACCAGGCCTTCTCGTCCAACATCAGTGCCTGACCTCACAAATGCGCTTCTGGTCAAACATTCCCATAGACACACTCCTAAACCTTGTGGACAGCCTTTCCAGAAGAGTTGAAGCTGTTATAGCTGCAAAGGGTGGGCCAACTCAATATTGAACCCTACAGACTAAGATCTCGTACACACGACCGGTTTTCTCGGCAAGAACCAGCAAGAAAATTGCTTGCAGAGCTTTCTTGCAGAGTAAACTGGCCGTGTGTACGAGGCTTTCAGGTTTCTCATCAAGAAAACTGGCCAGAATCTCGACGCGAAAAGGCCTCTGGGGGGTGAAGTACCGCACTTGGCCAGAGGTGCGGGTGCGCCGGTGACACTCGGAAACACTCAGTTCCCTAATGTGTCTCCGAGCCTGTCTGAGTGCATCCAAACGTCTCTATGAGTGTTTCTGAATGTCTCCAGCGCCCCCCCCCCACCTTTAGTTACATGTGGTACTGCATACACTAGCAGTGCCACTGGAACGGATTATCTGAGTTTCCATTATTTCCTATGGGGAAACTCGCTTTGATATACGAGTCCTTTGGATTACAAGCATCTTCTGGAACAAATTATGATCGTAATCCAAGGTATTAGGCTCCATGTACACAGAAGCTCAAAAACGGTCGTTTTTAAAGCAGCAGAAAAAGCTAGCTTTTATCAGCGTTTTTTTACTAGCTTTTATTAGCGTTTTTCAGTGTAGTGTTTTTTTGTTTTTTTTTTGTTTTTTTTTCAATGGACCAAAAAACGCTAAAAAACGCTCGTGGCCAGCGGTTTTGAGCACTTATGAGCGTTTTTCGTTTTTTTTTTCGTTTTTTTCTGCCGAAAAACGGCACTTTGAACGGAAATTTCTTGCGTTCAGAAAAAAGCCCATTAACTCCACTGCTCATTAAAGTGGTTGTAAACCCTTTTATAATTTTTTATTTTTTTTCCTAACAACCTGTAAGGGAAAGGCATAATGAGCTAATATGACTAGCATAATAGCTCATTATGCATCACTTACCTTAGATCGGGGCCCCCGAAGCCGTCCTCGTCTCCCTCTTCAGCCGCAGCCATCGCTGCTGTGATTGGCCGGAGCGGCGAAGACGTCACTCCGCGCCTGCGCGCGGGAGCCGTCAAATTCGGCTAGGCCCAGTGATTGCTGGGAAGTAGCCGAATTTGTGAATGGGATTAACCCCATGAATGCGCCGTTGTCTACGGCGCGCATGCGCCGTAGACAGCGGGGCCTGTCATTTTAGTAAATATCTCCTAAACCGTGTAGGTTTAGGAGATATTTCTTGGACCTACAGGTAAGCCTTAATCTAGGCTTACCTGTAGGTGCAAGTTGCAAAAGTGGGTTTACAACCATTTTAAAGCTAAAAAACGTTATGTGTACATGAACACAGGCTTACATAGAGTGCAGTTAATGGGCTTTTTAAAAAAACGCCAAAACGCCAATAAACTGCAGTTTATCAGCTTCTGTGTACATGGAGCCTTACTGTATTGCAACAGGAGCCCCCAATGGAAGATTTCCTCTCATTTCCTGTTCTGTTGGATTCAAAAAAATTCCCTGATGTCTCGGTTGCCCTCCAATGACGCTAATGGAGCACAGATCATGCACCATTAGCTTCTTCCCCTACCTATACTGGCCAAGGAAAGTGACACCAGGACCTGGAAGAGACATTTTACATGTTGCGTCCGGGTCATTAACAGGAAGCGGAGATCAGCGAATAAACGTTCACCGATCTCCCTCCCTTCTACTTGGAGGTACCCGCCCACGCGGATCCTGCAGTACTACGTATGGTGGTGGCAGGAAAAGGGTTAAGGCCCTCCCACTGTTTGCGCAATTTTTCCGTGCCCACCATTCACTGCATCGCGTGATGTGCGCCATTATCAGCCCGCACCGTACTCTGCCGCCATTCTCAGGAAATCAGATTGTTAGAAGTTCCCAGGTATAAGAATGAGTGGATGAATGAAAGGTCCGCCTCCTCCATTCATAGAGCGATTTTCAGTGCGGGGAAATGATAGTATAAATGGAGGAGGGGGCTGCTATCTTAAGGCCCGTACACACGATCGGATATTCCGACAACAATTGTGTGATGGACGTGTTAATCCAAAGTTTGTATGCTCCTTCGGACAATTGTTGTCAGAATTTCCGACAACAAATGTTGGCTGTGCACGCTCTCATATTGTCCGGCAACAAATGTGTTACGTCGGATCATCCAATCGTGTGTACACAAATCCGTCGGACTAAAATCCAAAGTACAAACACGCATGCTCGGAAGCAATGCTAACCATAACACATTAGCAGAAGTTGCCCAAAGGGTGGCGCTAAAGAGCTGAAAAAACACGTAGTACAGCTATTACGTCACTACGTTCGTGTTTGTTGGCTGAAAATGTTCTGCTGTGTGTAAGCATACCAAGTTCACAGACCACGCCCTTCGGACAAAAATCCACGTATTTGTCCGATGGAAGTCCGATCGTGTGTACGAGGCTTTAGACAAGCTGGAATGCAGAGGTCATTTGTTTTCGGAAAGGTGAACTAACCGTTTAAGCGGTTTCCATGGGAACAGATCTGAGGAGGCCGTGTCACTCACCTCACAGCCCTTACCTCAGGAGTAAGGATGAGCTCCGGCGTGTTCGCATTGCAGAGCCCGCCAAGGAAGTCGGCACCACGCTGTGCTAATCACAGGCAGGGAGACATTTCCCGATCTCTGCAGCCGAGCATCGGGACAATGTCTCCCTGCCTGTGATTAGCGCAGAGCGGTGCCGGCTTCCTTGGCGGGCTCTGCACGTGTTCAATGCGAACACGCCTGAGCTCATCCTTACTCAGGAGTTCCCGCTTTACCAGTCCTCTCCTGGGATTGGCTGGGAGGAAACCTGCATCTGGCCAATCACTGAGAGAGATCTGAAGAGGTTGTGTCACTCAGGAGTTAACCACTTACAGCTCCTCCCCTGGGATTGGCTGAGAGGAATCCTACAGCTGGCCAATCACAGGAACAGATCTGAGGAGATTATGTCACTCAACTGGAAGCAGTTACCTCAAGAGTTAACCACTCACAGCTCCTCTCCTGGGATTGGCTGCATGCACATCTGCAGCTGGCCAATCACAGGAACAGATCTTAGGAGGCCGTGTCACCCACCTCACAGCACTTACCTCAGACGTTCCCCACTCACAGCTCCTCTCCTGGGATTGGCTGCAGGCACACCTGCAGCTGGCCAATCATAGGAGCAGATCTGAGGAGGCCGTGTCACTCACCTCACAGCCATTACCTGAGTTCCCAATTCACAGCTCCTCTCCTGTGATTGGCTGAGAGGGAACCTACAGCTGGCCAATCACAAGAACAGATCTGAGGATATTGTGTCACTCAACTGGCAGCAGTTACCTCAGAAGTTCCAAATTCACAGCTCCTCTCCTGTGATTGGCTGAGAGGAAACCTGCAGCTGGCCAACCACAGGAACAGATCTGAGTAGATCGTGTCACTCACCTCACAGCACTTACCCTCAGAAATTCCCACTTCACAGCTCCTCTCCTGGGACTGGCTGTGCGCACACCTGCAGCTGACCAATCACAGGAACAGATCTTTGGAGGCCGTGTTACTTACCTCATAAGTTCCTCATTCACAGTCCTCTCCTGGGATTGGCTGCATGCACATCTGCAGCTGACCAATCACAGGAACAAGTCTGAGAAGGTCGTGTCACTCACCTCACAGCACTTACCTCAAGAGTTCCTCATTCACAGCCTCTCTCCTGAGATTGGCTGAGAGGAAACCTGCAGCTGACCAATCACAGGAACAGATCTTAGAAGGTCGTGTCACTCACCTCACAGCAGTTACCTCAGAAGTTCCTCCTCCACAGTCCTCTCCTGGGATTGGCTGTGTGCTCATCTGCAGCTGGCCAATCCCAGGGCAGATCCTGGTCTCCACAAAGATGCCACCACACATACACACAATGCAATCCCTTCTGTATATACCTTCCGCCCGGGTTCACACATATATGTGAACACAGACGTTGCATGTGATTCGCACCCGCATTGCTGTGCCGATCACATGCGATGTCTGTGCAATGCAAATTCAACCATATTCGCATTGGATTTGCATAAAAAGTGTGCAGGAACCTTTTTTTCCCCCGCATTGGAATCGGATCGCAATGGGTGTTCACACCCATCACCCATGCGATCCGATTCCTGTCCAAATCCACAGTTCGCACTGCGATCTGCGAACCGATCTGGGGTGTCATTATCTTTGTATTGACACCCGCAGCGATTCGCAGAGGGCAGTGTGAACTGCCTGAGGGAGAGATGAGATGCGGGAACCGGCGCTGGAATCGCACTGGTTCCTGCATTGCATATGTGTGAACCCGGGCTCAGTGATGATAAATGGATTGTTCAGCCAGGTCCCCACATGACTCCGTTTTCCTACATCTAAGCCCTCGTTCACATTGAAGCGACTTGTCGTGCGATTTAACAGGTCAAATCGCACAACAAGCCGCATCCTATTGTCAGCAATCGCACTGTTCAAATCGGTGCGACGCCAACTTTGCAGCACCACACCGATCTGAGAAAGTAATACATGCGCTACTTTTGGCGATTTCAGGTGCGATTTAAATAGATGTCTGTGCATGAAGCCGCACATGTCTTCAAAGTCACAACCGAAGTCGCACTGACACGCGGCTTTGAAATTGTGCGATTTCAGATGAAGTCGCACAATTTCAAAGCCACAGTCAATGTAAACTGTGGGGGGGTAAAGTAGATTATTTTTAGGCCTCGATTACACCAATGGCAGTCTCTACCGCCCAACAATAAATCGCTTTTCAGAGGGTGGCAGAGCAATGGCTCCTATGCATTCAGGAGCTGAACCTGCCACCTCTGAATGCTGTTTTTGTTTGTTTGTTTTTGACAGAAGGGGTAATTTCATATAAATAGCGTGCAGCAACAGCGAGCCAAGCGTTTGAATTATGGTTGTAGCGCGGCCCTATTGATTTTTTTATATAATCTTTATTTATAAATTTTCCATTTTACACATGTAGCGGGGGTTTCAATTTAGGGGGATACACCTGGGTGGTAGTATGACCCAGGTGTGTATAAATCATGAAAGGATTTAGACCATTGTTAATTCGTGGAGGACTTGGTGGTGTATTGTTCTCCTTGGCCTGTGGGTGGCGGGGTTCCCACAGGTCTAAGGTACATTCACTGCCGCAGTGCTGGCCTTTTTGTCCCCTGTCAGCGATGGCACGGCGAGGGCGGGGAACCCGCCGTGACGTCGCGGGAGGGGATAAAGGGGAGAGACGCCCTCACCACAAGGTCTTTTTCCTGCATCGCGCGCCCAGGCACCTTCGGCCTGGGTGCGGGCGGTTCGGAGTTCCGGCCCAGGCGCCCTAGGCCTGGTCGGAGCGGAGTTGGCGTCCATCCCAGGCACCTTCAGCCTGGGGTGAGGTACTAAACCGGAGACCTGGGGCCCAGTGACTTCGACTGGGTCCCGCAAGGGTGGAGGAGTCCGAGGGTCCCTGAGATGGATGGGGCCCATGTCTGAGGTGAGGAGGCCGGGGAGGTCACCCGTCCGAAGAGTCCGGAGCAGCATCAACCTGGTGACGGATGGGCCTCCGGTAACTCCCCTGGAGGGACATCTTCCCCCTGACAGGGGCCACAACGCAGCGAAGGTACTCCTTTCTACGTTCTCTTGAGTCGCTGGTAGAGACTCACAAGTTCCAAGTTCTCTCTCTAGCCAAGGCTATAGTAACCGCTGGTGAAATCACAGTGGTTTAGCGTACAATCAGGATAGTGCCTCGACCTGCTCACCCCACCGTATTGAACTGTTATTGGGTCTCAACCAGTTGGCTGGCAAAGAACTGTTTGATTGTGAGTGTGACAATAAAACAAGTGTTGGACCCTAATCGGTGTGTGGTACTCTGGTTAATGGGAGCAAAGGGAAGTGTCAGCACAGCAAGACTTGGTCCTTAACTGAAACGCACAGGCCTGAGGAAAATATCTGGTACTGGCCTTCACCTCACTCACTGCCATGGGGAGGACATGGGCCGTAGCGCATCTTACACTCACATACAACATACCCCTAGACAAAACGGAGGGAGTGAGGGCGCTACACACAAAACAATTCAGATATCTTTCAATGTCTAACATAACTCATTACCCAACCACACCTTGTTATAGATACACATACAAATCTATGTTCTTATCTTTTTACACAACCAATATGTATTTGAAAGAACCCCATTATTTTTTAACCAGACTCATACAGGTTTGTACCATAAAAAGGGGGGGGGAGGGAATAGGGGAAGGAACTTCCCTGACATGAAACTCTACATGTATCTTGATATTACTGCGGAGGTTCTGAACCCCTCCCATTGCTGCCATGTCTTTAAAATGTGTTCTTTAACCACTTCAGCCCCGGACCATTTTGCAGCTAAAGGACCAGGCCCCTTTTTGCGATTCGGCAGTGTGTCGCTTTAACTGACAATTGCGCGGTCGTGCGACGTGGCTCCCAAACAAAATTGACGTCCTTTTTTCCCAACAAACAGAGCTTTCTTTTGGTGGTATTTGATCACCTCTGCGGTTTTTATTTTTTGCACTATAAATAAAAATAGAGCGACAATTTTGAAAAAATGCAATATTTTTAACTTTTTGCTATAATAAATATCCCCAAAAAATATATAAAACCTTTTTTTTTCCTCAGTTTAGACCAATATGTATTCTTCTACATATTTTTGGTAAAAAAAATTGCAATAAGCGTTTATTGATTGGTTTGCGGAAAAGTTATAGCATCTACAAAATAGGGGATAGTTTTATGGCATTTTTATTAATATGTTTTTTTTTTACTAGTAATTGCGCTGATCAGCGATTTTTCTTGTGACTGCGACATTATGGCGGACACATCGGACACTTTTGGCACATTTTTGGGACCATTGTCATTTTTACAGCGATCAGTGCTATAAAAATGCACTGATTACTGTGAAAATGACACTGGCAGTGAAGGTGTTAACCACTAGGTGGCGCTGTAGGGGTTAAGTGTTCCCTATTGAGTGTTTCTTACTGTAGGGGGGGTGGGCTGTGTGTCACATGACAGTGATCTTCGCTCTAAGTACACGGAGCGGAGATCCGTGTCATTGTCACTAGGCAGAGTGGGGAGATGCTTGTTTACACACGATCGTGGGGATCCCCGCGGCGATCGAGTCCGCGGGACCCGCGGTCCGACTCACGGGGAAGGCGGCAGGGTTCTGCCAACGTATAAGTACAGGAGGCGGTCGGCAAGTGGTTAAGACCCGCTTCTGTTTTTATTGTCAGCTCCAGAGTCTGCATCTCGCTCATCTCGCACAGCCATTCTCCAATTGAGGGAGCTACCGCCTTCTTCCAATTTTGGGCTATGACTGTACGTGCTGCTACTAACATATGTCTTAAAATACCCCTCTTTATGGTTTGGTTTTGGCCCTATTGACTTTAACCACTTGAGCCCCGGAAGGATTTGCCCCCTTCCTGACTAGGCCATTTTTTGTGATACGGCACTACATCACTTTAACTGACAATTGCGCAGTCGTGCAACGCTGTACCCAAACAAAATTTATGTCCTTTTTTTCCCACAAATAGAGCTTTCTTTTGGTGGTATTTGATCACCTCTGCGGTTTTTATTTTTTGCACTATATACAAAAGAAGACCGACAATTTTGAAAAAAAAAACACAATATTTTTTACTTTTTGCTATAATAAATATCCAAAAAAATTTATAAAAAAGAAAAACAGATTTCTTCATCAGTTTATGCTGATATATATTCTTCTACATATTTTTGGTAAAAAAAAATCGTAATAAGCGTATATTGATTGGTTTGCGCAAAAGTTATAGCGTCTACAAATTAGGGAATAGTTTAATGGCCTTTTTATTATTTTATTTTTTACTCGTAATGCCGGTGATCTGCGACATTATGGCGGACATTCTGATCAATATTCCAATCGCACATGTTCCTGAAAAGATGGCTCCTATAAGATGGTGGGTGCTGCAACGATTACCAGATGGGTCCTGGAAATATCAAACAACCGACCATATTCGCCAGCACACCAAGGATCGTTCAATTACCTCCAAAAGGTTTTATTACTAAAAAAATTCCATCACAAAAGTGCAACGTTTCGGAGTCGCGTAGGACCCCTTTGCCTGACTAACCTTTCCTGTTCTCCTACAGCCTCCAAAAAGGTTCAAGGACTGTAAAGCTGCATAGATGCTGGGTCGGCACATTCACGCGGACAGGATGGTCATTTGCCGAAAGGAGGGGGATGATGTTGAATATCATATGAAGACTTTCGACAAACTTTTGAAACCCCTGATACTGCCGCACCCAAGGTTCTATCTGTAGGAGAATAGACTCCTGTGTTTGTTGCTGAATATTCCGTAGTGCCTTTGCCGGAACCCAGGGACTCTTTAACCCGCAAAGGGTGGCCTACTTTTGGAAGAATTGGGAGCAGTTTTTTTTTCCCCTTTCTCCATCGCAAGGATACAGAGACTCTGGAGTGTAGTTGAGTCAGGGCCAAGGTACAGATGAAGAAGTCCCTGAGCAAGAAAAAGCATTCTAAACCGCGACACTGCCACCAGGTGGGGGTGTTGCACAACGATTGTCACACACACCACACATCACTTTTTTGGAGGGAAGGGGTTTCCTCTAGGGGGAGCCAGTTCATTCCAAACCACATACTGTGTTAGATAATGTGTTCTTTTCCCCTCTGCAGGAGAACGTCAATCAAGTCTGCTGAGAATGGGGCGGATCTTAGTCAGTGATGTGGGAGGGGGAAAATATTTAGAAAAAAATATTAGGCTGTTATGCAGTTGAATGTTTTATATCTGAGCATGTTCTTTGTTGTTGTTTCTTCCCTGATGTTTCCCTCCCCTCTTTGGTTCAGGCACAAACGAAACAATATTTTTAAATTGTAATTTTTCTTTCTTTTTGGTTAGTTTGTCTCTGGATCGAATTTATGCTGACTGATTTAGAGGGCATAAATTGGTTTCAGACACTGGGGACCAGTGTCAAATAACTGGGGGGGATGTGTAGCGGGTGGTCATATTTAGGGGAAGCATCTGAGTGGTAACAGGCTCAGATGCAATGATTGTTATGGTTCATGGACCAATTTATGCCAGTGGAGGATATCAGTGGTGTCCAGTTCCCTGCGGTCTATAGGTGGCGCTGTCGCCATAAGCCGGGGTTGAACCACCATTGGAGGGCTGTGCCCTTTGTGTCCTCTCGCGGCAGTAGTACAGCGGGGAGGGGAACCTGTTGTGCCTGCTGGGAGAGGGTATAAAGGGGGCAGACGTCTTCCGCTCGGGGTCCACGCCCAGGCATCTTCAGCCTAGGGGTGAGTGATGGTGGTCTCCGGGTGCCCTAGGCCCGGAGACGGAGCTGCAGTTTCACCCCTGACACCTTCGGTCTGGGGTGGGGTGCGCTGAAGGAGGCCTGGGGTAAGGTGATGAGATTTTTAAAATGAAATCCGGGGACATATTTTTCTTTTGCTAGTAATGGCGACAATCAGCGACTCTCTGCCCATCGCTGCGCCATCCGCCTCACAGCCTGTTAAGTCTTACTCTCCGAGCCCCGGCTACTACTTGGTGGGGAGCGGAGGAAGATCACTCCACCCGGGAAGGCAAGGAGATAAGCGGGCAGGCCGCTGGCTGGGACTTGAGCCAAGGCAGAAGAACAGCAAGCGGAGCTGAATGGGCATGCGCCCGAAACTGAAGACATTTTCCCTCCGCTCCGACCAGAACATGATCATCAGGAAGGGACACGGATAATGGAAAACAATACACCCCCCCCCTCCAAGCTAGTAGGAGCGGGGGGGTGTAATTTCTTTTTTTTAAATTCTGCACTGGCTGTCGTTGAAATTGCCCCAGCCCCTGTTCAAATCCAATCCGGGGACAAAACCGGGGACAGACTTGGTCCGGGGACAGTGTCCTCAATCTGGGGACTGTCCCCTGAAACCGGGGATGTCTGGTCACCCTAGCCTGGGGCCCAGTACATTCGACTGGGTCCCGCAAGGGATCGAGGGCTCCTAGGGTGTCCTCCGGTGTGGACGCCCGAATCTAGGACAAGGAGGCCAGGGAGGTGACCCTTCCCGAAGACCCAGTGCAGCATTTGCTGGTGACGGTGGGGCCTCTGGTAACTGTCGGGATGGATGTCCTTTCCCTGACAGGGGCCATTGCTTCTAGAAGGTAGTCCACGTTCTCATGGTCTGTGGCAGGGACCCATCGTGAATCAGTTTGGTGGCAGAGACCCAACAACCAGGTCTGTGGCAGAGACCTTATTCATCTGGTCTGTGGCAGGGACCCCCTCACAGTCGGCGGCAGCGACTGTGCGCCAAGCCTGTTTGTGTTATTCAGAACAGGAGAAAAACAAGTTCAAGTTTGTGCCTGGACCTTCCTCCCCACCTTGTCTGAACTGTTCTTGTTGCAACCTGTCTGCTCTCACAGAGACTGTTTATTGCTACGATTAAATAAGTGTTGGACTTTCAGCGGTGTGGATAGTAACTTACTGGGAGCTAAGGGTCCTACCTCCACCTGTGTGGACGGTGGGAATCATTCTCAAGAGAAGGTTTGGCTCTGGATGGGAAACACAGACCCGAAGGTATAGTTTATTTAGCTCCATCTTTGCATGCAGTATGGTGTGAGCTGGTGGTGCACCAGACTCTCCTCCCTGGTCCCTTATGCCGCGTACACACGATCATTATTCACGGCGGTTAAAAAACCGCCGTGAATCATGTCATTTAAAACGGGGGAACAGCTTGTTCCCCACACACGGTCGTTTTTCACGTCATTTTTTCTCTTGACGAGAAAAACGACCGTCTGTGGGCTCCGCGGCAGTGTTTCCCTATGGGAAATTGTTTCCCTATGGGAAACACTGCCGCGGAAAACATGTCGAAAAAAACGACGAGAAAAATTAGAACATGTTCTAATTTTTCTCGTCGTTTTTAATGCCGTTTTTCTCGTCTAAAAAAACGACAGAAAGCCCACAGACTATCGTTTTTCTCGTCGAATGGGAAAAATGTCGTTTTTTTTCGACGAGAAAAACGGCCGTGTGTACGCGGCATTAGACGAGAGCCAAAAGCCAGAAAAGAAAAAGGGAGTAAAGGGTGAGGTCGCTACACAATATATGATCGTGCCGTAGCCTAGCGCTATGGTGGCGAGTCACACAGCTGTAGCCATGTCTTATGCCCCATACACACGATCATTTTTAATGTCATTTTTAAAACTGACGTTTTTCTCGTCATTTTTTTTCTTGTTTCCTCTCAAGCCTGTCTTGCGTACACACCATCATTTTAAAAAATGTTCAAGAAAAGCGCAGTGACGTACACCACGTACGACGGCACTATAAAGGGGAAGTTCCATTCGAATGGCGCCACCCTTCATGTTAGTAAAGTTTGTTGAGAGACGATTCGCTCTTTTCAGTCTAGTGCTTTTCAGTCCGTTACAGCGTGACGAATGTGCTATCTCCATTACGAACGCTAGTTTTACCAGAACGAGCGCTCCCGTCTCATACTTGATTCTGAGCATGCGCATTTTTTTTCACGTCGTTAAAGCATACACACTATCGTTTTTCACGTCGTTAAAAAAACGACATGAAAAACGACGTGAAAAAAGAGAGCATGTCCGGAATTTTTAATGCCCGTTTTTCACGTCGTTAAAAATGCTCTGGAGCATACACACGATCATTTTTAATGGCCATTTTTTTTAATGGCATTTTAAACGGCATGAAAAATGATCGTGTGTATGGGGCATAAGACTACAGAAACATGGAGAAGGAGACAATTCCCCCTTTGTAAACAGTTTACTCTCAATTTTTACTGGACTACTGATGATGTTGTGCTGCATCATTCTCCTCTGGCCAGCAGGGAGAGAGCTAAAGCCTATCTAGCCTGTTTCATCAGATTCGGCAACCTGTCAGAATTTGTAACGGAAGTGACGTTCCGTCGCTGCCATCTTGGTACACCCCGCGCTCCTACACAGTAAGGATACACTGAGAAGACGGCAAGTGGACATCTTGTTATACCCACTGGAGTCTGGCATTTCACACTTATTTTAACCACTAAACTACGCTTATATAGTGACATTCAGTGTTTTTCAATCCGTCTGACTGTTTTGATGTTGAATTGTAAAAGCAGCGGCAAGCGTGCTGATCTCACAGGTTTGCTAATCGGACAGAACACCGCTGCTTTTACAATTCAACATCAAAACAGTCATACAGATTTCCAAATACTCTATTTCACTATATAAGTTCCGCTTAGTGGTAAAAATAAGTGTGAAATGCCAGACTCTGGTGGGTGTAACAAGATTTTTTCAGACAGTACACATCCAGTCGGTCTATGCCAGTGACGGCGAACCTTGGCACCCCAGATTTTTTTGAAACTATATTTCCCATGATGCTCAGCTACACTGCAGAGTGCATGAGCATCATGGGAAATGTAGTTCCAAAACATCTGGGGTGCCAAGGTTCACCATCACTGGTCTAGGCCTACCATAGTCATTATTAACCACTTGCCTACCGGACATTTTCACCTCCTTCTTGCCCAGGCCAATTTTCAGCTTCAGCGCTGTCTCACTTTGAATGACAATTGCACAGTCAGGCTACACTGTACTCATATGAAAATGTAATCATTTTTTTATAAACAGATAGAGATTTCTTTTGGTGGTATTTAATCACCACTGGGTTTTAGATTTTTTGCTAAACAAATTAAAAAAGTAAAAAAAAAAAAAAAAAAACTTCTTATTTGCAACATTTTATAACAGAAACAAAGTAATTTTTCTTCTTCACTGATGTGCGCTGATGAGGCGGCACTGATGAACATTGATGAGTCTGCACTGATGGACATTGATGAGGCTGCACTGATGGACATTGATGAGGCTGCACTGATGGACCTCGATGAGGCTGCACTGATGGACCTCGATGAGGCTGCACTGATGGAAATTGATGAGGCTGCACTGATGGACATTGATGAGGCTGCACTGATGGACATTGATGAGGCTGCACTGATGGATACTAATAAGGAGGCACTGGTGAAGCTGCACTGATGGACATTGATGAGGTTGCACTGATGGACACTAATGAGGAGGCACTGGTGAGGCTGCACTGATGGACACTAATGAGGGGGCACTGGTGAGGCTTCACTGATGGACATTGATAAGGCAGCACTGATGGGCACTAATGAGGAGGCACCGGTGAGGCTGCACTGATGGGCACTAATGAGGCAGCACTGATGGGCACTAATGAGGAGGCACTGGTGAGGCTGCACTTATTGACATTGATGAGGCAGCACTGATGGGCACTTATGAGGAGGCACTGGTGAGGCTGCACTGATGGATATCGATGAGTCAGCACTGATGGGCACTAATGAGGAGGCACTGGTGAGTCTGTACTAATAAGGCTGCACTGATAGGGGGCACTGATGGGCACTAATATGCTGCACTGATTGACACTGATGAGGCTGCAATGATAATCAGGGCACTGATAATTGGTGTACATGTCCCCTGTCACAGGAAAGCCAGTTATCGACTCCTTTCCTCACACACTGAGGAAAGGAAATGGCAATGACTGGCATTTGTTTACATGTGATGAGTTGTGATTGGACACAGCTGATCATATGGTGAAGGACTGCTGTGATTGGCCCTTTACCTCGATCTGTAATCAGCTGTGTCTGATGGACACAGCGAGCGCAGAGGGCCGGGTTCTGGGAGGACGTCAATAGACGCCTTCCCAGAACTGGAGGACCGCGCTGTAACCGTCTTTTGGCTATTTCCTGGTCAGAAAGTGGTTAATGCACTTCGTCAGTACAGTCTCCTGTATTCGGTAAATCAATCTTTACACGTCTGCTACACTTTATGTTACCTTGCTACTGTTTATGCTGATGTGGGCGATACGTGTCATCTTATGCCTCATCCCTATTATTAGTCACTCTGTATGATAAATTGGGTTATTACCTTTGTTATTCCATTTTCATGCTTTCCCCATTACCCACCATATCGGGTGACAATATATTACGTTTTCCTTTAATAGCTGGTTCAGTACCTGTTTTCTTGGACATGGTGTTATTATTACTGATTACCAGGTATTACTTTCAGTGATTATCTGAAATATTGCCAGAGGGGCAGACGTTCCTATAGAGGTCGAGGCAAAGAACAGAGGACCTATCCTAATTAGTGGCTCCGACGGGGTAGCGCTACACAGCCATTCGCACTCAAGCGCAGACATCCCAACCTGCAAAAACTACCGTAATTTCAGGGAGGTGGTAAACTCATCCCCAAATTTTTTTTTTCTATTTTTTTTTGATTTTTTGGGGGGGCCAGTGGTGGAAGGGCAGACAAGGGGACAGATCCCTCCTCAGGCTCCGGGACCTCCACCCGGGGTGTACTTTCCCCAATGGACATGGGTGGGTCCCTATTTCTACGGGACAAGGACAGGGGCATCTTATCCCATCCCTTCCGCTCAAACAGTTCGTCAATAGCGGCGTCATCTCCCGCATCGGAGATTAACTCCAGGTCGGAGGTGTCATATTCCTCCGCAGGCAGGTAACTCCTGGTAAAGGACGAGTCACCGCCTCTGACAAGTTCACGGGCATGTGAATCCCCAACACTTGGGACCTTGGACAGAGTCTCTTCCCCCGGCTTACCTCGGCTTGTAGCAGAACCAGGACGTCCGGGACTTTTCCCTTCGGATGCATCCGTTCCGAGTAAGCGCTGGGGCGTAGCTCCACCACAGCCGCGGGAAGCTTTTACAAGACCAATCTTCCTCTTGGGCGGTGGGAGAAAGGACTCTGTGGTGACCGAAGTGGCATCCTCCGATCTCTCAATTACTGGAACAGTCTCATCTGTGACTTCCTCCGAAGTCCCGACAATGCGCGCAGGGGTGGCTGTGTAAGCTCTGATTCCTCCTTCCAGAGTGGTGGCGCCCGTAAGGCAATTGAGGTGGAAAGCCCGAGGCTTTTCTGTAGGTTGCTCGACCTCAAACAAGAACTCCTTACATAGCTTGCATCGCCCGAATGGCTTCAGATGCACCAGCAGTCCCGAGCAGCCGGGACAAATCACTCCGAGGGCCTCCACATCTTTGCAAATGTAGAGGGCAAAACGTCCCCGGGGCTTGAGCCGAATTCCCGTATCCATCACAGAAGCAGCAAATTGAGTCATCTTCATGGTAGTAGTATCCGGGATCCATGAGGCATGAGAAGCCATGTTATCCATTTGCTGTTCCATTGCGCACTGTCCTTTTCGCGCCAAAGTCCCCACGTGCTACTCCACACATGGCCAGACTCCTCCCATATCCTGCACTGTTCACGGGCTTTCTCTCTGTCAAGCCCACGAACTACGCAGTCAGGGTTCTCCTTGTGGCGCAGTTCTCAATATGGGCGACCTACACGGGACTTCACTGGGGAATAAAGTTCAAACTCTGGGGGGTCTTCACACTTTCCAACCGCAGACAAATCCCGAACTCGAGCCCCCACGTGTAGCGCACCCACCTCTCCCCTACCTGGCTTTAACTTTGGCTCCTCGCAGGAAGGGAGAGGCACACCGCACCACAAGCCCATACACTCCTGTGTACGGAGGTTGAGCGGTGTTAGTTTTGGGCCTGGTCTGCGGCCGGAGTCAAAATCCTCCTGAGAATGATCTCACCTCTACCTTGGATAGATGCAAGTTTCTGTCTTCCCCAGGAATGTAAATGTCCACACCAGCTGAAAGTCCAACTCAATATTTATTTCTCAAGGATAATAAACAGTCTCTTTGATAGCAGACAGGTTGGAGCAAAGATACAGGACAGCTTAGGTGTGGAGGAGGTCCAGGCACAAACACAGCTCAAACTCTTTAGACTGTTCAGGTTTCTCAAACAGCTTTTGGCGCACAGTCTCTGCCACAGACCGGGTGGACAAAGTCACTGCCACTGACTTGGAGAACGGGGTCACTGCCACTGACCGGGTGAATAGGGAATTGCCCTATGAGGCCACTGCCACTGACCTGGTGAACGGGGTCACTGCCACTGACCGGGTGAATAGGGCATGTTAATTTCCTTCTGAAAGTATCTGGCCCCTGTCAAGGAGAAGACATCTCTCTGGAGAGTTACCAGAGGCCCCCACCGTCACCACGACTCTGCGCTGGGTCTTCAGAAGGGGTTACCTCCCTGGCCTCCTCATCCTAGATACGGGTCCCCTCGCACGGCGGCACCCTGAGAGTCCTCGATCCTTAGCGGACCCCAGCCGAAGGTGCTGGGCCCCGGGCCTTCAAAGTAGTACCTCACCCCAGACTAAAGGCGTCTGGGATGGAACAGGAACTCCACCTCCTGGCCTAGGGCACCCGGAGACGACCCTCACTCACCCCCAGGCCGAAGGTGCCTGGGCGTGGACCCCGAACGGAAGATGTCTGCCCCTTTTATATCCTCTCGCGGCAGGCACAGCAGGTTCCCCGCCCCGCTGCACTACTGCCGAGAGGGGACACAAAAGACACAGCCTCTATTGGTGGTTCAACCCTGGCCTACTACGACAGCGCCATCTGTAGGCCACAGGGAACTGCACACCAACACTATCCCCCGTAGACAAAAATGGTCCATAAACCCTAACAATCAGTGTGTCTGAGCCTGACTACCACTCAGACACTCCCCCTAAATTGAGCACCCCGCTACAAACGTATTTAGTGTATGACATTTAAGTCATTGGTTTTATGTCTATTTAGGGCTTGATTCTGCTCACAGGGACAAACGATATTGGAGCGGTGGCGCATTATAGCCTACATTGGTACACTGTATTATTATTTTCTGTTATTTGTAGCTGTGTTGTGTTGCCTATCCTCTTGTCGTTCTTCCTCATTGTTGCAGTCTATGCTGCACAGGAACATTTCTAAAAATCCACCATTGACAGGTTCGGGGTGTGGTGTGAACTTTCTGTGAGGACAGTCATCTCAGTAATCCCACAGACAACACACCCCCACGTTCTCTATGGGTCATTTACTATGTGAGCCTGGAGATAAATATGGACATTCCTCTACGCCCCACCACTTTCTGACCACAGCGGTGTCACCCATGATGTCACCACACCCTGCCGCCCCCCAGCATTGCTCACATATCTTTCCCCAATCATCTATCGTCTCTAGCTGGACAAGTTTAACAGGCTGTACCCATTCACGTTTTGTATCTGTGGATTTCATATCTATTTTATTCTGATGCTTATAAAGGTGACTTAAAGAGACTCTTTCAGGTCTCTACACAAATAAAAATGCCATTTCCTTGTAAAAGAAAAGGTAGTTTATACATCTTTCTGGTGTAGTAGGGGACTCTATTGGGGACAGTTGATGTAAAGAGGGACTCTACTGGGGACACCTGATATAAAGGGGGACTCTATTGGGGACACTTGATATAAAGGGGGACACTACTGGGGACACCTGATATAAAGGGGGACTCTATTGGGGACACCTGATATAAAGGGGGACACTACTGGGGACACCTGATATAAAGAGGGACTTTATTGGGGACACCTGAAATAAAGGGGGACTCTATTGGAGTCATCTGATGTAAATGGGGACTCTATTGGGGACACCTGATGTAAAAGAGGGACTCTACTGGGGACACCTGATATAAAGGGGGACTCTATTGGGGACACCTGATATAAAGGGGGACTCTATTGGGGACACCTGATATAAAGGGGGACTCTATTGGGGACACCTGATATAAAGGGGGACTCTATCTTCTACCTTCTAGCCCTGCAGCCTCTGTCAGCCTCTTTGGTTTTTGACACTTCTGAGAGTGTTGGAAGCCTGTCTCCCCCACTACATGCTGGTACCTTCCTCTTACCCCCTACGTCACTAGAAGACTTAGCAGTGATATAGGAATACATCTCTAGTAAAAGCCTGTATGAATGGGGTGACAACACAGAAAAACAATTGTACGACAGAGGCTGAGTGTTGTCACCCTATAACCCAAGTGCCTGAACAAGGGCATAATGGCAGGATCACCAGGAACCTGACAGGAGATCCCTAGAGGGGACAAACGGCAACAATCGTATGACAGATGTGCTAACCCCTTTGCTGCATCAACCAAAGCAAAATACAATGTTTTTAGAGGCTTACGTTTAGGTTTTAAGTTTGAATTTGTGCATAAATAATCAAACAAACCAAAATCTTTGATAGTGTAGTTTGTAAAGTCCAGCATAGTGCAGTTTGTAAAGTCCCCCATGGGCCAGCTTCTAAACTTGTTCATTGGTTAGCTTGTAAAGTAATCCATTGGGCAGCTTATAAGGTCCTGCATATAGGTGTGCGCAGCCTATTGCATTAGGGTGTTCACTCCAAAGCTCAAACACAGTGTCAGTACCGATCACTTATTGTGTTCATTCAGAAAGGGAAGGGGCCAGTAAATTACTTATTCACAGGCCTCTTCCCCCACTCATCCTAAAACCTCCCCCTGTGTGTGCCTGCAGCAGCCGGTAGGAGAGAAGAGGAAAGCCAGCATCGCTGCGGGTGGTAGAGGGAAGCCAGGGCAGTAAAGGGAATCTGCGCTGCATAGGGTGATTAGGGTGTGCCAAGGCAGACCTGGCACACCCTGTGCGCGCGCCTATGGTCCTGCATGGGCCAGATTGTAAATTCCTGCATGGGCCAGCTTGTAAACTCCTCCATTGGCCAGCTTGTAAAGTCCTGCATGGGCCAGCTTTTAACTCCTCCATGGGCCACCTTGTAAACTCCGCCATGGGCCAGATTGCAAAGTCCTCCATGGGCCAGCTTTTAAATTCATCTATTGGTTAGCTTGTAAAGTCCTCCATTGGTTAGCTTGTAAAGTCCTCCATTGGTTAGCTTGTAAAGTCCTCCATGGGCCAGCTTGTAAAGTACTCCATGGGTCAGTTTGTAAAGTCCCCCTTGGGCCAGCTTGTAAGGTCCTCCATCCAGCTTATAAAGTCCTCAATGGGCCAGTTTGTAAGATCCCCCATGGGGCAATGGGGCAGCTTGAAAAAGTCCTCCATGGGCCGGCTTGTAAAGTTCTCCATTGGGCAGATCTGATTTTATTGGGGGGGGGGGCTTCTGACGTGAAGGAAGGGATCATATGTGAAGGGGGGGCTTGATGTGAAATGGAATGTAGGGGGTGACCCCTCTTATGTAAGGGGGCTTGTGATGTGATTAGGAGGCTTCTGATATAGAGGCTGGACTTTTGATGTGATGGAGGGCTTCTAATGCGAAGGCTGGACTTCTCATATATAGAATTAAAAAACAACAAAAAACATTTTGGCCTGCAAATATTATGTAAATGATATGATGTGGCCCCCGTACTAAAAAGTTTGGAGAGCCCTTTGTCTAGAGAAAGAAAACTCCATTGCTCACCACATGGAGGTGGAGAGAGACTTATAAGTAGGGAAGAAACAAGAACCTTCCCAGTGTGGCCTGGGCCTAACCAGTGTACCCAAGATGTTAGTTCAGGGGTCCAGCTTCTGAGGTGAGCGAGCAATCTGTGTGCTGGTGGTGGGCTCATTCACGCGAAGATTTGGTGTCCCAGAAGTTCTTTCACCCAAGGGATTCTTGCCTATATGATAGTCTGCTTTTGGGCTCTGGATTATTTATATTACCTGGACTTTTTATCATTCATTGCTGATACTGCGCTGCACTGTTTTTATGACAATAATGCTTATCCGCAATGCACTTTTTCAATAATGATATAACATAAGCTTATAGACCGTACAATGCCTGAGTCACACTTCCCTTGGAGGAGGTTTATGATTACTGGGTAAGATTCAGTTCCAGGAATCTGGCTAAAGGGACACCCTAAAAGTGAAACAATTGACGCAGACATGCTATTTAAGCACTTCTGCGTCAAGACGGCTGCTCAAACCACCCAACATTTTGTTATCCAGTAAGAGATGTTTTCTTCACCAAGATGGTCAGGTCACCTGGAGCTCATCGCAGGGGACAATTAAGTCCTCAATGGTCTTCTGCTAGTCTGAAGAAATGGCAAAGTGCCACCTTCAGATCGGCAGATGTACTGCAGCCCAATACCTGCTTTGGTGCTGCCTACAAGTGCCGTTCTGCCTTGAACCTCAAGTCTGAGAACCTGTCAAGGAGCCATCCTAAAGATTCAGCGTCCAGCCAATATAGCCTAGTGAAAATGGGGACCAGAAAGCTAGAGAGACTAGCAAGGAGACTTGGTGGAAAGGTGCAGGTATCCTGTTCTCCAGGGCCGTTTTTAAGGCAGGGCAAAGGGGGCAGCTGCCCTGGGCCCTGTCATTGTTGTGGGGCCCAAAGTGCTGCTACTAATGCTGCCCAGCTCTGCCCTATTGTTGTGTACAGATGGCTCACCTGCAGACCCTGTGTTTACATGTAAATAACCATCATTCATATGCAAATAACGGGAGCATTTATATGTAAATAGCGGCAGCCGGCGGCATTGATATGTAAATAAAGGTGGCATTCATATGTATATCATGCTTCTCTGCAGTGAGGAGATGATGTGCTGTAACCTCTAGCAACCAACCAGTATTACTGTACAGTAATCTCTAGCAACCAATCAACAAGCAGAAATCATGTGCTGTAACCTCTAGCAACTAATCAGTGAGCCGTAATGTGTGCTGTAACCTCTAGCAACCAGTTAGTAAGTGGTAATGATATGCTGTAACCTCTGGCAACCAATCGCAATCACTGCCTGATCTGATACAGTAAACTGATTTTAAGTCTAGCTGATATTTATTGTATGTCTCAGAGCATGTGGAGAGTGAAATTGCATGGGGGGGGGCCAAGAATTTTTTTGCCCAGGGTCCAATCAATATTAAAGACGGCCCTGCTGTGCTCCCTTCATCCCCCTTCCCTGCTCTTCATGCACATGTGCAAGAAAACTTTCAAAACTCTTTATTCAGCTTTGTGGTGAGTTTGCACCCCGGCGGGGGAGAGTGCCTCACGTGTGGTGAAGATTGGGATCAGGTGTAGGATACACTATTTATCCAGGCCTTAGAAGCACTCACTGATCTAGGACTTAGGCTACTTTCACACTGAGGCGCTGGATGTGCTGACGGTATAGCGGCGCTATTTTTAGCGCCGCTATACCGTTTTTTTGGCCGCGATTTGCGGGCGCTAGCGGGGGTATTTTAACCCCCGCTAGCGGCCGAAAAAGGGTTAAAAACGCCCGCAATAACGGCTCTTTGAGGCATTTTGCGGGCGTATTAGAGGCGCTACCCCATTAATTTCAATGGGCAGGGGCGCTATAGGAGCGCTATTTTTAGCGCTCCTATTGCGCCTCAAAGATGCGGCTTGCAGGAGTTTTTCGAGCCTCCTGCAAGCGCAACGCTCCAGTGTGAAAGCCCTCTGGCTTTCACATTGGATAGTATTGAGAGGCTTTTTTGGGGCGCATTGCAGGTGCTATTTTGAGCGCAATAGCGCCTGCAAAGCGCCTCAGTGTGAAAAGGGCCTTACTGTTGCTATGTCATTTCAAATGTTTTATATGTATTGGACATTCATCCAATTTTAAGCGCTGTTTTATCAATTGGACTTTCAGTTCTACTTTTTGATACTTTATTTTATTATATTACATTGTATATCCCTGTATGTTGTGGTCGTTCCGGTGCTTATCTACTATAAGGTAGACTTGTCACTGTGTGTAGGCCACAAAGCTAACCTCTCACAGAGACACCAAAAACTGTGCTAATCACAAGTCCAAGGGGTCCCTAAAAACTGAAGGCACCAACGGCATGCAGTTTCTTCTTTATGGAAAAGTTGGTGTCAATGTGGAACCCTGGCTATGCGGAGTAAAACATTTCACGCCCACCACCAGATTCTTTTTGTACAAAAAAAAATATTTTCCTTTTTCCTGCAGTCTTCTATCTGGTTTAGCCGTAATGATACAGTTGTGCTCATAAGTTTACATACCCTGGCAGAATTTATGATTTCTTGGCCATTTTTCAGAGACTATGAATGATAAACACAAAAACTTTTCTTTCACTCATGTTTAGTGTTTGGCTGAAGCCATTTATTATCAATCAACTGTGTTTACTCTTTTTAAATCATAATGGCAACAGAAACTACCCAAATGACCCTGATCAAAAGTTTACATACCCTGGTGATTTTGGCCTGATAACATGCACACAAGTTGACACAAAGGGGTTTGAATGGCTATTAAAGGTAACCATCCCCACCGGTGATCTGTTTGCTTGTAATTGATGTGTGTGTATAAAAGGTCAATGAGTTTCTGGACTCCTGACAGACCCTTGCATCCTTCATCCAGTGCTGTACTGACGTTTCTGGATTCTGAGCAGTGGCGGTGCGTCCATAGAGGGCGCCGGAGCGCCGCCCCCTTTCGCTCCCGCACCGCCACTGAAAGACAATACACAGATTCATGCATTGCATGAATCTGTGTATTGTCACCGCTGCCGCGCTGCCCACTATTCATATGGCCGGCCTCCTGGTGAGCGCCGGCCATATGAATTAGAGCGGCGGCCAGCGGTGGGTGTGGCTTGGAAGTGCCTATCAGAGCCAGCGGCTCTGATAGGCTTTCCGAATACAGCTCTTACGCTGTATTCGGCTTCCAAAAACTCCTCCCAGGTACGCACGGGGGTGCGTTCCTGGAAGAAGACTGTGTGGAGGTTTCAGCCAATCAGGTTCACCGGATCTGGTTACCGGTAACCTGATTGGCTGAAGCGACATCGAGGGCGGGAGAACACATTGAGGACGGCGCGGACCAAGGAAGGTAAGTGCAGGGCTGGGGGGGGGGGGACAGGCTGCATTTGGGGGACAAACTGGCTGAATATGGGGCACAAACTGGCTGAATATGGGGCACAAACTGGCTGAATATGGGGGACAAACTGGCTGCATTTGGGGGGAACTGGCTGAATATGGGGGGGAACTGGCTGAATATGGGGGGAACTGGCTGAATATGGGGGACAAACTGGCTGAATATGGGGGGAAATGGCTGTATATGGGGGACAAACTGGCTGAATATGGGGGGAACTGGCTGTATATGGGGGACACGCTGGCTGCATTTGGGGGGAACTGGCTGTATATGGGGGGGGGAACTGGCTGTATATGGGGACAAACTGGCTGTATATGGGGGCACACTGGCTATATATATGGGGACACACTGGCTGTATATGGGGGCACACTGGCTATATATATGGGGACAAACTGGCTGTATATGGGGGCACACTGGCTATATATATATATATATATATATATATATATATATATATGGGGGCACACTGGCTGTATATTGGGGCACACTGGCTGTATATGGGGGCACACTGGCTGTATATATATGGGGGCACACTGGCTGTATATGGAAACAAACTGGCTGTATTTGAGGGGGCAAACTGGTGGCGTTTGGGCACAGTGGCTGCGTTTAATGGGCACAGTGGCGGCAATTGATTTTTTTTTTTTTCAGTTTGTTTGCGCCCCCCCAAAAATTTTGAGCACCAGCCGCCACTGATTCTGAGTCATGGGGAAAGCAAAAGAATTGTCAAAGGATCTGCGGGAAAAGGTAGTTGAACTGTATGTAGCACACGGACCCTTTTCCCTTGCTTTGGCTCAATTGCAGGAAAAAGGCACACCGTACTATATGCCCATAACATTCTGGATGAGAAGGTTAGGCGGTGTTATGTATTTGGGTCCCACAGCTAGGTTCTTCCGTCAGTTGGTTCTCATCTCCTAGGATATAGGGACAAGTCTCTGTATTCCCCCCCAGTAATTCCAATGTCCACACTGCTTCAAACTCCAACGTTGAGTTTATTTTCTCAATGTTCAGTAGACAGGTAAAGGGTGGAAGAGAGACAGGACCGCAAGGTTTGGGAGGTCAGTCCAGGCACAATGGATAGCACAATCACTACTCTATCCCTGAGTAGGTTTAGTTTACCCGGATAGTCTCCTAGAAAGTGGATCCTAGCAGCCGAAGTGATGCTCGGATGTTTGATCAAGTTCTTTTTCTAGATGCAATCGGGAGACTCTCTGCCACAGAATCTATCAGACCCCAAACCTCTCAGCTTTTGGTATATAAGGACAGGTACCAGCAGCAGCACATTACTAGGCCCTTGGTGGATAGAAGAATCCCTCCAGAGAGTTATCGGGCCCCTTCCTTCACCGTGAGCTCTCACCGGTCCATCAGAAAGGTCCTCCTCCGGCCTCCTTTTCTTAGAAGCGGACACCCTCGCGAGAGACACCCTGGGACTTCTCCTCCGCAAAGCGGGCTCCAGCTAAAGGTGCTGGGCCCAGTGTTGAAGATGCAGCCCCAGGACTAAAGGTGCCTGGGACTGATGCACACGTGGCCCCATGGCCTGGAGGGGCGAGTGCCACGCACCAGTACTCCGACTCTGGAACGAAGACCCCTCCCAGGCCTGCCCCTTATGTATCCTCTCCCGGCATGCACAGCAGGTCAACCACACTCACTGTACCGCCGCCGAGAGAGGACACCCTTAGGCACAGCACTAATACCAGTGGTTCAACCTTGACCCATTATGGCAGTGCCACCTATAGGCCACAGGGAACTGCACACCAGTATACCATCCTGGAAATAAAACAGCACAACCTACCAATTGAGAACGATCTGAGCCTAACTACTATCTCAGACCAGCCCCTAAATTTTGGTATATAGCACCCCTAAATGGGGTGGGCGCTACATGTATAAAACAGGAAAGGGATATAAAAAGATATCCAAGGAATTGAGAATGCCAATCAGCAGTGTTCAAACGCTAATCAGGAAGTGGAAAATTAGGGATTCTGTTGAAACCAAACCACGGTCAGGTAGACCAACTAAAATTTCAGCCACAACTGCCAGGAAAATTGTTCAGGATGCAAAGAAAAACCCACAAATAACTTCAGGTGAAATACAGGACTCTCTGAAAATGTGGTGTGGCTGTTACAAGAGGCACAATAAGGAGGCACTTGAAGAAAGATTGGCTGCATGGTCGAGTCGGCAGAAGAAAGACATTACTATGCAAATGCCACAAAGTATCCGGCTTATAATACACCAAACAGCACAGAGACAAGCCTCAAACCTTCCGGCACACAGTCATTTGGAGTGATGAGACCAAAATTTAGCTTTTTGCCCACAACCATAAACACTACATTTGGAGAAGAGTCAACAAGGCCTATGATGAAAGGTACACCATCCCTACTGTGAAACACGGCGGTGGATCGCTGATGTTTTGGGGATGTGTGAGCTACAAAGGCACAGGAATTTTGGTCTAAATTGATGGCAAGATGAATGCAGAATGTTATTAATAAATACTGGAGGAACATTTGCATTCATCAGCCAGGAAGCTGCGCATGGGACGTACTTGGACATTCCAACATGACAATGATCCAAACCACAAGGCCAAGTCAACCTGTCATTGGCTACAGCAGAATAAAGTGAAGGTTCTGGAGTGGCCATCTCAGTCTCCTGACCTCAACATCATTGAGCCACTCTGGGGAGATCTCAAACGTGCCGTTCATGCAACACAGCCCAAGAATTTACAGGAACTGGAGGCTTTTTTACCAAGAGGAATGGGCAGCTTTACCATCTGAGAAGATAAAGAGCCTCATCCACAAATACCACAAAAGACTTCAAGCTGTCATTGATGTTAAAGGGGGCAATACACGGTATTAAGAACTGGGGTATGTAAACTTTTGATCAGGGTCATTTGGGTAGTTTCTGCTGTGATTATGATTTAAAAAGAGTAAACACAGTTGATTGATAATAAATGGATTCAGCCAAACACTAACTATGAATAAAAGAAAAGTTTTTGTGTTTATCATTCATATTCTCTGAAAAATGGCCAAGATATCATAAATTATGTCAGGGTATGTAAACTTATGAGCACAACTGTATGTGTGCCCCGTGCAGTCCTAGAGTATAAGCCCAGCGTGTATGATTATGTGCCCTCAGAGGGTGTGGCTGGGCTCACAGGAAATGGGCAAAATTACCTGATTGTTTTCCTGCCAAAGGGGATCACCAGGGCTGGACCAAGGATAAAGATAAGATAAGAATAAGTAACGGATAGGTATGGATTGTCTATGGAGGGTAAGGATATTGTTTAGTGTCACTGTAAGGACCATGTCAACAATGCAATGCAGAGCACCTCTTAGAGGGGGTGTAGGTAATGGAAACCTTCTTTATCGTTTAGTTTTGGTTTAAATTGATGTCTGTTTTCCTGCAGACTAGATCGTCCTCTTTGTTTGTCCGGGTCACCGTTGTCACCGAGACAGAAAGTGATAGGAAATCCAAAATGGTATAGTTGTCACCAGACCAAGAGTTAAGAGAAAATCTTTCAATGGGGTCATCTGCTCTGGTGAAAACTTTCCTTCACTTCTTAGCACTTTCCTCTCACTTCCTGCTGTGTCTCCAGGACAGGAAGTGAAAGGAGATCTTCCCAGCGGGAGAGACCCGCAGCAAAAAGTGAAAGGGGGTTAACCCTTTACCTTCTCTATCCAAAAGTAAAAAATAAATAAAAAGTATTGGCAATACATAAATACATACACTATAATAGGTTTGTGAGGTCCTCATGTGAGATGTTCACTTTGTTCTCTCCCCCTCTTCCTCTGTCTTTCTCCCTTTCTCTCTCTCTCTCTCTCTCTCTCCTCATACCTCTCTTCTCTCTCTCTCTCTCTCTTCATCTCTTCTCTCCTCGCACCTCTCTTCTTCTCTCTCTCGCTTTCATTCTCTCTCTATTCTTTCTCTCTCTCCTCTCTCTCGTTCATGCTCTCTTTCATTCTCTCTCACTGTCTCTTTCATTCTCCCTCACTGTCTCTTTCATTCTCTCTCACTGTCACTTTCATTCTCTCTCTCTATCTCCTCTCTTTCATTCTCTCTCACTGTCTCTTTCATTCTCTCTCTATCTCCTCTCTCTTTCATTCTCTCTCTCTATCTCCTCTCTCTTTCATTCTCTCTCTCTTTCATTCTCCCTCACTGTCTCTTTCATTCTCCCTCACTGTCTCTTTCATTCTCTCTCTCTATCTCCTCTCTCTTTCATTCTCTCTCACTGTCTCTTTCATTCTCTCTCTCTATCTCCTCTCTCTTTCATTCTCTCTCTCTTTTATTCTCTCTCACTGTCTCTTTCATTCTCTCTCACTGTCTCTTTCATTCTCTCTTTCATTCTCTCTCTCTCTCTTTCATTCTCTCTCACTGTCTCTTTCATTCTCTCTCATTGTCTCTTTCATTCGCTCTCTCTATCTCCTCTCTCTTTCATTCCTCTCACTGTCTCTTTCATTCTCTCTCTCTATCTCCTCTCTCTTTCATTCTCTCTCTCTATCTCCTCTCTCTTTCATTCTCTCTCTCTCTTTCATTCTCTCTCACTGTCTCTTTCATTCTCCCTCACTGTCTCTTTCATTCTCCCTCACTGTCTCTTTCATTCTCTCTCTCTATCCCCTCTCTCTTTCATTCTCTCTCACTGTCTCTTTCATTCTCTCTCTCTATCTCCTCTCTCTTTCATTCTCTCTCTCTATCTCCTCTCTCTTTCATTCTCTCTCTCTTTCATTCTCTCTCACTGTCTCTTTCATTCTCTCTCACTGTCTCTTTCATTCTCTCTCTCTCCTCTCTTTCATGCTCTCTCTCTCTATCTACTCTCTTTTTCATTCTCGCTCTCTCTCTTTCACTCTCCCCCCACTCTCCTCTCTCTCAGTCTCTCTCTCTCCCCATGCTCTCTTATCTCTCTCTCTCTCTTGTATTCTCTCTCTCTCTTTCATGCTCTCTTCTTTCTCTCTCTCTCCCCCTCTCCTCTCTCTCCTCTCTCTCTCTCTTTTATTCTCTCTCTCATGCTCTCCCTCTTCTTTTTCTCTCTCTTCTCTCTCTCTCACTTCTCTTTCTTTCATTCTCTCTCTCACTCACTCTCTCTTCTCTCATTTTCTCCCTCTCATGCTGTCTCTCTCTCTCTCTTTTCTCTCTCTTTTATGCTCGCTCTGTCTCTCTTCTTTCTCTCTCTTCTCTCTCCCCCCTCTCTCCCCCTCTCTCCTCTCTCTTCTTTCTCCCTCTCTCTCCTCCCTCTCTTTCTCTCTCTTTCTCTCTTCTCTCTCCTCTCTTTTATTCTCTCTCTCTCATGCTCTCTCTCTTCTTTTCACTCTCTTCTCTCTCTTTCATGCTCTCTCTCACCCTCTCTTCTCTCTCTCTCTCTCATTCTCTCCCTCTCATGCTCTCTCTATCTCTTTTCACTCTCATTTATGCTCGCTCTGTCTCTCTTCTTTCTCTCTCTCTTCTCTCTCCCCCTCTCTCTCCATCTCTCCTCTCTCTTCTTTCTCCATCTCTCTCCTCTCTCTTCTCTCTCTCTCTCCTCTCTTTTATTCTCTCTCTCTCATGCGCTCTCCCACTCTCTCTTCTTTTTCTCTCTCTCCTCTCTCTTCTCTATCTTTCATGCTCTCTCTCTCTCTCCCACTCACTCTCTCTTCTTTCTCTCTCTCTCTTCTCTCTCTCTCTCATTCTCTTCCTCTCATGCTCTATCTCTTTTCTCTCTCTTTAATGCTCGCTCTGTCTCTTTTCTTTCTTTCTCTCTCTCTCTCCTCTATTTTGTTTTCTCTCTCATGCTCTCTCTCTTCTTTTTCTCTCTTCTCTCTCTTTCATGCTCTCTCTCTTCTTTTTCTCTCTTCTCTCTCTTTCATGCTCTCTCTCTCTCTCACGCATGCTCTCTTTCGCTCTCTATCTCTCTCTCTCTCTCATGCTCTCTCTATCTCTTTTCTCTCTCTTTTATGCTCGCTCTGTCTCTTTTCTTTCTTTCTCTCTCTCTCTCCTCTATTTTGTTTTCTCTCTCTCTCATGCTCTCTCTCTTCTTTTTCTCTCTTCTCTCTCTTTCATGCTCTCTCTCTCTCTCTCACGCATGCTCTCTTTCGCTCTCTATCTCTCTCTCTCTCTCATGCTCTCTCTATCTCTTTTCTCTCTCTTTTATGCTCGCTCTGTCTCTTTTCTTTCTTTCTCTCTCTCTCTCCTCTATTTTGTTTTCTCTCTCTCTCATGCTCTCTCTCTTCTTTTTCTCTCTTCTCTCTCTTTCATGCTCTCTCTCTCTCTCACGCATGCTCTCTTTCGCTCTCTATCTCTCTCTCTCTCTCATGCTCTCTCTATCTCTTTTCTCTCTCTTTTATGCTCGCTCTGTCTCCCTTCTCTCTCCCTCTTGTCTCTCTTCTCTCTCTCTCTCTCTCTCTCTCTGTATATGCAGTATCTGTCTATATGCAATAAACATGCAGCGTCTGTCTACATGCAGTATATAGGACACATGTAGGATGTATACGGTACCTGTGTACAGTATGATGTTTCCTCTTCTGCTCTCTGTGTTGCTCTTCCTGGTGTGTTGGGACTGTGATCTCTGTGTAATCACTGTGAGGAGTGTCCTGCAGGGGGAGAGGAGGGAACATAGAGGGGGGCGTAGTATATGACTCTGATTACTGTACAGACTGGTTTACCAGCAGTGTGAGGCATGAAGCCAGCAATCCATCCCCACATGACAGGTTATAACTAAACTGACACAAAATAAATGGTATTAGGATTGTGAAGTGCAGCCCAAAGCAAAACTTAAACCCAAAAGCAGACATTTAATATGTAGCACACGGACCCTTTCCCCTTGCTTTGGCTCACTTGCAGGAAAAGGGCACACCGTACTATGTGCCCGTACCCTCCTGGTTGAGGAGGTTGAGCAGTGTCATGTATTTGGGTCCCACAGCTCGGTTCTCCATGAGTTGGTTCTCATCTCCTAGGATATAGGGACAAGTCTCTGTTTTCCCCCCAAGTAATTCCAATGTCCGCACCACTCTAAACTCCAACGTTGAGTTTATTTTCTCAATATTCAGCAGACAGGTAAAGGGTGGAAGAGAGACAGGACTGAAAGGTGTTGGGAGGTTAGTCCAGGCACAATGGATAGCACAATCACTACTCTATCCCTGAGTAGGTTTAGCTCACCCGGATAGTCTCCTAGAAAGTGGATCCTAGCAGGGCCGGACTGGGAATAAAATCCAGCCCTGGAAAACATTTCATACCAGCCCCACAGCATTATTATACCAGCATAACGTCATTTTCTTGTTCATAAAAGGGAAAACCATACATTTTAAAGCACATTTGAAGAGCGTATTTTTTTATATAGATAAGACAGATATGAAAGCACATAGGGCTGTATACATATAAAACGCAAATTCCAGTTAAAAGTGGTAAAAGTGGTCAATCATCAAGGGGGACCCCAGGAACTCAGAAGAAGGGGGTGGGTTACTGATATAGGGGGGAAACCTTTATTTCAATGCCCCCTTACATTATCGTATTCACTCCCCTCCTTACATCAGTGACCCCCCCTCATACTGGCCTAGCGGTGCTGTCACTGACCCCCTCTCAGGTACACCGTGCAGGGCTCAGTCAGTCGGCTCCAGCTCGGTGGCTCTGGTTTTATCCTATAGTCTCCTCTCCACAGTCCACACACATCTGACTTCTCCCATGACACCCATCCCGGCGGTGCTCCCACTATTGACTCATCTTCAGACTTCCTCAGAGACTGCAGACATGATACAGGAGATGGTCAGAGGATGCAGACATGATACAAGAGCTCAATGCAGCCCCACCAGTGCTAATCAAATGCAGCCTCATCAGTGCCCATCAAATGCAGCCTCCCTGTGCCCATCAATGCAGCCTCCCTGTGCCCATCAATGCAGCCTCCCTGTGCCCATCAATACAGCCTCCCTGTGCCCATTAATGCAGCCTCCCTGTGCCCACCAATGCAACCTCACTGTGCCCATCAATGCAGCCTCACTGTGCCCATCAATGCAGCCTCACTGTGCTCATCAAATGCAGCTTTACTGTGCTCATCAAATGCAGCTTTACTGTGCCCATCGTTGCAGCCTCACTGTGCCCGTCATTGCAGCCTCACTGTGCTCATCAAATGCAGCTTTACTGTGCCCGTGAATGCAGTCTCACTGTGCCCATGAATGCAGCCTCTCCTATGCCCCATGTCCAGGTCTGCAGTCCCTGTCTGTGGGAAGGTGTGTTGTTGATGCTCGGTATGGTACCTTCCAAGCCAGCAGGATATCCATGATCGCCATTAGCAGGCAGGGTCTGTTCTCGTTTTGGATGGGGACAGTGCTCCTTCCAGAGGATCTGTTTGCTGTGAGATGGAGTGGTCCCTGGCCACCTGCACCTTCAGCTGTCCTCATTTTCCGGCCCCAGTCAGCCTGTCCTCTGGTCCTGGGGAAGTGAAAGCACTGGGGGGGAGCTGGAAAGAAGGGGGAGCGGAGAGCACTGGCGGGGTTGGAGAGCAAATGGGTGAGGGCAAAGAGCAGGGGGGAGTGGAGATCACAGGGGTGGGGAGCGGAGAGCGCTGGGGAAAGGCTTGAGAGCACCTGGGGGGGGAGCCAAAAAGAACAAGGGTGAAGAGTATGGGTGGCTGAGAGGGGGGGCTGGAGAGCACTGAGAGGGCTAAGAGTGTGGGAGGTAAAGAGCACTGGGGGGGGGATCTTGAGAGCACTGGGGGGGGGGGGAGAAAGAACAGGGGTGGAGAGCACTGGGGGGTACAAATAACAGGGGGGAGTGGAGAGCACTGGGGGAGCTTGAGAGGGTGGAAAGTACGGGGGGCTGGAGAGCACTATGGGGGGCGGAGAGCACTGGCAGGGTTGGAGAGCACATGGGTGGGGGAAAAAAGAACAGGGGTGGGAAGCACGGGGGGCTGGAGAACACTATGGGGGGCAGAGAGCACTGGTGGGGTTGGAGAGCACATGGGTGGGGGCAAAAAAAACAGGGGTGGGGAGCACGGGGGCTGGAGAGCACTGGGGTGGGGGCTGGAGAGTGATGGGGAGAGCTGGAGAGCACTGGGGGAGGGGGGAGAAAGAACAGGGGTGGGGAGCACTGGCGGGGTTGGAGAGCACATGGGTCGGGGCAAAATGCAGGGGGAGAGGAGAGTACTGGGGGGAGCTTGAAAGTACTGGAGGGGGAGCCAAAAAGAACAGGGGTGGAGAGCAAAGGGGGCTGGAGAGCGATGGGTGGAGCTTGAGAGCACTGGGGGGGGCCAGAAAGAACAGGGGTGGGAGGGCTGGGGAGCACTGTGGGGTCGGAGAGCACTACGGAGTGATGGGGAGAGCCGGAGAGCACTGGGGGGGGGAAATAACAGGGGTGGAGAGCACTGGGGGGAGTGGAGAGTACTGGGGGAGAGCAGGGGCGGAGAGCACTGGAATGGTGGCTGGAGAAGGATGGGGAGAGCTGGAGAGCACTGGGGGGGTGGCAGAAAGAACAGAGGTGAAGAGAACTGTGGGGGGGGGCTGGAGAGTGGTGGGGGAGGAGAGCACTGGGGGGAGCCACAAGGAGAACTTGGAGGGGCCAGCAAAAGAAGTTGGATAGGAGGAGAAGCAGGGGGGGGGCGCATATAGAGGAAATTTGATTTCTATATTCCTCCATACAGCCGCGGAATGCTTGATTCTCCTCCTCCCCCTCCTGCAAGCATTCAGCGGCTGTATGGAGGAGTATAGCAAGCTAATTTCCTCTATATGCGCCCCCCCCCCCCGCTTCTCCTCCTATCCAGGAACAAGGCACATAAGGCGGGCTGTACGGCGGGCATCTCCTGTTTATCACGGAGCTGACCTGGACCTGGTTGGATCTGTGTTCGGCGGTGACGCTGTAACACGGTCCCTCCCCCCTAGACCGGCTCCTGTGATAGGCTGAACACTGACTCTATCTACTATCACACAAGCCGGTCTAGGGGGGCGGGACCATGTTACAGCGCCGCCGCCGCCGAACACAGACCCAACCACAGGAGCAGGAGAGAGGGGACAGGGAGCACTGCAGCCGCAAATGAAACCGGCCCTAGGACAGGCAGCCTACCGGGAAATCTCCCGTTATCCCGGTAGGCCAGTCCGGCCCTGGATCCTAGCAGCCGAAGTGATGCTCGGACGTTTGATCAAGTTCTTTCCTAGATGCGATCGGAAGACTCTCTGCCACAGCATCTATCAGATCCCGAACCTCTTAGCTTCTGGTACATAAGGACAGGTGCCAGCAGCAGCACATTAGTAGGCCCTTGGTAAATAGAAAAATCCCCCCAGAGAGTTACCGGGCCCCTTCCTTCAACGTGAGCTCTCACCGGTCCCTCAGAAAGGTCCTCCCCCGGCCTCCTCCTCTTAGAAGCGGGCTCCCTCGCAAGGGACACCCTGGGACTTCTCCTCCTCGAAGCAGGCTCCAGCTGAAGGTGCTGGGCCCAGTGTTGAAGATACAGCCCCAGGACTAAAGGTGCCTGGGACTGATGCACACGTGGCCCCATGGCCTGGAGGGCCGAGCGCCACGCACCAGTACCCTGACTCTGGAACGAAGACCCCTCCCAGGCGGAGTCTGCCCCTTATGTATCCCTACCCGGCATGCACAGCAGGTTGACCACGCCCACTGTACTGCTGCCGAGAGAGAAAACCCAAGGCACAGCACTAATACCAGTGGTTCAACCCTGACCCATTATGGCAGTGTCACCTACAGGCCACAGGGAACCGCACACCAGTATACCATCCCGAAAATAAACAGCACAACCTATAAATTGAGAATGGTCTGAGCCTAACTACTATCTCAGACCAGCCCCCTAAATTTGGGTATATAGCACCCCTAAATGGGGTGGGCGCTACAAATATATTGTAGCTTACCAATTCTTGGATGTAATGTCTGCATTCGTTTTCTTTTTAGACTTTCTTTTTTTTCTTTTTAGCTGGTGATCCAGCCGGTACATTTTTTTTTTCAACAGAACAAGCTCTCCTGTAGAGGAGGTGTGTGCTGCTTTTTACTAAAAAACGTTGTTTCCCTCTGTCTGTACAGAGCTCTGTGTTGATTGGACACAGCCGGCCATGAATCATTGGATGGGACCTACTGACGCAATCCCTAAAATGTCTAATCACAGCGGGTGTCACACATGTGCACACCCCAAACTCAGGAAGAGTCTAATGATGTACGGGTACCATAGGCTGCCCATCCACAGTACATTGCGGGTGGGCGGGCGGACTGCCTCTGTTAAAGTGAGACTGATGAATAATGATCAAAGAATGCAGAAAACTTTGATTTTACCCAAATTGTTTGAATAAAGAATGTAGATAAAACTCAAAATTTGAAATGTATTTAAGTGTATGGGGGGACCAGTTTTGATGGAGATTTTAACTGTCACCAAAATGGTATCCGGAGCTGGGCACACCTTTGCTATTAATAAAGTTAAAAATAGGTGGAGCAGAGGGAACCTTTTCATATGACTTTGAGGGCAATATGGGAAATCCTATAACTTTCACTTCCAGGTCTGTTTTTGTGTTTTAATGTTTAACCACTTCAGCCCCAGAAGGTTTTACCCCCTTAATGACCAGGCCATTTTTGCGTTGCTTTAACTGACAATTGCGTGGTTGTGCGTCACTGTACCCAAATAATATTGATGGGTTTTTTTTTCCCACAAATAGAGCTTTCTTTTGTTGGTATTTGATCACCTCTGCCGTTTTTATTTTTTGCACTATAAGGCCCCTTTCACACGGGCGGCTGTTCTGCCGCAGTTAAAAGCATGTTTCTTTCTTTTGAAATTCAAGACCCCAGGCACAGCGATCAGCTGCATTTGTACACTGCTTTTAGCTGCGTTTACGTGCGTTTACATGCGGCTGTGTTTAGCTGCGGTTGGCCATTATTGTCATCCCCATAGCAACCATTTTTATTTTGATGTGCTTCCTGTTGTTTTTTTCTTTTGTTCACGCTGCTATCCGCAGCTGACACAGTGCACTGCGATTACCTGCAGTTGTGTGCAGATAGCTGCGCTACATCGCACCTGGACGCATTCAATTCTATTTGCACCGAACCGCATGTAACGAAATCGCAGCTAAACGCTGTGTGTGAATGGGGCCATAGGAAAGCATTGTGTGCTTTTAGCTGCGGTAGAAAACTAGAAAATCCGCAGCTAAAAGCACCATTCTATCCGTCCGTGTGAAAGGGGCCTTAACAAAAAAAGACCAACAATTTCGAAAAAAACAAACAATATTTTTTACCTTCTGCTATAAAACAGATCCAATAAATAAAAACTAAAAAAATAAAAAAAAGTCTAATTTCTTCATCAATTTAGGCCAATATGTATTCTGCTACATATTTTTGGTAAAAAAATCCAATAAGTGTATATTAACCTCTTGCCGACCAGGTTGATTTGCCGTAGGTGTACGTCCGCCGCTTTAAAGGGGAGTTCCGCCTTATTTTATGTTTATTAAAAGTCAGCAGCTACAAAAAGTGTAGCTGCTGGCTTTTAATAAACATACACTTACCTGTTCCACTGTCCAACGATGTGCCGCCCAGAGCTCCACTCCTCTCCCCCGGAGAGTAAGACTTGACAGGCTGTGAGGCGGGCGGCGGCGGCGGCGATGGGACGAGAGTCGCTGATTGCCGCCATTACTAGTAAAAAAAAAAAAAAAAGATATGTAGCGGGGTATTCCCCTTTAAAGGAGTTGTAAAGGTACATTTTTTATTTTCTAAATAGGTTCCTTTAAGCTAGTGCATTGTTGCTTCACTTACCTTTTCCTTAGATTTCCCTTCTAAATATTTTTTTTCTTTGTCTGAATTTCTCACTTCCTGTTTATCCTCAGTAAGCTGTTCAGTAAGCTGTTCTGGATGACTCCACACCACTCGGATGATGGTGTGGAGTTCAGTGAGGAGAAACAGGAAGTGAGAAATTCTGACAAAGAAAACAAACCTTTAGAAGGGAAATCTAAGGAAAAGGTAAGTGAAGCAACAATGCACTAGCTTAAAGGAACCTATTTAGAAAATAAAAAATGTACCTTTACAACTCCTTTAAGATAGAGAGAGAGGACTTTCCGGGTAAGAGGTGAGTCAGGAGGAAGTAGAGAAAAGACATTGCTGAAGTGAGAGCAGAGAGACAGACTACATTACCCATAACCCCATTCGGAAATGTTTCCATCACAGAGACTGATGGGAGGGGTTATAAAAGGAGCAGGAGAGGCTGGGCTCGGCCTCTTTGGGACACGAGACTTCAGGAACTGATCCTCCTGTGCGGAGGGGACAGAGTGCAAGGCCTGAAGCCTGAGGCCTTGCGCAGCACCAAAGAGCCTTCCACCCCTCTGCGAGCCTGGGTGACATCTGACTTCACTTGACCACTGCATTGGTTGGATCGGGGACCCGATCGCTGGAGAGACTGTGTGTGTGTGTGACACAGTTGGTGGAAGTTCCCGGACTGGGACCGCAGTCCGGACGGGTGAGAGGGCGTATGCCCAAACGATATACTGTTACTGCTAATAGGCCTATAGACTGCCGTGGCCCACAAGTTGTTCCTGATACTCTCACTGAAGAACCTTATCAGAGCTGAACTTACAGTTCGTATAGCCAAGTGTTTATCCCATCTTTACTTTTCCCATCGGATTACAAAACTGTACTCTGTTAATGTGCACCACCGGTAAAGACCTGCCGGTGAAGAAAAGGACTAAGTTGTAGATATCAGAACCAGGCCTGGTGGGGTTTCTAATGTGTTTTGGTTACTGCGCCATAGGGCACTTAGCTAACGGTCGCCCGTGTGGCGCACTTGTTGTGTGTTAACCCTATAGTGTGTTTGTGTGGCAGGGCTCTGCATTACAAATGATTATCCTGTAAACTGTTATTAATGTTACCTCTTTTATTACCAAGAGCTTAAGTAAAATCCTATACTTATTTCAATTTAGTATTGTCTCAATGCTCAGTTATTCATACAGTATAAGATATATAATTTTACTGTCAGTACTAGCTGTGCCAGTAGGGGGTTGAGCATATTGCCGGGGGTTGGCGGAGCTGTCTTCAGGGCCCAACTAAATCTGCGGCCTTCTTAGTTGGAGGTATCACTACACGTGGGGGCTCGTCCGGGATCCTGATACAGCAGGTGAACGCCAGAAGTGCCGGCATGGACCCCATCAAAGTAGTCCAATGGTGCGAAGCAGAAGGGACACGCTCAGAAGCGAGTGTGGCCATTGAACTTCCAGGGAGTGACTGGAGAGAGAAACGAATTAAAGAGGTGGTACAAACATTGTCCCCGGGTAGAAAGGCTTACGTGGTCGCAGTGAGACCAGACCCAAGGGCCAACTGCACCTATGCACTGATAGAGTGGGGACAGGATGTCCCTGAAAACTTCCACGGTGCCAGTATAAAATTGTCCGAAAAGACTGAGTTCCACCTGACACATCCCAGTCAGAAGCAGTTAGAACCCTCGGACAGGAAAGCAGGGGCTGCTGTTAAATCGCAGGCAGAACAACAGCTGATTGATCTGAAACGACAGTACCGTGACATACAAGAGAGGTTTCAGGAGACTTCCAGTATGATAGCTGAACGCATTAATGAGTTACGTGTCGCTTCTGAGGATCAGGGAGATGGTCAGATAACGCCCAAACCTGGGAAGGTACTGAAGAAACAAGCTCAGGGCCGCCTGCAGGAAGTAACCATCCGGAAGGATTTCCGCATTGACGGCCAGATAGGAGAAAGAGGGCAGAAGGACAAACTGTCTTACACCAGCCTCCTACACCAAATAGAGCTGGGGCTACAGAAAGGGTATCAGGACTCTGACATTAGAGAAGCTGCAATCCATGCCATCAGCCCAGGTTCAAGCATTAGGGGCATGTTGGAGAGGAAGAGTGGGTTGACCCTGAACCAGCTAAAGAGGATACTGAAAAGCTACTATGAGGAGGAAGATGCTGCTGAGTTATTTCATCGACTGATAAACATAACCCAGGATAGTAGAGAGACTCCTCAGAACTTCCCATTCCGGGCCATTGAGCTCAAGGACCGCCTGTTGTCCACATCCAAGGATGAAGGAACTGGGGAGCATTTTGGAGCCGAGCTAGTCCAAAAGAAATTCCAGAGATCTGTGACTACGGGATTGAGGAGTGACTATATCAAGCTACAACTGAAGCAGCATTTGGAAGACCCCTCAACTCCGGATGAGGTCCTCATTGAGAAAGTGAATGAAGCAGATAAGATGGAGATTGAGAGGGACCAAAAGCAGAGGAAACTTCAACCTCCTAGCACCACAAGTGCCAAAGTACAGCAGATAGATGTCCCTCCAGACACTCGGGAGCTCAGTGTACTGGTGGCAAGCACAACCGACAGAGATTCGGAGTTTGGGGTTCTGAAGACTCAGATGTCCAAAATAATGGAGATGGTGACCGAGTCACTGGATGTCAAGTCTGAGATAGACACACTGAAGGTGCAAGTGTCCCAGCTGGTGGACATGATGAACAAATTGATGGCGGAAAGTACTGGATTGTTCGCCCAAAAGCCCCCGAAGCAAGGCATCTGTCAAAACTGTGGAGGTGTAGGCCACTACCAGCGAGAATGTCCAAGTCCAAGAATGGAGAGAAGATTCGGGCCTTCAAAAGTAACTTTCTCTGAACCTGCGAGGGAACGGTGGAGGACACCTGCAGTTTATGCCGTCTCAGTAAACAATGCTTATCAGCCTTCCAAACAACGGCAGAAACGGCATTCCCAGCGCCGGAAGCTGAAAAGAGCACAAGTTCAAGTATGCCAGCCTGCTGTTACAGGTGTTTCCAAAAGGACTGCTACCCAATTGGTAGGTCCTCTGCCTGTAGTGCCTGTTCTGATCGAAGGGATCTACACCAGAGCCATCCTTGATACAGGTGCTCAGGTTACCATAATGACCAGAGACTTTTACAAGAAGTACCTATCATACCTGCCCCTGGAAGAGATGGGAGACACCAAGATTCAGGGTATCCAAGCAGAAGAGTACTCTTGTGATGGATGTGTGCGGATCAAGCTGTCGTGTGATCCATTGAGGGCTGGGGAGCCCCAGGACTTTGAGACACTGGCCATTGTCTGTCCCTGGCTGCCAGGGCCCTCAAGAAGCTCTCTCATCATTGGGACCAATACCGATCTGGTGAAACGGCTTTTAGCCCCTGTTGTCCCCAGATGTGATCTCTTACCCTCACTGCCAGAAGAAGGATCCATAGCAGTAGTGGAAGAAACCAATCTGCAGGAGGCAGAAGTACCCAAAGAGGCTAGTGAGCCTACCATGTCTGAGCCAGTGGAACAAAGGGCTCGAAGAGTTATAAGGCCTCCCAAAAAGTTGACCTACCCACAAATGGGGAAGAGCTCAGAAGATTCTGTGGTCACTGCCAGGAAGAATGCAGAGAATCCGAATCCCTCCACTGTTCATTTGGTGGAGGGCAACCCCAGCTCACTTCCTGGCACAGTTAGACAGGTCGCCCCCGCTGAAGCGACCTGTAAACAGGACAGCTCCCCATCCTATGATGATTGGTGGGAGGCTCCTCTGTCAATTCTATGCAACCGCATTGAATCTAAAATGTTTTGCAGATCTAAAAATGTTAGATGTCTTTGGGGACCAAAGATTCAAAGTGGGGGGAGTGTGTAGTGGGGTATTCCCCTTTAAGATAGAGAGAGAGGACTTTCCGGGTGAGAGGTGAGTCAGGAGGAAGTAGAGAAAAGACATTGCTGAAGTGAGAGCAGAGAGAGAGACTACATTACCCATAACCCCATTCGGAAATGTTTCCATCACAGAGACTGATGGGAGGGGTTATAAAAGGAGCAGGAGAGGCTGGGCTCGGCCTCTTTGGGACACGAGACTTCAGGAACTGATCCTCCTGTGCGGAGGGGACAGAGTGCCAAGGCCTGAAGCCTGAGGCCTTGCGCAGCACCAAAGAGCCTTCCACCCCTCTGCGAGCCTGGGTGACATCTGACTTCACTTGACCACCGCATTGGTTGGATCGGGGACCCGATCGCTGGAGAGACTGTGTGTGTGTGTGACACAGTTGGTGGAAGTTCCCGGACTGGGAGGGCTCTGCATTACAAATGATTATCCTGTAAACTGTTATTAATGTTACCTCTTTTATTACCAAGAGCTTAAGTAAAATCCTATACTTATTTCAATTTAGTATTGTCTCAATGCTCAGTTATTCATACAGTATAAGATATATAATTTTACTGTCAGTACTAGCTGTGCCAGTAGGGGGTTGAGCATATTGCCGGGGGTTGGCGGAGCTGTCTTCAGGGCCCAACTAAATCTGCGGCCTTCTTAGTTGGAGGTATCGCTACAGATACTTTTGATAACAGAAAAACAAACACTCCTGCGCACGAGTAGATTGTCAAGCAATTAATATTTTGTAACGATGGCACTGGCTTTGCTGTCCTTCATGGATAGGGGTATCCTCAGGGCCAGCCCAAGACATTGTGCTGCCTGGGCCCAGGATCAAAATGCTGCCCCCCTCCTCCCTACCGCCCCCCCCCAAAAAAAATAATAATAATCACGCCCACCAAAAGGCCCCCACATTTATTATTTTATATTATGACAATAATAAACAAAATTACATTTATTAGGAAGTCAGATTTCGACGTAATAGTGGTGGTGGGGTTCAGACAGAGGCAGCGGCGGTTGTGGTGAGGGGGGAGGGGAGGTTAGACACAGGCAGGGGTGGTAGGGGAGGTTAGGCACAGGTAGGGGGGATTAGACACAAGCAGGGGTGGTAGGGGAGGTTAGACACAGGCAGGGGTGGTAGGGAGTTTAGATACTGACAGGGGTGGTAGGGGGGTTAGACACAGGCAGAGGTGGTAGGGGAGGTTAGACACAGGCAGAGGTGGTAGGGGAGGTTAGACACAGGCAGAGGTGGTAGGGAGGTTAGACACAGGCAGAGGTGGTAGGGAGGTTAGACACAGGCAGGGGTGGTAGGGGGATTAGACACAGGCAGGGGTGGTAGGGGGATTAGACACAGGCAGGGGTGGTAGGGGGGATTAGACACAGGCAGGGGTGGTAGGGGGGATTAGACACAGGCAGGGGTGGTAGGGGGATTAGACACAGGCAGGGGTGGTAGGGGTGTTAGACACAGGCAGGGGTGGTAGGGGGATTAGACACAGGCAGGGATGGTAGGGGGTTAGACACAGGCAGGGGTGGTAGGGGGGGTTAGACACAGGCAGGGGTGGTAGGGGGGGTTAGACACAGGCAGGGGTGGTAGGGGGGATTAGACACAGGCAGGGGTGGTAGGGGGGTTAGACACAGGCAGGGGTGGTAGGGGGGTTAGACACAGGCAGGGGTGGTAGGGGGTTAGACACAGGCAGGGGTGGTAGGGGGGTTAGACACAGGCAGGGGTGGTAGGGGGGTTAGACACAGGCAGGGGTGGTAGGGGGGTTAGACACAGGCAGGGGTGGTAGGGGGATTAGACACAGGCAGGGGTGGTAGGGGGATTAGACACAGGCAGGGGTGGTAGGGGGATTAGACACAGGCAGGGATGGTAGGGGGTTAGACACAGGCAGGGGTGGTAGGGGGGTTAGACACAGGCAGGGATGGTAGGGGGGTTAGACACAGGCAGGGGTGGTAGGGGGGGGTTAGACACAGGCAGGGGTGGTAGGGGGATTAGACACAGGCAGGGGTGGTAGGGGGGTTAGACACAGGCAGGGATGGTAGGGGGGGTTAGACACAGGCAGGGATGGTAGGGGGGGTTAGACACAGGCAGGGATGGTAGGGGGGGTTAGACACAGGCAGGGATGGTAGGGGGGTTAGACACAGGCAGGGATGGTAGGGGGGTTAGACACAGGCGGGGATGGTAGGGGGGTTAGACACAGGCAGGGGTGGTAGGGGGATTAGACACAGGCAGGGGTGGTAGGGGGGTTAGATACAGGCAGGGATGGTAGGGGGGGTTAGACACAGGCAGGGATGGTAGGGGGGTTAGACACAGGCAGGGGTGGTAGGGGGGTTAGACACAGGCAGGGATGGTAGGGGGGTTAGACACAGGCAGGGGTGGTAGGGGGATTAGACACAGGCAGGGGTGGTAGGGGGGGTTAGACACAGGCAGGGATGGTAGGGGGGGTTAGACACAGGCAGGGATGGTAGGGGGGATTAGACACAGGCAGGGGTGGTAGGGGGGTTAGACACAGGCAGGGGTGGTAGGGGAGGTTAGACACAGGCAGGGGGGTTAGACACAGGCAGAGGTGGTAGGGGAGGTTAGACACAGGCAGAGGTGGTGGAGATGGGATTAGTGACACTTACTTTCTCTCAGTGTCAGCCGCGCCTATAGCGATCCCTCTTCCATCATGGGGTCTATGCTCAGCCGAAAGCTCCTCCCCTTTACGCTGTTGTTCGTCAGCTGACTTTCTCGTCAGCAGCATGGGGGGGGAGCTGTGGAGAGGATGGGCGGGCGGCCAGCTGTGCGGTTATGGCAGCGAATGGTCTGCCAATACTTCTAATAGCAGCGGCGCTGGGCCATCCACATAGTGGGATGAAGAGCGGAGCGGGTGGGCGTAGCGGAGCCCGATTGGGCGGGATTACTGTATTTATGGGCGTCAATGTGCCGCCCCTCAGAACCTGCCGCCTGGGACAATGGTCCCATCGGGTCCCATGGTAGGGCCGGCCCTGGGTATCCTTGTGTAGCGGGGTATTCCCTTTTAATATCCCGGGACTACATTTCCCAAGACATCTCACAGCACCCAGGGTGCATTGCTCCGGAGCAAGGACTGCTGGGGCAGACTTTATAAAGGGGAGGCAGAGCTTGTTCTGTCTCTTTGGACACCTCCCGCCTATCAAGCAAGAACTCTGTGCGAGACTGCTGCAAGCCCAGGCCTGAAGCCTGGGCGTTTTCTTCCAAAGAGCCCTCCGCCAGCCTAGCGGAACCTGAGAGACATCTTCTCATCCTTGCTGTGCTGCACCAGAAGGACCGAAGACCCGGATGTCGATGGATCCATGTGCCTAGACGCATCGGCGAGGGAAACAAATACTGTATCTCTACTACCCTGTTGGATTACAAAGTTTGTTCATCAAGTGCACCACCAAGTTTTGCTAGCGAAGATTGCTTTACAGAACTTCCATTTAGTTCAGTCAGGCCTGACTGCCTAAGTTAGGGTGACCAGACATCCCCGGTTTCAGGGGACAGTCCCTGGATTGAGGACACTGTCCCCGGACCAAGTCTGTCCCCAGTTTTGTCCCCGGATTGGATTTGAACAGGGGCTGGGGCAATTTCAAAGACAGTCAGTGCAGAAAAATAAATAAAAAATTCTGAATTGCACACCCGCTCCGCAGCTCTTAATAGCTTAGGGGGTGTATTTTTTTCCATTATCTGTGCCCCTTTCTGATGATCATGTGCTGGTCGGAGCGGAGGGAATATTTCTTCAGTTTCAGGTGCCCATTCAGCTCTGCTCGCATGTTCTTCTGCCTTGGCTCAAGTCCTGGCCAGCCGTCTGCCTGCTTATATCCTTGCCTTCCCTGGCGGAGTGATCTTCCTCCGCTCCCCACCAGTAGTAGCCGGGGCCCGGAGAGTAAGACTTGACAGGCTGTGAGGCGGGCGGCGGCGGCGGCGATGGGCAGAGAGTCGCTGATTGCCGCCATTACTAGTAAAAAAAAAAAAAGATGTCCCCGGATTTAATTTAAAAAATCTGGTCACCTTAGCCTAGGTAGACATTGCTGAGCGTTAGTCTGCCCACGAGGGGAAGTAGCTGTAAAAGGGCATCGCTAGAATTGCATTGTAATACATGTATATTCTGTTTGTTTAAATACTGTTTATTGCAGGGACCTGCAAAGTGTTATATACTCTTGTTTATTACTTGCCCATTAGCCTCAGTAAAATATCTGGGTCAAGTACATTGGTGTCAGTTTCACTTACTCTATACAGAAGTTTAAAAATATATTACTGTGTGTGTGTTTGCCATAGGACTGTGTCACCAAGAGTTGCGGTCACGTAGTCCTATCCCCCCTTACTAGCTGTGCCACGGGAGGGTAGAGCGGATTGCCAGGGGTTGACAGCGGTGCACTACAGGGCCAAAATCAATACCAGCAGCTCTCTTAACTGGGGGTACCGCTATACTGGTAACAAACGAAAAGAAAAAGAACAAGGGCGCACCAGCCTAGTGTATTATCGTTAGGATAGGTTATATTTAAAAAGCAATATGAAAGCTACTCACAAAAGTAGTAGAAAGGTTCGCAGTAAACAAGTTGTTCCATAGGCAGCTGCAGCATTTAGAACCCAAACCGAGATACCGTGGGGAACATACAGGAATTCCATCTTATGTCACTTATGCCGCATACACACGATTGAGTTTCACGGCGGTGAAAACACCGCCGTGAAACCCGACGGGAAAAACGAGGACCGGCTTGGTCCCCTACACACGGCCGTTTTTCACGATATGTTTTCTCTTGGTCGAGAAAACCGGCCGTGTGTGGGCTCCCTGGAAGTGTTTCCCTATGGGAAAACTGCAGAGGAAAAAAATGCCGTGATTGGCGACGAGAAAAATTAGAGCATGTTCTAATTTTTCTCGTCGTGATTCTCGCCGTTTTTCTCATCTGGAAAAATGCTGGAGAGCCTACACACGGCAGTTTTTCTCGTCCAAGAGAAAAAATAAAATTTTACGGCATTAGTGAATGCGGCTAAAGCATGTATACCGCTTAAATGGAAACAAGTACAATCCCCTACTGTGAGTATGTGGATTAGAAAGGTGGAAGAAGTGAATAGGATGGAAGACCTAGTATGGACAAGTAGGAAAAAAAGAGAAATGTATTTAAAAATGTGGTCACCCTCGAATGGTTTTATCTCCTCAGAAGAGGGCAGTAGGCTGGTGGATGGGGAGTAAAGGGGGGGGGGGGTGAGAGTTTTTTTTCTTTTTCCTTTTTTTTTTCTGGGGGGGGGGGTATAGGGAAAGAAATAGGATAAGGGATCATAAGTATGGAGGGCAGGGGGGGATGGGGCAAGTTAATAGTAATATGTAGGGTCATGGGACAGCGTCACCCCAGGACTAGATAACAGAAAAGGGGGTGGGGATGGAGATTAGAGGGGAGGGTTGTGGGTGTTGGCTACACCCGCCCCTCCTTTTGATCTCTCTCAAACCCGCTTACTATTGGGATTGAGTGGGCCGCTATCCCCTCTTTGCCCCTTTATGTAGATCACCTTGGAAAGGAGGGAATCTATGGGATCGGAGTGAGCTAATGGTGCTAATTTACTTTGATATATAAGATGAGAAGTTAGGTTTAAATTACATAAAGAAAATGGATTGTCTATTGTTATTTTATGTTAAGATTTTTGTTATTCCTTTTCCCGTACAAAAGAAAAAGTTGAAAATAAAGAAATTGAAAAAAAAAAAAGAACCCAAACCGAATGGTCATTGAGGACGTGATGAGGGTCACTGCCGGCTAACGCGTTTCAAAGCTGTGCTCTGATGAAGAAGCTTTGCGCTTTGAAACGCGTTAGCCGGCAGTGACCCTCATCACGTCCTCCACGACCGTTCGGTTTGGGTTCTACATGCTGCAGCTGCCTATGGAACAACTTATTTACTGCAAACCTTTCTACTACTTTTGTGAGTAGCTTTTATATTGCTTTTTAAATAAAACCTATCCTAACGATAATACACTAGGCTGGTGAGCCCTTGTTCTTTTTCTTTTGGTAGGAATAGAAGATCTCTGTGTCCTCTCCTGTCAGAACGGCGATCTTCCTTGTTTACATAGGCAGATCGCTGTTCTGCTTCTCTGGGGAACGATCGCAGGTGGCCGGCAGACATCAGGTCTGCCGGACCCACTGATTGACTCCTCTTCTGTCCATTGGGCGTGCGCGCCCACAGTATCTATTGCATGAAATGAAGTACAGGTATGTGATTTCATGCATTAGAGCCACCCTGCTGCAGTATATATGCAGTAGGTGGTCCTTAAGTGGTTAAAAAAAAAACTTTTAGGCCTGAAGATTACTTAAAACCCCCAAACATTATATAATCTCTAAAAGCAGAAACCCTAGCCAGCAGGGAGGGGCGAACGGTTTGGCCCGAGCATAAGTTCGGGCCAAACTTTGGTTGTTCGGATGTTCTGGCGAACACCGAACAATATGCTGAGTTTGGGGAAAATTTGAAAGCCACGGTACCCCATTAAAGCCTATGGGACACTAACACGAAAAACCAAAAGTGCTAATTTTAAATGCTTATATGCATGGTATTGTCATAAAAAGGGTTTGGGGACCCGGGTCCTGCCCCAGGGGACATGTATCAATGCAAAAAAAAGTTTTAAAAACTGCAGTTTTTTCGGGAGCGGTGATTTTAATAATGCTTAAAGTGAAACAATAAAAGTGAAATATTCCTTTAAATTTCGTACCTGGGGGGTGTGTATAGTATGCCTGTGAAGTGGCGCATTTTTCCTGTGTTTACAACAGTCCCTGCAGCAAAATGCCATTTCTAAAGGAAAAAAGTCATTTGAAACTGCTCGCGGCTATAATGCCGCGTACACGCAACCGTTTTTCATGACGAGAAAAATGCCATTTTCTAAAATTATCATTAAAAACGATCGTGTGTAGGCTCCAGAGCATTTTTCTCGACGTGAAAAATTGCCATTAATAATTTAGAAGATGCTCTATTTTTTCTCGTTGTCATTTTTCTCGTCGTGAAAAATGGCCCTGTGTACGCTTTAATGACGGGAAAAAAACGTGCATGCTAGAAGCAAGTGATGAGACGGGAGCGCTCGGTCTGGTAAAACTAGCGTTCGTAATGGAGATGGCACATTCGTCACGCTGTAAATTATTGCATCGTTTAATGCAGCGCATTCTTTTCTTTGTTATAATGCTACAATAATCAAATTATTTTGCTGCTGATATTCTCACAGAGTTATGACAAACTTGTTTCTTTATTATTTATTGTGATCTCATGAATAATCTTTATTTTTTGTAAGCCAGATCTCCCTAAAAAAAATATTTTTACAATCTTTTATTGAAGATGTTCTTTTTTGGTTATTATTTGGATAATATTTTAGACGGATTTCCAATATTTTTTGGGACTTTTGAGTGTGTCAAGTTACCACAATAACATTATTATTTAGTATTATTTAGGTTAGGTTAGTGTCCCTTGTTAATTTGAAAAAGGTTTTTTGAAATGTCCCTGCCTACTCACTAGCAAACTCTCTTTTTTTAATAAAAACACATGGTCAATTTTTGTCTGGAAACAAAAAATCAATTTATTCTGGCATAAAAACAAATTAAAGGTGAAGGCGAAACAAAAACACAGGTAAAAGAAAAACAAAGAAGCCAGGAAGACAGCACTGGATACCCTGCTTGAATTAGTGCAGACACCGATCACCACAGCAAACAACCAAGGATGTCAAGAAGAAAATTGGGACCATGAGAAGGACATATCATAGAATTATTTTTTGGTCTTCTTTGTAGCCTTCTTTGCAACCTTCCCTGCAGCCTTCTCTGCAGCCTTTGCTAACCGTGTCTTTGGAGGCTGTGTCCCTGGAGGACAGTGGCAGAATTTTCAGGGTCGCGACAGTCGCAGTTGCGACTGGGCCCTGTAATTCCGCCAAGTCTGGGGGGCCCCGCAGCCCGTCCGTGTACTCCGCCGGCGCCGTCCACCTGACTGTCAGTCACTGACAATGTGTGCGGCGCGCACTGCGTGCTATTAGTTTGGCCGCGGGGCCGCCGCTGACTGAGATAATCCAAGAGAGCAGGGCAGCTGAGGCAGCACTCCACTCACTGACTGGGATTGTGGACCGCCTCCGCCCCCGCCTCCGCCTATCCAGAGATGCAGAGATGTAGGGAGGCGGGGCGGACTCTGAAAATTGAGAGAAGGCGGGGAGAAGCTTTCCCCTCTATGGCAGCATGGAGTACCTTCCCGGAGTCTACCCAGGCAGCATGAGGCAAGGCAGAGTGGCAAATTTTTCATCCTGGCGCCTGGCGGGAGAAGACACATCTGTCAGAGTGACCCACAGGACGGAATTCCCGGGGGAATCGATTGATTGACGGTAAGTCAATCAAGTGACAGTACTCACCTCAGCAATCGATGCCAGCCTCCACCACCTGTGCCTCGTCTTACTGATCCCATCCCCCCCACCACTGATCTCATCATCCCTATCCCACCCCATTACTTCTACAACAGAGGTGATGGGGGGGGGATAGGGATGAGATCAGTGGTGGGGGGATGGGATCAGTAAGGAGGCACAGGTGGTGGTGGGAGAGGATGGCACCACCACTGCCACCCCCCTCAAGTACCACCACTGCCACCCCCCTCAAGTACCACCGCAGCCACCCCCCCTCAAGTACCACCGCAGCCACCTCCCCTCAAGTACCACCGCAGCCACCTTCCCTCAAGTACCACCGCAGCCACCCCCCTCAAGTACCACCGCAGCCACCTCCCCTCAAGTACCACCGCAGCCACTACCACCTCAAGTACCACCGCAGCCACCCCCTCAAGTACCACCACAGCCACCCCCCAAGTACCACCGCAGCCACCCCCCAAGTACCACCGCAGCCACCCCCCCTCCAGTACCACCACTACCACCCCCCCTCAAGTACCACCGCTAGTACTTGAGGGGGGGTGGTAGCGGTGGTACTTGAGGGGGGGTGGCTGCGGTGCTACTTGAGGGGGGTGGCTGCGGTGGTACTTGAGGGGGGTGGCTGCGGTGGTACTTGAGGGGGGGTGGCTGTGGTGGTACTTGAGGGGGGGTGGCTGCGGTGGTACTTGAGGGAGGTGGCAGTGGTGGTGCTATCCTCTCCCACCACCACCACCTGTGCCTCCTTACTGATCCCATCCCCCCACCACTGATCTCATCCCTATCCCCCCCATTACTTCTACAACAGAGGTGATGGGGGGGATAGGGATGGGATCAGTAAGAGGCACAGGTGGTGGTGGGAGAGGATGGCACCACCACTGCCACCGCAGCCACCCCCCCTTAAGTACAACCGCTGCCACCCCCCCTCAACACCAGCACTTCACTGATCCCATCTAGGGTTGCCACCTGTCCGGGATTCACCCGGACAGTACGGGTTTTGAAACATGTGCCCGGGTCTCTGCCCGCCTGAGACCCAGGAATATTATTCAGACCTGCCAGTTGCTCCCTGAGTCCCTGTGCCTGTGCTGAAGCTGTGCCACCACCGCCGTGTGCGCCTCAAGTTCGTTCCGCTTTATTCTGCAACTGCTGCCTTCCTATCTACCCCCCCACCATCCATATATACAGTCCCCCCCATATATACAGTTCCCCCCCCATACACCATCCATATATACAGTCCCCCCATATATACAGTTCTCTCTCCCCCCATACACCATCCATATATACAGCCCCCCCATATACATATATATAGTTCTCCCTCCCATACACCATCCATATATACAGTCCCCCCATATATAGTTCTCTCCCCCCCTATACACCATCCATATATACAGTCCCCCCATATATACAGTTCTCTCCCCCCCCCATACACCATCCATATATACAGTCCCCCCATATATACAGTCCCCCCCATACACCATCCATAGATACAGTCCCCCCGTACATACAATTCTCCCCCCCATACACCATCCATATATACAGTCCGCCCCATATATACAGTCCCCCCCCATACACCATCCATAGATACAGTCCCCCCCCGTACATACAATTCTCCCCCCCATACACCATCCATATATACAGTCCCTTCCCTATACACCATCCATATATACAGTCCCCCCATATATATACAGTCCCCCCATACACCATCCATAGATACAGTCCCCCCCCCCGTACATACAATTCTCCCCCCCATACACCATCCATATATACAGTCCCCCATATATACAGTTCTCTCTCCTCCCCCCCATACACCATCCATATATACAGTCCCCCCATATATACAGTTCCCCCCCTATACACCATCCATATATACAGTCCCCCATATATACAGTTCTGTCTCCCCCCCATACACCATCCATATATACAGTCCCCCCCATATATACAGTCCCCCCCCCATACACCATCCATAGATACAGTCCCCCCCGTACATACAATTCTCCCCCCCATACACCATCCATAGATACAGTCCCCCCCATACACCATCCATATATACAGTCCCCCCCATATATATACAGTCCCCCCCCATATACCATCCATAGATACAGTCCCCCCCGTACATACAATTCACCCCCCCATACACCATCCATATATACAGTCCCCCCCATACACCATCCATATATACAGTTCTCTCTCCCCCCCCATACACCATCCATATATACAGTTCCCCCATATATACAGTCCCCCCATATATACAGTTCCCCCCCCCATACACCATCCATAGATACAGTTCCCCCCCATACACCATCCATATATACAGTTCTCACCGGGTGACATCATCCACTGCCCTACTGACACCGTCCACTGCTCTACTGACACCGTCCACTGCTCTACTGACACCGTCCACTGCTCTACTGACACCGTCCACTGCCCTACTGACACCGTCCACTGCCCTACTGACACCGTCCACTGCCCTACTGACACCGTCCACTGCCCTACTGACACCGTCCACTGCTCTACTGACACTGCCCTACTGACACCGTCCACTGCCCTACTGACACCGTCCACTGCCCTACTGACACCGTCCACTGCCCTACTGACACCGTCCACTGCTCTACTGACACCGTCCACTGCTCTACTGACACCGTCCACTGCTCTACTGACACCGTCCACTGCTCTACTGACACCGTCCACTGCTCTACTGACACCGTCCAATGCTCTACTGACACCGTCCACTGCTCTACTGACACTGTCCTCTGCCCTACTGGCTGACAGTGTCCACTTTTAAGGTAGACTAGTTTCATATTTTAACTGACATTTCTTTTATTAATTGAATCATATTTTATGGGTACACTAATTTTTTTATTTTATTTAACCATGCCTCTTCAAGCCCCCCCCCCCCCCACTGTTAATGCAATTTGGCCACAGCCACTGTTCATTGTAGCACACCTCATTACTACTCTCTTTGGGTAACCCAAAAGGTGTCCCAGGTATTTTACAATCCTATAGCGTGTAGTACAAAAAAATTGCCACGCACCGCGAAAGTGTTCGGGTTTGGCTTGAAGAAAAGGTGGCAACCCTGATCCCATCCCTCCTCCCCACCAGCACTGTTACTGATCCCATTCCTTAGGTCAGATTTAATTGATCCTATGATTGCTTCATAGGATCAGCAACTGATGTATTGCTTAATTTATGTGAAATCCCAGGTGATATGGCCAGTCCCTCTTTGTACAACAAAGTCCCTCTTTGTTGTACAGTGTAAAAAAATTAAGTATCAAAATCAGGCTTTTCGGTGGGGGGGGGGGGGGCCCTTCATGATTTCTTGCACCGGGGCCCTGAAGTCTCTAGTTACGCCACTGCTGGAGGAGATCTTGCGGCAGGAGCAGGAGCAGGAACTGGAGCAGGAGCAGGAACTGGAGCAGGAACATGAGCAATCTCCACAAGGTCGGTATAATCGGTGAGCTTCCCCATCATGCCCATGTTGACCGCCTTCAATATGATGGTCTCATATCTGAGATGCTGGCCCATGTCCATTGTTGGCAGTTTGTGCCCAATAAGGGCAGCAAATCCCTCTTCAGCGGTGGGGGGCACTTTGAGGGCCGCAGTAGCCTCCCTAATTAGGGCCTGTGTCTCCTCCTCCATCTGTATAAGCCTCCTGGCCCTTTTTGCTGGAATGCGTAGAGGAGGTATCTGGGACTTGGTGTTACTCCGTGTCCCACTGGGGCCTTACCATCTCCTGGGTTCCACTGGGGCCTGCCTCCCCCTGGGTCCCACTGGGGCCTGCCTCCTCCTGGCTCACATTTTCTCTCCCCTCCTCCTGGCTTTGTTCTGTCTGTGTATCAAAAAGGTACATAGTTAAATTTTGGTCTTCATCTATCACACACATTTGTCACCTCATGACAGTTGCAAATTGAATGCTAATAAATATTAAAGACAATCATTCTGACTCCTGCATTTTTCATTCTTGTCCGCATCATTTTTGGCCACTACTGTCTATTGATATGTCAAACACTTTTTGTTAAATCTTAAAAATTTTTGCACTAGTAACATCTATTTTACATCATTATACTTTTAGTACAAGAAATGTTTAGCTAAATACTATACCTGGCTCCAAATGGTCAAATCAGGCTCCTCCAGGAATTCAGGTTGTTCCTCCAAAGAAGGTTGAACTTGGCTGCAGGGAAGGCTGGAGGGTTGGCTGCAGGGAAGGCTGTAGGGTTGGCTGCAGGGAAGGCTGGAGCTACTTCTGGGGGGAAGGCTTGAAAGGGATTCCCTTGCTTCCAGATGGTCATCAAGGAAGTTTAGCTGACTGAAGTACCACAGATTAGGCTTGTAAATTTGATCTGCAGCTGCTCCTGACCTCAATGATTTTAGGACTTTGTTGCGTTCAGTCTGATATGTGCCCCTAACGGTCCCAATTTTCTTCTTGACATCCTCAATTGTTGCTGTGGGGATCTGTGTTTTCACAAATGCAAGCATGCTCTCCAGTGCTATCTTCCTGGCTTCTTTATTTTTATTCGTCTTATTTTTTGTCTGCCATAAAACTGGAAGATTCTTCCACCTTTGCAGGAACTCTGCCATTAATTCAGTATCTTTGAATACCTGCATGATTTCTGCAAGTCAAAAAATAGACAAAAATACTAATGTCAGTCAAGACTCTACTACTAATCTTTCTCACCATATATAGGCCACAAACTCATCTACTGATCAGTCAAGTATAAAAAATGTTACGTACCCTCGATCTACACGTCCGTTGCTTCAACTTTCTTCCACACACTGAACGTCGTTTTCACTCATGCGGATTACCGTTATATACACTGCGCATGTGTGAAGCTCTGCACGCTTTCCCCGCCCCTGACGTTCCTTATACTACTTTCCCCGCCCCTTCTCGCTCATCGTAATGCAAGACAACATGGCGGACACTCTGCGAGTGGTAACCTCAACCGAGGAGGAAATCCAGGTGGAACCACAGACCAGATCCCGGAGATACAAGGCCACAAACATGGCGTTCGAGGAGATGGTTGAAATGGTGGCAATATTGAGGAGGGAGGATTATGATGCAAAACATGGCCTATACAAAAAGCCTAATCAGGTCAAGGCCAAAATAATGGACAAAGTGGTGAAAACTCTGCAAATTAAATTTGGGGTGCGCAGATCAAAAGAACAGCTCTGCAAAAGATGGTCTGACATCAAGTTGAGGGAGCCGGAGCAATACCACAAAATTAAAAAGTTATTAGAAAAAGTAAGTAATTTTCATGTTACTCATATTATTATTACTAGCATGGTGCTACATGTGCTTTTTCTTTAATGTAGTACAGGTCAAGATGTCAAGTTTCATGTTCTTGGGCACAATAATCGGTCGTAGGAATCATCGTTCATTCGCTCACTAATAATAATACGATGTTTTTTGTCGGATACAGTGTTAACTAAATTTGACCATGCCTATTTAGGCATGGTCAAATTCAGTTAACACTGTATCCGACAAAAACATCGTAATTTAATTAGTGAACGATTGAACGATGATTCCTACGACTGATTATTGTGCCCAAGAACATGAAACTTGACATCTTGAACTGTTTATGTGCGAATATTTTTGGAACATGGTTGTGTAGATGTGTTGGTAACTACCGTATATACTCGAGTATAAGCCGACTCGAGTATAAGCCGAGGTACCTAATGTTGCCCAAAAAACTGGGAAACCTCACTGACCCGAGTATAAGCCGATGCCCCACTGTTCCCTGTAAAAAGAAATTTTAACATTGTAATTATTACCTGTAAAGAAGTTGCGGCGTCCATCGTTCAAATTCCGCGGCGTCCATCGTTCAAATTCCGCGGCGTCCATCGTTCGAATTCCACGGTCTCTTCCTGTTCCTTACTTGATAGGCGAGTCTCAGCAGACACTCTCCGCCTATCACGATCCTTCTCTCATCCTTAGTTTTCCCAGCAGACACTGTGTTGGGTGTTCCGCCAATCACAGACGTCTGCTGGAAAACTGAGGATGAGAGAACGTTCGTGATAGGCGGAGAGTGTCTGCTGAGACTCGCCTATCAAGGAAGGAACAGGAAGAGACCGCGGAATTTTGAACGATGGACGCCGCGGAATTTGAACGATGGACGCCGCAGCCGCAACTTCTTTACAGGTAATATTTACAATGTAAAATTTATATGACTCGAGTATAAGCCGAGGGGGGGACTTTCAGCCCCAAAAAAAGGGCTGAAAATCTCGGCTTATACTCGAGTATATACGGTATATTTAACTAATCTAACTGGATTCAGTGTACGGTAAGGAGAGGATGCTCAGCAGCTGGTTACACATCTGCACAAGTGTGGGCCACAAGAACAACCCTTTTAGGGTGTCAGACACAGGTGATCCAGTGGATACTTGGTGTGTTTCCATGTGTGAAACTTGACCAAAATAGATCAATCTACCAGCTTTGGTAATGGATACAATCATGTGGTCAGCTTAGAACTATTGACAAAACAGACAATTGTACCACACTTCCAAAGAATGATTCATATTCCTCTTTCAGGCCTTAAATCTTTTTTTACTCAAGTATACCTTTTGGTTCAATCTCATAGGGCTTCACAGAGCTTCGAGACGGGAGCCTAGGAACCCCACACCTCCAAACCAAGACCAACAACCGCGGGATGTGGAGGAAGAAGTGGAGGAAGTGGAAAATGGCAACACAACAGGTCAGTGTCATACAACACAGATTCAGGTAATAGATGTAGGCCTGCATACCGTATATACTCGAGTATAAGCCGACCCGAATATAAGCCGAGACACCTAATTTTACCACAAAAAAATGGGAAAACGTATTGCCTCCAGTATTAGCCTAGGGTGTCAATCTGCATGCCTCACTGTCTCACTGCATGCCATGTGCATGCCTCACTGTGTCCATGCCTCACTGTGTCCATGCCTCACTGTATCCATGCCTCACTGTGTCCATGCCTCACTGTGTCCATGCCTCACTGTGTCCATGCCTCACTGTGTCCATGCCTCACTGTGCCCATGTCTCACTGTGCCCATGCCTCACTGTGTCCATGCCTCACTGTGTCCATGCCTCACTGTGTCCATGCCTCACTGTGCCCATGCCTCACTGTGCCCATGCCTCACTGTGCCCATGCCTCACTTTGCCCATGCCTCACTGTGTCCATGACTAGACTGACGTTTAACATGGGAGTCTATGGAAGGGGTGCCCGGCTTTGAAAATTCGGTGCTCCCCGGCCGTAGGTCTTTCAGACAAAAAACTTTGCACAATTGTAGAGGAGAAATGGGGCTACATGTGTGCCAAGTTTCGGGTCCAGGGGACCTACGACCGGCCCGTACCGGGTCCCCAAAATCACCAAAGAAATGACCGTTTAACATGGGACTCTAATGAAGGAGTGCCTGGCTTTGAAAAATCGGTGCTTCCCAGCCGTAGGTCCCCCGGATAACAAACTTTGCACAATTGTAGAGGAAGAGTGTAGCTCCACAGAAGGAATATAACCTTCTGAGTACCAGGGCCATGCAGGGCCAGTGACAAAGGTGAGAGCAAATCTTACATTGCCTTTCATTGGAAAGCAAAAAAATGAGTTCAGACGTCTTTAGAGGCATTTCAAGCACTTTTAACCGCGTTTCGTTTACAGGCGTTTTTTGTTTTTGGCTATTTGAAAAAAATATATACCGTATATTCTCGAGTATAAGCCGACCCGAATGTAAGCCGAGGCACCTAATTTTACCACAAAAAACTGGGAAAACGTATTGACTCGAGTATAAGCCTAGGGTGTCCATCTGCATGCCTCACTGTGCCTCACTTTGCCTCACTGTGTCCATGCGCATGCCTCACTGTGCCCTTGCCTCACTGTGCCCATGCCTCACCGTGTCCATGACTAGACGACGTTTAACATGGGAGTCTATGGAAGGGGTGCCCGGCTTTGAAAAATCAGTGCTCTCCGGCCGTAGGTCCCCCCGACAACAAACTTTGCACACTTGTAGAGGAGAAATGGGGCTACATGTGTGCCAAGTTTGGGGGACCTACGGCCGGCTAGTACTCGAGTATATACGGTATTTATAATACATGGTGTGTTTCCAAATTTTAGGTGTTTTTCTGCCTGTGGAGCAACAAAGATTCACCAGTCACAGTGCCCAGATGGTGATTAACGAAATCATGGTGTGCTCTCGTGACCTGGATCACATCAACCAAAACTTGCTCCAGATCAGGCAAAAGCCCAAGCAGCTGGAGCAAAGAATAAAAAAGATCAGAGATGTGCTAGGGAGGGTTTAAATATTGAATATGGCAAAAAAAAATATTTTTAATTTTGTTTGTTGTTTTGATTGTTTGGTTTGTATGTTTTAATTGTTTTTAGTACAAGTGTACATGTTGAACTTTACAAGTTACATATGGTTCATGCATTTCAGCAAGATAAATACGCAAAAAAAATAATAATTAAAAAACACATTTTAAATGTGCAACAATTAAAAATATTTTATACTAAACAATGTGTGGCTTCTTATATCAATGTTGCCTAAAAAAAAAATAAAAAAAAATTGGGGGTGTTTACACTGACAATGATGGTTATTTACTAAAGAAAAATGCACATGGCACTACAAGTGCACTAGGATAACCTAGAAGAAAGATAAAATCAACCCAAAGAAAAAAAAAACAAGATGTTTTCATTATAAGATATATTTTTATTAAAAGCAAACATTCAAATGTCATCAGGCATCATACCCATAAAATACTCCAAACACTGTTGCCGCACATCACGGTCGCTTTGGGGGGCCAAGCCTGTAAGGCCAGCTTCCTGGGCTGGCAATGCAAAATCTGAATATCGTGTGGCCTGAGGCCCAACAGAAGAAAAATAATTCGGAGAGTTTTTTTTAAAAAAATTATGAAGGATGCAAGAGCACATTACAATGTGATTCCACTTGTACTGCGCCAGATTTATTGAGGTCTGAAAGAGGCGGAAATGGCTGGCCATGATGCCAAAGGCATTTTCAACCACCCTTCTGGCTCTGGCCAGCCTGAAATTAAACACCCTCCTCTCAGGGGTGAGGGTCCTTTGGGGAAAAGGCCTCATCAGATGTGGACCGAGCGCAAACGCCTCATCTGCGATGAAAACAAAGGGTAGTCCCTCTTCATTCTCTGCCGCAGGTGGCAATGCCAGGTCATCTGATTGTAGCCGTTGGGCAAACTCCGTCTGGGCAAAAACTCCACCGTCAGACATCCGCCCATTTTTCCCCACATCCACAAAAATAAATTCATAATTGGCAGACACCACCGCCATCAGCACGATACTGTGGAACTCTTTATAATTAAAATAATAGGATCCCGAATGGGGTGGTGGCACAATGCGGACGTGCTTGCCATCAATGGCTCCTCCACAGTTAGGAAAGTTCCAACGCTGTGAAAACGCCGATGCCACATTCTGCCATTCCTGTTGCGTAGAAGGGAACTGTGGAGTCAAACAAGAAAAAAATATTAATACTTTGATACATAAACATTGCAAGCAGATTATCACAAAACATTCTTGGCAAAACATCAGTATAACATTAATTGTGAAGGAGTATTTTAATAAGAGAAAAAAAAATGACCAGTAATCAGATTCCTCACCCCCTCTGATGGACCAATTAAATTATTTTATGGGGGGGGGGGGGGTTCGAGATGAGTTGGGGACCTCAGAAATAAAGGCTCTAGCACTCTGTCTGAATTAGAACAAAATAAAAAAATGAACACATTTTAGGGGGGAGGGTCAAGCACTACAATGGAGCTGACAAAAAACATTGGGAGATGACTAGGCTAGGTGTGTTTGGGCCCAGGATAGAATGCTGGAGAGGTTGGTTATTGGAAATATGCATATGGGCCAAAAAAGGAGCATTTAAAGCTTACAACATGCATGGGGACAAAGGGGACATTCACAGCATATTACAATCATGGTAATTAGGGACTGTTGAAAAAAATACTATACATTAGCAAGCATTAAATACATAGAATGTGAGGTTAAAGGACAAAACTTACCTTAATATAGTCCTCCTGCAGGACTTGGATTATGGCAGAACAGGTTCCTGGGATAATGAGGCCCAGAGCCTGGGGGGAGATGCCTGTCGAGAACTTGAGGTCCTGCAAGCTTCTCCCTGTCGCCAGGTAGCCCAACATAGCAACTAGCCTCTGCTCAGCAGTGATGGCTTCCCGCATAACGGTGTCCTGCCTGGTGATATGGGGACACCAAAGCCAAGAGCTGCTGAAAAACGGGGTCAGACATCCTAAGAAAATTCCTGTAGTCATCAGGATTATTCTCCTGGATCTCCCGCAGCAGAGGCATATGACAGAATTGGTCCCGCTGGAGCAACCAATTCTTGGTCCATGAACTCCTCCTCACCCTGTTCATGGACCGGAGCTGGGATAAAGCAACAAGCCCAGCACCAAGCACAGCACGATCTCGGCGACAAGAAAGTACCCGCAACATGGCTAGAAAATTGTCGTCTAATCAGAACGAACTAAAAGAACGCACTGAAGAACAGCAAGGCCTCTGAAGAACGACCTAAAAAACAGTAACGAGCGGACAAGAACGCACTGCAAAAACAGATACGAACTGACTACAAGTACCGAAAGACAAATACGAACCCACAAGCACAAACTGAACACCAAAAAACGATCTTTAAAGCACGAAGACTGAAAAGCGCGAATCGTCTCTCACCAAACTTTTACTAACATGCGGTAACACGAAATCAGCAAAAGCAGCCCAAAGGGTGGCGCCATCCGAATGAAACTTCCCCTTTATAGTCCCGTTGTACGTGTTGTACGCGGCATAACAGGTTTTCTTCTAAGATTGCCCTGTATTTGGCTCCATCCATCTTCCCATCAACTCTGACCAGCTTCCATGTGCCTGCTGAAGAAAAGTGTCCCCACAACATGATGCTGCCACCACCATGTTTCACGGTGGGGATGGTGTGTTCAGGGTGATGTGCAGTGTTAGTTTTCCGCCACACATAGCGTTTTGCTTTTAGGCCAAAAAGTTCAGTTTTGGTCTCATCTGACCAGAGCACCTTCTTCCACATGTTTGCTGTGTCTCCCACATGGCTTCTCACAAACTGCAAACAGGACTTCTTATGTCTTTCTTCTTGTGACTCTTCCATAAAGGGCAGATTTGTGGAGAGCACAACTAATAGTTGTCCTGTGGACAGATTCTCCCACCTGAGCTGTGGATCTCTGCAGCTCCTCCAGAGTTACCATGGGCCTCTTAGCTGCTTCTCTGATTAATGCTCTCCTTGCCCGGCCTGTCAGTTTAGGTGGACGGCCATGTCTTGGTAGGTTTGCAGTTGTGCCATACTCTTTCCATTTTCGAATGATGGATTGAACAGAGCTCTGTGAGATGTTCAAAGCTTGGGATATTTTTTTATAACCTAACCCTGCTTTATACTTCTCCACAACTTTATCCCTGACCTGTCTGGTGTGTCCCTTGGCCTTTATGATGCTGTTTGTTCACTAAAGTTCTCTAACAAACTTCTGAGGGCTTCACAGAACAGTTGTATTTACACTGAGATTAAATTACAGACAGGTGGACTCTATTAACTAATTAGGTGACTTCTGAAGGCAATTGGTTCCACTGGATTTTAGTTAGGGGTATCAGAGTAAAGGGGGCTGAATACAAATGCCTCCCCACACTCTTCAGATATTTATTTGTAAAAAAATGTTGAAAACCATTTATCATTTTCCTTCCACTTCACAATTATGTGCCACTCTGTGTTGGTCGATCACATAAAATCCCAATAAAATAAATGTATGTTTTTGGTTGTAACATGACAAAATGTGGAATATTTCAAGGGGTATGAATACTTTTTCAAGGCACTGTAAGCCTGTTGTAAAGTTTCACTCCCACTTTTGCCAATTTTCACTCAAAATCTGATGTTAATCCTCCGCTCCAGATTCCCATCACTCATTTTCCAACAGCGCAACGCACACACATGTTATTTCTTCTACTTCTCCATAAAGACCGAGCCAACTGGTCTTCGACCCCCGGACACTGCAAATCAGAACACGTCAGAACACGCTTGGGTGCAAATGGCTGTGTAGCGCTACCCCGTCGGAGCCACTAATTAGGATAGGTCCTCTGTTCTTTGCCTCGACCTCTATAGGAACGTCTGCCCCTCTGGCAATATTTCAGATAATCACTGAAAGTAATACCTGGTAATCAGTAATAATAACACCATGTCCAAGAAAACAGGTACTGAACCAGCTATTAAAGGAAAACGTAATATATTGTCACCCGATATGGTGGGTAATGGGGAAAGCATGAAAATGGAATAACAAAGGTAATAACCCAATTTATCATACAGAGTGACTAATAATAGGGACGAGGCATAAGATGACACGTATCGCCCACATCAGCATAAACAGTAGCAAGGTAACATAAAGTGTAGCAGACGTGTAACGATTGATTTACCGAATACAGGAGACTGTACTGACGAAGTGCATTAACCACTTTCTGACCAGGAAATAGCCAAAAGACGGTTACAGCGCGGTCCTCCAGTTCTGGGAAGGCGTCTATTGACGTCCTCCCAGAACCCCGCCCCCTGCGCGCTCTGTGCTCGCTGTGTTTATTGGACACAGCTGATTACAGATCGAGGTAAAGGGCCAATCACAGCAGCCCTTTACCATGTGATCAGCTGTGTCCAATCACAACTCATCACATGTAAACAAATGCCGGAAAAGGAAAGTCGATAACTGGCTTTCCTGTGACAGGGGACATGTACACTAATTATCAGTGCCCTGATTATCATTGCAGCCTCATCAGTGCCAATCAGTGCCCCTACCAGTGCCACCTTATCAGTGCAGCCTCACCAGTGTCTCCTCATTAGTGCCTATCAGTGCTGCCTCATCAATGTCCATCAGTGCAGCTTCACCAGTGCCTCCTCATTAGTGTCCATCAGTGCCGCCTCATCAATTTCCATCAGTGCAGCCTCATCAATTTCCATCAGTGCAGCCTCATCAATTTCCATCAGTGCAGCCTCATCAATTTCCATCAGTGCAGCCTCATCAATGTCCATCAGTGCATCCTCACCAGTGCTTCCTCATTGGTGTCCATCAGTGCCTTCTCATTAGTGTCCATCAGTGCCGCCTCATCAATGTCCATCAGTGCAGCCTTATCAATGTCCATCAGTGCAGCCTTATCAATGTCCATTAGTGCATCCTCATCAATGTTCATCAGTGCCGCCTCATCAATGTTCATCAGTGCAGCCTCATCAATGTTCATCAGTGCAGCCTCATCAATGTTCATCAGTGCAGCCTCATCAATGTTCATCAGTGCAGCCTCATCAATGTCCACCAGTGCCTCCTCATTGGTGTCCATCAGTGCCGCCTCATCAATTTCCATCAGTGCCGCCTCATCAATGTCCATCAGTGCAGCCTCATCAATGTCAATCAGTTCAGCCTCATCAATGTCCATCAGTGCAGTCTCACCAGTGCCTCCTCATTAGTGTCCATCAGTGCCTCCTCATTAGTGTCCATCAGTGCCGCCTCATCAATGTCCATCAGTGCAGCCTTATCAATGTCCATCAGTGCAGCCTCATCAATGTCCATCAGTGCAGCCTCATCAATATATATAAAGTGTGGCGCTGTATTAGAAAGGAATATGATATCCTATATCGTGATGGACCCTAAAGAGAACCGTACACCTTGCTGGAGGCCCAATAAGAATGTATACACCTCAATGGTGAAAAAGACGCATATATCATGCATTCATAGTGAAATGTGTATATATAAAACAAAATCTAATTGTGATCATATCCTGAAATCCTGTGAAACAATAAATACTAACAAAAGTCCTGTAGAACAGTGAAAAATGAAAAATAAAAAATGAATGGTGAAATAAATCACGAGTGATGGGGTATATGGTGACAATTAAACACTTAATGAAAAATGTATGAAATATGAAAAAAGTCCACAGAGTTCAATAGTAATTAACTCTAGAATGTCTTTCAATCAATGTCAGTGCTGAAAACCATATCGGAGAACATCATATATGTGGCTTGGTGAAAATCTTGTCCCAGATGTTTCTCTGAAGTGGACACGGTATATGCCAGCAGACTGTAACACCCGGGAGTGCCTTCACCGTTGGATCAGGGAAGAAGTAAGTAATAAATACTCTTACCAAGTGTTGTAGATCCAGCTCACCATATAGCGGTGGATCTATTAGGCTTGTGTCCACGTCAGGGACCCACAGATGGAAATCCTAGGCTGTTGTCCTCTCTCAATAAGCAGCGTTTTTCAGCGTCTTTCAGCCGTGACACTCACTCCAAGTGTAAGGGATCAGCCTACAGAACCGAATCTTCCAATATGAATAGCATCAACCATGGAAAAAACAGGAAAAGATCCTCCACATAGTGTAAATCCAAATATGGAATTTATTAAAAGCACAATAAAAATCCAATACAAAAAATCCAAATGGACAGCGCAATCAAAAACAAATCCAAAAAAGGAAAAACTTCAGAAATGGTAGGTCCAAAATTCAAAGATGCGTGGGGTGAGCAGCATGGGCTGGCATGTAAACCCGACGCGTTTCGTCTACAAAAGACATCAACTGGGGTACACGCCATCCCGGTGCCCCCCACGCTTTAAATAGGAAGAGATATTACCTTAATTGGGCAACTCAATGTCATGTGACTGGCGTCAGCCACGTTGACGGCGCATCGTGTTCTATTAGCGCTTCCATGATTGGTCGGGAAGCGCATGTGACTCCAGTCACATGACATTGAGTTGCCCATGTGACCTATCAATCCCGGAAGTGAGACGCACAACGGGACGTACAGGTACACAATTAAGGTAATATCTGCGTCTTTTTCACCATTGAGGTGTATACATTCTTATTGGGCCTCCAGCAAGGTGTACGGTTCTCTTTAGGGTCCATCATGATATAGGATATCATATTCCTTTCTAATACAGCGCCACACTTTATATATATACATTTTTTTACACTTTTGTCTGGTTGTTGTGTTGGCAGCTTATATTCATCATTTGAGGTTGGCGCAGTACTTTCCCCCCCTTTCTTCAGCCTCATCAATGTCTATTAGTGCAGCCTCATCAATGTCCATCAGTGCCGCCTCATCAATGCAGCCTCATCAATGTCCATCAGTGCCGCCTCATCAATGTTCATCAGTGCCGCCTCATCAATGTTCATCAGTGCAGCCTCATCAATGTCCATCGGTGCAGCCTCATCAATGTCCATCAGTGCAGCCTCATCAATGTCCATCAGTGCAGCCTCATCAATGTCCATCAGTGCTGCATCATCAATGTCCATCAGTGCAACCTCATCAATGTTCATCAGTGCTGCCTCATCAATGTCCATCAGTGCTGCCTCATCAATGTCCATCAGTGCAACCTCATCAATGTCCATCAGTGCAACCTCATCAATGTTCATCAGTGCTGCCTCATCAATGTCCATCAGTGGTGCCTCATCAATGTCCATCAGTGCAGCTTCATCAGCACACATCAGTGCAGAAGAAAAATTACTTATTTGCAACATTTTCTAACAGAAACTAAGAAAGGGGTTTAGTTTTTTGGTCTTTTTTCATTTGTTTAGCAAAAAATTAAAAACCCAGTGGTGATTAAATACCACCAAAAGAAACCTCTATCTGTTTAAAAAAAAAAAAGACAAAAATGTCATATAAGTACAGTGTTGCATGACCACGCAATTGTCATTCAAAGTAATACAGCGCTGAAAGCTGAAAATTGGCCTGGGCAGGAAGGAGGTGAAAGTGCCCGGTAGGCAAGTGGTTAATAATGACTATGGTAGGCCTAGACCAGTGATGGCGAACCTCGCCACCCCAGATGTTTTGGAACGACATTTTCCATGATGCTCATGCACTCTGCAGTGTAGCTGAGCATCATAGGAAATGTAGTTCCAATAAATCTGGGATGCCAAGGTTCGCCATCACTGGCCTAGACCGACCGGATGTGTACTGTCTGTAAAAATGAAAGAAATTAGAGAATGGATCAGAAGGAACTTGCAGGGTGGTTTTGCTGGAGGGGAAGTCCCTGATGTTGTTCTTCTGTCATTTGGGGCATTATAAGAAGCAGTGGTGCACTTAACAGCAGTTATGGTGACCCATTATGCAGTATAGTTGCAGTAAAGATGCAGTATAGGTGCGATAGAGATATGGTCAAGGTGCAGTACAGTAGTGATGAGCCGAACACCCCCGAGTTCGGTTCGCACCAGAACCCGCGAACGGACCGAAAGTTCGTACGAACATTAGAACCCTATTAAATACAATGGATGCGAACGTTCGAATTCTAAAGTGCTAATTATAACAACTATTATGCATGTTATTGTCCTAAAAAGGGTTTGGGAACCCGGGTTGTGCACCAGGGGACATTTATCAATGCAAAAAGAAGTTTTAAAAACGGTCGTTTTTCGGGAGCAGTCATTTTAATGATGCATAAAGTGAAAAAAAAAAGTCAAATATTCCTTTAAATATCGTACCTGGGGGGTGTCTAAAGTATGCCTGTGAAGTGCCACGTGTTTCCCGTGTTTAGAACTGTCCCTGCACAAAATGACACTTCTAAAGGAAAAAAAAGCCATTTAAAACTGCTTGCGGCTTTAATGTAATGTCTGGTCCCGGTAATATGGATGAAAATCTTTAAGAAAAATGGCATAGCTACCCCATGACCCCCCCCCCCTACCCCAGCCCATTACCAGCCCCTTTGGGTCTTGTATGGATATTAAGGGGAACCCCGCACATAAAATAAAAAAGGCCCTATATACTCTGAACAGCCGTATACAGGCGGTGCATACAAGACAGGGACTGTAGGTTTGTTCTTATGTAGAATCTGTTTGTAATTTTGAACAGGTACATTGTTGAAGTGTAGCTCCAGCCCAAAAATCTATTTTTAAACTTTTTGGAAAACATAGGTAAGGGTTATCACCCCTGTAACATTTGTTTTGCTGTCTGTGCCCCTGTTCAGAACATTTCACCTCACTTTCTGTCCCAATGACAACTGTTTTTGAAATGTGGTGTTTTTATTGAAACAAGGATTGCTGATAAAGCATCAGTACAGAGGAGACACCTTTCTCCCATATTAATTCTTACAGGAGAGAATTTTCCTTCCTAGTGGTAGATTTCCTCTCACTTCCTGTTGTCTTCTTGCGTTTGCAAGTAGGAGTCGTTTGTAAGTTGTATGTTTGAAAGTAGGGACCTGCCGTATATACTCTGCAGAAATAGGCCCCTTAGTTGTTGGTGTTGGCACAACACTGTAAGCACTCACAGTTACTCTTGGTTGGTGCTGGAACGCCCTGCTGTCAACTATTATATCAGGAATTTTAATTACATATAATTGTTGAACAGTGGTAGTAAAAATTGGGCCTTTGATGGTGGTGCTGGTGCCACAACACTGTAAGCCCTGACAGTTACTCTTGGTGGGTGCAGCAATGGGCCCTGCTGTGAATTATTAGATCAAGAATTGTAATTGCATGCCCCTGTTGAACAGGGGCTGAAAAATTGGGCCTTTCGTGGTGGTGGTGGTGGTGGTGGTGGTGTTGCCACAACACTGTAAGCCCTCAGAGTTACTCTTGGTGGGTGCAGGAATGGGCCCTGCTGTGAATTATTAGATCAAGAATTGTAATTACATGCCCCTTTTGAACAGGGGCTGAAAAATTGGGCCTTTCGTGGTGGTGGTGGTGGTGGCGTTGCCACAACACTGTAAGCCCTCAGAGTTACTCTTGGTGGGTGCAGGAATGGGCCCTGCTGTGAATTATTAGATCAAGAATTGTAATTGCATGCCCCTTTTGAACAGGGGCTGAAAAATTGGGCCTTTCGTGGTGGTGGTGGTGGTGGCGTTGCCACAACACTGTAAGCCCTCAGAGTTACTCTTGGTGGGTGCAGGAATGGGCCCTGCTGTGAATTATTAGATCAAGAATTGTAATTACATGCCCCTTTTGAACAGGGGCTGAAAAATTGGGCCTTTCGTGGTGGTGGTGGTGGTGGTGGTGTTGCCACAACACTGTAAGCCCTCAGAGTTACTCTTGGTGGGTGCAGCAATGGGCCCTGCTGTGAATTATTAGATCAAGAATTGTAATTGCATGCCCCTGTTGAACAGGGGCTGAAAAATTGGGCCTTAGGCACTGGTGGCACAACACTACAACCCCTCACAGATACTGTACTTGGAGCACAGCAATGAGCCCTGTTGCAAAGTATTGCTTCAAAAATTGTAATGACACGCCCCTGTTAAACAGGGGCTGAAAAATTGGGCCTTAGGCACTGGTGCCACAACACTCCAACCCCTCACAGATACTGTACTTGGAGCACAGCAATGAGCCCTATGGCAAATTATTGCTAAAAAAATTGTAATTACACGCCCCTGTAAAACAGGGGCTGAAAAATTGGGCCTTAGCCACTGGTGGCGGCACCCATAAACAAAAATGATCTTCCAAGCTATCATCATCAATCGTATCATTGAGGACTCGGAGGAGGAGGATAGCCAGTCAACATAACAGCACAGGCACTCAGCATCAGCATCAGTCTTGAAGGGATGTGACATGTTAAAATCAATTAGTCTGTTATATCAGCATCAGGTGTGTGGTAGCTGGTGGTGATCCAAGACTGGTTCATCTTGATGAAAGTCAGTCGATCAACCGAGTCGGTGGACAGGCGCACCCTGTGATCCATGACAAATCCTCCAGCAGCACTGAATGTGCGTTCCGAAAGAACGCTGGATGCAGGACAGGCCAGTAGCTCAATTGCATACTGTGCAAGCTCTGGCCAGTGATCCATCCTCAAGACCCAGTAAGCCAGAGGATTTTCGGTGGGGAAGGTGTCCAAGTCTGACCTTGCCCCTAGATATTCCTGCACCATGTTTATCAGACGCTGGCGATGGTTGCTGGAACCGATCATACTTTGGGGCTGCGGACTAAAGAATTGTCTGAACGCATCGGTCAGACGGCCACCTTCCCCACCGCTCCTTCTTTGACTGGCCGAAGCCTCAGCAACTCGTTGTCCAGGACCAGGAGTTTGTAACCTCCCAGTCTCTGGGAACGCGTTGCACAGACCTTTCTGCAAGGCCTCCCGGAGTTGTCTCATCCTCTGCTCCCTCTGCGACGGTAACATAAGGTCCGCAACCTTACCCTTGTACCGTGGATCAAGGAGAGTGGCCAGACAGTAATGGTCCCTCTCCTTGATCCGAAGAATACGAGGATCCTTCCGCAGACTTTGCAGGATCAGGGAGGCCATGCAGCGTAGGTTTGCTGAGGCATTCGCTCCGGAGTCCTCTGGGTCACTAAGGACGACATGATCCGCAGCCACCTCCTCCCAGCCACGTACAAGTCCACTGGTTTCTTGGGACTGTAAATCATCCCTAAAAGACTGCTGCTGATGATGCTGAGTGCCAGCCTCCACCTCCATGCTGACACAATCCTCCTCCTCCTCCTCCTCCTCCTCCTCCTCCTCCTCTTCCTGTGCGATGGGTGGGACAGAAGGAACACTGTCTGGGTAAAGGGGGCCTTGAGAGGCAAGGAAGTCCTCCTCTTCCTGCCTCTGTTCTGCCTCAAGTGCCCTGTCCATTATTCCACGCAGCGTGTGCTCCAACAGGTGGACAAGAGGTACAGTGTCACTGATGCATGCACTGTCACTGCTCACCATCCTCGTGGCCTCCTCAAATGGTGCCAGGACAGTGCATGCATCCCTGATCATGCCCCACTGGCGTGGAGAAAAAAAACCAAGCTCCCCTGACCCTGTCCTGGTGCCGTAGTCGCACAGGTACTCATTGATGGCCCTCTGCTGCGTGTGCAGCCGCTGCAGCATGGCCAACGTTGAGTTCCACCTGGTGGGCATGTCACATATAAGGCGGTTCTTGGGCAGGTTCAACTCCTTTTGCAGCTCAGCCAGGCGAGCACTGGCATTATAAGATCTGCGGAAATGCACACAGACTTTCCTGGCCTGCCTCAGGACATCCTGTAAGCCCGGGTACCTGCCCAAGAACCGCTGCACCACCAGGTTAAGGACGTGAGCCACACAGGGCACATGGGTCAGTTGTCCCTGTCGGAGGGCGGAGAGGAGGTTGGTGCCATTGTCGCAAACCACCATTCCTGGCTTAAGCTGGCGTGGCGTCAACCACCTCTCGGCCTGGCCCTGCAGAACAGACAGGACCTCTGCCCCAGTGTGGCTTCTGTCCCCCAAACACACCAGCGCAAGCACGGCATGGCATCTTTTTGCCTGCGTACTTGCGTAGCCCCTTGAACGCCTACGGAGCACCGCTGGTTCCGAGGACAAACCACAGGAAGAGGCCATGGAGGAAGAAGAAGAGGAGGGGGTGGAGGAGAGAGGTGTGTCACAACCAGTAGTAGCATTTTGGAGGCGTGGCGGTGGAACAACCTCCAACACTACTGCACCTTGTCCTGCATCCTTCCCAGCTGCCAAAAGAGTGACCCAATGGGCCGTGAAAGAAAGGTAACGTCCCTGTCCATGCCTGCTGGACCATGAGTCAGCGGTAATATGCACCTTACCGCTGACCGCCCTGTCCAGGGAGGCCAAGACATTGCCTTCCACATGCCGGTAGAGAGCCGGAATAGCCTTCCGTGAGAAAAAGTGGCGTTTGGGAACCTGCCACTGAGGAACCGCACATTGCACAAACTCACGGAAGGGGGCCGAGTCTACCAACTGAAAAGGCAGCAGTTGAAGCGCTAGCAATTTAGCCAAGCTAGCATTCAACCGCTGGGCATGTGGATGGCTGGGAGTGAACTTCTTTCGACGGTCCAGCAGCTGGGGCAGGGAAATTTGCCTGCTAGAATCGGACGTCGGTGTACTGCTAGCAGAGTGGCCGCAAGTACTTGGCTGTGACTGTGACACACCTAATTCTACACCTTCATTCCTCTCAGTGCATGTTTCAGAGAGGACTGAAGTTATAGTGGGGTTGGAGATCCCAGCTGATGCGGTGCAAGGAGAGGTCCGCTTTGTTCTTTGGTGTGGGTCTTTGAGGTAGGCTTGCCAACGAGCTGCATGGCAGGTCAACATATGTCTGGTCAGGCATGTGGTACCCAAGCGGCTGATATTTTGGCCACGCGATATACGCTTGAGACATATGTTGCAAACAGCAGCTGTGCGATCTGATGCACTAGCCTCAAAAAAGGCCCACACCAAAGAACTTTTTGAATGACGGGCAGAGGCAGCGCCCTGCACAGGCGGAGCTCTGCGGTGTGATTCCGTCGGTGTACTGCCCTTACGCTGGCCACCAAAGGGCATCCTGCCTCGTTGGAGATGTGCCTCCTCCTCATCCTCCTCCTCCTCCTCTCTCCTATTAGGCACCCACGTGGAGTCAGTGACCTCATCATCCCCTCCCTCCTCATCACTGGAGCCAATCTGGCAGTATGCTGCAGCTGCTGGAACATGACTGCCAGATTGGTGTCCTTCTTGAGCATCCTCTCTGTCTGCTCTCACGCTACTGCCTTCCTGTAGCTGGGTTTCATCATCAGACCCTTCGAAACGCTGGGCATCCTCCTGGAGCATGTACCCAACACTGTGCTCAAACAGTTCGGGGGACTCCTCAGGAGGAGGACATGGTGGGTCTAGGGAAGGAGTGACTGATGATGAGTCTGACATTGATACCAGGGAAGAGGACGCTTTGGCAGCTGCTTTGCCAGTACCCTGAGCCTGGGTGAGAGAGGATGAGGAGGAGGAGGAGGAGGGCTTGGTCATCCACTCTACCAAGTCTTCGGCATGATGTGGCTCAACATGTCCAGCTGCCGAAAAGAAGGACAAGCGTGTCCCATGGCCATGTGCTGATGACAATGCACCGCGTCCACGACCAGCACTGTTGCCCCCAGACACAGAGCCTGCTTGCCCTCTTTTATTGCCTCCTGACTGTCTGCCTCTCCTTGTTTGCCTTCCAGACATTCTAATAGATGGCCTGCAGGGAGATGGGAAAAAAGCAATAAGGGCTACCTTCAGGTGTCCTTCTCTGTCCCTTTACTTAAGGATTTCTAAATATGGTTGAGGATGATTGCTTTTGCACAGAATAGCACAACGACAATTTCCCTGACTGTCCAAAAAACAAGGATTTCAAAGATGGTTGATGAGGAATGCTTTAGCACACTATAGCACAAGGAGAATTTCCCTCACTGTCCTTCCCTGTCCCTAGAAACAAGGATTATCACAGTGAAAGAAACTGACACTCTTCCTACCTATAGTTTTCTGTCCCTAGAAAAAATGTTTTTTTAAAGCACACTATAGCACAAGGAGAATTTCCCTCACTGTCCTTCCCTGTCCCTAGAAACAAGGATTATCACAGTAAAACACACTGACACTCTCCCTACCTATAGTTTTCTGTCCCTAGAAAAAATGTTTTTTTAAAGCACACTATAGCACAAGGAGAATTTCCCTCACTGTCCTTCCCTGTCCCTAGAAACAAGGATTCGCACAGTAAAACACACTGACACTCTCCCTACCTATAGTTTTCTGTCCCTAGAAAAAATGTTTTTTTAAAGCACACTATAGCACAAGGAGAATTTCCCTCACTGTCCTTCCCTGTCCCTAGAAACAAGGATTATCACAGTGAAAGAAACTGACATTCTTCCTACCTATAGTTTTCTGTCCCTAGAAAAAATGTTTTTTTAAAGCACACTATAGCACAAGGAGAATTTCCCTCACTGTCCTTCCCTGTCCCTAGAAACAAGGATTATCACAGTGAAAGAAACTGACACTCTTCCTACCTATAGTTTTCTGTCCCTAGAAAAAATGTTTTTTTAAAGCACACTATAGCACAAGGAGAATTTCCCTCACTGTCCTTCCCTGTCCCTAGAAACAAGGATTATCACAGTGAAAGAAACTGACACTCTTCCTACCTATAGTTTTCTGTCCCTAGAAAAAATGTTTTTTTAAAGTACACTATAGCACAAGGAGAATTTCCCTCACTGTCCTTCCCTGTCCCTAGAAACAAGGATTATTACAGTGAAAGAAACTGACACTCTTCCTACCTATAGTTTTCTGTCCCTAGAAAAAATGTTTTTTTAAAGCACACTATAGCACAAGGAGAATTTCCCTCACTGTCCTTCCCTGTCCCTAGAAACAAGGATTATCACAGTGAAAGAAACTGACACTCTTCCTACCTATAGTTTTCTGTCCCTAGAAAAAATGTTTTTTAAAGCACACTAAAGCACAAGGAGAATTTCCCTCACTGTCCTTCCCTGTCCCTAGAAACAAGGATTATCACAGTGAAAGAAACTGACACTCTTCCTACCTATAGTTTTCTGTCCCTAGAAAAAATGTTTTTTTAAAGCACACTATAGCACAAGGAGAATTTCCCTCACTGTCCTTCCCTGTCCCTAGAAACAAGGATTATCACAGTGAAAGAAACTGACACTCTTCCTACCTATAGTTTTCTGTCCCTAGAATTTTTTTTTTTAAAGCACACTATAGCACAAGGAGAATTTCCCTCACTTTCCTTCCCTGTCCCTAGAAACAAGGATTATCACAGTGAAAGAAACTGACACTCTTCCTACCTATAGTTTTCTGTCCCTAGAAAAAATGTTTTTTTAAAGCACACTATAGCACAAGGAGAATTTCCCTCACTGTCCTTCCCTGTCCCTAGAAACAAGGATTATCACAGTGAAAGAAACTGACACTCTTCCTACCTATAGTTTTCTGTCCCTAGAAAAAATGTTTTTTTAAAGCACACTATAGCACAAGGAGAATTTCCCTCACTGTCCTTCCCTGTCCCTAGAAACAAGGATTATCACAGTGAAAGAAACTGACACTCTTCCTACCTATAGTTTTCTGTCCCTAGAAAAAATGTTTTTTTAAAGCACACTATAGCACAAGGAGAATTTCCCTCACTGTCCTTCCCTGTCCCTAGAAACAAGGATTATCACAGTGAAAGAAACTGACACTCTTCCTACCTATAGTTTTCTGTCCCTAGAAAAAATGTTTTTTTAAAGCACACTATAGCACAAGGAGAATTTCCCTCACTGTCCTTCCCTGTCCCTAGAAACAAAGATTATCACAGTGAAAGAAACTGACACTCTTCCTACCTATAGTTTTCTGTCCCTAGAAAAAATGTTTTTTTAAAGCACACTATAGCACAAGGAGAATTTCCCTCACTGTCCTTCCCTGTCCCTAGAAACAAGGATTATCACAGTGAAAGAAACTGACACTCTTCCTACCTATAGTTTTCTGTCCCTAGAAAAAATGTTTTTTTAAAGCACACTATAGCACAAGGAGAATTTCCCTCACTGTCCTTCCCTGTCCCTAGAAACAAGGATTCGCACAGTAAAACACACTGACACTCTCCCTACCTATAGTTTTCTGTCCCTAGAAAAAATGTTTTTTTAAAGCACACTATAGCACAAGGAGAATTCCCTCACTGTCCTTCCCTGTCCCTAGAAACAAGGATTCGCACAGTAAAACACACTGACACTCTCCCTACCTATAGTTTTCTGTCCCTAGAAAAAATGTTTTTTTAAAGCACACTATAGCACAAGGAGAATTCCCTCACTGTCCTTCCCTGTCCCTAGAAACAAGGATTCGCACAGTAAAAGACACTGACACTCTCCCTACCTATAGTTTTCTGTCCCTAGAAAAAATGTTTTTTTAAAGCACACTATAGCACAAGGAGAATTTCCCTCACTGTCCTTCCCTGTCCCTAGAAACAAGGATTCGCACAGTAAAACACACTGACACTCTCCCTACCTATCCTTCTCTTTCCCTAAACTAAAGGAATCCAGGTTAAGCAAGAAAAAATAAATGTCACTGTCCCTGCCTATGCTTCTCTTTCCCTGCTCCGGAACACACTACACTAGGCCGCCGTGCTGGTGGCCTTTTATAGTGTGGGGCGTGTACTAAACACCCTCAGCAATAATTGGCCACAGGCATCCTGCCTGTGGCCAATCATTGCTCTCCTCGCTGCCGGCGCTGTGATTGGCCAAGCATGCGGGGTCACAGTGCATGCTTGGCCAATCACAGCGCCTGGATGACACTGCGATGGCGTAGTGCATTGTGGGCCGTTCGCGTCACTCGAATTTGGCGCGAACGGCCCAAATCGTTCGATCTTCGTCGAACGATCGAACAGCCGATGTTCGAGTCGAACGTATGTTCGACTCGAACACGAAGCTCATCCCTACAGTACAGGTGCAGTGTAGATGCGGGTCAAATGCAGTGACAGTTCAGTATAACTGCAATAGAGGGTTGTTAGAAGTGCAGTATAGGGCTGGTATAGATGCGGTATGGGTTGGGTGCACTAGGTGATCATTGCTTAGTGGCCCAGTCTCTGTTAGCAATGTCAATAACGGGTGGATTTCCCTCTCACCGGTTCCTGGGATAATTCTGTGGACGCTTGTTGTAGAACGGGGACCCCGTAGTTTCTCCCTTAAAGTGTTACTAAACCCACAACTAGACATGTGCAATTAGTTTAGTTTCTAATTCGTTTTTCACAAATTTAGAGAAATTCGTTAATTCCGAAATTTCCGAATTTTCGGAATTCCGACATTTTGAATTTCCGAATTTTTCAATTTACGAATTTCCGAATTTTTAAATTTCCGAATTTTCAGATTTCCGAATTTTTCAATTTACGAATTTCAGGATTTTTGGATTTCCGAAATTTCGAAATTCCGAATTTCCAAAAAAACGAAAACGACGAATTTTTTGAATTTAGGAAAAAAGCAAAAAAACGAAAAAAAAAGAATTTCCGGTTTTCGGAAATTCCAAAAATTCGGAATTCGGAAATTCAACTTTCCAAATTTCCCATTTTCGAATTTTAGATTTTGCAATTTCGAATTTTCGAATATCGAATTTTCGAAAATTTCGAAATTCCAAATTTCCGAAATTCGTAACTTCGGAAATTCGAAATTCGAAAATTCGAAATTCGGAATTTCGAAAATTCGAAATTGCAAAATCTAAAATTCGAAAATGGGAAATTTGGAAAGTTGAATTTCCGAATTCCGAATTTTTAGAATTTCCGAAAATCTGAATTTTTTTTCTTTTTTTTTCGTTTTAGTTTTTTGGGAAATTCGAAAATTCAGAATTCGGAAATTCGGAATTCCGAATTTCCGAAAAAAGCAAAAAAATAAAAAAAACCCCGAAAAAAAACGAATTTTTCGAATTTCCAGAATTTCCGAAAAAAGCAAAAAAAAAACAAATTTTTTGAATTTCCGAGAAAAGCAAACGGATGAAAAAAACGAATTTTTCGGCAGTGCACATGTCTACTCTGCATTGTGTAAAAAGGCTGTTTGATCCTGTCTTCTCTGATCCACCCCTTCTTCCACAGTTCCCAACCCATTTCCTGATGGTACAGAGCCTTTGGAATCACTCTGCACATGCTCAGTTTGTACATAGGAGAGCCGGCACCACTGGAAATTCAGTCTTCACATACTGTAGCGGCTGAATTTAAATGTATGGACACTTACCTGTCCAGGGATGTCAGCACCCAAGCCGATTTTTGGGTCGGCACTCGTGTGCTGCCGCCATCATTCATAGTAAGGAAACCCGGCAGTGAAGCCTTTCGGCTTCACAGTCGGTTCCCTACTGTGCATGCTCAAAGCACACTGCGCTTTCTAACTGGCCCGGTGGTGGAGGAAATAGGAGGGGGCCGAACTTACGAGGGACGGCGCCGCAGCGCTGTCTCCCGGAAGTGGGGAAGGGTACCTGTCAAAAACAGGTACCCATTCCCCCCTGAAAGGGGCCAAATGTGCCACCAGAGGGGGGAGGAAGCAGATAAGCGGAGGTTCCACTTTTGGGTGGTACTCCGCTATTAAAGAGAACCTGTCACCAAAAAAATGTTACCACATAGGGAACTTTTGTCCCCATTTGCATCCGTCCTTTGCAGTCTTGGCTGCCCACTTTTTGCGTTATTGTGGACATCTTCCCGTCCCTCCACTTGATTTCTTCATGGAATGTTCACCATACTGTAAGCCTGTTGTAACAGAGCTAAAGTTTCACTCCCACTTTTGCCAATTTTCACACAAAATTTGATGTTAATCCTCCGCTCCAGATTCCCATCACTCATTTTCCACCAGCGCAACGCACACACATGTTATTTCTTCTACTTCTCCATAAAGACTGAGCCAACTGGTCTTCGACCCCCGGACACTGCAAATCAGAACACGTCAGAACACGCTTGGGTGCGAATGGCTGTGTAGCGCTACCCTGTCGGAGACGCTAATTAGGATAGGACCTCTGTTCTTTGCCTCGACCTCTATAGGAATGATAGAAAAGGGGGAGACGGTTTCAATTCCCCCTTTTCTCATGGGAAAGCGGCAGGACGAACTGTTTCAAGTTCCCCTGATAAGCCGCCTAGGACGCTCAGGGGGAACAGCTGGGGCTCACGTGGCCGAGGGAAAGAAAAACGTGACTTTCCCGGGCTTTTAGTTTAACACCTGGTAATCACGCGGCCTGGGGAAGATCACACGTGCTTTTCCCGGGTTTTTTAGGGGTATAGTGGTTCTGGGCTGGCTAGGACCAGTCCAATCCAGTTCTTTATAGGGCTATATAAAGGGGGTTCCGTTGTAAGGGTCAGTCGCCTCAGAAGACAGGATCTGTGGTGTTCTAGGAGTTTTACTCCATTGAGCAAACAGGGTCTTCTGAGGCCGGAAGATGAGTCTACTACGGCGGCTAATAGAGCGGGCGGGAGAAGAAGGCGGCGAGGAATGGATTCGGCAATGCCTTGACTTACCTTTGCGTCAAGAAGCTCCGGTGGGAGCTACAACGGCAGCGGTAGAAGCCCGAATCCTTGCGGCTGAAGGAGGTCCGTCGGTGAGTCCATGATGTTGAGCCCGGAAGAGGAAGGAGCCGCACTAACGGAAGAAGTTCCTCATCAAGAAGGGGTCAACAGCGCCGCATCAGCGAGAGGGAATGGCTCCGTGAAGAGGAGGCGGGGCCCGTGCCGTAGACTCTCTCCTTCCCCACCCAGAGCTCCGGCAGCTAAGAGAAGCGGGCAGCTGTCGAGAGGAAGCAGGTCAGCGTCTGGTGGAGCGGCAGAGAGACAGCCTGCAGCGGCATCGGTGTCAGCTTCGAGAAGAGGCTCAGCGGTAAGAGGCGTGACCAGTAGCGGAGGCGGAGCTGTGGGCGGTTCGTCAGCGCAGACACCACACCTCCCTCAGCAGCATAGTTCGTCGCCTTGGCAACAAACACAGCGGTCTGAGGTCAGTACGAGGCCTGCTGGGAGATCAGCGCCTTCTGATGACGTGGAGGAGGTTGGTGTTTCCTTACCTGGTGAGTCTGTTAATGTGATTGCCCTGCATAACATTGCTGAGTCGCTAGCCAAACTAACTAATGAGGTACAATTATTAAAAAATTCAGCTTCAGTTCCTGTCAGTTCTATTCTAGACGTATGGTCGCCATCTTGTGGCCAAATAGCAAATGACGAACAGATTTTGCATTCTATTGATAGTAATGTGTCTTCTGCTTATCAGAATGCAAAAATTCTAAATTTACCTGAAACTTGTCTAAGAGAACCCATTTCTTGTGAGGTGTCTCCGTTAGGTTTTCATTTGTCTTTATCAGTGAAGGATATGGAGAGGTGACTTTTTAGATTTATTATCTTTACTTCCATCAGCTAAAGACTTTATTATGAAAGATAAAAAGGAGGATGAGTTGCCCCCCTACTCCTTAGGACCCAAGCAGATTTAATCAACTATGCGTCCAAACAGCTCTCATGGCTAGGTAGAGTGAATGCCCTGAAAATGGACGTTCTCCCTAGGTTCCTGTATTTGTTTCAGACCATCCCTATTCACATACCCAACTCGTACTTCAAGAAAATACGCCAGCTGTTCTCCAAATTTATTTGGAATGTGGCCCGTCCCAGGATACGGTATGAAACACTGTCTCTTCCAAAGGCCCGGGGGGGGGGGCTGGAGCCTCAGATGCCTCCCTATACCATAAAGCAGCGGTGCTCACCCGCATACTAGATTGGTTTCACCACTCTTCAACCAAGCTTTGGGTTCAGTTGGAAGGCCACATGAACCCAATTGAACTCTCCGCTCTCCCTTGGACCTTGCCCACGGTCCGGGGGGGTTCAGGCCCTCTCAATGACCTTACCCATCTAGCGATCCGGATCTGGGACCGCATGTTGTCCAGAAGGGGATTATCAAACCACATGGGGCCTATGACTCCCTTCTTTGGGACCCCAGCCTTTCCGCCAGCTATGTCTGTAACAGGATTCGGACCATGGCGAAAAGAGGATCATAGACGACTTGTCCAGGTCCTTCGTGCAGGCCCCACTTTAAGGTCAGATACCCCTGCCGGCCCGACCTCCCGTCACCCCATGCAGTGGCTTCAGAGGCAACAGACTACCTCCTACATCCAGACTTTCCCATCTATTACAGACATCCTTGCTGAACCAACGGGATTCAAGGAACTGCTCATGCAGGTGGAACCTCCAACACATGTTGTATCTCAACTTTACTCAATTCTACTCGATATCTACTCCCCTGACCTCCCACCATACACGGTGGCCTGGGAGACAGACCTACATCACCCTATCTCCCCTATTGACTGGCAAAAATGTTTTGTCCTAACACACAAATTGTCCCTAGCCACTAAGACCCAGGAGAAGGGGTTTAAACTGATAACAAGATGGTACAGATGTCCATCATCTATTCATCACTTCAATCCGGAAGTGTCAGATGCCTGCTGGCGGTGTCTCAGCTCCCAGGGAACCATGCTCCACATTTGGTGGGAGTGCCCTCCTGTGCGGAGGTACTGGCAGCGGATTTTCACACTTTACTGCAAACTAATGGCGACTTCTATCCACCCTTCACCTGAGGTGGCCCTCTTGTCTATACTCCCGGGGTCATTTAAATCCATCAGAAATGATGTATTGCGACACTTCCTGGCGGCGGCCAGAGTAGTGATTTCCCGTCATTGGAGATCGGCAACCATGCCTTCCCTGGGAGATTGGGCTATTGAAGTGGACCGCATTAGGGACCTGGAACGCTTGTTGGCGGAGGAAAACAATAAAAGTGAACAGTTCTCTCTCACATGGACCTCATGGTCCGTGTTCCGATACTCCTCTGAATTCGTCTCCTGGGCGGAGTGTGACCTGGACGAGTCCACCCTAGGACCGTAATGGAGTGATTCTGATTCCTGTCCCCTATCTGTTTGTCCCCTCCTATCTGCCCCTGACTCTGACTCTTTTTCTTTTTCTCTATATCTAATTACACCTTTAGGAATCCAGTGAGCCAACGTACCAGGGCTTCGATCTACCTACTGCCAATAACCCAGTGAATGACCCTACGTCATATTCTCCAAACAGATTTGTGTATAATCTCATCTGCTTTGTTACATACGGGGGACCTTTGATCCCCTCCACAGAAATACAGATAAAGGTTACCTTACCTCATTTTTTCTACAGGGTCTGATATCACAAAAATCCCATGGGGGTCCTCTTACACGGGTGCCCAACCCTTATATGTGTAACTTAGCCCTGCTTTGTCCTGACACACATGATGCCTGTTGATGGTGTAACCTATCACTGTTTGTAATGTTTAAGACAAAGTATGTCTTTTCTGTCTTTTTCTTGCATATAATAAAATAAGATTGAAGTAAAAAGGAGGATGAGGATAGGAGGAGGCCTGTGACCAGGTCTTTTAACAACTGGTTGCAGGCCTTCTGCATCTTTTTTGGTATCCTCTGTGAAAAATTTCCAGAAAAGAGTCCGGGGCTTTTTCAGCACCTGGATGTCATTTTGGAAGCTTATAAAAGTTTTGGTGGTACCTCGTGGTTTAATTATGACGAGGCTTTTCGTCAAAAACTAGCGGTACACAAGTCCTTGAAATGGGGAGTAAAGGATGTGGGCCTCTGGCTCAATCTTTTTCTCCCTCAGCGACAACATTTTTCCAAACAAGGTCAGGGTTCACAGCAAACGACAGTTCAGCCTTCCGCTTATAAAAAAGGAATATGTTTTTTTTTTTTCATTTAATATCTTTATTTTCCTTTTATACCAACAAGAAAAAGAGAACAAAAAGGAGCAGAAAAAAAAAAAAAAAAGGGACATTCCAACCAGACATTTTCATGGTTACAATTATATACATAATGCCTCATATTTAATTTATCCAAATATACATCTACACATGTATTTGTCCCCAACTTCATTCACTCTCAAAGTCTACTATATCTGAATCCTTTTATCTACCCAGATTAACCTTTGTTCCCATCTTTCATCTTTATCACCCTCTTAATTTATCTAGGATCCTCCTCTTCTCGTTTCCCTCTTCATTACAAGCCCAAATTTACCTCCGGCCTCCCCCCCCTAAAAAAAAAAAAAAAAAAAAAAGGACCCCAACCTCTACCCAAAGATGGAGAGAACAAATTTCTATTTTTTCTCATGTGCAGGTACGCATCTCATATTAGACCATCCTCACTCCTCACTTGCCTCATCTAACATTCTCTTTCCTTCCTCAGAATACATATATAAATTCCATACTGTCCAAGTTTTAATATACTGTTCTCGCTTATTTTGGGCTGAGAGAACTAAGTCCTCCATTGCTCCTATTTCCCGTACTCTATTAAGCCATCCTGCTATAGAGGGTGGCCTGGAGTCTCTCCACCGTAGGGTCACTCCAGCTTTTGCTGCATTATTTAAGTGACAGATCAATGATTTTCTATACTTCTGTACCGGGATCTGTGAACAATGTAAAAGAAAAAACGCAGGGTCATCTGGTATCTGAAATTCTGTAAATTTTTTAGATATTTTCTGCACTTCCCTCCAATAATGTCGCATTTTTTCACAAGACCAGAATATATGTAATAATGTTCCTCTTTCCTCCCCACATCTCCAACAGGTCTCCGGTGACTCCATAGACATTCTATGAAGCCTTACCGATGTGTAATACCATTGAGTCAGGAGTTTAAAATTGGACTCCTGGGTCCCCGTACAGACCGAGGAGTTCAATGCCAAAAAAATAATCTGTTTTCGCTGAATTACAGTAAAGGTCCTTCCCAGGTCTCTTTCCCATTTACTGACCCCTGGTAACACAAAATCCTCCGTGGGGGTAATCAACAGCCTATACATCTTGGAAATCACTTGAAAAAGTGGTTCCTTATCTTCACAATAAAAAAAAAAGGAATATGTTTTAACTTCAATGATGGACAATGTTAGTGGCTCAACTCTTGCAGGTACCGCCACGAGTGTGCCTTTTGTTCAGGAACACATTCTGTTACCAAATGTTTTAAACGTATGTCTACTTTTAACCAACAGGGACCTGTTCAAAAAGGCTTGCACGCCGGTGAAATGGCAAAATATGCTCCCTTGGCTCAAGCTCTACCCAGACAAGTCGAGGGCTCAGCTACTTCTTGAAGGTTTTAGAGACGGTTTTGTTTTGCCTTCCTTTTGCGGTAAAGGATGGTCGCTGATAAACAATTTAAAATCAGTAGATCATTATTTTGATATAGTTTTAGAAAAAAAATCTAAAGAGGTTTCTGATGGGAGGGTAGCTGGTCCTTTTAGTTCCCCTCCATTTATTAATCTTAGTATTTCTCCTTTGGGAATTGTTCCCAAAAAAGAAAAAAATTATTTCCGGTTAATCCACCACTTGTCTTTTCCTAGGGGTCAATCCTTGAATGATCAAATTGAGGATAGTCTTTCATCGGTGTCCTATGCGTTCTTTGAGGACGCTTTAGTTAAGCTTAGGCTTTTGGGAAAGGGGGCCCTTATGGCAAAGGCAGATATTAAATCTGCCTTTCGCCTCCTTCCTATTAACCCTGTTTATTTTAATTCTTTAGGTTTTTTCTTTAATGGTAATTTTTACTTTGATAAATGTTTGCCAATGGGCTGTTCTTTGTCTTGTTTTTATTTTGAATCTTTTTCCTCTTTTTTAGAATGGGTGGTTAGCAAGACCTCTGATTTAACTTTTTTGATTCATTATTTAGACGATTTTTTATTTTTAGGTTCCCCTCATTCTTCTGACTGTTCATTGTTATTGGATTATTTTTTCAAAATTTGCAGCCATTTTGGCGTTCCTTTGGCCCTTGAGAAGAGGGCGTGGCCCTCGACTTGTATTGACTTCCTGGGTATCACGATTGATTCTAATTTAATGGAGTTTAGGTTACCCGAAGATAAAATAATCAAGCTTAGATACTCATTATTATCCATCATTAGAAAGAAAAAAGTGTGTTTAAAGGAGATGCAATCGTTACTTGGTTTGTTGGCCTTTGCCTCCAGGATCATGCCAGTTGGGAAGGTATTCTCTCGGAGATTATACCATGCCATTTCTGGCTTAAAATCCCCATTTTCTCATGTACGGGTTACTCATGATATGAAGGAAGACCTTTTTGGTCTGGCTTCAATTCCTTACATATTTTAATGGGAAAGCTGTTTGGCAGGAACATTTTTATTTTGGATAAAGAATTTTTTCTGTTTACCGACGCTGCTGGGTCCTGCGGTTTTGCTGCCATTTTGAGAACACAGTGGTGTGCGGACCGCTGGGATCCCAGTTGGCAAGCCAAAGGTTTTCTAAAGAATATTGTACTATTGGAACTTTTCCCAATAATTGTAGCTTTAGAAATTTGGGGTCATTATTTTCAGAATAGACGTATTCTGGTTAGGACTGATAACAAAGGTGTTATGTTTGCAATAAACTGTTTAACGTCTAAATCTCCGCCGGTCATTGTCCTTCTACGCCATATGGTCTTCCGGTGCTTGAGTTGGAATATTTGGTTGAAAGCAATCCATGTGGCATGTAAGGACAATGACATGGCGGACTCTCTGTCTCGCCTACAGATGGATCGATTTTTTTCAGCTATATCCGAATGCGGATCCTGTAGGGATGCAGTGCCCACCCAATTTATGGGACCTGGTTTGAAGCCCATTTCTGCCTATATCCAGCATTCGATTGCACCCTCAACCTTGGCTGGATATCGATCGGCCTGGTTGATGTGGCTATTGTTCTTGAATTCTATTCAAAAACCTGCTGTTTCATTTTCTGAAAAATTGATTTTGCTCTTTTTGGAATCTTTATTTAATAAGAATTATTCCTGGTCCTATGTCCAGAAGACTTTATCTGGTGTTTCATTTTTTCTTAAACTCAATGGTTTTTCATCTTGCTTATCGTTCTTTTCAGTACAGCAAGCTATGAAAGGTTATAAGAAATTTCATTTTAAAAAATATCAACGTTTACCTATTACCCCAGTTGTTTTACAAAATCTTTGTTCAGTTACTTCCCTTATTTGTTTGAAGCTATTCTTTTTCGTGCAGTTTTTTCTCTAGCATTTTTTCAGGCGCTTAGGTATCAGAACTGCACCTAATCCAAGCCTCTGATGTGCTTATTTCGGAAGGAATGATAAAAAAAAATTCTACGTCGGTCAAAAACAGATCAGTTAGGTATAGGTAGTTGGGTTAATTTACTGTGATAGCTCTCCGATTTGCCCAGTAAATTTATTAACTCAATATTCTATTATTAGGCCTTCATTATCTAACACCTTTTTCATACATGAATCTGGTGCTCCATTAACTAAATATCAATTCATTTGTGTGTTTAAAAAATGTTTACAGAAACTGAATCTGCAGGAGTGTCATCTGACATCACACTCCTTTAGAATTGGTGCAGCTACTGAGGCTTCTAGGTTGGGTCTTGATACTGATGTTATTAAAAGAGTTGGTAGATGGAAGTCTGACCGTTATCTGTTATACAGGTCCTTCTCAAAAAATTTGCATATTGTGATAAAGTTCATTATTTTCTGTAATGTACTGATAAACATTAGACTTTCATATATTTTATGTTCATTACACACAACTGAAGTAGTTCAAGACTTTTCTTGTTTTAATATTGATGATTTTAGCATACAGCTCATGACAACCCAAAATTCCTATCTCAAAAAATTAGCATATCATGAAAAGGTTCTCTAAACGAGCTATTAACCTAATCATCTGAATCAACTAATTAACTCTAAACACCTGCAAAAGATTCCTGAGGCTTTTAAAAACTCCCAGCCTGGTTCATTACTCAAAACCGCAATCATGGGTAAGACTGCCGACCTGACTGCTGTCCAGAAGGCCATCATTGACACCCTCAAGCAAGAGGGTAAGACACAGAAAGAAATTTCTGAACGAATAGGCTGTTCCCAGAGTGCTGTATCAAGGCACCTTAGTGGGAAGTCTGTGGGAAGGAAAAAGTGTGGCAGAAAACGCTGCACAACGAGAAGAGGTGACCGGACCCTGAAGAAGATTGTGGAGAAGGACCGATTCCAGACCTTGGAGGACCTGCGGAAGCAGTGGACTGAGTCTGGAGTAGAAACATCCAGAGCCACCGTGAACAGGCGTGTGCAGGAAATGGGCTACAGGTGCCGCATTCCCCAGGTCAAGCCACTTTTGAACCAGAAACAGCGGCAGAAGCGCCTGACCTGGGCTACAGAGAAGCAGCACTGGACTGTTGCTCAGTGGTCCAAAGTACTTTTTTCGGATGAAAGCAAATTTTGCATGTCATTCGGAAATCAAGGTGCCAGAGTCTGGAGGAAGACTGGGGAGAGGGAAATGCCAAAATGCCTGAAGTCCAGTGTCAAGTACCCACAGTCAGTGATGGTCTGGGGTGCCATGTCAGCTGCTGGTGTTGGTCCACTGTGTTTTATCAAGGGCAGGGTCAATGCAGCTAGCTATCAGGAGATTTTGGAGCACTTCATGCTTCCATCTGCTGAAAAGCTTTATGGAGATGAAGATTTAATTTTTCAGCACGACCTGGCACCTGCTCACAGTGCCAAAACCACTGGTAAATGGTTTACTGACCATGGTATTACTGTGCTCAATTGGCCTGCCAACTCTCCAGACCTGAAGCCCATAGAGAATCTGTGGGATATTGGGAAGAGAAAGTTGAGAGACGCAAGACCCAACACTCTGGATGAGCTTAAGGCCGCTATCGAAGCATCCTGGGCCTCCATAACACCTCAGCAGTGCCACAGGCTGGTTGCCTCCATGCCACGCCGCATTGAAGCAGTCATTTCTGCAAAAGGATTCCCGACCAAGTATTGAGTGCATAACTGAACATAATTATTTGAAGGTTGACTTTTTTTGTATTAAAAACACTTTTCTTTTATTGGTCGGATGAAATATGCTAATTTTTTGAGATAGGATTTTTGGGTTTTCATGAGCTGTATGCCAAAATCATCAATATTAAAACAAGAAAAGGCTTGAACTACTTCAGTTGTGTGTAATGAATCTAAAATATATGAAAGTCTAATGTTTATCAGTACATTACAGAAAATAATGAACTTTATCACAATATGCTAATTTTTTGAGAAGGACCTGTATATTCGTCCTAATCAATCTGTTTGATTTATTTTAGGTCAATGCAGAACGGTATGGATTATCGGCCATTCGTATGTTTTTTGGGCACATCGTAGAGCTTCAGAGAGAGTATATTCTAGCAATTTGGGTTTGGATCCGTCCAGGTTTAGAGTTTTGTGGTTCGGTAGGAGGGGTATGGTTTGGTCTAACCTTATGTTAGAAATTCATGGGCTTCTTCAGAAGTTTTCCCCTCCAGATGTTTTGATTATTCATCTGGGGGGGGGGGGGGAATGACATTGGGAAACAAAAAACTTTGGATCTAATTTTTAAGATAAGGGATGATCTACTTAACCACTTAACGACCGCCCACTGTAAAAATACGTCGGCAGAATGGCACAGACAGGCAGAATCACGTATATCTACGTGATCGCCTTTGTATAGTTGGGGGGTCCGATCGGACCCCCTTCTTTACAGTGAGCGGTGGTTAAGTGTTTGGGAGCGATCCGGGATGAGGGGATGGCCGTTCGATTCCGGCCACCCCCTCGCGATCGCTCCCGGCGAATGAGAAAGCTTCCCTGCCTGCGTAATGTTTACACAGGCAGAGGAAGTGATATCATCTCTCCTGCGGCGCTCACATATACCGAGCGCCGCACAAGAGAAGATGCCAGGTTAGTGCACAAAACACTACACTGACACCAGGACACATAGGCACATAAATCGCCCCCCCAGGCCCCCCCCGATCACCCCCCAGATCATCCCCCAGCCCCCAGTCACAGTGTCACTGATTGCAGTGACCATTTATTTACTGATCACTGCAATCAGTGACATTTGTGACTGTAAAAGTGTCACTAAAGTTAGTTTTAGGTCCAGTGCAGCCCCCTAACCCCCCCTAATAAAGGTTTAACCCCCTGATCGCCCCCAGATAACCCTTTCACCCCCTATCACCACTGTCGCTAAGCGATAATTTTTCTGATCGCTGTCTTAGCGTCGGTGATGCCGATCGGTAGCCAGTTATTTTTTTTAGGTTCGCCGCAGGTTTTTATAGCGTCGTGTACCCCCATATATTACCTAATAAAGGTTTAACCCCCTTGATCGCCCCCCAGGTAACCCTTTCACCCCCTATCACCACTGTCACTAAGCGATCGTTTTTCTGATCGCTGTCTTATTGTCGGTGATGCCGATAAGTAGCCAGTTATTTTTTTTAGGTTCGCCGCAGGTTTTTATAGCGTCAGGTACCCCCATATATTACCTAATAAAGGTTTAACCCCTTGATCGCCCCCCCCCAGGTAACCCTTTCACCCCCTTCTGCCAATGTCACTAAGCAATCGTTTTTCTGATCGCTGTATTAGTTATGCTGGTGCCGATAGATAGCTAGTTATTTTTATTAGGTTCGCCACAGGTTTTTATAGCGTCAGGTACCCCCATATATTATCTAATAAAGGTTTTAACCCCCTAATTGCCCCTAGTTAACCCTGCGTCACACCCTAGGCAGCGTCAGGTTAGTGCCAGTAACGCTAACACCCACGTGTGAAGCATACACCCCCCTTAGTGGTATAGTATCTGAACAGATCAATATCTGATCTGATCAGATCTATACTAGTGTCCCCAGCAGTTTAGGGTTCCCAAAAACGCAGTGTTAGCGGGATCAGCCCAGATACCTGCTAGCACCTGCGTTTTGCCCCTCCGTCCAGCCCAGGCCACCCAAGTGCAGTGTCGATCGATCACTGTCACTTACAAAACACAACACACATAACTGCAGCGTTAGCAGAGACAGGCCTGATCCCTGCGACTCCAGTGCTGTAGAAGGTGATTTCACCACCACAGTTAAAAAAAAAAGCATATATGCCGAAGCATTGGGGCAGCAGGGGCGGAGAAGCGGAGGAGCGATTTTGCTCCTAATGCCGCATACATACGGTCGAAATCCCGACGGAGGCTTGCCCGTGGAAAAGTCCGACCATGTGTGTGCGGCATAATTTTTGCGGGAGGATGCCCCAATGCTTCGGCATATATAAATGGTGCATGCATGCCCATCATTAGAGGTGGGTGGATGAATGGCGGTATTCTAATGGTGGGCATACCCACCGATCAATCTCTTTTTTTCGTTCAGCCAACAGGCTGCATGAAAAAAAAGCTTACAATACATGTCCAACAAGGACCAGCAACGTACTGGTATGTTGCTGGACTTTGGTTATATCAGATTGATGCCTGTAGGTTTAGGTATCATCTTGGTATCATTCTTTTCAGCCAGCGGCCGGCTTTCATGTAAAAGCAATCCTAGCGGCTAATTAGCCTCTGGACTGCTTTTACAAGCAGTGGGAGGGAATTCCCCCCCCCCGGATATAAAAAGCACCATTGGGAAATAGGGAAAGCATTTTATCACACCGATCTTGGTGTGCTCAGATGCTTTGAGGGCAGAGGAAAGATCTAGGGTCTAATAGACCCCAGTTTTTTCAAAAAAAGAGTACCTGTCACTACCTATTGCTATCATAGGGGATATTTACATTCCTTGAGATAACAATAAAAATTATTTAAAAAAAAATATATGGAAGGAACAGTTTAAAAATAAAATAAAAAAGCAAAATTAATAATAATAAAAAAAAAGCACCCCTGTCCTGCCCTGCTCTTGCGCAATGGCGAACGCAAGCGTCGGTCTGGCGTCATATGTAAACAGCAATTGCACCATGCATGTGAGGTATCACCGCGGAGGTCAGATCGAGGGCAGTCATTTTAGCAGTAGACCTCCTCTGTAAATCTAACGTGGTAACCTGTAAAGGCTTTTAAAGGCTTTTAAAAATGTATGTAGTTTGTTGCCAATGCGTGTTTGTGCGAAATTTTAAAGCATGTTGTGTTTGGTATCTATGTACTCGGCCTAAGATCATCTTTTTTATTTCATCAAACATTTGGGCAATATAGTATGTTTTAGTGCATTAAAATTAAAAAAAGTGTATTTACTCTTTCGTCCATGGACCGACACAGCTTTTCTATTGACAAAGTGGGTATTATCCGTTAATTAGGAGTGACTAGGCAGAAAACTTGTAAAAAGTGTTGCATCACACCTTCTACAGTACCGCCCAGGGGGCGGACCCTCCGGGTATATCACCTCAGTCTGCATCTCGCAGATCAGTTTTTTTCTGTCTAGCAAGGAGTAGGACATGGCTCCCTTCAGCCCATTGGTCCGGGGGAAAAATATATATTTTTTGCTACATTTTTATTTTTTTGTTTCCTGCGATCTTTGATCAATTGCCGACTGGGTGACAGGCTGGATCCTCGATCTTTGTAGTCTCCCCAGTTTCGGCCATCGAGCGTGTGCCGACCCTAGCTACGCGCTGGGTTTTCCACGACATGCCTGTCGCTCCACGGGTGGCCGGTGAGCCTACACTCCAGGGCCTGCATCGGACCGCTCAGCTTCGGGCTGACCTTGCGGCAGAGTTGCAGCAGCCTGGCCGGTGAGCTTATGCTCCAGGGCTTGCATCGGACCGCTCAGCTTCGGCTGACCTTACGGCCGAGTCGCAGCAGCCTGTCCGGTGAGCGTCGCGCTCCAGGGCATACATATGACCCTTGGGTCCAATCACAGCATGCCTGGCCAACAGTCACCTTCTGTGCGCGGACGATCTGTTTTGGAATGTCTTACAGCATAATACATGCAGGATAGGTAAGTAAACTCCCCTGCCTCGGCTGGGTGATTTGGCTGGACATTCCTGGTGAGACCAAGTAAGTGGTTGTGGCCCCTTTCTTCCCTCTCTCCCTGCCTTTCCCTCCTCCCTGGGCTTCTAGCTAAAGGTTGCTGGGGGTCACCTAAGGGGTTCCACTGGAGCGGGGCTGGCTGTAACTAACATTTCAAAGAAATGTAATTTCTGCTTACCTGTGTGCTTCCTCCTCCATGCTGTCGGCGGCCATTTTGGGGTGGTCCATGCCGGGTTGGGCCTCTAGTGACTGCCCGGCGGCCATCTTCCTGTGGTTTCGGCGCCATTTTCTTGTAGTTCCACACCCAATGGCCTCTATTGACTAATCGGTGGCCATGTTTTATAATGGATCCATGCTGTATGTATATATTGCCGTTCGGCGGCCATCTTTTTGTGGTCTACGGCTGCTTTGGCCTCTATCTTCGGCTCGGCGGCCATTTTCTTAGAGCCCACATTATCTTCCATACAGACGTTTTGGCGGCCATTTTGCAAGAGTCTCCGGCCTCTAGGGTGCATTACACTGGCGCGAAAATTCACACAGGAAGTGCTGATAAAAGAAGCAGACTGACACAGCAGCAGTGGGACAGCATCACAGGCGCAGCACACGGCAGCATAGCAGTACCGGTCCAGGGTGGTGAGTCCTCTGGGTAACCCAGCATCTCTGCAGCGCAGGAGGGTGGCCTATTGATATCTTGCCTGGAGCCCTGTGGGTGTCAGCGTGTGGTCAGCATGGCATCTGAGCCAGATGTCTTCTCCCCTGAAACACCAGATTTAGCAGCTGGTGCCCCTGAGGTGTCTATGAACGCTATGTCGGCAATCCTAGAGGCGTTTGCTGCCAGGGTGGAAGCAGCAAACGGGAATACAGGGGGTAGTAAATGCCCCTGTCCCCTGCAATCTTCTGGGGATAATTCTGATGCAGAACCAGGTCCAGCTACGGCTCATGGCCCAGATTCTGTCGCATCAGAGACTGCAGACCGTGACCGGACAGTGAGGATGACTCCAAGTCAGGGCCGGACTGGCCTACCGGGATAACGGGAGATTTCCCGGTAGGCTGCCTGTCCTGGGGCCGGTTTCATTTGCGGCTGCAGCAGTGCTCCCTGTCCCTGGCTGGATCTGTGTTCAGCGGTGACGCTGTAACATGGTCCCGCCCCCCTAGACCGGCTCATGTGATAGGCTGAACGCTGACTCTATCTACTGTAGCGGACACCCCTCTCCACTCCCCTTTTGAATTCGGCTCGCAATGTCTCTGGTCTAGGGGTATTTGATAGGGGAGGGAGCGGGTGAGCTACGCCTGTCTTCCACCACAGGTGTACATGTGGTATCAGCAATGTCTCTATTGTTTCTTTACCTTCGGGTCTGTGCTGTGCATCGGGATGCTCCCTCCAAGAGTCACCGTGAACTTTGTCTGCTAGGAACTGAGCCCCACACCATTAAAGTCCAACACTCCTTTATTTTAGAACATAACATGGACTCCCTTGAAGACAGAACAGAAAAGGAGGTGTGGGTGCGAATAGGCCCAGACACAATTTTACTGGAGGCATGGTAGCTCTGTCCCCTTCGCCAGGCAATACTATACTGTCCGGGTGATGAGGCACTCTGACCACCTCCAATCTGGGCATAGGCGCCCGCAGCAACAGTCTCTTTTCCCCGGTATCAGATGCAGGTGGCACTGGGAACGTAGAAGCAGGCTGGGAATGGGACCCTTCTTCAGGTGCTGACGCCTCCACCCGGGGTGTACTTTCCCCCGTAGACATGGGTGAATTCCGGGTTCTGCGGAATGAAGCGAGCGGTACTTTGTCCCAACCCTTCTCGGCAAACAGATCGTCTATGACGGTATCGTCTTCCAGGTCTGAGAGCGATTCCAGGTCGGAGGTGTCACACTCCTCCTTGGGTATGTAGCCCTTTGTAGAAACAGAGCCTCCACACTCCGCGGACTTGCTAGGCCATGCCTTCCCGACACCTCCGCCCACACACCAAGCCTCTTCGCCCGGCTTACCTTGGCCTTTCCTTGAAGCGGGACGTCCGGAACCCTCGTCAACGGATCCATCCAGGCCTGGCGTAAGCGTGCGAGACGGTCCACCATCACCGCTGGTCGGGGCTACCACGCTCGTTCTTTTCTTCGGTGGCGGACGCTGCGAGACAGTGGCTACCGAGTCAGCATCCTCGGATTCCTCCCGTTGAGTTTTAACGACCTCCTCCGCGGTCGCTGCAGTGTGCGCAGGGGTGACTCTCACAGCAGTGATTCCTCCTCTCTGAGTGGTGGTACCTGAAGCCCGGCCTGGGTAAATGGTTCTCGGCCTTTCGACCGCCGGATCCACTTCGAACATGAACTCCCCACAGGCCTCACAGCGTCCGAACGGCTTCAACAGGCAAACCAATCCCAAACACCCGGGACAAATCACACCCAGGGCCTCAACGTCCATGCACGAGTACAGGGCGAATCGACCCCTCGGCTTCAGTTGAATCCCCGTGTCTGTTATAGGAGCAGCAGCAGTCAATGTCGTGGTGGAAGGATGAACCGGAATCCACGAGGTGTGTCCGAACATGGTGACCTGTTGCTGATCCATCGCACGCTGCAGAGTTTTCGCGCCAATGTCCCACGTGTAGTCCTTCACATGTATTGGACTCCTCCCCTTTGCTCCAGTTCGCGGGCTTTTCCACTTTCCTTTGGTTGAGTCACGCCCACGAACTAAGCGGTGGGGGTTGTGTCTGATGGCGCAGTGCAATTAGAAACCCCCACGTGTACTACTTCACACGGCTGGGTTTCCCCCTGTTCTCCACTCTTCCTGCGCGGGCCTTTCCCTTCTTGGGGTCATGTCCACGACTTCAGGCAGGGCTGAACTTTGGCCCATTCGTTTAACTCTTCCAGCAGACACGTTCAATACACTGTGATGCACAACACAATCCCGGACGAGCCCCCACGTGTAGCGGACACCCCTCTCCACTCCCCTTTTGAATTTGGCTCGCAATGTCTCTGGTCTAGGGGTATTTGATAGGGGAGGGAGCGGGTGAGCTATGCCTGGCTTCCACCACAGGTGTACATGTGGTATCAGCAATGTCTCTGTTGTTTCTTTACCTTCGGGTCTGTGCTGTGCATTGGGATGCTCCCTCCAAGAGTCACCGTGAACTTCGTCTGCTAGGAACTGAGCCCCACACCATTAAAGTCCAACACTCCTTTATTTTAGAACATAACATGGACTCCCTTGAAGACAGAACAGAAAAGGAGGTGTGGGTGCGAATAGGCCCAGACACAATTCGGTCCTCCACTCTCCTCCTGGAGAGTGGGCTATAGTCTCCGCACAAGGGAAATTTTCCTTCCGGGCGGTCTCCGACAAGAGACTCACCCGTCACCGGCAGTATGCTGCACCGGGTCTTCAGGTGAGGAGCTCTCCCCGGTCCATTGCGCCCACCTTGGATTCAGGCATCCATCCCCGGAGTACCTTAGGATCCTTCCCTCGCGGAACTCAGTGTTGGGCACTGAGCTCCGGACCTCCGTCCAAGTACCTCACCCCAGGCTAAAGGTGCCTGGGATGGAAACCCGATCTCCGGTTGTCCTCTAGGCTGCCTAGAGGACCGTCACGAACCACCGTCCGCAAGCTGAAGGTGCCTGGGACTACGACCCCCGTGTCAAAAATGGCCGGCCCCTTTATACCCTCTCCCAGCAAGCATGGCGGGTTCCCCGCCCCACCATACCGCTGCCGAGAGAGGACAAAAAGGAGGCTCGGCACACAGTGATATTCGTCCCTCAGCCCAGGGTGACAGCGCCACCTGGTGGACCGCCGGGAACACACACCACTGGTGTCACCGCCAGATTCAAAAATACACCCAGGAAAGTACATACCCGCTACACTACTATCACAGGAGCCGGTCTAGGGGGGCGGGACCGTGTTACAGCGTCACCGCCGAACACAGATCCAGCCAGGCAGCTCCATGATAAACAGGAGCAGGAGAGAGGAGAGGGGAGCACTATAGGAGATGCCCGCCGTGTGCCTGGATAGGAGGAGAAGCAGAGGGGCCGCATATAGGGGGAATTAGCTTTCTATATTCCTCCATACAGCCGCTGAATGCTTGCAGGAGGGGGAGTGGGAGGAGGAGGAGAATCAAGCATTCCGCGGCTATATGGAGGAATATAGAAAGGTCATTTCCTCTATATGCGGCCCCCCTGCTTCTCCTCCTATCCAACTTCTTTTGCTGGCCCCTCCCAGTTCTCCTTGTGGCTCTCCTCCCCCAACACACTCTCCAGCCCCCCCACAGTTCTCTCCACCTCTGTTCTTTCTGCCCCCCTGCTCTCCAGCTCTCCAGCCACCATTCCAGTGCTCTCCACCCCTGTTCTCCCCCCCAGTACTCTCCACCCCCCCAGTGCTCTCCACCCCTGTTCTTTCTCCCCCCCCCCAGTGCTCTCCCCATCACTCCCCAGCCCCCACCCCAGTGCTCTCCGCCCCCCACAGTGCTCCCCAGCCCCTGTTCTTTCTGGCCCCCCAGTGCTCTCAAGCTCCACCCATCGCTCTCCAGCCCCCTGTGCTCTCCACCCCTGTTCTTTTTGGCTCCCCCTCCAGTGCTTTCAAGCTCCCCCCCAGTACTCTCCGCTCCCCCTGCATTTTGCACCCAACCATGTGCTCTCCAACCCCGCCAGTGCTCTCCGCCCCCCATAGTGCTCTCCAGCACCCCATTCTCCCCACCCCTGTTATTTCCCCCCACCCCCCAGTGCTCTCCATCTCTCCCCATCACTCTCCAGCCCCCACCCCCAGTGCTCTCCAGCCCTCCGTGCTCCCCACCCTTATTCTTTTTGCCCTACCCATGTGCTCTCCAACCCCGCCAGTGCTCTCCGCCCCCCATAGTGCTCTCCAGCACCCCGTGCTCCCCACCCCTGTTCTTTCTCCCTCCCAGTGCTCTCCATCCCTCTCCAGCCCCCACCCCAGTGCTCTTCAGCCCCCCGTGCTCCCCACCCCTGTTCTTTTTGCCCCCACCCATGTGCTCTCCAACCCCGCCAGTGCTCTCTGCCCCCCATAGTGCTCTCCAGCCCCCCGTACTTTCCACCCGTGTTTTTTCTGGCCCCCACTGGTGCTCTCAAGCTCCCCCCTCTTTGTACCGCCCAGTGCTCTCCACCCCTGTTCTTTCTCCCCCCCAGTGCTCTCAAGATCCCCCCCCCAGTGCTCTTTACCTCCCACACTGTTAGCCCCCTCAGTGCTCTCCAGCCCCCCTCTCAGCCTCCTGTGCTCTCCACCCCTGTTCTTTTTGCCCCCCCCCAGCGCTCTCCGCTCCCCACCCCTGTGATCTACACTCCCCCCTGCTCTTTGCCCCCCCCATGTGCTCTCCAACCCTGCCAGTGCTCTCCGCTCCCCCTTCTCTCCAGCTCCCCCCCCCCAGTGCTCTTGCTTCCCCAGGACCAGAGGACAGGCTGACTGGGGCCGGAAAATGAGGACGCTGAAGGTGCAGGTGGCCAGGGACCACTCCATCTCACAGCAAACAGATCCTCTGGAAGGAGCACTGTCCCCGTCCAAAACGAGAACAGACCCTGCCTGCTGATGGCGATCATGGATATCCTGCTGGCATGGAAGGTACCGTACTGAGCATCAACAACACACCTTTCCACAGACAGGGACTGCAGACTGGGACATGGGGCATAGGAGAGCCTGCATTCACGGGCACAGTAAAGCTGCATTTGATGAGCATAGTGAGGCTGCAATGACGGGCACAGTGAGGCTGCAATGACGGGCACAGTGAGGCTGCAATGACGGGCACAGTAAAGCTGCATTTGATCGGCACAGTAAAGCTGCATTTTATCGGCACAGTAAAGCTGCATTTGATGAGCACAGTGAGGCTGCATTGATGGGCACAGTGAGGCTGCATTGATGGGCACAGTGAGGCTGCATTGATGGGCACAGTGAGGCTGCATTTGATGGGCACAGTGAGGCTGCATTTGATGGGCACAGTGAGGCTGCATTTGATGGACACAGTGAGGCTGCATTTGATGGACACAGTGAGGCTGCATTTGATGGGTACTGGTGGGGCTGCATTGAGCTCTTGTATCATGTCTGCAGCCTCTGACCATCTCCTGTATCATGTCTGCAGTCTCTGAGGGAGTCTGGAGAGGAGTCAAGAGTGGGAGCACCGCCGGGATGGGGGTCATGGGAGAAGTCAGATGTGTGGGGACTGTGGAGAGGAGACTATTGGATAAAACCAGAGCCACCGAGCTGGAGCCGACTGACTGAGCCCTGCACGGTGCACCTGAGAGGAGGTCAGTGACAGCACCACTAGGCCAGTATGAGGGGGAGTCACTGATGTAAGGGGGGAGTGAATACGATAATTTAAGGGGGCATTGAAATAAAGGTTTCCCCCCTATATCAGTAACCCACCCCCCTTACCTTAGTGTATTCTTTCTGCGGAAGGTGGCCCCCCCCACGTTCTGAGTTCCTGGGGTCCCCCTTGATGATTGACCACTTTTAACTGGAATTTGCGTTTTATATATATAAAGCCCTATGTGCTTTCATATCTGTCTTATCTATATATAATACACTCTTCAAATGTGCTTTAAAATGTATGGTTTTCCCTTTCATGAACAAGAAAATAATGACGTTATGCTGGTATAATAATGCTGTGGGGCTGGTATGAAATTTTTTCCAGGGCTGGATTTTATTCCCAGTCCAGCCCTGCTCCAAGTCCAGGTCAGTACGCGAGACGGCTTTGGTATCTGACCTTATTACTGCAGTGCGGGATACGCTAAAGTTGGAAAATACTGCAGAAGCAGCAGAGACTCCAGTCCCCTTTGGGTTTCGTAAACCTGCCCACACTGCTAAGGTGTTCCCTTGTGTGTCTTATTTTGACAAACTCTTATACAAGGAATGGGAGAACCCACTAAGGGTCTTTACAGCCCCAAAGAGGTTTGCGGTACGGTACCCCTTTGAGGAGGGGCAATGGCCCTCCTTTACTGCATGCAAGCGTTTTTTTCGTCCCCCCTAGGGCGACAGGGAAAAGACCCCAGGCCGACAAGATGCCTGCCCAAGGACAAAAGCGTCCTTGGTCCCACAGACCCAACAAGCCTGCGGACAAATCTGCGTCCGCATGAAGGTCCGCCCCCACCCAGCTTTCGGGTGGGGGGACGTCTTCACAAATTTGCGACTCAGTGGACAGCTCTAGTCTGCGACAGGTGGGTTTGCGAAGTAATCTCCTCAGGCTACAAGATAGAATTTCTATCTTGTCCACCGGACAGATTCGTCACCTCCAATCTCCAGCTACTACCGACCCATCGGGAGGCCCTGTATGGGGCGGTCCAGGGTCTACTGGAACGCGGGGTAGTTATTCCAGTTCCAGAACAGGAACGGGATCAGGGTTTTTACTCAAATCTGTTCATTGTGCCGAAGAAGGAGGGGGTTCGTCCAATCTTGGATCTCAGAGCCCTCAATTGCTTTGTGAAGGTACAAAGATTTCAGATGGAGTCGGTTCGATCTGTAGTCACGGCTCTCCATCCGGGGGACTTTCTGGCCTCCTTGGACATCAAGGACGCATACCTGCATATCCCCATATACTTCAGACACCAGAGGTTTCTGCGATTTGCTATCGGGAAGGACCACTACCAGTTTGTGGCCCTCCCGTTTGGCCTTGCCTCAGCACCCAGGACGTTCACCAAGGTGCTCACTCCGATTCTGGCACTTCTAAGACAGCGGGGTATCACTATCACAGGCTACTTGGACGACCTTCTGCTGAAGGCCCCTTCAACTTCAGAATTAGAGGTAAGCGTGTCCATTACCTGTCAGACTCTTCGAGACTGTGGTTGGATACTAAACACGCAAAAGTCAGTATTGGTGCCCACTCAACGCCTAGTGTGCCTGGGGTTGATTCTGGATTCCTCAGAGGCAAAGGTATTCCTTCCTGTGGAGAAGTTGCAGACCCTCCGGGCTGCAGTACGGCAGCTGACTTCCAGGAATTGGTCGTCACTCCGTTTTTGCATGCGAGTGTTAGGCCTCATGGTAGCCTCCTTTGAGGCGATCCCATATGCTCAATACCACACTCGAGTGTTACAGAAGGAAGTTCTGTCCAGATGGAACAGATGTCCATCATCTCTGGATTATCAAATCCGAGTGAGCCACCTAGTCAGGAGATCTCTGGTATGGTGGCTGACAGCACCAGCTCTAATGGCCGGGAAGTGATTTCTTCCGGTTTACTGGATAGTGATCACGACGGACGCCAGCCTTACAGGTTGGGGGGGAGTCTGGGGTGTTCAGTCGGTACAAGGTCGCTGGACCCCAGAGGAAGCCCTCCTGCCGATCAATGTCCTGGAAATCCAGTGATCAGGCTGTGTAAGGTACCTGTGATAGGTAGTGTCCGAAGTGGAACTTGTGTGCTGAGGATTCAGGCGAAAACGTAGTCAGGCAGATTAGGTTGGCAACAGATCAGGCAAAATGGTACACGATCGAAATCCAGAGAGTGGTCAGGCAGGCAAAGGTCATACACGAGCTGGCAGTGAAGTACAAAATCAGCAGGCTGGAGAGTAGTCAGGAATTCAGGCAGAAGTTCAACACGAAAATCAGGATCAAAATACAGTCACAACACCCATGGAGCTATTCCACACAAACGGGCGCTGAGAGATAGCATCACTTCCTTTTTAAGGGCTGCTTTGATTGAAAATTGTCCACAGCTGGCAGTAGGTGGGGCTAGTGAGTCCAAGGTAATGTTTAATACTGAGAGGACATTTCCAAAAGTCTAGATCTGCTCAGTAGCGCAACAGGTAAGGCTGCAGCTTTGGGACCAGGAAGATCCCGGTTCAAATACACCCAGGTACATGACAGGCTGTGCCTCTTCAAATGGTCTCAGAGGCTGCAAGGGCGTCCAGTCAGGATCCAGTCAGACAATGCCACAGCAGTGGCATATGTCAATCATCAAGGAGGAACAAGAAGCTCAGCTGCAGCATCGGAGGTTGCTCGCATCCTGAAGTGGGCAGAGAAGAGTGTACCAGCACTGTTGGCCATGTACATTCCGGGTGTGGAAAACTGGCAGGTGGACTACCTGAGCCGCCAGATGCTGGACCAGGGAGAATGGTCCTTACACCCGGAGGTGTTCCAACTCCTCTGCCAAAGATGGGGCACACCAGACGTAGATCTTCTGGCTTCCCGACTCAATCGGAAGGTATTGAGGTTTGTGGCCCGGTCAAGAGACCCATGGGCAGACGCAATGGACGCGTTGGTGGCATCGTGGGGTCAGTATTGGCTAATCTATGCCTTCCCTCCCTTAAGGCTTCTTCCTCTTCTGCTCCGCAGAGTGGAGGCAGAGGGAATTCCAATGATCCTATTGCTCCAGATTGGCCTCAGCGTCCTTGGTACGCCGATCTAGTACGTCTGGTAGCAGACGTCCCCTGGCGCCTACCACTACGGAAGGACCTGCTATCGCAAGGTCCCATACTCCATCCTGCTTTACGGTCACTGGCTTTAATGGCATGGCTGTTGAGAACCAGGTACTGAGAGACCGGGGCCTGTCAGATTCAGTAATCTCTACTATGAGAAGTGCTCGGAAACTGTCCTCTAGGAAGGTTTATCACCGCACTTGGAAGGCCTACATCTCCATGTGTGAGGAAATGAAATGGCATCTGCGTACTTATTTGGTTTCCAGAATCCTGCTGTTTTTACAGCATGGGGTGGACCAAAGGCTTGCCCTAAGTACGATTAAGGGACAGATATCTGCCCTGGCTGTCTTTTTTTCAGCGACCCCTGGCGGCTCACTCTCGTGAGTACATTTGTGCAGGGGGTTCAACATGTGGCCCCTCCAGTCCGTCCCCCGCTACCTCCGTGGGACTTGAACCTGGTCCTCTCGGTGCTTCAGAAGGCACCGTTTGAGAATATTAGAGATATTCCCCTGTTGACACTTTCTCAGAAGGTGGTCTTTTTGGTGGCTGTTACGTCAGTTAGACGAGTCTCTGAGCTGGCAGCCTTGTCCTGCAAGGCTCCCTATTTGATTTTCCACAAGGATAAGGTGGTGCTGCGGTCGCAGCCTTCCTTTTTTCCAAAAGTCGTTTCGGCTTTTCATCTCAACGAAGACATTGTACTTCCATCCTTGTGTCCTCATCCGTCGAATCCTAAGGAGTCGGCGTTGCATTCCTTGAACGTTGTCCGAGCTTTGAGAGTATACCTATCTGCTACTTGCCTGTTCCGGAAGTCAGACTCACTGTTTGCTTCGGTGGCTGGTCCCAAGAAGGGCCAAGCAGTCTCATCGGCCACCATCTCTAGGTGGATCTGACAGATAGTAATCCAGGCTTATGCCTTAAGGGTCAAGCGCCCCCCTTTCCGGTCACGGCGCATTCGACCAGGGCAATAGGTGCCTCTTGGGCTTTCCGACATCAAGCGTCTGTCTCCCAATTATGTAAAGCGGCGACTTGGTCGTCCGCTCACACTTTTACAAAATTCTACAAAGTTGATGTAGGTGCATCTTCGGATGCCTCTTTCGGCCACAAGGTTTTACAAGCGGCTGTTTAGAGTTGCAGCTCCTCCGTTGGAGGAGTGCTGTTTTGTGTTTGGGGTGAAGTTTATTTTTATGCTGTTACCACCCCTCGTTTTTTCTCTGACACTGCTTTGGGATGTCCCACTTTGTCAATAGAGAAGCTGTGTCGGTCCATGGACGAAAGAGTAAATAGGATTTTTTACTCACCGTAAAATCCTTTTCTCTGAGTCCATGGACCGACACAGCACCCACCCCTCCTTTTTAAGTTTGTACTGCTTTTTGACGAACTGATCTGCGAGATGCAGACTGAGGGGATATACTCAGAGGGTCCGCTCTGGGCGGTACTGTAGAAGGTGTGATGCAACACTTTTTACAAGTTTTCTGCCTAGTCACTCCTAATTAACGGATAATACCCACTTTGTCAATAGAGAAGCTGTGTCGGTCCATGGACTCAGAGAAAAGGATTTTACGGTGAGTAAAAAATCCTTTTTTTTCCCCACAAAATGCGTTTGAAAAATCGCTGCGCAAATACTGTGGGGGAAAAAAAAATGCAACACCCACCATTTTATTCTGTAGGGCCTTTGCTTTAAAAAAATATATAATGTTTGGGGGTTCAACATAATTTTCTTGCAAAAAAAAAAATGTTTTCATGTAAACAAAAAGTGTCAGAAAGGGCTTTGTCTTCAAGTGGTTAGAAGAGTGGATGCAAGCTTCCTAATGTTGTGTATAAAATGCCAGAACAGTTCAAAACCCCCCCAAATGACCCCATTTTGGAAAGTAGACACCCCAAGCTTTATACTGAGAGGCATGTTGAGTCCATGGAATATTTTATATTTTGACACAAGTTGTGGAAAAAAGACAATTTATTTTTTATTTTTTTATTTTTTGCACAAAGTTGTCACTAAATGATATATTGCTCAAACATGCCATGGGCATATGTGGAATTACACCACAAAATACATTCTGTTGCTTCTCCTGAGTACGGGGATACCACATGTGTGAGACTTTTTGGGAGCCTAGCCGCGTACGGGACCCCAAAAACCAAGCACCGCCTTCAGGCTTTCTAAGGGTGTAAATTTTTGAATTCACTTCTCACTGCCTATCAGTTTCGGAGGCCATGGAATGCCCAGATGGCACAAACCCCCCCAAATGACCCCATTTTGGAAATTAGACACCGCAAGCTATTTGCTGAGATGTATTGTGAGTATTTTGCAGATCTCGCTTTTTGTCACAAAGTTTTGAAAATTGAAAAAAGAAAAAAAAAATTATTTTCTTTCTTAATTTTCAAAAACAAATGAGAGCTGTAAAATACTCAACATGCCTCTCAGCAAATAGCTTGGGGTGTCTACTTTCCAAAATGGGGTCATTTGGGGGGGTTTTGTGCTATTTTGGCATTTTATGGCCTTCGAAACTGATAGGTAGTGAGGAGTGAAATAAAAAATTTGCGCCCTTAGAAATCCTGAAGGCGGTGCTTGGTTTCCGGGGTCCCGTACGTGGCTAGGCTCCCAAAAAGTCCCACACAGGTGGTATCCCCGTACTCAGGAGAAGCAGAAAAATGTATTTTGGGGGTGCAATTCCACATATAACCATGGCATGTGTGAGCAATATATCATTTAGTGACAACTTTTTGTATTTTTTTTTGTCATTATTCAATCACTTGAGACAAAAAAAAAAAAATATTCAATGGGCTCAACATGCCTCTCAGCAATTTCCTTGGGGTGTCTACTTTCTAAAATGGGGTCATTTGGGGGGGGGGGGGTTGTACTGCCCTGCCATTTTAGCACCTCAAGAAATGAGATAGGCAGTCATAAATTAAAAGCTGTGTAAATTCCAGAAAATGTACCCTAGTTTGTAGACGCTATAACTTTTGCGCAAACCAATAAATATACGCTTATTGACATTTTTTTTACTAAAGACATGTGGCTGAATACATTTTGGCCTAAATGTATGACTAAAATTGAGTTTATTCGATTTTTCTTATAACAAAGTACAAAATATCATTTTTTTTCAAAATTTTCAGTCTTTTTCCGTTTAAATCGCAAAAAAATTGCAGAGGCAATCAAATACCATTAAAAGAAAGCTCTATTTGTGGGAAGAAAAGGACGCAAATTTCGTTTGGGTACAAGATTGCATGTCCGCACAATTTACAGTTAAAGCAGTGCAGTGCAAAATTCTGAAAACACCTCTGGTCCTTTTAGCTACAAAATGGTCCGGGGCTTAAGTGGTTAAAATGACTGCTCCCGAAAAACGGCCGTTTTTAAAACTTTGTTTTGCATTGATACATGTCCCCTGGGGCAGAACCCGGGTTCCCAAACCCTTTTTAGGACAATAACATGCATAATAGTTGTTATAATTAGCACTTTAGATTTCGAACGTTCGCATCCATTGTATTTAATAAGGTTCTAACGTTCGTGTGAACTTTCGGTCCGTTCGCGGGTTCTGGTGCGAACCGAACCCGGGGGTGTTCGGCTCATCCCTACACATGAGCCGTGTGTGGGGAATTGTATCCAATGCTTTTGCAAAATCCAAGTATACCACATCCTCCGCCACCCCTCAGTCCAAGGTTTTACTTACCTCTTCATAAAAAGAAATCAGGTTTGTCTGACAACTTCTGTCTTTCATGAATCCATGCTGTCTGTTGCTCAAAATATACTCATCTATGTGGTCTTTTATTAATCTCTCCAGTATCTTCCCAACTATAGAAGTTAAACTAACAGGTCTATAGTTACTTGGTAAAGACTTTGTTCCCTTTTTAAATATAGGCACCACATTGGCCCTGCGCCAATCGGTACTATTCCTGTCATTAATGAGTCCCTAAAAATTAGATACAATGGCTTTGAAATTACAGAGCTCAATTCTTTTAGGACCCATGGATGTATGCCATCTGGTCCAGGTGCTTCACCTTGTAACAAATAAAAATACATTTTGTATATGGATGTCTTGACTTGCTGGCTTCCTGCTTTTCCCGTTACTTCCATATTAGTTTCTCCCTAAACAAAAATGAGCATTTTTTATCATGCATATGTGAGGGAGATAATTTTTTTGGCCAGCAAGGAGCTTGACTTTGTATTCAGTCTAATGATGAGATACCCAAAGTAATTTGGTCACCCTGCTGTATAAGTGGGGTTAATGCAGAGAGGATAGTATTTTGTAAGGGTGGGACAAGCATCCTCTTGTTTTTTACAATCCTGTTTTTTCTAGAACCAGGTGATGATGGAGCTAAAGACGCTCGTCGAGGAACTGAAAATGGAGAATGAATATCAACTCCGCCTGAAGGACATGCATTATAACGAGAAGATGAAAGAGTTGACTGAGAAGGTCATCCAGGAAATGGAGGTGCTGAAGACCACAAACCAGGTACAACCTTCTACTAAAACCCCCAAGGTCATCAACCCTTCCATATTCTACCTCCCCAAGCTGGAGAGGGGGGCCCACCTCTGTAACTGTCAAATTCCTTCATCAGATCCTAAAAACTGAAGCTGGAGAACAAGAGCTGAAACATCAGGAGGACATGGCTGACCTTATAGAAAAACAGTCCCGAGAGATGCAGGATCTAGGTATGTAGATACATACACAAGGTCTGTCTGGAAAGTATTTAGCCATGTTATATGAAAAATAGAGACAATTATTGAGGTAGATTCAAGAAACTTACATGGGCAATGCAGACTTAGTTCCCTTCAAAGATACGACTTCCATTGGGATGACTGGACCTTCATTTCTGGATTATAGCCACAGACCCATCATTCATCCCCGGTTATGACCTTCTTGAGGAAATTTGGTTAATTGGTAGCAGTTTGAAGCAAGTCATTAGCAACTGCAGCACAATGTTCCTTCTTCTCTGGTATCAGAAGCCACGGAATGAATTTTGCCATGACGCATTTCATGCCAAGATCTTGTGTCAAAATCTCGGACACAGTAGTCTTTGGAATCCCCATGTAGACAAGTGCAGTCTGTATTCCCCACTGTAGGTGCCGCTTGACGGAAGCGGCAATGCAGAAGGGAGAGGAAGTCGGTTCCTCTATGACTTCTTGCAGACATAGGGAGACAGCTGTTTGATTGGACGCTGGCACCCCACGTGGCCTCTGCTGCCATCTTGAGTGAGGGCAGAGCCTATTTAAAGCTGATGTCCATGTTTCATGTCACTTTAAATAATTTGTTTGGACCAAGCTGGCCCAAACAAACTATTTGCTTCAATAAGTGCTGCAGTGTTTCTAAGCACTGTATGTACTGCATGTAACTTCAGCTACATACAGTGCTGGATTCCTGTCTCACACCAGGAACAAAACCGAGTCTGGTTAAGCGCCATTCAGCCATTCATAGGCAGCTTTGTATTCTGTGAATGAATACAAAGCTTCCTCTGATTGGCTGAGTAGAAGGTGCTGATTTAAACTCGGCCCCTCTCAGACTCTGCTCCTGTTTGCGGTGGCTCTGGTTGGATGTGTCTATCCTCCAGGCGTCAACTGTGCATTGTTGGGACTTTCTCAATATACTGTTCTCATCCACCTCGGCCTCTAGTGTATTCTTTGCCGCTGGCGCACCACACAGCACCCTGCCCACACTCAGATTAGCTTCTTGTTCTAGCAGTCGCTGATCTTTGTTGATTGTAGGAATGTGGATTCTGGAACGTGGATCACTTTCAAAAGATTCTGGACCATATTTAAAGCGTTTGTGCCACACTTTTATTTGCATTGCACTCATTGCATCGTCCCAGAAAGACTTCTGAATCACCTGAATAGTTTCTGCGGAGGAATGTCCGAGTTTAACGCAAAGTTTGATGCAGATTAGTTGCTCTACTCACTTAGGCATTTTGAATGAAAGGACCACACAGTACACATGCTTACTCAACAGCATCTAGCGCCCCCACTGACTATTACAGTGAAGTCATAATTTTTCATGCATGCGCATTCCAGTCCACTCTCCTTGGTTGCCAGGTTACAGCGATGTCGTGCAAACCATTCTCGTTATATTAACAACAGCTGGACTTTTTCCGGACAGACCTCGTACATTGCTATAGTATTGTACTGGTGCATTGAAACATTTACATTTATACATCAATTAGGGACAGTTTTGGTAAATTTTTGGGTGTATTAAAGCGGAGCTCCGCCGGAAAAAAAAATATTAAAAGCCAGCAGCTACAGCTACAGCAGCTGCTGACTTTTAATATTTGGACACTTACCTGTCCTGGTGTCCAGCGACGTCCCGCAGCAGAGGACGAGCAATCGCTCGTCACTCTGCTGCCCCCACCGCCATCCTCGGTGAGGGAACCAGGAAGTGAAGCCTTGCAGCTTCACTGCCCGGTTCCCTGCGGCGCATGCGCGAGTCGTGCTGCGCCGTTCTCACTGGTCCCCCTGTGTTCTGGGAGCCGAGTGTCTCCCAGAACACAACGGGTATTCTGCGGGAAGTGACGTACTACCCGCAGATTTCCCGCAGAGAGGACTCCCGGAAGTGGGTGAAAATACCTGTCTTAGACAGGTATCTGCACCCCCCTGAAAGGTGTCAATTGTGACACCGGAGGGGGGGAGGGTTCCGATGAGCGGAAGTTCCACTTTAGGGTGGAGCTCCGCTTTAAGAGCTAAACTCTAGGCAAGCAACTAAATACTGTATATGACATACGTACATAAATCCATCTGTTTTACCTGTCAAAGGATCTTCTATTACAGTTTTGGGCCAGTTCACACCACATGCAGTCCAGTGCCTTTTTTGTCTACATCAAAAACGCATGGAAAGTAGGTTATATGGCTTTTAATGGCATAGTTCACACCAGAGCTTGCAGTTTCAATTGTGCGATCGTGTGTCGTTGTACACAAACAAAATTGATGTCCTTTTTTTCCGCACAAATAGAGTTTTCTTTTGGTGGTATTTGAAAATATTTTTTACTTTTTTGCTATAATAAATATCCCCAAAAAAAAAACAAAAAAAAATAAATGTCTTTATCAGTTTAGGCCAATACATATTCTTCTACATATTTTTGGTAATAAAAAAATCACAATAAGCGTTTATTGATTGGTTTGCGCAAAAGTTATAGCATCTACAAAATAGGGGATAGAGTTATGGCATTTATATTATTATTTTTTTTACTAGTAATGGCGGTGATCAGCTATTTTTAGTGGGACTGCGACATTGCGGCGGACACTTTTGACACTTTTTTGGGACCAGTGATATTTATGCAGAGATCAGAGCTATAAGTAGCCACTGGTTACTGTATAAATGTCACTGGCAGAGAAGGGGTTAACACTAGAGAGCGATCAAGGGGTTAAGTGTTCCCTAGGAAGGTGTTTTTAACTGTGGGGGGAGGGGACTGACAGGGAGTAGAGAGAGATCGCTGTTCCTGATTACTAGGAACAGCAGATCTCTTTCTAATTCCCTGTCAGAACGGGGATCTGTCTGTTTACATTGACATATCCCTGTTCTGGCTCTCTGTGGAGCGATTACGGGTGGCCGGCGGACATCGCGGCCTCCGGCCACGCGCATCAGCTCTGGCATCACGGTGTGGGCGGGCGCCCCCTAGACCTCTTAAAGAGACCAACGTACACCTACGGCGATTCGCGTAGCCGTGCCAACCTGCCGCAGTATTATGACGGCGGTTGGTCGGCAAGCGGTTAAGGTTAAGAAAAAAGAGGGGGAAAAAATGCACTGGACTGCATCAAAAACGCGTCAAAAACACGCATGCAAAAAAGCACCTGGAATGTATCTGGACTGCGTTTCTATGGTGTGAACTGGCCCTTAGTCTGTAGAAGGAACACAATCGTGTCCTCTCTCCACCTTCAGCCAGGTTATTGAACAGTGTGCAGGAGCAGCAACAGCAGCAGCAGAGTGATGAGGTCATCCCTCTGGTCACTCTGCTCTCTTCAGCATGTTCCTTTTCAATACAGTTGCATGAAGGACAACTGATTGGCTCCCAGTTCTGCCTTTTCCTCTCCCAGTCTCAGTGTTTATGTACATATACTTACACAAAGAAACGTTTGTTAGAATATGAAAGTGGAATTCCAGGCAAAACATAGCTAGTCTTAAAAATGTCCCCTCCTGCCTCCTAACACCTGACTAACCTGTGTAAGAAAGATGTCCGGTCACGTGACCTCCCCTGTGTGAGCCAGTGGCAGCTGCAGAGGAGAAGAGAAATTGCTTGACAACCAGTGGCGGCCCGTCCTTTAGGTGCGCCCGGGCGCCGCCCACTCTATCCATGCCACCCCCAATATGAATAATGGATAGAGTCATGCATAGCATGACTCTATCCATGGTCGCCGTGGACACCCCCTATTCATGTCTCTGTCCCCTTTCAGGGCACCGGGCCCCTGAATTACAGAGGTGGGGGTGTTTTTTTGAAGCATCTGATTAGAGCCATAGGCTCTAATAGGCTTCAAAATAGGGTGGGCTCGGAGCGCAGAGCATTGCGCCATGAGCCCACCCAGGTGTTACAACAGCCAATAAATATTGAAGCACTGATCTTTAATCCGGCCAATCAGAAGCAGGTCTGAGACCCGTTTTCCGATTGGCCGTAAAGAGAGGACTCCCGATTGGCCGCCGAGGAGGAGGGAGGAAACGGAAGTCACTGGTGCCCGTGGAGAGCAGAGGAAGGGGAAGTTGAGCAAGGAAAGCCACCGTTGAAGCACTGCATAGATGGGGTAGGTGCACCAGAACCCACCGACCAACTAACCGGGGGGATGGGGGGGAGGTGGTACTGTTTGCCCCCCCCCCCCAGAAAATTACCACCGGCCACCACTGTTGTCAACGCTTGAAATCCTGGGAGTGCTGATGTCACCCTAGGCTCCCATGATCCATCCGTTGTCTCCGCTCCCTCCTCTCCCCTGCAGCCACTGCTGGATGACACAGGGGGCCCAGATCACATAACCACATCGGAGCAAACTAAAACTAGGTAAGTGTATAGATCTGTATTACAAAAGTCAGTTAACATAGTGTGAGGGGGTTAACTCGGTAGCGGGTGTGTGTGACCCCCTGGTTGGGCTCCCCACACAAAAACAGGGCCAGCAGACGGAGGTTGTGGTTTTCAAAATCAAAAGGTGCGGTTTATTTCTCTATGTACAGTGACAAAAACACAGCAAAGCCAAAAAGAAACATAAACAAAATAAATCCTGGTCAGTTTGACCTCTGACTAAACATGCAGGTTTCCTAAACTAACAATTGGGATCAGCCTGGTGCTGTCCTAGTCCCTAAGTCCCTGGTTTAGTAAATGTCCAAACAAATAGCCACACAGGCTTTTTCTCACCGCACAGGGGTTCACTCTCCCTAGACAGTCCACACAGGTCTGGGTCCAGGCATGAGCTAACACCTAATGAATCTGGGAGTTTTTATAGAGACCTTAAACGAGCTGACAAGCTTCAGCTGGTCTCATCAACTCCCTGCCTGCACGACGCCCAGCCCTCTCCCTAGAGGTATGAGTCATCCATGAGCCCACTAGCCTCAGCTGGGCTTCATCAACTCCCTAGTTGTATAAGTCGGCATAAAGCCTGAATCTGGGAGAAATATATCTACCCCCCTGGATGCAACCAGGTGACTTTACCTTCCTGCTGTCACATACCCCCCCCTCTTGTTTTAACCTTGGGGTTGGAACACCAGCAATCAGGCATTCATGTACTCGAGACAAAGCATCCACATTCCCCATTTGAACGCCAGGGCGATGCTTTACTGTGAAGTTGAATTCCTGGAGGGCCAGGAACCACCTATTCACTCTTCTATTTGTTTCCTTGTTTTGAGCCATCCACTTTAACGGAGCGTGATCCGTAACCATGTCAAAGTGCCTACCTAGCAGGTAGTACCGAAGGGAATCTAGAGCCCACTTCACCGCTAAACACTCCTTTTCAACGGTGGCGTAATTTACCTCATGGGACTTCAACTTCCTGCTGAGGTAAATGACTGGGTGCTCTTCCCCGTTCCAGACCTGGGACAATACTGCTCCTAACCCCACATCTGACGCATCACTTTGTACGACAAAGTCTTTAGAGAAGTCGGGTGAGTACAACACTGGCTGGCTACATAAGGCTTGTTTCAAGAATTGGAATGCTGCCTCAGCCTCGGGGGTCCATTTAATCATGACCGACCCTTTCCCCTTCGTCAGGTTGGTTAGGGGCACAGCCTTAGAAGCAAAGTGGGGAATGAATCGCCGATAATACCCAGCGATTCCCAGAAAGGCTCGTACCTGCTTCTTGCTGTTGGGACGTGGCCAACTCTGGATGGCCTCGACTTTGTTGAGTTGGGGTTTTATCACTCCCCTGCCAATGGTGTACCCAAGATATTTGGCCTCCTCCTGCCCAATGGTACACTTCTTGGGGTTAGCCGTAAACCCCGCTTCCCGGATAGAGTCTAGGACTGCTTGCACTTTTGGCAGATGTGAGGCCCAATCTGTGCTATGGACAATTACGTCATCCAGGTAAGCCGCAGCATACTTCCGATGGGGCCTCAGTATCTGGTCCATTTTCCGCTGGAATGTGGCCGGCGCATTCTGTAACCCGAACGGCATTCTCTTATATTGGAACGCCCCGTCTGGGGTTACAAATGCGGTTTTCTCTTTGGCCGACTTGGCCAGGGGAATTTGCCAATACCCTTTTGTGAGGTCAAGAGTCGTCATGTATCGGGCTGTTCCCAGCCGGTCGATCAACTCATCTATACGTGGCATGGGGTAGGTGTCAAATTTTGTAACTTTGTTCAACTGACGAAAATCGTTACAAAATCGCCAGCTCCCATCCGGTTTAGGCACCAACACAATGGGACTAGACCAATCACTTTGGGACTCCTCTATCACCCCTAAGTTCAGCATTTTCTGTACTTCCTCCCGTATTGCCTCCCGTCGGGCCTCTGGGATCCGATAGGGTTTTAACTTCACCCTTTCACCGGGCGGGGTAATAATATCATGCTCTACCCCAGATGTTTGTCCCGGCAGCTCAGAGAACACCTCCTTGTTGCGAAGCACAAACTCCTTAACCTCCTGTTGTTGGGGTTGTGACAAGGTGGCTGCTATTCCAACCTCCGGAATCACGCAACCAGTTTGAGCTGGTGACCAAGTTTCTGCGACTAGGGACTCTCTATCCCTCCAGGCTTTCAACAGATTAACGTGATATATCTGTTCGGGCTTTCGCCTTCCTGGTTGTCTGACCTTGTAATTCACTTCGCTCACTTTTTCCATTATCTCGTAGGGGCCTTGCCATTTGGCAAGGAATTTACTTTCAACCGTAGGGACAAGTACCAATATCCTATCCCCCGGGGAAAAGGTACGGGTCTTTGCTCCACGGTTGTACACTCTCTGCTGTGCCAACTGCGCTTGGGCCAAATGTTCCTTCACGATGGGCATTACCTGTGCAATTCGATCTTGCATCAGGGCGACATGCTCAATCACACTCCTGTGGGGAGAACTCTCACTTTCCCAAGTTTCCTTGGCAATATCCAACAGCCCTCTTGGGTGTCTCCCATACAGTAACTCAAAGGGGGAGAATCCCGTAGAGGATTGGGGCACCTCCCTAATAGCAAACATCAAATAAGGAAGTAGACAGTCCCAATCCTTTCCATCTCTATCCACCACTTTCTTCAACATTTGTTTTAGGGTTTTGTTGAATCTTTCAACCAGCCCATCGGTTTGGGGGTGATACACAGATGTACGCAATTGCGTCACTTTGAGCAATTTACACAGATCTTTCATAACCCGGGACATAAAGGGTGTACCTTGGTCCGTAAGCAGTTCTTTACAAATACCCACCCGGCTAAAAACAAGAGATAGCTCTTTGGCTATGGTTTTGGCCGAGGTATTTCTGAGAGGGATCGCTTCTGGATAACGGGTGGCATAGTCCATTATAACCAATATGTACTGGTGCCCCCTAGCGGACTTGATTATAGGACCTACCAAATCCATTGCGATTCTCTCAAACGGGACCTCAATGATGGGTAGAGGGACCAGCGGGCTACGGAAATGTGGCATCGGGGCCGACCTCTGACACACAGGGCAGGAGGAACAATAATTTTCTATGTCCTTCATCACCCCAGGCCAATAGAATCTCTGTAATACCCTCTCTCGGGTTTTCTCTGTCCCCAGATGACCTCCAAGAATGTGCCCATGGGCCAACTCCAACACCAACTTCCTGTAAGGTTTGGGCACCACAAGCTGCTCAACGGTTTCTTCTGCCCTTTTTGCCACCCGATACAGTAGGTCCTTCTCTACGCTGAAGTATGGGTAAGTGCAGGTATTATCTGGGTTCACTAACTCGCCATCTATTTCCACTACGTTTTCCCGTGCCTTTATTAGGGCGGGGTCTTTTAACTGTTCTGTGGCAAAATTTTCCCTGTGAACCTCCAGATCAGAAAACTCCACAGACGGTAGGTTTTCGTCTGAGGAGGTGGGCTCCTCTCCAGTTTCTTGAGTCTCCCCTGCCAATACTGACAAGGGAAATTCTGGAGAGTCCTCACCACTCTCAGAGGAGTTCTGGCTATCACATTCCTGGTACATAGGGGCACCAGTGGGGGGCTCAGGATCATCCCACAGTTCCCAGAACTTCGGAAAATCCCTTCCCACAATGGCATCATGCGGTAATTGAGATACTAACCCCACTGGATGAGAGAGGGTACCTTTGGGGGTCTCGAAACACACTGTAGTCACTGGATACTCTCGGGTGTCCCCATGCACACAAATAACAGCTACCTTGCTATTCCCAGAGACCTCTGTTTTAACTAATTCAGCCTTTATCAGGGTCACAAGGCTACCTGAATCCAGTAATACCACAACATTTCTACCATTAATACACATTTTGCATAAATGTTTCTCAGTTCCCCGAATGGCAGTGCATGCGACTGTCGCACACAGCGACTGACGTCTGTCCATCAGAAAGTCACATTGCATGGGTTCCTCCACAACCGGGCAATTTGCTGCAATATGTCCCGCTTGCCGGCAGCGGTAGCAAACAATCCATTTGGCTGCCTCTTGAGCCCCTGACTTCCCAGGCTGTTCTCGCCAAACTTTGGGTAGAGCTCCCACCCTCTCACTCTCTCCACCCTCACCCCTTGGAATCCTCTTATCCGCCCCTGGGGATGGTCTGGTCTTAGGGTGGAAAGTCCGAGAGTCTCTGGAAGAGGCCGTCAGGTTCTCTGTAGCCAAGTATTTCTCTACACGATCCACAAGACCACCGGCCGTCTCTGGGTCTCCATGGCTTACCCACTTTTGGATGGCAGTAGGAAGAGCTCTCAAAAACCGATCCATTACAACACGTTCCACAATCTCTGGTGCGGACAAAGTCTCTGGCTGTAGCCACTTCCTGCTCAGGTGAATGAGATCATACATTTGAGACCTGGGGGGTTTTCCAAGCTGGAAAGTCCAGTTATGCACACGCTGAGCCCGGACAGCCAGGGTGACACCCAGCCTTGCCAATATTTCAGCTTTTAGCATCACATAGTCTTTTGCTTGGTCAGGCTCTAGGTCATAGTAAGCCTTCTGCGATTCACCAGTTAACAGAGGAGCCACCAGTCCAGCCCACTGCTCCTCAGGCCACTTTTCTCTTTCAGCAGTCCTTTCAAATGTGGTCAAAAATACCTCTGGATCATCCTCTCCAGTCATTTTTGTCAATAAACGACTCACCCCAAAGGACGCGGTATTAGTGGGACGGCTTTCCTCACTGGTCTGCGGACGTTGCTGCATTACTGCTTCCATTTGTTGTAGTCTCTGCTCTTGCTTCTGTAACAGGTCTATGAAGCGGGCCTCAGATTGCTGCTGGGCTTGTTGATGAGCTTGCTGCTGGGCTGCAAGGCTCCTTTGCAAACCTGCATTTGTCTGCTGTTGATTGGCATTTGCTAGAGCCAGCTGTTTCAGTATCTCCTCCATGCTGGCTTAAAAAAAACTGCCACTGGTTCTCCACCAACTGTGAGGGGGTTAACTCGGTAGCGGGTGTGTGTGACCCCCTGGTTGGGCTCCCCACACAAAAACAGGGCCAGCAGACGGAGGTTGTGGTTTTCAAAATCAAAAAGGTGCGGTTTATTTCTCTATGTACAGTGACAAAAACACAGCAAAGCCAAAAAGAAACATAAACAAAATAAATCCTGGTCAGTTTGACCTCTGACTAAACATGCAGGTTTCCTAAACTAACAACTGGGATCAGCCTGGTGCTGTCCTAGTCCCTAAGTCCCTGGTTTAGTAAATGTCCAAACAAATAGCCACACAGGCTTTTTCTCACCGCACAGGGGTTCACTCTCCCTAGACAGTCCACACAGGTCTGGGTCCAGGCATGAGCTAACACCTAATGAATCTGGGAGTTTTTATAGAGGCCTTAAACGAGCTGACAAGCTTCAGCTGGTCTCATCAACTCCCTGCCTGCACGACGCCCAGCCCTCTCCCTAGAGGTATGAGTCATCCATGAGCCCACTAGCCTCAGCTGGGCTTCATCAACTCCCTAGTTGTATAAGTCGGCATAAAGCCTGAATCTGGGAGAAATATATCTACCCCCCTGGATGCAACCAGGTGACTTTACCTTCCTGCTGTCACAATAGGTATTAAGAGAGGGAGGGAGCATTTTTAAAACTAGTTAGGTTTTGGCTGGAATTCTACAAATACACATTAAAATAATCATAATTACATATATAATGTAAAAATAATTGTAAATATCTATAGATTGAGTATAATAAGGCAATGCAAAGAGCAATACAAATATGTAAAGTGCAGCAGCCCATCATCGCCATCAGATTGCACTTGTCAGTTTAGAGCAGCTTGGGCAATAAAGGTCATTTATGATTGGTTGCTTGTATTCCATGACTGTTTTTTGTTTTCATTCTTTTTATTCTACATCTCCAGAGACGACCAATAACCAGAAGCTGCTGCTGGAGTATGAAAAGTACCAGGAGCTGCAGGTGAAGTCACAGCGGATGCAGGAGGAAGATGAGCGTCAGTTTCATGAACTGGAGAAAAGTAAGAGCCAGGCTCTGGAGGAACTGACTGAGTATTACGAAACGAAACTGCATGACAAGGTGACCCATCTGCAGCAGGTGAGATCAGCAGAGCCGGGCATTTCAATATGGTTCTGTAGTAGAAGGGACAACGCCACTGTGCAAACTCTCACTTTGACTCCAGCAGTCTATGCTGTGCTGTAGAAATATACCCCCAAGCAGCCCATAGATGATTCGGATTCAATTCCCCTATCCACACATTAGAGGTGAATGGGGGAATCCAGTGGCGGTGCGTCCATAAGGGCGCATGGGCGCCACCCCCTTTCTCCAGCCACCCCCTCTATTGCCAATAGATTCATGCATTGCATGAATCTATCCATGGCCGCCGCTGCCAGATGAATCTATCCATGGCCGCCGCTGCCACATGAATCTATCCATGGCCGCCGCTGCCACATGAATCTATCCATGGCCGCCGCTGCCACATGAATCTATCCATGGCCGCCGCTGCCACATGAATCTATCCATGGCCGCCGCTGCCACATGAATCTATCCATGGCCGCCGCTGCCACATGAATCTATCCATGGCCGCCGCTGCCACATGAATCTATCCATGGCCGCCGCTGCCACATGAATCTATCCATGGCCGCTGCTGCCACATGAATCTATCCATGGCCGCTGCTGCCACATGAATCTATCCATGGCTGCCGCTGCCACCCCCTATTCAGGCGCCGGCTCCTTTTCGGGCACCGGGCGCTGAATTACAGCAGCCGGGGGGGGGGGGGGTGTTTGAAGCACCTGATTAGAGCCATAGGCTCTAATAGGCGTCAAAAAAGGTAAACAGCGAGCGCCATGGTGCTCACAGTTCACCCAGCTGTGTTAGAAAAGCGAATGAACACCTGCCTTTACACGCACCTGAAATTTAATGGCATCCCAGTCTTAGTCCGTAGGGTTCAATATTGAGTTGGCAATTTTTTATTTTGAGAATCTTGCAAACAAGAAACACATTCCAACTTTTGTTTTATACAAAAAATAAATATATATTTTTCCTTTTTTTTTTTTTTTTTTTTTTTATATATGCATAACATATTGTATACAGGACTAATAATAGTAAAGGCATACTTCAACCTATAATATATGAACAAACGTTTTTTTCCACCAAGAGAAATATCACTGCATTAAATTATACTATATATACACACACACACACACACATCACTACAAGCACACATCACTACAAGCACGGACATCTTCAAAAATACTTCACATTACTCAACTTGATTAACACTCAGACCAAGAAACATAGATTATCATGTGTATGTAGCCTTTCTTCAAAAATTATGTGTATCCTTGAAAATCTAAGGGAGTGCCCAGAGAGAAAACAGGGAAAGAACCCAACACCCAGAGATCAACAAACAGCAGCTACAGGCCTGATATTCCTCCACGCCTTTATCCAGACCCTTTGCCGCCATCTGCCTTTCTCGAGACCCCGAATTTTCCCTACCTCACCAAGAATCTCACACACCACCACCGGAACAGGAAGGACTTTCTGCCGAAGGGATACCTGACACCGTGCATTCCAGGTGTAATATCGGACTACTAAGCTGACTAAAAAAAGAGTGTCCAAATCAAATCCCTTGCGATTCTGCAATGCTCCATACACCCACTCAGCATAAGACATGCTAGGCAAGAAAGGAATATTTAGAGCCCTCCCCACCTTTTTATAGACTTCTATATTGAAAGGGCACTGAAGCAAGAAGTGGTCCATGGTTTCCACTTCATCCTGACACTCCGCTCTTGGACAACCACGATTGTCCAAAGAGCGGCACTTCACGTTCCCCCTCACATAGAGCCTACCGTGGAAAGCGAGCCAGGCCTGGTCCCTAAATTTCAAGGGAATCCGCTCAGAATTTATTAAACGTAAACCTTCCCTCATTATATGACCTGGGCAATCCCTTAAGGCCAGTGGCGCATGAAAGACAGTACCCACGATCTTCTCACCCAGGAGTCTCCTAGGGAGGGACCTGATATCCTCCGCTGTCACATGCCACCGTTTAAGAATTTTCAGGCACGGGGCAACATAAGCCGGGAGCTTACCATGCTTGATCCTTAGGCTTTTCACTGGCCCGCCACTCTCCCAACAGCCCAGAAAAGGTCTAAACCAGATCTGGAAAATACCTACCCATCCAGGCGGTCTCTCTGCTAGCATGTTACCAAAATTGTGTTTCAAAAACATCAGAGAGAAGAACACAACCGGGTTGACCATCCCTAGGCCACCCTTCCGCCTTGATAGGCAAGTCACATTCCGCTTCACAAGATTCAGCCTGTTCCCCCATAATAATTGGAAGAAACAACTATAAATCCTGGTATAGAAGGACTCTGGCAAGATGCAAACAAAGCTGACATACAGAAAGGTAGGAATCAGGTAGGTCTTAATCAAGTCCACCCTTTCCCTCAAGGAGAGCCGCCACCCCTTCCAGCATTTCACCTTGACATCAGCATCATTCAGCCTGGCTTCCCAATTTGACTTACTGTAATCATCAGGGCCAAACTCGATGCCTAATATTTTGACTTTCTGCTGAGGCCTCGGGAAGGTGTCCGGAAGTGCAAAGCTCTCACCTCCCTCGCTCATCCAAAAAACTTCACTTTTATCACGGTTGACCTGGGAGCCCGATGCCTCGGAATACTGCTCTATAACTGAGACCACCTCCTGCGCCTCCTCTGTCCCAGAGATAAAGACAGAAACGTCATCAGCATAGGCTACAACCCTCAAGGGTGGCTCACCAGTAATGCCCACCGGCACCCCGCACAACGGTCCGCTCTCTAGCCTTCTAATGAAGGGGTCGATTGCGAACACATATAGCAAAGGGCTCAGTGGACACCCCTGGCGCACCCCGGATCCAACCCTGAAGGGTCGTCCAACCCAACCGTTAACAAGCATGAAGCTCTCTGCCTCTCTGTATAAAGTCTTAAGCCATCCAATAAACCCACCCTCCAGGCCATACTTGTCAAGGAGAAGCCAGAGGTACTCATGGTTGACACGATCAAAAGCCTTCGCCTGATCCAATGCCAGCAAATACTTTCCCCAGCCTTCAGCCCTGCAACGTTCCAGAGCCTCCCGGACAGCTAACACCGCTGAAAAAGTGCTCCTGCCCCGGACCGAACAGTGCTGCTGACGAGAAAGCAATCTGTCTGCTACTGACGACAAGCGCCAGAAAATTATCTTCGCCAGAATTTTTCTATCGACATTGAGAAGGCTAATGGGGCGCCAATTCTCAATCATCGAGGGATCCTTGCCTTTTGACAACAGAATCACAGCAGATTGTCTCATGGAGGGAGGGAGCGAACCCTCTTGCAGGCAGCCATTAAATACCTCCACAAGATAGGGTACCAAGCTGGATTTGAAAGTCTTATAAAATTCAGCTGACAATCCGTCTGGCCCAGGTGTTTTCTTAATAGCCAGACCGTCTATAGCTTTGACTACCTCTTCTGCTGTGATTTCCCCCGTCAAACTTGCCAGTGGAATGTTATTTCCCAGACCTGGTGTAGAATCCAGAAAACTTGACATCTTTGCCCGATCGAGGTACTTCTCCCCCAGAAGATCCACATAAAAAGACCTTGAGACCTCCAGGATCCCTGACCTGGATTTCGTCAAAGAGCCCGTACTATCCCTTAGCCCAACAACCGTCTTAACTGCTGCGCTTTGTTTGCAGTTCTGATAAGGGTCGGGCGAGTGATATTTCCCGTAGTCCCTTTCCAGAACCAAAGAAGCGTGCCGATCATACTGATACTTCCTAAGGAGAAGTTTTACCTCAGAGATTGCCCCTGAATCTCCACCACTCGAGACAAGGCGATCAAGTTTTCTCCGCAGCTGCTGGTAGGCAATGTACCTACCAAGCTGTTTCCTTTTTCCTATGGCCTTGAAAAACCCACTAATCCGGCTTTTGGCAAGCTCCCACCACTCCGACTTACTGCTGCAGAAATCCAGGATAGTTACCTGAGCCTGAAAAAAATCCTCAAAAGATTGTCTTACCTCCTCGTCATCCAGCAGAGCCGAATTCATCCTCCAAATACCCTTTCCTTTAGGTGGCATATCTGAAGCATTGAGAATAACAGACAGCATAAGGTGATCAGAGAACTCTACCATACGACACTCAGGAACCGAAAAGGCAGAGTCCCCCTTAAAAAAAAACCTGTCTATCCTGCTCTCACAACTGCCTCGCTTAAATGTGTACCCCGTGCTGTCTGGGCAACGCTTAATATGCGCATCTTCCAGACCTGCTTCCCTGGCTATCGAATTAAGAAAGACGCTATCATATCTCAGGCTGTCAGTGGAGCCTTTCCTGTCTTTGGGCCTAGTAACGGTGTTAAAATCACCTCCAAAGACAACTTGCCGAGATGTAAAAAGGAAAGGCTTAATCTTTGTAAAGAGGCATTTCCTCTCCCATCTAGTTTGTGGTCCATAAATATTTACTAAACGTAGATCATGCCCCTTCACAGAGACGTCCAAGACCATACACCTTCCAATCTCTACCTCGATAACCCGCAGACACGTTACCATGCCAGTAAAAAGTACTGCAACTCTGCTGTAAGGCTCGGCCGCAAGAGACCAGAAGGAGGGCCCACGCCTCCACTCCCTCTTTGCCAGGTGGACATCGGCAAGGCTATTTAGCCGGGTCTCTTGCAAAAATAAAACATCAGCATCCATCTCGCTGAGCAAAAATAAGGCCATGTTACGAGCCCCTACAGATTTTATGCTGGCAACATTAATGGTTGCCACCTTTATCGGAGTGGGAACTGCCATCAGGATGATTGAGGTAGGCGTTTCTTAGCCTGAGCTCCCTCCCCCTTTACTGGAGACCTTGACCTCTTTAGGGAGCACTCTACCTCATCCTCCTCCATCTGAGATACGGAATTAGAAGACTCCTTCTCCCCCTCAGATAAGGACCCAAACTTGTTTCCCAGAGGTAGATCATCTACCTCTAAAGATGAAACCGAGGAGGCAGAGGTCAGGACTACCTTATTCCTCCTTCTGCCCACCTTGGTCCACTCTCCCTCCTCCCCTGAAACATCACCCTGAAAGGCCTCATCTACATCATTAGCAGTGGCAACTTCCCCCTTCTTCCCCTTAGAACCTCCACTAGAGGTCTTACGTTGCCTCAGGGAAGGCCCAGGTGAAGCTGCCACCTCAGATCGGCAAGAATCCGCCCCTTTGGCAGCCTCAGCCAATCTGGAGGACTTATTTACACCTGGAACACTGGGCACCTGAAACACTGGGGAAGAACACACAACAGAAGTAGACACTGATACAGTAGGGAGCACAGACTGGGGAGCAGACACAAGAGGGGTCACACCTTCAGATTGGGAAACTGACACCTGGGGGGCCCCTCCAGGACTAGCTGAAACAGCTCCACCAACTCCTTGCTGCCCCCCACGTTCCTCCTCCTCCATCCTCAGCAGTTCTTCCACCACCTCTGGCTGATTATGGAGGGCTTCAGGGCAAAGGCTATAGGGGTGACCTAACTTGTTACAAAGATTACAACGAATACTATTGCAGTCCTTTGCAACATGCCCTGAGCCCTGACAGAGGGAACATTTCTGCGCAGAACATGAGCTTGAAAAATGGCCCTTTTCACCACAGCGATGACAAAGCTTTGGTTGCCCTGCATAAAATGTAATAATCCTGTCACGACCTATAAAGGCAGACAAAGGGATGTGCTTAACAACATTACCCGTGACATGTAGTTTTAATAACACTGTCCATCCTCCTGTCCATATCCCCCTGTCATCTACAACTTTTCTCAAGGGGGCTTGGACATCCGCATATCTCCTCAACCACACCACCAGATCCGCAGCAGGAATGGACTCGTTACGCACTAGAATGGTGACGTTCTTGTATAATGGCTGGCGGGAGACTACTTTAGGTGACAAACCTGCCCATCTTGGGGACTCCTTACACCTCTGCTCATACCTCTCCCAAAAGACATCTAAACCTTCCGCCTTGACAAAGGAGAGGTCATATTCATATGACCCAACTGGGCTGATAAGGGCAAAAATCTCCTCTGCTTTAAAACCCATCCCCAGAATACGGTCCACCACATCTCTCCTATTTGGGGGGGGGGGGGGGGCCTTCTCCAGTCCACCTCAATTGGACCACATTGCGGCGTTTAAAGGAGCTACCAGATGGTGACAGATTGGCCTGACCTTCACTCACATTACTCCCAGTGACCGCAGAATAACTGGTCTTACTCACCCCGGGGACAGGTGCAGCCAGTGCTGCAGCATGGGAAATAACCGCACTCCTTGCAACATCAGGCACATCACTTTTAGTAACAGACCCTTCTTTAGATAAAGTAGTAACAACATTATTGTCAGGAACAGATGGAGCAGAGACTTCTGACACAGAAATGTCATTTACATTACCCTTGGTAATTCTTACTTCATTACCAGCAGTAGAGATGTCTTTGTCAGCACTCTTCTCAGCAGAGTCTGCACTGGCTGGCTGTACACAGGTGGAAGTCTCAGCCAGGAGATGAGCTTGCTCTCCGCTGCCCTCTACTGCACCATCCATAGGAACTACACCTCCATTACATTGTACAGGCAAGTCATGACCAAAAACTTCTTTTTCTGTCACCCGATGTTTCAAAGGTTTTGGGGGGACATCATCAACCTCTTCTTCATCCTCAGATGATCCAGACACTTCAAACTTGCGACCATGCAAAGGTGATTCCATTTCTGATATGAAGTTCAGCATACCTGCTCCCTCCACAGGCTCAGATGGATCATCTTGCTCCATGGCCTCCTGCTGCGGTGGTAAGGGCACAGAACTTCCTTGGCCCAATGACATACTGCCAGTCAAAACACCTGACTGCTGATCACCCGCAGCCTGTGTGCCAGAGCTTTCTCCACTTTCTGCAGGCATACTGATAGTTGGCTCAGGATGCAAAGATTTTCCAGCGTGCTGGCCAGAAACACAATCCGAGCCCACAGAAACTTTTTTGCTTTGCACTGACCTTTGCTTCTCGCACTCTGATGATGCCTGCCCTCCACTGGCCTCTATGGCCCCTCTGCGCATTGCACGGAAGCGATCATCGTTGCCATACTTCTCCTTGAAAGCACCGCTGGTTTCTTTCAATGTGGCCACCAGCAGACTCTGCTTTTCCACTTTGGCCTCCAAAGCCATTAACTCAGGCCGCATCTGTTTCCTCTTAGAACTGTGAAGCCGGTCACTTGCAATTTTTTTATGCTTGAAGTCAAACTTCAACTTCGCCAGTACTTCTTCCTCCTTAGCGACTCTCGCAATCCTAGCACAAACCTTCTTTCTGTAGGTTGCCAGGCTTTCACCTTTAGCTGGGCCATTTCCCAGGTCCTCAAACACTGGTATGGGAGGACCAGTACTCTGGCCATCCGGGGGATCCTCCCCTGGGTCCACCCCAGGTTCCTGCATCCACCCTGGGTATAGGGAGTAATCAAGCTCCCTGGATCAGTAGGCCTCACTGGAGCTCAGGAGATCAGCAGTAGTGCAGCCACACCCTTTGCAGCTGTAACAGCTTCAACTCTTCTGGGAAGGCTGTCCACAAGGTTTAGGAGTGTGTCTATGAGAATGTTTGACCATTCTTCCAGAAGAACATTTGTGAGGTCAGGCACTGATGTTGGACGAGAAGGCCTGGCTCATAGTCTGCGCTCTAATTTACATAGTTTGTAAAAGGTGTTCTATCGGGTTGAGGTCAGGACTCTGTGCAGGCCAGTCAAGTTTCTCCACCCCAAACTCACTCATCCATGTCCCAATACTTTTGGCAATATAGTGTGGATGAGCAAGTTTGGGGTGGAGGAACTTGACTGGCCTCCACAAAGTCCTGACCTCAACCCAATAGAACACCTTTGGGATGAATTAGAGCGCAGACTACGAGCCAGGCCTTCTCGTCCAACATCAGTGCCTGACCTCACGAATGCACTTCTGGAAGAATGGTCAAACATTCCCATAGACACACTCCTAAACCTTGTGGACAGCCTTCCCAGAAGAGTTGAAGCTGTTATAGCTGCAAAGGGTGGGCCAACTCAATATTGAACCCTACGGACTAAGACTGGGATGCCATAAGGCCCCTTTCACACTGAGGCGCCCATAGCGTCGGCGGTAAAATGCTGCTATTTTTACCGCCGCCGCTATGGGCGGATTTGCGGAGCATTTCGGCCGCAAGCGGGGCAGTTTTACCCCCCGCTAGCGGCCGAGAAAGGGTTAAAACCACCCGCGATGCGCTGCAGAAGCAGCGCATTGCGGGCGGTATAGCCGCGCTGTCCCATTGATTTCAATGGGCAGGAGCGGTGGAGGAGCGGTAAACACACAGCTCCTTCACCGCTCCAAAGATGCGGCTAGCAGGACTTTTTTCTACCGTCCTGCTAGCGCACCGCTCCAGTGTGAAAGCCCCTCAGGCTTTCACACTGGAGCAGCTTTTTAGGGCGTATTGCAGGTGCTATTTTTAACACTGTAGTGCCTGCAATACGCTCCAGTGTGAAAGGGATCTTAAAGTTCATGTGCGTGTAAAGGCAGGCGTCCCAATACTTTTGGTAACATAATGTATGTTTTTAAAGTTCAAGAGCAGTACTATCCATAGCACATGTATTGAATAAATAATTCTGCTGGCACAGTTCATAGATGGGCAACAATTATCACAATGCTTGCATTATGTATACAGAAAATTTCTGACACGTTTTCTACACCAATGTCCACTTCTTCAAGAGAAATAGTTGTTGTATTAGAAGGTCAATCGCTTAGATATGCATAATTATTATAACCGTACGTTCAAAAAAACACCATAACTATGTAAATATAACCATGCCAGCATACATGATTGAAATCACACCAACAGTTGGTCATGGCTAGGGATGAGCTTCGTGTTCGAGTCGAACATACGTTCGACTCGAACATCGGCTGTTCGATCGTTCGACGAAGATCGAACGATTTGGGCCGTTCGCGCCAAATTCGAGTGACGCGAACGGCCCACAATGCACTACGCCATCGCAGTGTCATCCAGGCACTGTGATTGGCCAAGCATGCACTGTGACCCCGCATGCTTGGCCAATCACAGCGCCGGCAGCGAGGAGAGCAATGATTGGCCACAGGCAGGATGCCTGTGGCCAATTATTGCTGAGGGTGTTTAGTACACGCCCCACACTATAAAAGGCCACCAGCACGGCGGCCTAGTGTAGTGTGTTCCGGAGCAGGGAAAGACAAGCATAGGCAGGGACAGTGACATTTCTTTCTTTCTTGCTTAACCTGGATTCCTTTAGTTTAGGGAAAGAGAAGGATAGGTAGGGAGAGTGTCAGTGTGTTTTACTGTGCGAGTCCTTGTTTCTAGGGACAAAGAAGGAAAGTGAGGGGAATTCTCCTTGTGCTATAGTGTGCTTTAAAAAAACATTTTTTCTAGGGACAGAAAACTGTAGGTAGGGAAGAGTGTCAGTTTCTTTCACTGTGCCAGTCCTTGTTTCTAGGGACAAAGAAGGAAAGTGAGGGGATTTCTCCTTGTGCTATAGTGTGCTTTAAAAAAACATTTTTTCTAGGGACAGAAAACTGTAGGTAGGGAGAGTGTCAGTTTCTTTCACTGTGCCAGTCCTTGTTTCTAGGGACAAAGAAGGAAAGTGAGGGGATTTCTCCTTGTGCTATAGTGTGCTTTAAAAAAACATTTTTTCTAGGGACAGAAAACTGTAGGTAGGGAGAGTGTCAGTTTCTTTCACTGTGCCAGTCCTTGTTTCTAGGGACAAAGAAGGAAAGTGAGGGGAATTCTCCTTGTGCTATAGTGTGCTTTAAAAAAACATTTTTTCTAGGGACAGAAAACTGTAGGTAGGGAGAGTGTCAGTTTCTTTCACTGTGCCAGTCCTTGTTTCTAGGGACAAAGAAGGAAAGTGAGGGGATTTCTCCTTGTGCTATAGTGTGCTTTAAAAAAACATTTTTTCTAGGGACAGAAAACTGTAGGTAGGGAGAGTGTCAGTGTCTTTCACTGTGCCAGTCCTTGTTTCTAGGGACAAAGAAGGAAAGTGAGGGGATTTCTCCTTGTGCTATAGTGTGCTTTAAAAAAACATTTTTTCTAGGGACAGAAAACTGTAGGTAGGGAGAGTGTCAGTTTCTTTCACTGTGCCAGTCCTTGTTTCTAGGGACAAAGAAGGAAAGTGAGGGGATTTCTCCTTGTGCTATAGTGTGCTTTAAAAAAACATTTTTCTAGGGACAGAAAACTGTAGGTAGGGAGAGTGTCAGTTTCTTTCACTGTGCCAGTCCTTGTTTCTAGGGACAAAGAAGGAAAGTGAGGGGAATTCTCCTTGTGCTATAGTGTGCTTTAAAAAAACATTTTTTCTAGGGACAGAAAACTGTAGGTAGGGAGAGTGTCAGTTTCTTTCACTGTGCCAGTCCTTGTTTCTAGGGACAAAGAAGGAAAGTGAGGAGAATTCTCCTTGTGCTATAGTGTGCTTTAAAAAAACATTTTTTCTAGGGACAGAAAACTGTAGGTAGGGAGAGTGTCAGTTTCTTTCACTGTGCCAGTCCTTGTTTCTAGGGACAAAGAAGGAAAGTGAGGGGAATTCTCCTTGTGCTATAGTGTGCTTTAAAAAAACATTTTTTCTAGGGACAGAAAACTGTAGGTAGGGAGAGTGTCAGTTTCTTTCACTGTGCCAGTCCTTGTTTCTAGGGACAAAGAAGGAAAGTGAGGGGAATTCTCCTTGTGCTATAGTGTGCTTTAAAAAAACATTTTTTCTAGGGACAGAAAACTGTAGGTAGGGAGAGTGTCAGTTTCTTTCACTGTGCCAGTCCTTGTTTCTAGGGACAAAGAAGGAAAGTGAGGGGATTTCTCCTTGTGCTATAGTGTGCTTTAAAAAAACATTTTTTCTAGGGACAGAAAACTGTAGGTAGGGAGAGTGTCAGTTTCTTTCACTGTGCCAGTCCTTGTTTCTAGGGACAAAGAAGGAAAGTGAGGGGAATTCTCCTTGTGCTATAGTGTGCTTTAAAAAAACATTTTTTCTAGGGACAGAAAACTGTAGGTAGGGAGAGTGTCAGTTTCTTTCACTGTGCCAGTCCTTGTTTCTAGGGACAAAGAAGGAAAGTGAGGGGATTTCTCCTTGTGCTATAGTGTGCTTTAAAAAAACATTTTTTCTAGGGACAGAAAACTGTAGGTAGGGAGAGTGTCAGTTTCTTTCACTGTGCCAGTCCTTGTTTCTAGGGACAAAGAAGGAAAGTGAGGGGATTTCTCCTTGTGCTATAGTGTGCTTTAAAAAAACATTTTTTCTAGGGACAGAAAAATGTAGGTAGGGAGAGTGTCAGTTTCTTTCACTGTGCCAGTCCTTGTTTCTAGGGACAAAGAAGGAAAGTGAGGGGAATTCTCCTTGTGCTATAGTGTGCTTTAAAAAAACATTTTTTCTAGGGACAGAAAACTCTAGGTAGGGAGAGTGTCAGTTTCTTTCACTGTGCGAGTCCTTGTTTCTAGGGACAAAGAAGGAAAGTGAGGGGAATTCTCCTTGTGCTATAGTGTGCTTTAAAAAAACATTTTTTCTACGGACAGAAAACTCTAGGTAGGGAGAGTGTCAGTTTCTTTCACTGTGCGAGTCCTTGTTTCTAGGGACAAAGAAGGAAAGTGAGGGGAATTCTCCTTGTGCTATAGTGTGCTTTAAAAAAACATTTTTTCTAGGGACAGAAAACTCTAGGTAGGGAGAGTGTCAGTGTCTTTTACTGTGCGAGTCCTTGTTTCTAGGGACAAAGAAGGAAAGTGAGGGGAATTCTCCTTGTGCTATAGTGTGCTTTAAAAAAACATTTTTTCTACGGACAGAAAACTCTAGGTAGGGAGAGTGTCAGTTTCTTTCACTGTGCGAGTCCTTGTTTCTAGGGACAAAGAAGGAAAGTGAGGGGAATTCTCCTTGTGCTATAGTGTGCTTTAAAAAAACATTTTTTCTAGGGACAGAAAATTCTAGGTAGGGAGAGTGTCAGTTTCTTTCACTGTGCGAGTCCTTGTTTCTAGGGACAAAGAAGGAAAGTGAGGGGAATTCTCCTTGTGCTATAGTGTGCTTTAAAAAAACATTTTTTCTAGGGACAGAAAACTCTAGGTAGGGAGAGTGTCAGTGTCTTTTACTGTGCGAGTCCTTATTTCTAGGGACAAAGAAGGAAAGTGAGGGGAATTCTCCTTGTGCTATAGTGTGCTTTAAAAAAACATTTTTTCTAGGGACAGAAAATTCTAGGTAGGGAGAGTGTCAGTTTCTTTCACTGTGCGAGTCCTTGTTTCTAGGGACAAAGAAGGAAAGTGAGGGGAATTCTCCTTGTGCTATAGTGTGCTTTAAAAAAACATTTTTTCTAGGGACAGAAAACTCTAGGTAGGGAGAGTGTCAGTTTCTTTCACTGTGCGAGTCCTTGTTTCTAGGGACAAAGAAGGAAAGTGAGGGGAATTCTCCTTGTGCTATAGTGTGCTAAAGCATTCCTCATCAACCATCTTTGAAATCCTTGTTTTTTGGACAGTCAGGGAAATTGTCGTTGTGCTATTCTGTGCAAAAGCAATAATCCTCAACCATATTTAGAAATCCTTAAGTAAAGGGACAGAGAAGGACACCTGAAGGTAGCCCTTATTGCTTTTTTCCCATCTCCCTGCAGGCCATCTATTAGAATGTCTGGAAGGCAAACAAGGAGAGGCAGACAGTCAGGAGGCAATAAAAGAGGGCAAGCAGGCTCTGTGTCTGGGGGCAACAGTGCTGGTCGTGGACGCGGTGCATTGTCATCAGCACATGGCCATGGGACACGCTTGTCCTTCTTTTCGGCAGCTGGACATGTTGAGCCACATCATGCCGAAGACTTGGTAGAGTGGATGACCAAGCCCTCCTCCTCCTCCTCATCCTCTCTCACCCAGGCTCAGGGTACTGGCAAAGCAGCTGCCAAAGCGTCCTCTTCCCTGGTATCAATGTCAGACTCATCATCAGTCACTCCTTCCCTAGACCCACCATGTCCTCCTCCTGAGGAGTCCCCCGAACTGTTTGAGCACAGTGTTGGGTACATGCTCCAGGAGGATGCCCAGCGTTTCGAAGGGTCTGATGATGAAACCCAGCTACAGGAAGGCAGTAGCGTGAGAGCAGACAGAGGGGATGCTCAAGAAGGACACCAATCTGGCAGTCATGTTCCAGCAGCTGCAGCATACTGCCAGATTGGCTCCAGTGATGAGGAGGGAGGGGATGATGAGGTCACTGACTCCACGTGGGTGCCTAATAGGAGAGAGGAGGAGGAGGAGGATGAGGAGGAGGCACATCTCCAACGAGGCAGGATGCCCTTTGGTGGCCAGCGTAAGGGCAGTACACCGACGGAATCACACCGCAGAGCTCCGCCTGTGCAGGGCGCTGCCTCTGCCCGTCATTCAAAAAGTTCCTTGGTGTGGGCCTTTTTTGAGGCTAGTGCATCAGATCGCACAGCTGCTGTTTGCAACATATGTCTCAAGCGTATATCGCGTGGCCAAAACATCAGCCGCTTGGGTACCACATGCCTGACCAGACATATGTTGACCTGCCATGCAGCTCGTTGGCAAGCCTACCTCAAAGACCCACACCAAAGAACAAAGCGGACCTCTCCTTGCACCGCATCAGCTGGGATCTCCAACCCCACTATAACTTCAGTCCTCTCTGAAACATGCACTGAGAGGAATGAAGGTGTAGAATTAGGTGTGTCACAGCCAAGTACTTGCGGCCACTCTGCTAGCAGTACACCGACGTCCGATTCTAGCAGGCAAATTTCCCTGCCCCAGCTGCTGGACCGTCGAAAGAAGTTCACTCCCAGCCATCCACATGCCCAGCGGTTGAATGCTAGCTTGGCTAAATTGCTAGCGCTTCAACTGCTGCCTTTTCAGTTGGTAGACTCGGCCCCCTTCCGTGAGTTTGTGCAATGTGCGGTTCCTCAGTGGCAGGTTCCCAAACGCCACTTTTTCTCACGGAAGGCTATTCCGGCTCTCTACCGGCATGTGGAAGGCAATGTCTTGGCCTCGCTGGACAGGGCGGTCAGCGGTAAGGTGCATATTACCGCTGACTCATGGTCCAGCAGGCATGGACAGGGACGTTACCTTTCTTTCACGGCCCATTGGGTCACTCTTTTGGCAGCTGGGAAGGATGCAGGACAAGGTGCAGTAGTGTTGGAGGTTGTTCCACCGCCACGCCTCCAAAATGCTACTACTGGTTGTGACACACCTCTCTCCTCCACCCCCTCCTCTTCTTCTTCCTCCATGGCCTCTTCCTGTGGTTTGTCCTATGAACCAGCGGTGCTCCGTAGCCGTTCACGGGGCTACGCAAGTACGCAGGCAAAAAGATGCCATGCCGTGCTTGCGCTGGTGTGTTTGGGGGACAGAAGCCACACTGGGGCAGAGGTCCTGTCTGCTCTGCAGGGCCAGGCCGAGAGGTGGTTGACGCCACGCCAGCTTAAGCCAGGAATGGTGGTTTGCGACAATGGCACCAACCTCCTCTCCGCCCTCCGACAGGGACAACTGACCCATGTGCCCTGTGTGGCTCACGTCCTTAACCTGGTGGTGCAGCGGTTCTTGGGCAGGTACCCGGGCTTACAGGATGTCCTGAGGCAGGCCAGGAAAGTCTGTGTGCATTTCCGCAGATCTTATAATGCCAGTGCTCGCCTGGCTGAGCTGCAAAAGGAGTTGAACCTGCCCAAGAACCGCCTTATATGTGACATGCCCACCAGGTGGAACTCAACGTTGGCCATGCTGCAGCGGCTGCACACGCAGCAGAGGGCCATCAATGAGTACCTGTGCGACTACGGCACCAGGACAGGGTCAGGGGAGCTTGGTTTTTTTTCTCCACGCCAGTGGGGCATGATCAGGGATGCATGCACTGTCCTGGCACCATTTGAGGAGGCCACGAGGATGGTGAGCAGTGACAGTGCATGCATCAGTGACACTGTACCTCTTGTCCACCTGTTGGAGCACACGCTGCGTGGAATAATGGACAGGGCACTTGAGGCAGAACAGAGGCAGGAAGAGGAGGACTTCCTTGCCTCTCAAGGCCCCCTTTACCCAGGCAGTGTTCCTTCTGTCCCACCCATCGCACAGGAAGAGGAAGAGGAGGAGGAGGAGGAGGAGGAGGAGGAGGATTGTGTCAGCATGGAGGTGGAGGCTGGCACTCAGCATCATCAGCAGCAGTCTTTTAGGGATGATTTACAGTCCCAAGAAACCAGTGGACTTGTACGTGGCTGGGAGGAGGTGGCTGCGGATCATGTCGTCCTTAGTGACCCAGAGGACTCCGGAGCGAATGCCTCAGCAAACCTACGCTGCATGGCCTCCCTGATCCTGCAAAGTCTGCGGAAGGATCCTCGTATTCTTCGGATCAAGGAGAGGGACCATTACTGGCTGGCCACTCTCCTTGATCCACGGTACAAGGGTAAGGTTGCGGACCTTATGTTACCTTCGCAGAGGGAGCAGAGGATGAGACAACTCTGGGAGGCCTTGCAGAAAGGTCTGTGCAACGCGTTCCCAGAGACTGGGAGGTTACAAACTCCTGGTCCTGGACAACGAGTTGCTGAGGCTTCGGCCAGTCAAAGAAGGAGCGGTGGGGAAGGTGGCCGTCTGACCGATGCGTTCAGACAATTCTTTAGTCCGCAGCCCCAAAGTATGATCGGTTCCAGCAACCATCGCCAGCGTCTGATAAACATGGTGCAGGAATATCTAGGGGCAAGGTCAGACTTGGACACCTTCCCCACCGAAAATCCTCTGGCTTACTGGGTCTTGAGGATGGATCACTGGCCAGAGCTTGCACAGTATGCAATTGAGCTACTGGCCTGTCCTGCATCCAGCGTTCTTTCGGAACGCACATTCAGTGCTGCTGGAGGATTTGTCACGGATCACAGGGTGCGCCTGTCCACCGACTCGGTTGATCGACTGACTTTCATCAAGATGAACCAGTCTTGGATCACCACCAGCTACCACACACCTGATGCTGATATAACAGACTAATTGATTTTAACATGTCACATCCCTTCAAGACTGATGCTGATGCTGAGTGCCTGTGCTGTTATGTTGACTGGCTATCCTCCTCCTCCGAGTCCTCAATGATACGATTGATGATGATAGCTTGGAAGATCATTTTTGTTTATGGGTGCCGCCACCAGTGGCTAAGGCCCAATTTTTCAGCCCCTGTTTTACAGGGGCGTGTAATTACAATTTTTTTAGCAATAATTTGCCATAGGGCTCATTGCTGTGCTCCAAGTACAGTATCTGTGAGGGGTTGGAGTGTTGTGGCACCAGTGCCTAAGGCCCAATTTTTCAGCCCCTGTTTAACAGGGGCGTGTCATTACAATTTTTGAAGCAATACTTTGCAACAGGGCTCATTGCTGTGCTCCAAGTAACGTATCTGTGAGGGGTTGTAGTGTTGTGCCACCAGTGCCTAAGGCCCAATTTTTCAGCCCCTGTTCAACAGGGGCATGCAATTACAATTCTTGATCTAATAATTCACAGCAGGGCCCATTGCTGCACCCACCAAGAGTAACTCTGAGGGCTTACAGTGTTGTGGCAACGCCACCACCACCACCACCACCACGAAAGGCCCAATTTTTCAGCCCCTGTTCAAAAGGGGCATGTAATTACAATTCTTGATCTAATAATTCACAGCAGGGCCCATTCCTGCACCCACCAAGAGTAACTCTGAGGGCTTACAGTGTTGTGGCAACACCACCACCACCACCACCACGAAAGGCCCAATTTTTCAGCCCCTGTTCAAAAGGGGCATGTAATTACAATTCTTGATCTAATAATTCACAGCAGGGCCCATTCCTGCACCCACCAAGAGTAACTCTGAGGGCTTACAGTGTTGTGGCAACACCACCACCACCACCACCACCACGAAAGGCCCAATTTTTCAGCCCCTGTTCAACAGGGGCATGCAATTACAATTCTTGATCTAATAATTCACAGCAGGGCCCATTGCTGCACCCACCAAGAGTAACTGTCAGGGCTTACAGTGTTGTGGCACCAGCACCACCATCAAAAGCCCAATTTTTACTACCACTGTTCAACAATTATATGTAATTAAAATTCCTGATATAATAGTTGACAGCAGGGCGTTCCAGCACCAACCAAGTGTAACTGTGAGTGCTTACAGTGTTGTGCCAACACCAACAACTAAGGGGCCTATTTCTGCAGAGTATATACGGCAGGTCCCTACTTTCAAACATCCAACTTACAAACGACTCCTACTTGCAAACGCAAGAAGACAACAGGAAGTGAGAGGAAATCTACCCCTAGGAAGGAAAATTCTCTCCTGTAAGAATAAATATGGGAGAAAGGTGTCTCCTCTGTACTGATGCTTTATCAGCAATCCTTGTTTCAAGAAAAACACCACATTTCAAAAACAGTTGACATTGGGACGGAAAGTGAGGTGAAATGTTCTGAACAGGGGCACAGACAGCAAAACAAATGTTACAGGGGTGATAACCCTTACCTATGTTTTCCAAAAAGTTTAAAAATAGATTTTTGGGCTGGAGCTACACTTCAACAATGTACCTGTTCAAAATTACAAACAGATTCTACATAAGAACAAACCTACAGTCCCTGTCTTGTATGCACCGCCTGTATACGGCTGTTCAGAGTATATAGGGCCTTTTTTATTTTATGTGCGGGGTTCCCCTTAATATCCATACAAGACCCAAAGGGGCTGGTAATGGGCTGGGGTGGGGGGGGGTCATGGGGTAGCTATGCCATTTTTCTTAAAGATTTTCATCCATATTACCGGGACCAGACATTACATTAAAGCCGCAAGCAGTTTTAAATGGCTTTTTTTTCCTTTAGAAGTGTCATTTTGTGCAGGGACAGTTCTAAACACGGGAAACACGCATACTTTAGACACCCCCCAGGTACGATATTTAAAGGAATATTTGACTTTTTTTTTTTCACTTTATGCATCATTAAAATGACTGCTCCCGAAAAACGACCGTTTTTAAAACTTCTTTTTGCATTGATACATGTCCCCTGGTGCAGAACCCGGGTTCCCAAACCCTTTTTAGGACAATAACATGCATAATAGTTGTTATAATTAGCACTTTAGAATCCGAACGTTCGCATCCATTGTATTTAATAGGGTTCTAATGTTCGTACGAACTTTTGGTCCGTTCGCGGGTTCTGGTGCGAACCGAACCCGGGGGTGTTCGGCTCATCACTAGTCATGGCTTTGCCAAATGCATAGAGCCATTGCGGCCATGTCCCCAGGGCTGTGGATATAGGGGGGGAGGGTCCTCCTGTATGCGACCCAGACCAGTAGGGGTGCCCAGGCAGCAGGGTGAATCAGATGTGGGAAGGGAGAGTAATCAGCGCAGCGGGGGGGGGGGGCAATTACTTGAACCAATCCCCTGTATGGCTCTATCTGCAGCTGCTAAATCCTGGCTTCTTCTCCTCTCTCTTCTGCCAGCTTTCACCTGCTGCAAAGAGAGCCATACAGGGGATCAGTTCCAGTAATTGCCCCAAGCCCCCAGTCGCAGTGATCGCCCTCCCTGTTGCCCAGGCCAGCCTGTGATCCCGCTCCCACCCCTGCAGTGCTGCCAGCTTCCCTCCTCTCCTTTCCACCGGCAGCTGTAAGCACACAATAGGATCCTTCAGCATGGAGAGTGGGGGAAGGGTCCAGTAAATATGTCATATTTACCAGCCTCTTCCTTTCCTGAATGAACTCAATGAGTGACAGATACTAATCACTCACTGTGTTCATTCATAACTGTAGCAAATAAACTGTGCTTATTTGGTGGTAGTGGTGGGGGGGCTGTCAGGTTGGCTGTATGGGGCCCCGTGGATTTAACAGCAGCCCTGCATGTCCCCATGTTCTTGGTGCTAGCAGAAACAGATATAGAAGTGGGGTGGTACTAGTGGGGCAATCAAGTATATGAAAGAAGTCATCTGGCTACAGTGTACATATGTAACCCCAGCTTTAGTTCACTGCAGAATTTTTCCAGGCTTTGTGAAGAGAGTAGACCTTACACAATGCATTCCCAACCAGGTTTCTTTCAGAGGTTGCTGGGGGGTTCCTTGAGCTGCGGCAGATTGACCTTTGATTTCATGGTGCCTGAATAGTTCCAGGTCCAACATCACTTGGCAGTCAGTGTCACGACACCAATGATGGTTTTAGCGGTATTTCAGGGGGCATTCTTCCTACTGATCACCAATGTAAGGAGCATTTTTCCCCATTGACCCCTAATTTATTGGGTTTAGCAGGGCTTCCTTGAGACCTGAAAATTATTTGAAGGGTTCCTCTAGGGCAGTGGTTCTTAACCTTTCTAGTGCCTCGACCCCTTGATAACATTTCCCAAGTTGTGGGGACCCCTAACAGTAAAATTATTTTCGTAGCATGGGGTTGTCAGCATCCAAGGCAAGACAAGTAATTTGCGCCCCTGACCCACGGACATTTAGCGCTCCCTGAGTCCCTTCCACTCGTACAATATTAAAACCCCTTAGGGTACATTTTCGGATGTACCACTCTTTCTCTTTGTTCTCCTTTTTTTCCCTTTTATCTATCTCTATGCTAATTTCTTGTTTCCCCCCCCCCCCCATCCCTCTCTCTAGCCATCTTTCTTGTTCTTTCTCTCCCCTTTTCTTTGTTTCTCCCCTCTTTTTCTCTCCCTTCCATGTATTCTCTATTTGTATTCCTTCTATTACTCCTTGGTGGAAGTTCCGATCAGCCAAATTAAGTGCTCTTGATCAAGGTCATCTGCTGATCTGAGAACTGTAGTGGGGACTTTTAATGACAACTCTAATCACAGGTAGTGTTACTCTCTGTGTCTCCGACTTTGTGGTGTCTCGTAGCAGTGACACCTATGCCAAAATCAGGAGATGGGGTCTCCTCCAGCCCCTCCCACTTCACATTCCTCACCAGTCAGCTGACCTCTAGTCTCTGCCCCCCACCCATGCCATAAATTGGGGGGGGGGGGCGGCTGCGAAGAGGTTGAGTGGGTGGCCGCGGGCTCCAGGAACAGTCCAGCTGGGCGGCCACAGACTCCAGGGACAGCCCTGCTGGGCAGCCGCGAAAAAGCTGAGAGAGCGATGCGTGCTTCAGGAACAGCCAAGGATTTGGTGACCCCTGGCAAATCGTAGTTTGACCCCCGAGGGGGTCCCGACCCCCAGGTTGAGAACCACTGCTCTAGGGTAAAAAGGTTGAGAAAGGCCGCCTTAAACCAATGTCACATCTGTCTTACCAGACCCAGGATGAAGCCCGGCAACACCGCAGAGAGTTTGAAGAGACAATAAAGCAGACAGAGGAGGATGCAGACCAAGAGATCCTAGATGGAAAAACAAAAAATGAGCGCCGTCTATGGGAGGAGAGAGAAACTGCACTGCGACTGAAGGGGGAGAATGAGATTATGAGGAAAAAGGTGACTAAACCCAAACAATAATACATTGTTTTGTTTTCCTTTATTGATTCCTTCATTTATTTTTCGTCCTTGTATTGTTCGCTAATCATTCTGTAGTCCAAGAAAATAACTAGGACTGTTTTTGAGATAACATGGGGAGTGTGCAGAGGACACAGGACAGCTTTGAATTTCTGACAGAATCAACAGGTTTTTGGATTGCATCTGAGCCCACCTCAGCAAAGCATGAGCAGATATCTCAGTCTGCTTTCCCTGTCCTCCATGCTGTAACTGATGGCCATAAACAGCTTAAAGTAGAACTAAGGGGGGGGGGGGCTAAGAATATGAATGCATCATACATACTAGGGGGAGTACAACTGGGGGGATCCGTAGTGGAGAAGGATCTGGGGGTTTTGGTAGATCATAAGCTCAATAATGGCATGCAATGCCAAGCTGCGGTTTCCAAAGCGAGCAAAGTCCTTTCTTGTATTAAGAGAGGTATGGACTCCAGAGAGAGAGACATCATTTTGTCCCCCCTGTACAAATCATTAGTAAGACCCCATCTGGAATATGCAGTTAAGTTTTGGGCCCCAGTTCAAAAAAAGGTTATTGGGGAACTGGAGAAAGTGCAGAGAAGGGCAACCAAACTGATAAGAGGCATGGAGGAGCTCAGCTATGAGGAAAGATTAAAGGAACTGAATTTATTCACTCTTGAGAATAGGAGATTAACCACTTAACAACCGCTCACTGTATATATACGTCGGCAGAATGGCACCGACAGGCACAATCACGTAGAGTGTACGTGATCGCCTTTGTACAGTTGGGGGGTCCGATCGGACCCCCCTTCTATACAGTGAGCGGCCGTTTATCGTTGGGGAGCGTTCAGAGATGAGGGGGTGACCATTCGATTTCGGCCACCCCCTCGCGATCGCTCCCGGCCAATGAAAATGCTTCCTCTGCCATGTGATGTAAACACAGGCAGTAGGAAGTGATGTCATCTCCCTCGCGGCGGTCTTTTCGATTCCGGCACCGAGGAGAGAGGAAGCAGGTTAGTGCACCAACAGTCCACTGACACGTAGGTACACATAGGCACACATTTCACCCCCCAGTCACCCCCAGATCACCCCCCAGGTCACCCCCCAGCCCCCAATCACAGTGTCACTGATTGCAGTGATCATTTATTTTACTGATCACTGCTTTTGGTGTCATCTGTGATAGTAAAAAGTTGCAGGGCAGTTAGGATTAGGCCCCTTTAGGTCCAGGGTAGCCCCCTAACCCCCCCCTAATAAAGGTTTAATCCCTTGATCGCCCCCCAGGTAACCCTTTCACCCCCTAACGCCAGCGTCACTAAGCGATCGTATTTTCGATCGCTGTATTTAGTGCCGGTGGTGCCCTAGATAGCCAGTTATTTATTTTTAGTTTCACCGCAGGTTTTTAGAGCGTCAGGTACCCCCATATATTATTTTAACCCCCTGATTGCCCCTAGAGTTAACCCTTTCACCAGTGATCACCGTATAAGCGTCACTGGTGACACTGGTTACCCAGTTAATTATTTTGTTATTTAGGTAACCCGTCAGGTTTTTATATAGCGTCGGGTACCCCCATATTTAACCTAATAAAGGTTTTAACCCCCTGATTGCCCCTAGTTAACCCTTTCACCAGTGATCACCATATAAAGGTTACGGGTGACACTGGTTGGTTAGTTTGCTTTTTATAGCATCAGGGCACCCGCCATATATCACCCAATAAAGGTTTAACCCCCTGATCGCCCGGCGGGTGAGATCAATTAGGTTTTAGCGCCAGAGAGGGTCTGCGTCGCCCCAGGCAGCGTTAGGTTAGTGCCAGTAACGCTAACACCCACGCGCAAAGCATACACCTCCCTTAGTGGTATAGTATCTGATCAGATCTATACTAGCGTCCCCAGCGGTTTAGGGTTCCCAAAAATGCAGTGTTAGCGGGATCAGCCCAGATACCTGCTAGCACCTGCGTTTAGCCCCTCCGCCCAGCCCAGCCCAGCCCACCCAAGTGCAGTATCGATCGATCACTGTCACTTACCAAACACAACACACATAACTGCAGCGTTCGCAGAGACAGTCCTGATCCCTGCGACCGCTAACAGTTTTTTTTGTAGCGTTTGATATATTTGCTGACGACAGTCAGGTGCTTTTTTTCCTGTGAATCTTACTAGTGTACCCCTAAATTTAGAGCCCAAAATGGCAAGACGAAGGTACACTAGTAAAGAGGCCTACGAGATTCTGAGCATGACAGATAGTGAAGAGGAGGTCACGTATCTGTCAGATTCAGGCTCAGAATATCTTCCCGTAGAAGACAGTGACGTCAGCGGCCCCACGTCAGATAGCTCCGACGATGAAGTTGAGGTCCCTGCTAAGGTCAGGCGTACCCGATCCCGATCTTCTGAGGTTGTTGAGGAGCAAGAACCGCAGGGCTCTCGTATCATGGAGCAGAGGAGTACTAGCGCCGCTATTCCTTCTGGTGAATTGGCAAGCACCAGCGGCCTAGTACAGCCTGGGCGTACATCCAGCACTGCAGTATCACGTGGTGACGTGGCGAGTCCCATAAGTGCAGTTCAAGCTGGCGAGGTGGCAAGCACAAGTAGTGTCCCGCTGCCACCAAGAAGACAAAGGCAGGCCCGTCGTACCCATAGTGCTCTTCCTGCAGAATTTGCCTATCCTGATTGGGTCCCCACCACTTCTGCAGAACCTGTACTTCCCCCATTCACTGCCCAACCCGGTATTCAGGTGGAAACAGCTGATTTTATGCCAATCGATTATTATTCGCTGTTTTTCACGGAAGATCTCTATAGATCTATTGTGGACCAGAGTAATTTATATGCTGGTCAATTCATCGCCGCTAATCCCCAGTTGCCTTCCATTGCCAAAGATTGGAAACCAATTACGGTTTCCGAATTTAAGACCTTTCTGGGCCTTTCCCTCAACATGGGCACACATAAATTCCCATCATTGCGTGCTTATTGGTCCACGCACCCAATTGACCACATGCCCGTGTTCTCTGCCTCCATGCCCAGGAAACGATACGAGCAGATTTTGCGGTTCATGCACTTCAACGACAATGAACTTTGTCGTCCACGTGGGGACCCTGAATACGACCGGCTCTATAAAATTCGGCCCCTCATAAACCACTTCAACGAACGTTTTGCAGCCTTGTTTATTCCCGATCAAGCTGTCTGCGTTGATGAGTCCCTGATTAAATTTTCTGGCCGCTTGGCTTTCAAGCAGTACCTTCCCAGCAAGCGTGCCAGATACGGGGTCAAGCTCTATAAGTGCTGTGACAGGGCAACAGGCTATGTATGGAGCTTTATGGTTTATGAGGGAAAAGATAGTCAGGTTGAGCCGGTCAACTGCCCGGATTACATAGGGAGCGCTGGCAAGATAGTGTGGAACTTGGTGTCACCCTTATTCGGAAAGGGGTACCACTTGTATGTGGACAATTATTACACGAGCGTGCCACTGTTTAGTCACTTGTTTGATCATCAGATTGGAGCATGTGGCACCGTGCGACCTAATCGCCGGGGCTTTCCCCAGCGGCTTGTAGATGCCCGTCTTAGGCTGGGGGAGAGAGCCTGCGTAAAGTGTAATAACTTGCTCGCTATGAAGTGGAGGGACAATAAGAATGTTTTCCTTCTTACCTCCCTTCATGCAGACACGACAGTCCAAATTCCTACGGCGACTGGTGTTGTGGAGAAACCCCTCTGTGTCCACGAATATAACAAAAATATGGGAGGGGTGGACCTCAACGACCAGTTGATGGCGCCGTATCTAATTGACCGTAAGGCGAGACGCTGGTACAAAAAAGTGTCTCTATCCTTATTCCAATTGGCTTTGCTGAACGCTCATGTGCTATACAGAGCTTCAGGCGGGACATTATCTCTTCTAAAATTCCAGAATGAGATTGTCACAGAACTCCTGTATCCAGGCGGTTCTGCACCTCACCATCCCCTACCAAATGCAGTAAGCCGGCTGCATGAGAGGCATTATACGCATCTCCTCCCGAGTACCCCTACCCAACGAGCCCCCCAAAAAAGATGTCGTGTCTGTAGCAAGCGCGGATTTAGGCGTGACACCCGTTATTATTGTCCACTCTGTCCTGACAAACCTGGTCTTTGCCTTGGTGAATGTTTTGAACGCTACCACTCAAAAGTGAAGTTTTAGCGTAGGGTACAGCATTTCACAGACTAGGACACACTTACACAGGGTCTCCCAAGATGCCATTACATTTTGAGAGACCCGAACCATTACAGTTGTTAAAGTTTAAAAAAAAAGTGTAAAAAAGAAAAAAAAAAACGTAAAAAACAAAACACAAAAAAAATATAAAAGAAAAAAACCAAAAATAGTTGTCGTTTTATTGTTCTCGCTCTCTCTCTCTCTCTATTTTCTCTCTATTGTTATGCTCTTTTTTACTGTATTTCATTCTGCAATGTTTTATCATGCTTGCTTTTCAGGTATGTAATTTTTTGTTTTCAGGTGCGCCATTCAACTGCAGCGCGGAATTATTTATCTTGACAGCAACAGCGTTTGCTCCCACGATACATAAAGCCGTGACTCCAGTGCTGTAGGAGGTGATTTCACCACCACAGTTAAAAAAAAAAGAGCATATATGCCGAAGCATGGGGGCAGCAGGGGCGGAGGAGCGATTTTGCTCCTAATGCCGCGTATATACGGTCGAAATTCCGACGGAGGCTTGCCCGTGGAAAAGTCCGACCGTGTGTACGCAGCATAACTTTTTTGCGGGAGGATGCCCCCATGCTTCGGCATATATATATTTTAGGCACAGGTTGCGTTAAAAAATGTTTTATTTTTTACTAGGTTTTGTTTTGGTATTTGCTTTGCAGGTATGGTATGGTAAGGTCTTACTGTTGTACTGTAATGTTACTTTGTTTTAATGTTAACCATCATTTGCTTAGCAGGTACGCCATTCAGTTGCATCGCGGATTTATTTATCTTGACAGCAACAGCGTTTGCTCCCACGATACATAAAGCCGTGACTCCAACGCTGTAGGAGGTGATTTCACCACCACAGTTAAAAAAAGAGCATATATGCTGAAGCATGGGGGCAGCAGGGGCGGAGGAGCGATTTTGCTCCTAATGCCGCGTATATACGGTCGAAATTCCGACGGAGGCTTGCCCGTGGAAAAGTTCGACCGTGTGTACGCGGCATAACCTTTTATGCCGCGTACATACGGTCGAAATTCCGACGAAGGCTTGCCCGTGGAAAAGTCCGACCGTGTGTATGCGGCATAACTTTTTTGCGGGAGGATGCCCCCATGCTTCGGCATATATATATTTTAGCCACAGGTTGCGTTAAAAAAATGTTCTATTTTTTACTAGGTTTTGTTTTGGTATTTGCTTTGCAGGTATGGTATGGTAAGGTCTTACTGTTGTACTGTAATGTTACTTTGTTTTAATGTTAACCATCATTTGTTTAGCAGGTACGCCATTCAGTTGCATCGCGGATTTATTTATCTTGACAGCAACAGCGTTTGCTCCCACGATACATAAAGCCGTGACTCCAACGCTGTAGGAGGTGATTTCACCACCACAGTTAAAAAAAGAGCATATATGCCGAAGCATGGGGGCAGCAGGGGCGGAGGAGCGATTTTGCTCCTAATGCCGCGTATATACGGTCGAAATTCCGACGGAGGCTTGCCCGTGGAAAAGTTCGACCGTGTGTACGCGGCATAACCTTTTATGCCACGTACATACGGTCGAAATTCCGACGAAGGCTTGCCCGTGGAAAAGTCCGACCGTGTGTACGCGGCATAACTTTTTTGCGGGAGGATGCCCCCATGCTTCGGCATATATGCCCATCATTAGAAGTGGGTGGATGAAGGGAGGTATTCTAATGGTGGGCATACCCACCGATCAATCTCTTTTTTTCGTTCAGCCAACAGGCTGCATGAAAAAAAAGATTACAATACATGTCCAACAAGGACCAGCAACGTACTGGTATGTTGCTGGACTTTGAATGTTTATACCAGAATGATGCCTCCAGGTTTAGGTATCATCTTGGTATCATTCTTTTCAGCCAGTGGCCGGCTTTCATGTAAAAGCAATTCTAGCAGATAATTAGCCTCTAGACTGCTTTTACAAGCAGTGGGAGGGAATGCCCCCCCGGATATAAACAGCGCCATTGGGAAATTGGGAAAGCATTTTATCACACCGATCTTGGTGTGGTCAGATGCTTTGAGGGCAGAGGAAAGATCTAGGGTCTAACCCCCATTTTTTTTCAAAAAAAGAGTACCTGTCACTACTTATTGCTATCATAGGGGATATTTACATTCCCTGAGATAACAATAAAAATGATAAAAAAAAAAAAAATATGGAAGGAACAGTTTAAAAATACAATAAAAAAGCAAAATAAATAATATAAAAAAAAAAAAAAAAAAAGCACCGCTGTCCCCCCTGCTCTTGCGCAAAGGCGAACGCAAGCGTCGGTCTAGCGTCATATGTAAACAGCAATTGCATCATGCATGTGAGGTATCACCGCGAAGGTCAGATCGAGGGCAGTCATTTTAGCAGTAGACCTCCTCTGTAAATCTAACATGGTAACCTGTAAAGGCTTTTAAATGCTTTTAAAAATGAATGTAGTTTCTCGCCGCTGCGCGTTTGTGCGCAATTTTAAAGCATGTCGTGTTTGGTATCCATGTACTCGGCCTAAGATCATCTTTTTTATTTCATCAAACATTTGGGCAATATAGTGTTTTTTAGTGCATTAAAAATAAAAAAAGTGTGTTTTTCCCCCAAAAAATGCGTTTGAAAAATCGCTGCGCAAATACTGTGTGGAAAAAAAAAATGCAACACCCACTATTTTAATCTGTAGGGCCTTTGCTTTAAAAAAATATATAATGTTTGGGGGTTCAACAAAATTTTCTTGCAAAAAAAAAAATGTTTTCATGTAAACAAAAAGTGTCAGAAAGGGCTTTGTCTTCAAGTGGTTAGAAGAGTGGATGATGTGTGACATAAGCTTCCTAATGTTGTGCATAAAATGCCAGGACAGTTCAAAACCCCCCCAAATGACCCCATTTTGGAAAGTAGACACCTCAAGCTATTTGCTGAGAGGCATGTTGAGCCCATTGAATATTATTTTTTTTTTGTCCCAAGTGATTGAATAATGACAAAAAGAAAAAAAAAAAATGTACAAAAAGTTGTCACTAAATTATATATTGCTCAAACATGCCATGGGCATATGTGGAATTGCACCCCAAAATACATTCTGTTGCTTCTCCTGAGTACGGGGATACCACATGTGTGAGACATTTTGGGAGCCTAGCCGCGTACAGGACCCCGAAAACCAAGCACCGCCTTCAGGATTTCTATGGGTGTAATTTTTTGATTTCACTCCTCACTGCCTATCACAGTTTCGGAGGCCATGGAATGCCCAGATGGCACAAAACCCCCCCCACATGACCCCATTTTGGAAAGTAGACACCCCAAGCTATTTGCTGAGAGGTATGTTGAGTATTTTGCAGATCTCGCTTTTTGTCACAATGTTTTAAAAATTGAAAAAATATGTCTTTCTTCATTTTCAAAAACAAATGAGAGCTGTAAAATACTCACCATGCCTCTCGGCAAATAGCTTGGGGTGTCTACTTTCCAAAATGGGGTCATTTGTGGGGGTTTTGGGCTATCTTGGCATTTTATGGCCTTCAAAACTGTGATAGGTAGTGAGGAGTGAAATCAAAAATTTGTGCCCTTAGAAATCCTGAAGGCGGTGCTTGGTTTTCGGGGGCCCGTACGCGACTAGGCTCTCAAAAAGTCCCACACATGTGGTATCCCCGTACTCAGGAGAAGCAGCCAAATGTATTTTGGGGTGCAACTCCGCATATAACCATGGCATGTTTGAGCAGTATATCATTTAGTGACAACTTTTTGTACATTTTTTTTTTTTCTTGTCATTATTCAATCACTTGGGACAAAAAAAAAAAATATTCAATGGGCTCAACATGCCTCTCAGCAATTTCCTTGGGGTGTCTACTTTCCAAAATGGGGTCATTTTGGGGGGTTTTGTGCTATCTTGGCATTTTATGGCCTTCAAAACTGTGATAGGTAGTGAGGAGTGAAATCAAAAATTTATGCCCTTAGAAACCTTGAAGGCGGTGCTTGAGTTTTGGGGTCCCGTACGCGGCTAGGCTCCCAAAAAGTCCCACACATGTGGTATCCCCGTACTCAGGAGAAGCAGCAGAATGTATTTTGGGGTGCAATTCCACATATAACCATGGCATGTGTGAGCAATATATCATTAAGTGACAATTTTTTGTACATTTTTTCTTTTTTTTTTCTTTTTATCATTATTCAATCATTTGGGACAAAAAAAAAAAATATTCAATGGGCTCAACATGCCTCTCAGCAAATAGGTTGGGGTGTCTACTTTCCAAAATGGGGTCATTTGGGGGGGTTTTGTGCCATCTTGGCATTTTATGGCCTTCAAAACTGTGATAGGTAGTGATAGGTAGTGAGGAGTGAAATCAAAAATTTATGCCCTTAGAAATCCTGAAGGCGGTGCTTGGTTTTTGGGGTCCTGTATGCGACTAGGCTCCCAAAAAGTCTCACACATGTGGTATCCCCGTACTCAAGAGAAGCAGCAGAATGTATTTTGGGGTGTAATTTCACATATGCCCATGGCATGTGTGAGCAATATATCATTTAGTGACAACTTTGTGCAAAAAAAACAAAGTTTGTCATATTCCCGCAACTTGTGGCAAAATATAAAATATTCCATGGACTAATAATGCCTCTCAGTAAATAGCTTGGGGTGTCTACTTTCCAAAATGGGGTCATTTGGGGGGGTTTTGTGCTATTTTGGCATTTTATGGCCTTCGAAACTGTGATAGGTAGTGAGGAGTGAAATCAAAAATTTGCGCCCTTAGAAATCCTGAAGGCGGTGCTTGGTTTCCGGGGTCCCGTGCGTGGCTAGGCTCCCAAAAAGTCCCACACATGTGGTATCCCCGTACTCAGGAGAAGCAGCAGAATGTATTTTGGGGTGCAATTCCACATATAACCATGGCATGTGTGAGCAATATATCATTTAGTGACAACTTTTTGTAATTTTTTTTTTTTTTTTGTCATTATTCAATCACTTGGGACAAAAAATAAAAATATTCAATGGGCTCAACATGCCTCTCAGCAATTTCCTTGGGGTGTCTACTTTCCAAAATGGGGTCATTTTGGGGGGTTTTGTACTGCCCTGCCATTTTAGCACCTCAAGAAATGAGATAGGCAGTCATAAATTAAAAGCTGTGTAAATTCCAGAAAATGTACCCTAGTTTGTAGACGCTATAACTTTTGCGCAAACCAATAAATATACGCTTATTGTCATTTTTTTTACTAAAGACATGTGGCTGAATACATTTTGGCCTAAATGTATGACTACAATTGAGTTTATTCGATTTTTCTTATAACAAAAAGTAGAAAATATCATTTTTTTTCAAAATTTTCGGTCTTTTTCCGTTTATATCGCAAAAAATAAAAATCGCAGAGGCAATCAAATACCATTAAAAGAAAGCTCTATTTGTGGGAAGAAAAGGACGCAAATTTCGTTTGGGTACAACATTGCATGTCCGCACAATTTACAGTTAAAGCAGCGCAGTGCAAAATTCTGAATTCACCTCTGGTCCTCTAGCTACCAAATGGTCCGGGGCTTAAGTGGTTAAGGGGGGATATGATCAACATGTACAAATATATAAGGGGTCCATATAGTGAACTTGGTGTTTGAGTTATAAATTTTACGGTCAACACAGAGGACAAGGGGGCACTCTTTACGTCTAGAGGAAAAAGGATTTAATCTGCAAATACGGAAAGGTTTCTTCACAGTAAGAGCTGTGAAAATGTGGAATAGACTCCCTGCAGAGGTGGTTCTGGCCAGCTCAGTAGATTGCTTTAAGAAAGGCCTGGATACTTTCCTAAATGTACATAATATAACTGGGTACTAACATTTATAGGTAAAGTTGATCCGGGGAAAATCCGATTGCCTCTCGGGGGATCAGGAAGGAATTTTTTCCCCTGCTGTGGCAAATTGGATCATGCTCTGCTGGGGTTTTTCGCCTTCCTCTGGATCAACTGTGGGTATAGAATTGGGTATATGGGATTGTATGATATTATTTTTTATTTATTTATGTTTGAACTAGATGGACTTGTGTCTTTTCTTTATCGTACACCACGGGACACAGAGCCAATCATTACATAATGGGTTAAGGGTCACCAGCGGTGATTGGACACTGGCACAACCAATGGAAGACAGTTCCCCTCCATATAACCCCTCCCATCAGGGGAGTACCTCAGTTTTTTCGCCAGTGTCGAAAGGTGTTGGACGCGTTAGGAGGTGCTAAAGGAAAGCTCTGCCATAGAGACCCTCTGGGGGTAAAAGAGCTATGCTTTCGGATCCATCCAAGACGCCTACAAGTTAAGCCAAAACTGGATGGGATCCGGGCCTCACCCATGAGGCATCGCCTGTAATGTCTCTCTTCGGAGGACTGGGCTCTAGGATCCAGCACTTTCACTATTTCGCTAAAGTCCTGGTAAGAGTCTTGTACAAGGCCCAGGGGAGAGGTATCCTTTAAATAGGAACCCATATCCCTGAAGGTTGGCACACTTAGCCCGCCGTGAGGGGTGAAGTTTGGTATCTGTCTGAAAATTTTCAGCAGAAAAAAACTGCGGCGAGGATAAGGTAAGATTAGAAGGTCCAAAACTAGGTTGGGAACCTTTCCAAAAAAAAAAAAAAAAAAAGTGGATGTCTTCTATTTTTCCACCACTGGGGGGAGTAAAGAGCTGAATTTAATCTCACCTCACTCTGTGCAGTGTCGGCTTCGGCGAAGTACACTGCTCGTCCCTCCGCTGCTGAGCTTGCTTGGGGCACCCCGCTCCTCCTTTCGGTGGCCGACCAGACACCTGTAGATGCAGGTAAGGGGGAGAGTCCACTCTCACTGTAGCCACCGCCATAGCGCTAGGAGCCGCGCACGCGGGAGCGCGCTTTATCGGAGGGGGGGGCGAAGGCGTGCGCGGGCACGTAGGCGCGCGCAGGCACGGGAAAACGGCGCCAAATTTAAAAATCTGTCAGTGTGCAGAGCACTGCAGAATCAAGCAAGCTCGTTTGTTCTCTTGTTCCGGGCAGAGAAACACAACAGCTATACAGGGACGTAAGACTCCATGTGGTTGGACTGGGTACTTCCTAGAAGACATCCATGTTAGGCATAGCTGTGTGTTAAAAGTTGCATACTTTATGTAAATTGCTAAACTAAGCACGGTAGTGAATGCATTTAGGTACCTTGGATTTTGTCTAAACAGTAAGCCTTCCAGGGGAAGTAATGCGGACAAAAAGAGATAAAAGAGCACCACTGCCTGATACAGGAGGCTCTAGCGGTGCTGACTCGGTACCAACCCTCTCCTGTGTTGCCAAAAGCACCTGTACAGGATGAGCCATTACCTCTGTCAGGTATGGCGGCTTCCCCAGTGAAGCCTGGGCCTGCATATGTCACTGAGGACACCTTGTCAGCAGCCCTGAATAATCTGGAGGAGAAAATTGCTACCTTGATCGCTAAGTCCTCTAAAAAGGACAATAAGCGAAGCAGATCTCCTCCAGTATTGAACCTCCCTTCAGAAGTACCTGAGGAGGAGGAGGAGGATGAGGAGGAGGCTACATCTGAAGAGGATGAGGAGTCAGACGGTTCAGGGATATCGGATGAGCCTTTCTCGGTATCCCAGATTTTGAAGTCACAGGTACAATGTTATGCAGGAACAGTGCGATCTGCATTTAAGTTACCCTCTTCAGAGGTAACGGAATCATCTGTCTCCTCCCTAGGGTCATTAAGATCCCTGCAAGGTGCATGCTCCTTCCCGGTTCATCCGTTACTAGAGGATTTAATGTACGCAGACTGGCAACATCCAGATAAGCGTTTCTCACCTCCAAAAAAGTTTAACATTCTTTATCCTATGGAGGAATTTTTTTTAAAGAAATGGAGCCTGCCTTCGGTAGATGCGGCTATTTCTTGTGTAAATAAGAACCTGACATGTCCGGTGGACAATGTACAAGTGTTTAAAGATCCTTCTGAGAAGTCGCAGGATCAGAGAGAAGTTGGAATCCCTACTGAAATCCTCCTTCCTTTTGACCGGCTCAATTATCCAACCTGCAGTAGCAGCAGTCGGTATGGGTCAGGTCATCTGCCAACAGGTAAAGCAGGGGCTGAAGGAGCTGCCTTCAGAGCAGGCTAAAAATTGGGATAATTTGCCTAAAGCCTTATGCTTCACAGTGGATGCCATGAGAGATTTTATCATACAGGCATCACGCCTTACACTCCAGCTGGTACAGATGCGCAGAGTACTTTGGCTTAAGCATTGGTCAGCGGAAGCCCCATGCAAAAAGTTGTTGGCAAGTTTCCCGTTCCATGGCGAACGCCTATTTGGGGAAGATTCAGAAAAATATATCCAAGAGATATCAAGTGGTAAAACGACACTTTTACCTGAGAGAAAGAAAAACAAGAGACCTTGTTTTAAACGACTCTCTCCCCAGCTCCTGGGAAATCAGACTCCAGCCAGTGGCGACAGCCTTTTCAGCCGCCCACAAAAGCCAAAGAACAGGCTCAGAAGAACAAGAAGCCGTGGGGTGCAAGAGCTAATAAGCAAGCCCCCAAAACCTCTCATTGAAGGGGCGCCCCCGCTCGGCCGAGTGGGGGGAAGGCTTCGTCAGTTCTCAGCGACTTGGAGGACAGAAACCCAGGACAAATGGGTTGTATCCACAATATCCTCAGGGTACAAATTGGAATTTTGAGAGATCCCATCTTCTCAATTCCGAGGTTCAAGACTCTCCAAGGATCCACAAAAAAGAGGATCCTTCTTCAAAGGTTTGAATCACTTAATAGCTCAAGGTGTGGTTACAGAGGTACCCCAAAAGGAGCAAGGTTCAGGTTTTTACTCAAACCTCTTTGTGATTCCAAAGCCAAACTGAGAAGTCAGACCCATCCTGGATCTAAAATCTCTAAATCGGTTTTTGAACGTTCGCCATTTTTGAATGGAAACGATTCGATCCGTGGTCGCTACTTTAAAAGGCGGAGAATTCATGGCGTCCATAGATATCAAAGACGCATATCTACACATACCAATCCTCCCCGCTCACCAAAGATTCCTAAGGTTTGCGGTAGAACATCGCCACTTTCAATTTGTGGCCCTGCCGTTTGGTGTAGCCACCGCGCCCAGAGTATTCACAAAGGTGCTAGCTCCTTTGTTGGCAAACCTAAGAACACAGGGCATAGCGGTAACAGCCTATCTAGACGATCTACTGGTAATAGATCAGTCAAAGGAAGGATTGGATCACGCTGTGCTCACTACAGCAAGATACCTGGAGCATTTAGGATGGATTATAAACTTACAAAAATCCTCTCTCCAGGCCCAAAGAAGGATAGTGTACCTGGGCATGATCATAGATACAGCCCAAAACAGGGTATACCTGCCAGAGCCAAAGATACAGTCTCTGAAAGACCTGATCCACAAGGTCAAAGCAAACAAAAGGCCGTCTATTCGCCTTTGCATGAGACTATTGGGAAAGATGGTAGCCTCCTTCGAGGCGGTCCCTTACGCCCAGTTTCATTCGAGACTACTTCAAGGCAATATTTTAGCCTCCTGGAACAGGAAGAGCCAAGCTCTGGATATACCCATGCGCCTGTCCTCACAAGCACGCCACAGCTTCAATTGGTGGCTAGAAGCCAAGAATTTACGGAAGGGAAAGTGCTTCCTCCCAGTGGCCTGGAAGGTGGTGTCTACGGATGCCAGCCTATCGGGCTGGGGTGCAGTATTCAAAGAGGCTTCTACCCAGGGAACCTGGGCCAAGACTCAGGGGATCCTGCCCATCAATGTGCTAGAGATCCGGGCAGTATATCTAGCCCTCAAAACCTGGACATACAGGTTACAGGGCTACCCAGTTCGGGTTCAATCCAACAATGCTACTGCAGTAGCTTACATCAATCACCAAGGAGGCACCCGCAGTCGGGCAGCCCAAAGAGAGGTGAACCGGATCTTGGTATGGGCAGAAGAGCATGTACCTTGCCTTTCGGCAATCTTCATCCCGGGGATAGAAAACTGGCAAGCGGACTATCTGAGTCATCAGCAGCTACTACCAGGAGAATGGTCTCTCCACCCCGAGATCTTTCAGGCCATATGTCTGAGATGGGGAAAGCCAGAGGTAGACCTGCTAGCTTCCAGGTTCAACAAGAAATTGGACAACTTTGTGTCCAGAACGAGAGATCCTCTAGCCTACGGGACAGATGCTCTAATAACTCCATGGGATCAGTTCTCACTGATCTATGCATTCCCTCCGATCCCTCTTCTACAAAGACTGCTTCGCAGGATCAGAGAGGAGGGAATACCAGTAATCCTAGTGGCCCCAAACTGGCCCAGGAGGCCTTGGTACGCCGAGATCGTAAAAATGGCGATAGGAAGGCCCTGGAAGCTCCCACTTCGACACGACCTGCTGTCACAGGGTCCAGTATTCCACCCTTCCTTACAAAGGCTAAATTTGACGGCCTGGCTGCTGAGACCCACATTTTAAAAAAGAGAGGGGTCTCTGGTCCGGCTCTTTCTACGCTCATTAATGCTAGAAAGCCAGCCTCCAGACTCATTTATCATAGGGTCTGGAAAGCATACGTTTCCTGGTGTGAATCCAGAAGTTGGAATCCTCAGAAATATGAAATAAGTAGGATTCTTGCTTTTTGCCAGTTAGGAGTGGATATGAAATTAGCCCTTAGTACCATCAAGGGTCAAATATCGGCTCTATCAGTCTTCTTTCAGAGACCATTGGCATCTCATTCCCTAGTTCGGACATTCATTCAGGGGGTACTGAGGATAAATCCTCCAGTCAGGTCTCCCTTGTGTCCATGGGATTTGAATTTGGTGTTGTCAGTGTTGCAAATGCAACCTTTTGAACCTATTCGCCATATTCCTTTAATTATATTAAGTAGGAAATTGGCCTTTTTGATTGCGATTGCTTCTGCTAGGAGAGTATCAGAACTAGCAGCTCTTTCTAGTAAAGAGCCTTATCTAAATTGTCACAAGGACAAAATTGTACTACGACCCCATCCGGCCTTTCTACCTAAGGTGGTGTCGGCTTTTCACTTGAATCAGGACATTGTTCTGCCTTCTTTTTTTCCAAACCCGCGGACGGCGGGGGAAAAGTTATTGCACTCTCTAGATCTAGTGAGAGCGGTAAAGGTGTATCTGCAAGCAACCGCTCAGATACGTAAAACAGATGTTTTGTTTATTTTGCCAGATGGTCCCAAGAAGGGCCAAGCGGCATCAAAATCCACCATTTCCAGGTGGATTAGACAAGTAATTGTTCAAGCTTATGGTTTAAAGAACAGGACTCCTCCTTTTCCTGTTAAGGCGCACTCTACCAGGGCGATAGGTGCTTCATGGGCAGTGCATCACCAGGCTTCGATGACTCAGATCTGTAAAGCTGCAACTTGGTCTTCAGTCCATACATTTTCCAAATTCTATCAAATAGATGTGAAAGGACATGAGGATTCCGCCTTCGGGCGAAAGGTGCTGCAGGCAGCAGTATAGGGCTTCTGGTCCGCAAGCGGCCTGTTTGATCTGTGTCTCCCCCCCTTCATATGAGCATTGCTCTGGGACGTCCCATTATGTAATGATTGGCTCTGTGTCCCGTGGTGTACGATAAAGAAAATAGGATTTTTATAACAGCTTACCTGTAAAATCCTTTTCTTGGAGTACACCACGGGACACAGAGGTCCCCCCCTTCTTATGGGAACCTTACTGCTTTGCTACAAAACTGAGGTACTCCCCTGATGGGAGGGGTTATATGGAGGGGAACTGTCTTCCATTGGTTGTGCCAGTGTCCAATCACCGCTGGTGACCCTTAACCCATTATGTAATGATTGGCTCTGTGTCCCGTGGTGTACTCCAAGAAAAGGATTTTACAGGTAAGCTGTTATAAAAATCCTACTTTTTCAACCTAACTATGTAACTATGGGCAAAACTTTATTTTTCCATTTTGGATAGAGCAAGGGAATGTTATGACCCCTGTCAAAAAATTTTTCGCCATCTGTGTACCATTGGGGAGATTTTCCTTCACTTCCCGCCTGATTGCCAAAACAGGAAGTGGGGGGAAATCCCTACAAATTAAGGGAATTTCTTGGGGACCCCCCAGGTCACCAGAACCAGTGTACCCATTTGAAGATTTCCCCTCCATTACTTTTCTGGGGACAACCCAAAATTTGGGATTTTCTTTCACTTTTAATGAAAATGGTAAACAGGACAAATAGAGGAGGGTGAATCAACCTAACAGGGGTTCTAATCCATCTCCACTCTATCTAAAACAAAAAAAAAAAAGTTTTGCCTTTAGTTATAAATTTCAAAAGAGGTAGACAGAAAATTCTCATCTAAATCAGGATACGATAGCTGACAGTGGAGATATTCCTCCATCCACATCATTTAGCTGTGGATGGGTTTGACGGACCCCAGTACTCAAGAAGAGTATGACCTTCGTATAAGCTTCCCTTGCTCGGTACCAGAACAATCCAATATCCCTTAGCCCACCTAGTCACTTGACGGAATACATCTTAGGGTGGTGTGAAACATTAACTGTTTACCGTATTTATTTTTTGCGATACGGCACTGCGTCGCTTTAACTGACAATTGTACGGTCGTGCGATGTGGCTCCCAAACAAAATTGATGTCCTTTTTTTCCCACTAAGAAAAAAAGAGCGACAATTTAAAAAAAAAAGCAATATTTTTTTTTTTTTGTTTCTTTTTGCTATAATAAATATCCCCCAAGCCGATACGTATTCTTCTACATATTTTTGGTAAAAAAAAACACAATAAGTGTATATTGATTGGTTTGCGCAAAAGTGATTGCGTCTACAAAATAGGGGATATATTTATGGCATTTTTTTATAATTTTTTTTTTATTAGTAATGGCGTCGATCTGCGATTTTTATCATGACTGCGACTTTATGGCGGACACATCGGACACTTTTGACACTATTTTGGGACCATTGTCATTTATACAGAGATCAGTGCTATAAAAATGCACTGATTACTGTGTAAATGACACTGGCAGGGAAGGGGTTAAACACTAGGGGGCGATGAAGGGGTTAAGTGTGTCCTAGGGAGTGATTCTAACTGTGAGGGGGATGGGCTACCAGTGACATGACAGAGATCACTGCTCCCGATCACAGGGAGCAGTAGATCCCTGCCATGTGACTAGGCAGAACGATCGCGGGCACCCGGCGGGCATCGAGTCCTCGGGCACGCTCACCAATTCAAAGGGACATACAGGTACGTCCCTTTGTGCAGCCGTGCCATTCTGCCAACGTAAATGTACATGCAGCGGTCAGCAAGCGGTTAATCAGGACTCTCAGACTGCATGGCAACGGTCTACAACAGGCTATGAGGCAAAGCTCATACAATGTCCCAGCAGTCTGATGCAGTGGAATTAATTTATCTTCATATAGTTCTTTAGGAATATTGTTGATAAATATTACTGCCCCAAGTGAAGGAGCCTCTCCAACTTTCAACACAAACCACACATATAAGACCGATGATAACGGTGGGTAAAATGAAATGCTGAGTCCGGTGTGGTTGTACTGTGAGTCTGGCTAGGGCAGACCAGACTGGGCTTTCCGGTCACCCTGTGCCCCTAATAGACACAGGCTGACTTACATATAAGAGGGGCCTAGGGAGCTGAAAAAGGGGATTCCAGAGCTCTCTAAGGTAAGCTGGGTTCCACGGGACCCCCCGCCAAATGTGACTCTCGTCACATATCTCCCCTTTTGGCAGGAGACTAACACAGGAGGAGACCCCAGACAGGTTGACTTTGATGTTAGTCCGTAGTTCCATCCGTGTGAGGGAGTCTTCTCTCTCATCCGTGCCAGGGAGGAGAGAGAGGGAACTGTCAGTGCAGGCTCTGGGCTGTATGAGCGAGATGCTTTCAGCTCAGAGTCCTGTTGAGGAGGCACTGATGGGCGGCACTGATAGGTGGCACTGATGGGCACTGATAGGTGGCATTTATGAGTGATAAATGCCACCTCTATCAGATGGTACAAATGGCACAAATAGGTGGCACTAATGGGCGCCATGAATGAGCACTGATAGGTGGCACTGATAGGCAGCACTTATAGGCGGCATTGATGAGAACTGATAGGTGGCACCGATGGGGATGCACTGATAATCAGGGCACTGATTATCAGTGTAAACAATGTACTGACAGTCTTACCCGGTTAACGGCACTCCTTTCCTCACACAGGCACAGCATGGGAGGAAAAGACTGCCAATAACCAGCAAGTCTGTTTACATGTGATCAGCTGATCACATGGTAAAGGGCCGCTGTGATTGTCCCTTTACCATGATCTGTGATCAGCTGTGTCCATGGACGCCCTCGCAGAACTGGAATCTTGAGGCTCGGATGAAAGGGCGGGGGGTTTTAGGGGGCCCATGTTTTTTGCACCAGGGGCCCTGAAAGTTCTAGTTACGCCTCTGGATTGGGCACTATTCCTACCACTGACACCAATGATAGTGCACTATTCCAGCCACAATTAATATCGCAATACAGTATCATAAATTTAAGGGGAGCCGCCTTTATAACCTATCTTCTATTCTAGATTCTCATTATATTTCATGTGGATAATCAGTCTTTTATGTGTGGTCTGTCCCCTGTATAGTTCAGCAGCCTGCAGAAGGACATCGAGGAACGTGCCGCAGACATTGAGAAGATGAGGCTGGAACAGCAGAAGCAGCAGGGGGTGATCAAATCTCTAGAGATGGACATCCAGGGTCTGAAGAGAGAAATCCAGGCGAGGGATGAGGCCATCCAGGACAAGGTGAGAACCCCCGACACACACATACACATACCTGACTGTGCAGATTTCACCTATGACAACTTCCCATACGTAATAAAATTGGATCTTTTAGAAACTTTACAGCGCTATACTAAAGCAGATCTCTGCATTTATTGTCCCTTTAAATAGTTCATCTGGGCCAAGCTGGCCCAACAAGCTATATACTGCACTAACAGAGGTTCTTGGTGGGCATGTTCTATTAACTCTATGTAGCCTCAGCTACAGTGGCGACTGGTGCTAAACTTTTTGGGGGAGGCGGCAAACAAACTCCCCCTCCTCTCCCCAGGGTCCGCACTTACCCCATCCACCATCGCTGCTTCCCCGGCTTCTCCTCCCGGCCAACCCGGCCTTCTTTAGACCCGCCTCCTCACCTGACTCCCGATTGGCCGGAAGGAGAAGCTGGAATCCAATGGTGAATATTGATTTACTAGTGTCACAAGTGGGTGGGTTTTGCGCCCCGAGCCCAACCTTTTTCAAGCCAATTAGAGAAACAGGCTCTAATCATGTGCTTGGAAAAAAGAAACGTATAGAAAGCTATGAGTCCGGCGCCCCCCAAATTGAGGTTGGGGGGCGGCGCCCCTGCGCCCCTTATGGACCGCCTGCTACTGCTCAGCTTTATACAGTATACAGCGCTATGCTCCGGATGTGAGACTTCCAATCTCACTGAACACTGCTGAGCCATTCACAGGAAGCTTTGTATTCTATGAATGAATACAAAGCTTCCTATGATTGGCTCAGCCAAAGTTTGTAATGCCCACCTCTTTCCACCTCCAATATATCACAATATACAGTAAAAGTATAGTTTTGTAGAAAAGCTCCACCTTTTTACATTAAAACACCATCATTCAGCTCCAGGTAGCGACTTTACCTAGTCTGTAATGATGGTATCAGTCTGTTGCAGGCAGGATGAAGCATTTCCTCAGTCCCCCCCCCCCCCAGTGATCAGTCTGCAACATTGTAACTTTGTAGAAAGTCACCTGCTTTACCTTTGTATTTGCGGGGGTATTCGGCCGCTAGCGGGGTGCTTTTAAAATGGTTAAAACCACCCGCAAAGCGCTGCTGCAGCAGCGCTATGCCGGCGGTACGGCCGCGCTGCCCATTGATTTCTATGGGCAGGAGCAGTGGAGGAGCGGTATACACACCGCTTCTTCACCACTTCAAAGATGCTGCTAGCAGGACTTTTTTTAGCATCCTGCCAGCGCATCGCTCTAGTGTGAAAGCCCTCGGGGCTTTCACACTGGAGAGACAGGAGCGGCTGTTTCAGGGCGCTTTTTTTAGCGTTATAGCGCCTGTAAAGTGCCCCAGTGTGAAAGGGGTCTTAGAGGTGAGGCTCAAAACCACAATGAAATCGTGTTCAAAATATATAGTGATAAATCTACACTTCAAATTCTAATGTGTAGAACGAAAAAAATTGTTTCGTTTCGATTCGTTATTTACATAAATTAGTTTAATTCGTTTTTGGAATTAGTTTCGTTTATTTTAATTCAAATTTCCGAATTGAACTCAATTCGGCCGAATTCGGAAAATTCAAATACATTCGAATTCCATTCAAATTCTATTCTAAATTTAATTTATTCTAATCGAAATTTGAATTTTGGAAGATGGTTATATTATTTCTATTGCATTCTATTCTTTTTTCTATTGTATTCTTTCATTTTCTAATATATTCTATTCTTATTAAAATCTATTTTATTTGAAATTCAAATTTCAAAAAATAGGTATATTGTTATGTTCTTTCTATTCTATTATATTCTATTGTTTGTTCTGTTCTATTCTATTTTATTTTCTATTCTATTCTTTTCTTTTTGATTATAGTCAGTTCTATTCTGTTTTCTATTCTATTTTGTTTTATTCTATTCTATTATTTTATTTTCTATTCTTTTCTATTCTATTTTTAATTTATTCTATTCGGAATTCTAATTTTGGAAGAAGGTTATATTCTTTCTATTTAATTTTTTTTTTCATATTCTATTTTTTATATTTTATTCTTTTCTATTGTATTCTAATTTATTCTATTAGAAATTAGAATTTCAGAAGATGGTGATGTTCTTTCTATTCTAGTCTATTTATTATTCTATTCTATTCCTTTATTTTCTATTCTATCCCTTCATTTTCTGTTCAATTTTTTTCAATTCTTTTTCTCAATTATTTTGGGTTCTGTTTTACTCTATTATACTCTATCTATTCTTTTATTTTCTCTTCTTTTCCATTTATATTCTTTTCTATTCCTTAATTTTCTGTTCTATTTTTCTCTCTTCGGAAATTAGAATTTGATTAAAAAATTATTCAAATTCGATTCGAAAACTATTTGAATTCAAATTTCGTCCGAAATTTTGTTTAGTTATTTTGGATTTGTTTAAATTTGCTACTATAGTAATTCAGAAATTCGCATACATCTGAATAATATTCAGATAATATGTAATATGTATCCGGATTCGGATACATAACGAAAACTTTGTCTGAGTTTCAATTCGAAACGAAACGGACCACACGTCTAAATACTAAAGGAAGCAGCTATCACCAGAAAATGCACCAACCTGTGCTATTGTCTGAGGAGTACTATAAAATGTGGTATTATCCATTTTAAATTGATTAAATTCAACCAGCACAAGAAATAGCCTAAGGCCCCATTCACACTGGGGCGCCCATAGCGTCGGTGGTAAAACGCCGCTATTTTTACCGCCGACGCTATGGGCGGATTTGCGACGCTATTCGGCCGCTAGCGGTGTGGTTTTAACCCCCGCTAGCGGCCGAGAAAGTGTTAAAACCGCCCGCAAACCGCTGCTACAGCAGCGGTTTGCGGGCGGTATAGCCGCGCTGTCCCATTGATTTCAATGGGCAGGAGTGGTAAAGCAGCGGTAAACACACCGCTCCTTCACCGCTCCAAAGATGCGGCTAGCAGGACTTTTTTTCTCGTCCTACCAGTGTGAGAACCCTCGGGGCTTTCACACTGGAGACACAGCAGCGGCTGTTTAGGGTCGGTTTGAAGGCGCTATTTTTAGCGCAATAGCGCCTGCAAACCGCTCCAGCGTGAAAGGGGTCTAATAGCATTTATTTTTTTCCCCCCATTTGCACAGAACTAATATACAGTGCCTTGAAAAAGTATTCATACCCCTTGAAATTTTCCACATTTTGTCAGGTTACAATCAAAAACGTAAATGTATTTTATTGGGATTTTATGTGATGGACCAACACAAAGTGGCACATAATTGTGAAGTGGAAGGAAAATGATAAATGGTTTTTAAGACTTTTTTTAAAATAAATATGTGAAAAGTGTGGGGGGACATTTGTATAGCGCCCCCCAATACTTTGTAGAACCGCCTTTCTTTGCAATTACAGCTGCAAGTCTTTTTGGGGATGTCTCTACCAGCTTTGCACATCTAGAGAGGGACATTTCTGCCCATTCTTCTTTGCAAAATATCTCAAGCTCTGTCAGATTGGATGGAGAGCGTCTGTGATCAGCAATTTTCAAGTCTTGCCACAGATTCTCAATTGGATTTAGGTCTGGACTGTGACTGGCCCATTCTAACACATGAATATGCTTTGATCTAAACCATTCCATTGTAGCTCTGGCTGTATGTTTAGGGTCGTTGTCCTGCTGGAAGGTGAACCTCCGCCCCAGTCTCAAGTCTTTTTCAGTTTTCTTCTAATATTTCCCTGTATTTGGCTCCGTCCATCTTCCCATCATCTCTGACAAGCTTCCCTGTTCCTGCTGAAGAAAAGGATCCCCACACCATGAAGCTGCCACCACCATGTTTCACGGTGGGGATGGTGTGTTCAGGGTGATGTGAGGTGTTAGTTTTCTGCCACACATAGCGTTTTGCTTTTAGGCCAAAAAGTAAAATTTTGGTCTCATCTGACCAGAGCACCTTCTTCCACATGTTTGCTGCGTCCCCCACATGGCTTCTCACAAACTGAAAACAGGACTTCCTATGGTTTTCTTTCACCAATGTCTTTTTTCTTGTCACTCTTCCATAAAGGCCAGATTTGTGGAGTTCACGACTTATGCCCCGTACACACGATTAGATTTTCCGTCGGAAAAACCTTGGATGGTTTTTCAGACGGAATTCTGCTCAAGCTTGGCTTGCATACACACGGTCACACAAAAGTTCTCTGAACTTTCGACCGTCAAGAACGCGGTGACGTACAACACGTACGACAAGCCGAGATCAATGAAGTTCAATAGACAGTTCGGCTCTTCTGCTTGATTCTGAGCATGCGTGTTTTTTTTGCGCGTCGGAATTCCGTCAGAATTGCATACAGACGATCGGAATTTCCAATAGGAACTTTTTCAGTCGGAAAAATTGAGAACCTGCTCTCAATCTTTTGCTGGCAGGAAATTCTGACAGAAAAAGTCAGATGGAGCATACACACGGTCGGAATTTCCGACCAAAAGCTCACATCGGACTTTTGCTGTCGGAAATTGCGATTGTGTGTTCGTGGCATAATAGTTGTCCTGTGGACAGATTCTCCCACCTGAGCTGTGGGTCTCTGCAGCTCCTCCAGAGTTACCATGGGCCTCTTGGCTGCTTCTCTGATGAATGCTCTCCTTGCCCGGCCTGTCAGTTTAGGTGGACGGCCATGTCTTGGTAGGTTTGCAGTTGTGCCATACTCTTTCCATTTTTAGATGATGGATTGAACAGTCAGGGCCGGTCAGTGGTGATGCTTCCATAAGGGGCGCACGGGCGCCACGCCCTCTCTCCAGCCACCCCCTCTATGACCAATAGATAGATTTATGCATTGCATGAATCTATCCATGGCCGCCGCTGCCACCCCCTTTTGGGGCGCCTGAATTACAGGGGCTGATTAGAGCCATAGGCTCTAAAAGGCGTAAAAAAAGGTGACCTGCGAGCGCCATGCTTGGCGTTCACAGTTCACCCAGCTGTGTTAGCAAAGCGAATGAATATTCGCTTTGCTAACACTGAACCGCCTCAAAATCAAACAATTGCTCCGGTCTCTTACCTGTCACCTGATTGGCTGAAACGACAGGCGCCGCCATTGGACGCCTATCAGGAGAGGACGTGAGATGAGGAGGGCTGGAGACGCATAAAGGACCCCGCTCATCGCCGTCACCCGCTGCCCCACCGAGACAGGGTAAGTTCTGGGTAGACAGCGAGCGGGCGGGGGTCACACTGGCGGCATATTCGATGGCACACTGGCAGCATTTGATGGGCACACTTGTGGCATATTCGATGGCACACTGGCAGCGTTTGATGGCACAGTGGCAGCGTTTGATGGCACAGTGGCAGCGTTTGATGGGCACAGTGGCAGCGTTTGATGGCACAGTGGCAGCATTTGATGGCACAGTGGCAGCGTTTGATGGGCACAGTGGCTGCGTTTGATGGCACAGTGGCTGCGTTTGATGGCACAGTGGCTGCGTTTGATGGGCACAGTGGCTGCGTTTGATGGGCACAGTGGCTGCGTTTGATGGCACAGTGGCTGCATTTGATGGCACAGTGGCTGCATTTGATGGCACAGTGGCTGCATTTGATGGCACAGTGGCTGCATTTTATGGGCACAGTGGCTGCATTTGATGGGGTTTTTTTTTCAGAATTTGTCAGTTTGTTTGCGCCTCCCTAAAAATTTTGAGCACCACCGAGACAGGGTAGGTGCCGGGCAGACGGGGAGCAGGCGGAAGGGTGGGGTACAGTGGCGGCATTCAATGGCACAGTGGCTGCATTTGATGGGCACAGTGGGTGCATTTGAGGGGCACAGTGGGTGCATTTGAGGGGCACAGTGGCTGCATTTGAGGGGCACAGTGGCTGCATTTGATGGTTTTTTTTTCAGAATTTTTCAGTTTGTTTGCGCCCCCCTAAAAATTTTGAGCCCCAGCCGCCACTGGGGTCGGTGCTTGACTATTTTGCACCCTAGGCAAGACTAACGCCCCCCGGCCCATGTGGCACTAGTCTTGCCCAGGGCGCTGGTGACTACAACAGGGAACAGGGTCAGACAGAGCAGACTCTTCGGGCAGGATAGTTTTGCCTACATCCGGAGACCTGATGGTGCCCGCTTCCTCAGCTGTGCCTGCCTCCTCCCATCCAGCTCCTCAGCTGTGCCCACCTCATCCCATCCGGCTCCCCACTGTCGTTCTCTGCCTCCTAAGCTGTGCCTGCCGGACATTCTTCAGCCCCTCGTGTTCCCCAGCCAGGCTAGAGGGGAAGTCAGCGGCCATGGCTGCACCCCCTAGGCAGCTGCCTAGTTTGCCTAGCGGGAGCGCTGGCCCTGTGAACAGTGAGATGTTAAAAGCTTGGGATATTTATTAATAATCTAACCCTGCTTTAAACTTCTCCACAACTTTCTCCCTGACCTGTCTGGTGTGTTCCTTGGCCTTCATGATGCTGTTTATTTACTAAGGTTCTCTAACAAACCTCTAAGGTCTTTACAGAACAGCTGCATTTATACTGAGAATAAATTACACAGGTGGAATATATTTACTAATTAGGTGACTTCTGAAGGCAATTGGTTCCACTAGATTTTAGTTGGGGGTATCAGAGTAAAGGGGGGTGAATACAAAAGCACGCCACACTTTTCACATATTTATTTGTAAAAAATTTGAAAAATCATTTATAATTTTCCTTCCACTTCACAATTATGTGCCACTTAGTGTTGGTCTATCACATAAAATACATTTACGTTTTTGGTTGTAACATGGCAAAATGTGGAAAAGATCAAGGGGTATGAATACTTTTTCAAGGCACTGTATATGCGTTTTGACTGGGCAGATTCTTGTTCAAATTTTTAATAAATGCACCGCTAATTGTAAAATAAATCTATAGAGCCGAGAGGATTTCATAGGAAGGTAGACAAATATGAAGGTACATCCTGACTCCCCTCAGACTCGCCTCATCCCTGACTCTTCCCTATAGGACCCTTCATGCTGGGACCACCTCTCATAACTGCTAATTGTCTTATAATAACTTTTCCCGACTATCATGGCTGACATCCCCTCTTCCCTTGTCTGTAATCCAGGAGAAGAGAATCTATGACCTGAAGAAGATGAATCAGGAACTGGAGAATTTCAAATTTGTTCTTGATTACAAAATCAAGGAACTGGAGAAACAAATTGAACCCAGAGAGAACGAAATCCAAGAAAAGAAGGAGCAGTTTCAGGAGGTTCTTTTTTTTTTAACTAAAATACTTGTTTTCGCTTTTTCTCATCCTTTCTGCATCTCAGTCCTGATGATCACCTGTATCCTCTTGGCAACCCTTTTTCCTGTGTACATACACTCCAGCAATGGCTGCATTACATTTCTCAGGGCAGGTTTCCTGAAGGTGACACAGCAGACCATGTCTGCATTGTACGGGGGGATTTACTAAAACTGGTGCACACAGAATCTCGTGCAGCTATGCAGGGCTGCTGTTATAAACCACAGGCCCCAAACACAGCCAACCTAACAGGGCCCGACCCCCCCCCCCCCTCCAAAAAAAACACAGATTACTATGCTTCAGTTATGAATGGACACAGTGAGTGATCGGTACTGGCCACTCATTGTGTTCATTCAGGAAAGGAAGGAACTGGTAAATGTGACATATTTACCAGATCCTTCCCCCACTCTCCATCCTGAAGAAATCTAGGACCCATGGGCATCCACAGAACTTTTTTCAGGGGGGGGGGCATAATTTTAAGATCACCTATGCTCCGCCCCTTTTCGACAATGTCATCACAGTCAGAGATGGCAGACATACTACAGGAGATAGTCAGAGACTGCGGACAAAGCACATATAAATTACACCCCCCATACACACAGACTAGGGATGAGCTTCGTGTTCGAGTCGAACATACGTTCGACTCGAACATCGGCTGTTCGATCGTTCGACGAAGATCGAACGATTTGGGCCGTTCGCGCCAAATTCGAGTAACGCGAACGGCCCACAATGCACTACGCCATCGCAGTGTCATCCAGGCGCTGTGATTGGCCAAGCATGCACTGTGACCCCGCATGCTTGGCCAATCACAGCGCCGGCAGCGAGGAGAGCAATGATTGGCCACAGGCAGGATGCCTGTGGCCAATTATTGCTGAGGGTGTTTAGTACACGCCCCACACTATAAAAGGCCGCCAGCACGGCGGCCTAGTGTAGTGTGTTCCGGAGCAGGGATAGAGCAGCATAGGCAGGGACAGTGACATTTATTTTTTCTTGCTTAACCTGGATTCCTTTAGTTTAGGGAAAGAGAAGGATAGGTAGGGAGAGTGTCAGTGTGTTTTGTGCTTGTGCTATAGTGTGCTTAAAAAAAACATTTTTTCTAGGGACAGAAAACTGTAGGTAGGGAGAGTGTCAGTTTCTTTCACTGTGCAAGTCCTTGTTTCCAGGGACCTGGAAGGACAGTGAGTGAATTCTCCTTGTGCTATATTGTGCTTAAAAAAAACATTTTTTCTAGGGACAGAAAACTGTAGGTAGGGAGAGTGTCAGTTTCTTTCACTGTGCAAGTCCTTGTTTCTAGGGACCTGGAAGGACAGTGAGTGAATTCTCCTTGTGCTATATTGTGCTTAAAAAAAACATTTTTTCTAGGGACAGAAAACTGTAGGTAGGGAGAGTGTCAGTTTCTTTCACTGTGCAAGTCCTTGTTTCCAGGGACCTGGAAGGACAGTGAGTGAATTCTCCTTGTGCTATATTGTGCTTAAAAAAAACATTTTTTCTAGGGACAGAAAACTGTAGGTAGGGAGAGTGTCAGTTTCTTTCACTGTGCAAGTCCTTGTTTCTAGGGACCTGGAAGGACAGTGAGTGAATTCTCCTTGTGCTATATTGTGCTTAAAAAAAACATTTTTTCTAGGGACAGAAAACTGTAGGTAGGGAGAGTGTCAGTTTCTTTCACTGTGCAAGTCCTTGTTTCCAGGGACCTGGAAGGACAGTGAGTGAATTCTCCTTGTGCTATAGTGTGCTTAAAAAAAACATTTTTTCTAGGGACAGAAAACTGTAGGTAGGGAGAGTGTCAGTTTCTTTCACTGTGCAAGTCCTTGTTTCTAGGGACCTGGAAGGACAGTGAGTGAATTCTCCTTGTGCTATATTGTGCTTAAAAAAAACATTTTTTCTAGGGACAGAAAACTGTAGGTAGGGAGAGTGTCAGTTTCTTTCACTGTGCAAGTCCTTGTTTCCAGGGACCTGGAAGGACAGTGAGTGAATTCTCCTTGTGCTATAGTGTGCTTAAAAAAAACATTTTTTCTAGGGACACAAAACTGTAGGTAGGGAGAGTGTCAGTTTCTTTCACTGTGCAAGTCCTTGTTTCCAGGGACCTGGAAGGACAGTGAGTGAATTCTCCTTGTGCTATATTGTGCTTAAAAAAAACATTTTTTCTAGGGACAGAAAACTGTAGGTAGGGAGAGTGTCAGTTTCTTTCACTGTGCAAGTCCTTGTTTCTAGGGTCCTGGAAGGACAGTGAGTGAATTCTCCTTGTGCTATATTGTGCTTAAAAAAAACATTTTTTCTAGGGACACAAAACTGTAGGTAGGGAGAGTGTCAGTTTCTTTCACTGTGCAAGTCCTTGTTTCCAGGGACCTGGAAGGACAGTGAGTGAATTCTCCTTGTGCTATATTGTGCTTAAAAAAAACATTTTTTCTAGGGACAGAAAACTGTAGGTAGGGAGAGTGTCAGTTTCTTTCACTGTGCAAGTCCTTGTTTCTAGGGTCCTGGAAGGACAGTGAGTGAATTCTCCTTGTGCTATATTGTGCTTAAAAAAAACATTTTTTCTAGGGACAGAAAACTGTAGGTAGGGAGAGTGTCAGTTTCTTTCACTGTGCAAGTCCTTGTTTCCAGGGACCTGGAAGGACAGTGAGTGAATTCTCCTTGTGCTATATTGTGCTTAAAAAAAACATTTTTTCTAGGGACAGAAAACTGTAGGTAGGGAGAGTGTCAGTTTCTTTCACTGTGCAAGTCCTTGTTTCTAGGGACCTGGAAGGACAGTGAGTGAATTCTCCTTGTGCTATATTGTGCTTAAAAAAAACATTTTTTCTAGGGACAGAAAACTGTAGGTAGGGAGAGTGTCAGTTTCTTTCACTGTGCAAGTCCTTGTTTCTAGGGACCTGGAAGGACAGTGAGTGAATTCTCCTTGTGCTATATTGTGCTTAAAAAAAACATTTTTTCTAGGGACAGAAAACTGTAGGTAGGGAGAGTGTCAGTTTCTTTCACTGTGCAAGTCCTTGTTTCCAGGGACCTGGAAGGACAGTGAGTGAATTCTCCTTGTGCTATAGTGTGCTTAAAAAAAACATTTTTTCTAGGGACAGAAAACTGTAGGTAGGGAGAGTGTCAGTTTCTTTCACTGTGCAAGTCCTTGTTTCTAGGGACTGGGAAGGACAGTGAGTGAATTCTCCTTGTGCTATAGTGTGCTTAAAAAATAGGATTTTTATAACAGCTTACCTGTAAAATCCTTTTCTTAGGAGTACATCACGGGACACAGAGCGACATAGTCATTACTAATGGGTTATATAGATACCGTCAGGTGCTGGCACTGGCAACTTCCAAAACCGGAAGTACCCTCCCCTATATAAGCCCCTCCCATCCGGGAGCACCTCAGTTTTGTAGCAAAGCAATAAGTGTCCCCAAAGAGGGGCGGGAGCTCTGTGTCCCGTGATGTACTCCTAAGAAAAGGATTTTACAGGTAAGCTGTTATAAAAATCCTATTTTCTTTCTCGTACATCACGGGACACAGAGCGACATAGTCATTACTAATGGGATGTCCTAAAGCAATGCCCAATGAGGGGGGGGGATACACCATATATAAGCTGAGCGCTATCAGACATGAGGATCTTTTGCGGCCTGCAACACACTGCGCCCAAAGGCGACATCCTCCTGACTTCTAACGTCCACCTGGTAGAACCTAGTAAACGTGTGAACTGAAGACCACGTTGCGGCCTTACAGATTTGAGCCAGGGAGGCCTGGTGATGCACTGCCCATGAAGTTCCAACTGCTCTCGTGGAGTGCGCTCTAACTTTGAACGGAGGCGGTCTCCTTCTCAAGCCATAAGCTTGCATAATGACCTGTCGAATCCACTTGGCTAAAGTAGATTTTGACGCTGCCTGACCCTTTCTGGGGCCTTAAGGCAGAATAAACAAAGTATCCGTTCTGCGAATCTGAGCAGTGGCTTTTAGATAAGCTTTAACTGCTCTTACTTCATCCAAAGAATGCAATAACTTTTCCTCTACCGAAGTAGGTTTGGGGAAAAAAGAAGGAAGAACCACATCTTGGTTCAAATGAAACCTCGATACCACCTTAGGAAGAAAGGCTGGATGAGGACGTAACACTACTCTGTCCTTATGGATAACCAGATATGGCTCCTTACAGGACATAGCTGCTAATTCCGATACTCTTTTAGCCGAACAAATGGCTACTAGAAAAATCAATTTCCTGGTGAGAAGCACCAAGGAAATATGCTGTAATGGTTCAAATGGTTGTTTCTGTAGAACCGACAGAACCAAGTTTAGATCCCATGGACATATGGGAATATTAACCGGAGGACTAATATGCATCACTCCTTGTATAAAGGCTTTGACTAGTGAATGCGAAGCCAAGGGCCTTTGAAAAAATATTGACAAGGCCGAAAACTGACCCTTGATAGTACTCAAGGCAAGCTTCCTATCTACAGCCTACTGTAGGAAGTCCAGAATCCTACCTATTACGTACTTATGTGGATGCCATTTCTTGGCCTCACACCACGCGATGTACGCCTTCCAGATTCTATAGTAGATCTGCCTGGATACCGGCTTCCTGGCATTGATCATGGTAGATACCACAGCATTAGAGAGCCCTCTCTTTTTTAGAATGTGGGCTTCAATAGCCAGGCCGTCAAACCTAGGGCTGGTAAGGAAGGGTGGTATATCGGTCCTTGCGAAAGCCGGACGACGTGGGAGAGTCCAAGGACTCCCCACTGAAATTTTACAATCTCCGCGTACCACGCTCTTCGGGGCCACGCTGGAGCCACCGGAATCACCGGTTTCTTTTCTACCCTGATTCTGCGGAGTAATCGAGGTAACCATTGTGGCGGTGTGAATGCATATATCAGCTTGAACTGATCCCAAGGGAACACTAGGGCATCCGAGCCGCAAGCTAGGGGATCCCTTGTCCGAGAGACAAACCTGTCCCCCTTTGCGTTGAATCTGGATGCTAGAAGATCTACATCCGATGTTCCCCACCGCTGACATATTGTCCAGAAAACCTCGGGGTGAAGGGACCCTTCCTCTGGGCCTAATTGCTGGCGACTTAGAAAGTCCGCCTTCCAATTCTCCACTCCTGGAATGAATACCGCAGATATGGCTGGGACATATTTTTCTGCCCATTTCAGGATGTAATTTACTTCCCTCTGGGCTGCACGACTCCTGGTGCCCCCCTGATGATTGATATATGCCACTGCTGTGGCATTGTCTGATTGCATTCTGACAGGGGACCCTTGGAGTTTGGATGTCCATGCTACTAGGGCATACCGGGCTGCTCGTATCTCTAAGAGATTGATGGGCAGGGCCTTTTCTGCATCCGACCATCTGCCCTGGAGAGACTATTGCTCCAGTACTGCTCCCCAGCCTATAAGGCTGGCATCTGTAGTGACCACCTTCCAAGAAATCGGACTGAAGGATTTCCTTTTTTCCAGATTCTGGGGAACCAACCACCAACGGAGGCTCTTGCGAACGGAAGGGGACAAGGACATTGTAAGTCTAGGGCCTGAACTTTTTTGTTCCAGGCTGACAGTATGGCCCCTTGCAAATTCCTTGAATGGAATTGACCGTAGGGTACTGCTTCGAATGATGCCACCATTTTTCCCAGCAGCCTCATATACAGGCGTATGGACGGCTGTCTTTTTTGTACCCACTAAGTGGATCAAATCTCTCAAAGACGACACCTTTCCTCGAGGCAAGAATATTTTTCTCTGGCCTGAATCCAACCTTAGCCCCAAGTATTCCAGACTTTTGACTGGTTTTTAGGGCTGACTTGTCTCGGTTGATAATCCAACCGTGAGATTCCAGATACTTGATCGTCTTGTGAACGACCACGTCTAGTTTTTTCACTGAGTGGTCTATCAGCAACAAGTCATCCAGATATGCCATTATCATTACACCTTGTGTTCTTAGATTGGCCAATAAAGGGCCAGAATTTTTGTAAACACTCGTGGTGCTGTGGCCAAACCGAAGGGTAAGGCTCTGAACTGAAAATGGCGCCCTTCTACTGCAAAGCGTAGAAATTTTTGGTGGACTGGAAAGATGGGAATGTGCAAATAAGCATCTTTGATGTCGATCGTGGCTAACCAATCCTCCCCTTGTAGGGCAGTGGCCACCGATCGGATCGACTCCATCGGAAAGTCCTGATATACAGGAATTTGTATAGCCCTTTTAGAATTAATATGGGCCTCCCGTCCGCGTTTGCTTCGGGACTGTAAAGAGGTTTGAGTAAAACCCGAACCCTCATTCTTCCAGGGGAACCTCCATAATTACTCCTTGGAGCAATAGTTGTTCTAGTGCCAACAGGAGGGACTCTCTCTTCCGGGGATCCCTTGGCACGTTTGACCTCAAAAATGGGAAGGAGGAGAGTCTTTTAACTCCAAACTGTATCCCAAACCTACTGCGGAGAGCACCTATCTGTCTTGATCGTGTCCCGCCAGGTCTCTTGCGAACAACTGGAGTCCTCCCCCCACCCGACTGAGTGGGGGCTTCATGAATTTAACTTTGGGGGAGGTTTTGTACCTCCCCTAACCCAGGGTTTCTCATTACCCTGCTACTGTCCCTGTTTTTTACCCCCGGGATTTGACCGAGGAGGCCGTCGGAACTGTTACACAGCCGATGCCCCAGGGACTGGAGAAGCAGGCCTCTTAAAGAGGGACCTCTAACTCTGCTTTTAACCGGCAAGAGCGTATTTTTACCGCTGGAAATTTTCTGGATATATTTGTCCAGGTTTTCCCTGAATAAGCGTTCACCATGAAATGGGACGCTAACCAGCCATTCTTTACAGGGAGCTTCAGCAGACCAGTTTTTTGAGCCATAGGAGCCTACGTATATGTACTATAGACAGCGTAAGGCGGGAGGCCTGATGGACTGAATCCTCTATGGCATCAACCGCAAAGCCTAAGGCTCTAGGTAGATCAGCTAGGGCAAAGCCTGCTGATCTGTCAAGTCCCTCAAGACCTGTTTCAACTGATCCTTCACTGCTTAGCAGACCCCAATAGCTGCTACTGCTGGTTGTATCACCAAGCAGATTTTCATAAGGACTCCAATCTTTTATCTATTGGGTTCTTGAACATTTGGACATTATCCATTGGACATGTCAGTGATTTATACATACAAGAGATGGCTGCGTCCATTGTAGGGACCTTCCATTTTTTTTTTTTTTTTTTTGATGAACTTATCCTCCATGGGATAGACCACCGGAAATCTCTTGGGGGAATAAATATTTTCTCAGGACGTTCCCAATCCTGGTAAATGAGCCCTTTCAGTAAAGGGTGAAGTGGAAAAGAACAAACAGTCTGGGGGCTTCTAGCGACCCCAACGAGGATACAGTAGTGGTTGATGGTTCCGCAAGGTGCATTTTTAAATGCTGATCGGACCATGTTAGTCAGAGACTGAACCCATAATCTTTCAGCTTGAGATGCTGAGAAAAGGTTCCCCCACTGTTGATTCCTCTATAACAGAATCAACCTTATCCTGATCCCCTTCAGGCAGGTCGATCCCTGTATGGGACTGTTGCTCTGCTAACAGGCACTCTGAAGGAGGAGACGGAGATCGGGCGTGCTTTCCCTGACAGGGAGGCAGCGATCAATGTTGACAATCTCTCTCTAATCCTCCCAGAGCTGAGGAAAAAACCTCCTCTGTTACATACACAGGAGCAGGTAACTGAGGACAGCCACAGTACCAAGTACCCCTGCGGGGTCTCTACGGTCACTTACCTCTGAACTTCAGGGGAGACTGGTGCAGCAGGAGTATGCCCAAGATCCTCCGAGCCCGATGAGACCCCCTTCGCTTCCTGGAAGATTCAGTTCCGGAGCTTCTGGACGGCATATTCCTAAGCCTAAAGCTGAGGTATTCCAGCCGTAATACACCACTTTTACTGAGAATAGTCTAGCACAATTGCTGCTATATCACAGTTGGTGTCTACTAATGTGCCTTTCTAGGGGATGCCTGTATCAACCGCTTGCTGTATGCCTTTAAATGTTGCCAGCTCTGTCTCTGTACTTCATAGCCAGCTCACTACATATTGTGGTTTTTTTAAAACTGCTGGGATGCCCGCACATGCGCAGAAGCGCTGCGGCGCGCACAGAGCGTCATCCCCCAGGCTCCGCCCCCTTTCCCGGCTCACCTCTATATAGAGAGGCGCGTGCACGCGCACGCGCGCGGGCACGTGCGCCTTCGGCGCTAATTTCAAATATGGTAACAAGGGACAGGAGCCAGGGCCCCTCTTTGCCGCAGGCCGGGGGATGGACGAGCACTGCAACATGGCAGACGAAGCAGTTCCCTATAAGAGAACTCACCATCTGCCTGGACTTTGCTCTGCTGAGAAGAAGCTAGTCCACATGACAAGAAAACATTCCACAGCGGCCTCTAGTGGACAAACACAGGTACCGCAGTCTAATATATTAAATATATATATATAAAAAATTTTTTTTTTTTTTTTTTTTTCTTGACCACCATTAAAAATTATTACATTTTTTTTAGTAGTTACAGGCATGCACAGAATTTTGCGGGAATACCATTAGGTAACAGACAGAAAGACAAATTAGGCTTGGGGGTCCCCCAATAGAACCAAGTTCCTGGGGGCCCCCACTTACCTGTTCCCCGCCGCAGGACTTTGTTTGGTCCACAAAAGCCCAAACTTCACCTATCACGGCAGGCATTGTAATCAAACCTTCAGGGACCGGGTTCCCAAGGATTCCACTCCCCTGGACCTGTATAGCACCCTGCACAGAAAACATCTTGGTCGTGGGTATGACCAGAGCTCTGGATCCCAGGGTCCAGCTCTCCTAAGAGAAGCATTACAGGCAAAACCTTGCTCTTCTCTGCAAGGCCCGGGTACCGACCCTTTAGCTATGAAGCTTTTTTGGTCGGATCCGGAATAGCTTACTGAGGCCCAAAAGAACCTGTACGCAAGCTCAGTGAAAAACACATGTTTCTTCTTGGCCACACCTTAGACACTGGCAAAAAACTGAGGTGCTCCCGGATGGGAGGGGCTTATATAGGGGAGGGTACTTCCGGTTTTGGAAGTTGCCAGTGCCAGCACCTGACGGTATCTATATAACCCATTAGTAATGACTATGTCGCTCTGTGTCCCGTGATGTACGAGAAAGAAAAAACATTTTTTCTAGGGACAGAAAACTGTAGGTAGGGAGAGTGTCAGTTTCTTTCACTGTGCAAGTCCTTGTTTCCAGGGACCTGGAAGGACAGTGAGTGAATTCTCCTTGTGCTATAGTGTGCTTAAAAAAAACATTTTTTTCTAGGGACAGAAAACTGTAGGTAGGGAGAGTGTCAGTTTCTTTCACTGTGCAAGTCCTTGTTTCTAGGGACCTGGAAGGACAGTGAGTGAATTCTCCTTGTGCTATATTGTGCTTAAAAAAAACATTTTTTCTAGGGACAGAAAACTGTAGGTAGGGAGAGTGTCAGTTTCTTTCACTGTGCAAGTCCTTGTTTCCAGGGACCTGGAAGGACAGTGAGTGAATTCTCCTTGTGCTATATTGTGCTTAAAAAAAACATTTTTTCTAGGGACAGAAAACTGTAGGTAGGGAGAATGTCAGTTTCTTTCACTGTGCAAGTCCTTGTTTCTAGGGACCTGGAAGGACAGTGAGTGAATTCTCCTTGTGCTATATTGTGCTTAAAAAAAAAATTTTTCTAGGGACAGAAAACTGTAGGTAGGGAGAGTGTCAGTTTCTTTCACTGTGCAAGTCCTTGTTTCCAGGGACCTGGAAGGACAGTGAGTGAATTCTCCTTGTGCTATATTGTGCTTAAAAAAAACATTTTTTCTAGGGACAGAAAACTGTAGGTAGGGAGAGTGTCAGTTTCTTTCACTGTGCAAGTCCTTGTTTCCAGGGACCTGGAAGGACAGTGAGTGAATTCTCCTTGTGCTATATTGTGCTTAAAAAAAACATTTTTTCTAGGGACAGAAAACTGTAGGTAGGGAGAGTGTCAGTTTCTTTCACTGTGCAAGTCCTTGTTTCTAGGGACCTGGAAGGACAGTGAGTGAATTCTCCTTGTGCTATATTGTGCTTAAAAAAAACATTTTTTCTAGGGACAGAAAACTGTAGGTAGGGAGAGTGTCAGTTTCTTTCACTGTGCAAGTCCTTGTTTCTAGGGACCTGGAAGGACAGTGAGTGAATTCTCCTTGTGCTATATTGTGCTTAAAAAAAACATTTTTTCTAGGGACAGAAAACTGTAGGTAGGGAGAGTGTCAGTTTCTTTCACTGTGCAAGTCCTTGTTTCCAGGGACCTGGAAGGACAGTGAGTGAATTCTCCTTGTGCTATATTGTGCTTAAAAAAAACATTTTTTCTAGGGACAGAAAACTGTAGGTAGGGAGAGTGTCAGTTTCTTTCACTGTGCAAGTCCTTGTTTCTAGGGACCTGGAAGGACAGTGAGTGAATTCTCCTTGTGCTATATTGTGCTTAAAAAAAACATTTTTTCTAGGGACAGAAAACTGTAGGTAGGGAGAGTGTCAGTTTCTTTCACTGTGCAAGTCCTTGTTTCCAGGGACCTGGAAGGACAGTGAGTGAATTCTCCTTGTGCTATAGTGTGCTTAAAAAAAACATTTTTTCTAGGGACAGAAAACTGTAGGTAGGGAGAGTGTCAGTTTCTTTCACTGTGCAAGTCCTTGTTTCTAGGGACCTGGAAGGACAGTGAGTGAATTCTCCTTGTGCTATATTGTGCTTAAAAAAAACATTTTTTCTAGGGACAGAAAACTGTAGGTAGGGAGAGTGTCAGTTTCTTTCACTGTGCAAGTCCTTGTTTCCAGGGACCTGGAAGGACAGTGAGTGAATTCTCCTTGTGCTATAGTGTGCTTAAAAAAAACATTTTTTCTAGGGACAGAAAACTGTAGGTAGGGAGAGTGTCAGTTTCTTTCACTGTGCAAGTCCTTGTTTCTAGGGACCTGGAAGGACAGTGAGTGAATTCTCCTTGTGCTATATTGTGCTTAAAAAAAACATTTTTTTCTAGGGACAGAAAACTGTAGGTAGGGAGAGTGTCAGTTTCTTTCACTGTGCAAGTCCTTGTTTCCAGGGACCTGGAAGGACAGTGAGTGAATTCTCCTTGTGCTATATTGTGCTTAAAAAAAACATTTTTTCTAGGGACAGAAAACTGTAGGTAGGGAGAGTGTCAGTTTCTTTCACTGTGCAAGTCCTTGTTTCTAGGGACCTGGAAGGACAGTGAGTGAATTCTCCTTGTGCTATATTGTGTTTAAAAAAAACATTTTTTCTAGGGACAGAAAACTGTAGGTAGGGAGAGTGTCAGTTTCTTTCACTGTGCAAGTCCTTGTTTCCAGGGACCTGGAAGGACAGTGAGTGAATTCTCCTTGTGCTATATTGTGCTTAAAAAAAACATTTTTTCTAGGGACAGAAAACTGTAGGTAGGGAGAGTGTCAGTTTCTTTCACTGTGCAAGTCCTTGTTTCCAGGGACCTGGAAGGACAGTGAGTGAATTCTCCTTGTGCTATATTGTGCTTAAAAAAAACATTTTTTCTAGGGACAGAAAACTGTAGGTAGGGAGAGTGTCAGTTTCTTTCACTGTGCAAGTCCTTGTTTCCAGGGACCTGGAAGGACAGTGAGTGAATTCTCCTTGTGCTATATTGTGCTTAAAAAAAACATTTTTTCTAGGGACAGAAAACTGTAGGTAGGGAGAGTGTCAGTTTCTTTCACTGTGCAAGTCCTTGTTTCTAGGGACCTGGAAGGACAGTGAGTGAATTCTCCTTGTGCTATATTGTGCTTAAAAAAAACATTTTTTCTAGGGACAGAAAACTGTAGGTAGGGAGAGTGTCAGTTTCTTTCACTGTGCAAGTCCTTGTTTCTAGGGACCTGGAAGGACAGTGAGTGAATTCTCCTTGTGCTATATTGTGCTTAAAAAAAACATTTTTTCTAGGGACAGAAAACTGTAGGTAGGGAGAGTGTCAGTTTCTTTCACTGTGCAAGTCCTTGTTTCCAGGGACCTGGAAGGACAGTGAGTGAATTCTCCTTGTGCTATATTGTGCTTAAAAAAAACATTTTTTCTAGGGACAGAAAACTGTAGGTAGGGAGAGTGTCAGTTTCTTTCACTGTGCAAGTCCTTGTTTCTAGGGACCTGGAAGGACAGTGAGTGAATTCTCCTTGTGCTATATTGTGCTTAAAAAAAACATTTTTTCTAGGGACAGAAAACTGTAGGTAGGGAGAGTGTCAGTTTCTTTCACTGTGCAAGTCCTTGTTTCCAGGGACCTGGAAGGACAGTGAGTGAATTCTCCTTGTGCTATAGTGTGCTTAAAAAAAACATTTTTTCTAGGGACAGAAAACTGTAGGTAGGGAGAGTGTCAGTTTCTTTCACTGTGCAAGTCCTTGTTTCTAGGGACCTGGAAGGACAGTGAGTGAATTCTCCTTGTGCTATATTGTGCTTAAAAAAAACATTTTTTCTAGGGACAGAAAACTGTAGGTAGGGAGAGTGTCAGTTTCTTTCACTGTGCAAGTCCTTGTTTCCAGGGACCTGGAAGGACAGTGAGTGAATTCTCCTTGTGCTATAGTGTGCTTAAAAAAAACATTTTTTCTAGGGACAGAAAACTGTAGGTAGGGAGAGTGTCAGTTTCTTTCACTGTGCAAGTCCTTGTTTCTAGGGACCTGGAAGGACAGTGAGTGAATTCTCCTTGTGCTATATTGTGCTTAAAAAAAACATTTTTTTCTAGGGACAGAAAACTGTAGGTAGGGAGAGTGTCAGTTTCTTTCACTGTGCAAGTCCTTGTTTCCAGGGACCTGGAAGGACAGTGAGTGAATTCTCCTTGTGCTATATTGTGCTTAAAAAAAACATTTTTTCTAGGGACAGAAAACTGTAGGTAGGGAGAGTGTCAGTTTCTTTCACTGTGCAAGTCCTTGTTTCTAGGGACCTGGAAGGACAGTGAGTGAATTCTCCTTGTGCTATATTGTGTTTAAAAAAAACATTTTTTCTAGGGACAGAAAACTGTAGGTAGGGAGAGTGTCAGTTTCTTTCACTGTGCAAGTCCTTGTTTCCAGGGACCTGGAAGGACAGTGAGTGAATTCTCCTTGTGCTATATTGTGCTTAAAAAAAACATTTTTTCTAGGGACAGAAAACTGTAGGTAGGGAGAGTGTCAGTTTCTTTCACTGTGCAAGTCCTTGTTTCTAGGGACCTGGAAGGACAGTGAGTGAATTCTCCTTGTGCTATATTGTGCTTAAAAAAAACATTTTTTCTAGGGACAGAAAACTGTAGGTAGGGAGAGTGTCAGTTTCTTTCACTGTGCAAGTCCTTGTTTCTAGGGACCTGGAAGGACAGTGAGTGAATTCTCCTTGTGCTATATTGTGCTTAAAAAAAACATTTTTTCTAGGGACAGAAAACTGTAGGTAGGGAGAGTGTCAGTTTCTTTCACTGTGCAAGTCCTTGTTTCCAGGGACCTGGAAGGACAGTGAGTGAATTCTCCTTGTGCTATATTGTGCTTAAAAAAAACATTTTTTCTAGGGACAGAAAACTGTAGGTAGGGAGAGTGTCAGTTTCTTTCACTGTGCAAGTCCTTGTTTCTAGGGACCTGGAAGGACAGTGAGTGAATTCTCCTTGTGCTATATTGTGCTTAAAAAAAACATTTTTTCTAGGGACAGAAAACTGTAGGTAGGGAGAGTGTCAGTTTCTTTCACTGTGCAAGTCCTTGTTTCCAGGGACCTGGAAGGACAGTGAGTGAATTCTCCTTGTGCTATAGTGTGCTTAAAAAAAACATTTTTTCTAGGGACAGAAAACTGTAGGTAGGGAGAGTGTCAGTTTCTTTCACTGTGCAAGTCCTTGTTTCTAGGGACCTGGAAGGACAGTGAGTGAATTCTCCTTGTGCTATATTGTGCTTAAAAAAAACATTTTTTCTAGGGACAGAAAACTGTAGGTAGGGAGAGTGTCAGTTTCTTTCACTGTGCAAGTCCTTGTTTCCAGGGACCTGGAAGGACAGTGAGTGAATTCTCCTTGTGCTATAGTGTGCTTAAAAAAAACATTTTTTCTAGGGACAGAAAACTGTAGGTAGGGAGAGTGTCAGTTTCTTTCACTGTGCAAGTCCTTGTTTCTAGGGACCTGGAAGGACAGTGAGTGAATTCTCCTTGTGCTATATTGTGCTTAAAAAAAACATTTTTTTCTAGGGACAGAAAACTGTAGGTAGGGAGAGTGTCAGTTTCTTTCACTGTGCAAGTCCTTGTTTCCAGGGACCTGGAAGGACAGTGAGTGAATTCTCCTTGTGCTATATTGTGCTTAAAAAAAACATTTTTTCTAGGGACAGAAAACTGTAGGTAGGGAGAGTGTCAGTTTCTTTCACTGTGCAAGTCCTTGTTTCTAGGGACCTGGAAGGACAGTGAGTGAATTCTCCTTGTGCTATATTGTGCTTAAAAAAAACATTTTTTCTAGGGACAGAAAACTGTAGGTAGGGAGAGTGTCAGTTTCTTTCACTGTGCAAGTCCTTGTTTCCAGGGACCTGGAAGGACAGTGAGTGAATTCTCCTTGTGCTATATTGTGCTTAAAAAAAACATTTTTTCTAGGGACAGAAAACTGTAGATAGGGAGAGTGTCAGTTTCTTTCACTGTGCAAGTCCTTGTTTCTAGGGACCTGGAAGGACAGTGAGTGAATTCTCCTTGTGCTATATTGTGCTTAAAAAAAACATTTTTTCTAGGGACAGAAAACTGTAGGTAGGGAGAGTGTCAGTTTCTTTCACTGTGCAAGTCCTTGTTTCCAGGGACCTGGAAGGACAGTGAGTGAATTCTCCTTGTGCTATAGTGTGCTTAAAAAAAACATTTTTTCTAGGGACAGAAAACTGTAGGTAGGGAGAGTGTCAGTTTCTTTCACTGTGCAAGTCCTTGTTTCTAGGGACCTGGAAGGACAGTGAGTGAATTCTCCTTGTGCTATATTGTGCTTAAAAAAAACATTTTTTCTAGGGACAGAAAACTGTAGGTAGGGAGAGTGTCAGTTTCTTTCACTGTGCAAGTCCTTGTTTCCAGGGACCTGGAAGGACAGTGAGTGAATTCTCCTTGTGCTATAGTGTGCTTAAAAAAAACATTTTTTCTAGGGACAGAAAACTGTAGGTAGGGAGAGTGTCAGTTTCTTTCACTGTGCAAGTCCTTGTTTCTAGGGACCTGGAAGGACAGTGAGTGAATTCTCCTTGTGCTATATTGTGCTTAAAAAAAACATTTTTTCTAGGGACAGAAAACTGTAGGTAGGGAGAGTGTCAGTTTCTTTCACTGTGCAAGTCCTTGTTTCCAGGGACCTGGAAGGACAGTGAGTGAATTCTCCTTGTGCTATATTGTGCTTAAAAAAAACATTTTTTCTAGGGACAGAAAACTGTAGGTAGGGAGAATGTCAGTTTCTTTCACTGTGCAAGTCCTTGTTTCTAGGGACCTGGAAGGACAGTGAGTGAATTCTCCTTGTGCTATATTGTGCTAAAGCATTCCTCATCAACCATCTTTGAAATCCTTGTTTTTTGGACAGTCAGGGAAATTGTCGTTGTGCTATTCTGTGCAAAAGCAATAATCCTCAACCATATTTAGAAATCCTTAAGTAAAGGGACAGAGAAGGACACCTGAAGGTAGCCCTTATTGCTTTTTTCCCATCTCCCTGCAGGCCATCTATTAGAATGTCTGGAAGGCAAACAAGGAGAGGCAGACAGTCAGGAGGCATTAAAAGAGGGCAAGCAGGCTCTGTGTCTGGGGGCAACAGTGCTGGTCGGGGACGCAGTGCATTGTCATCAGCACATGGCCATGGGACACGCTTGTCCTTCTTTTCGGCAGCTGGACATGTTGAGCCACATCATGCCGAAGACTTGGTAGAGTGGATGACCAAGCCCTCCTCCTCCTCCTCATCCTCTCTCACCCAGGCTCAGGGTACTGGCAAAGCAGCTGCCAAAGCGTCCTCTTCCCTGGTATCAATGTCAGACTCATCATCAGTCACTCCTTCCCTAGACCCACCATGTCCTCCTCCTGAGGAGTCCCCCGAACTGTTTGAGCACAGTGTTGGGTACATGCTCCAGGAGGATGCCCAGCGTTTCGAAGGGTCTGATGATGAAACCCAGCTACAGGAAGGCAGTAGGGTGAGAGCAGACAGAGGGGATGCTCAAGAAGGACACCAATCTGGCAGTCATGTTCCAGCAGCTGCAGCATACTGCCAGATTGGCTCCAGTGATGAGGAGGGAGGGGATGATGAGGTCACTGACTCCACGTGGGTGCCTAATAGGAGAGAGGAGGAGGAGGATGAGGAGGAGGCACATCTCCAACGAGACAGGATGCCCTTTGGTGGCCAGCGTAAGGGCAGTACACCGACGGAATCACACCGCAGAGCTCCGCCTGTGCAGGGCGCTGCCTCTGCCCGTCATTCAAAAAGTTCCTTGGTGTGCGCCTTTTTTGAGGCTAGTGCATCAGATCGCACAGCTGCTGTTTGCAACATATGTCTCAAGCGTATATCGCGTGGCCAAAACATCAGCCGCTTGGGTACCACATGCCTGACCAGACATATGTTGACCTGCCATGCAGCTCGTTGGCAAGCCTACCTCAAAGACCCACACCAAAGAACAAAGCGGACCTCTCCTTGCACCGCATCAGCTGGGATCTCCAACCCCACTATAACTTCAGTCCTCTCAGAAACATGCACTGAGAGGAATGAAGGTGTAGAATTAGGTGTGTCACAGCCAAGTACTTGCGGCCACTCTGCTAGCAGTACACCGACGTCCGATTCTAGCAGGCAAATTTCCCTGCCCCAGCTGCTGGACCGTCGAAAGAAGTTCACTCCCAGCCATCCACATGCCCAGCGGTTGAATGCTAGCTTGGCTAAATTGCTAGCGCTTCAACTGCTGCCTTTTCAGTTGGTAGACTCGGCCCCCTTCCGTGAGTTTGTGCAATGTGCGGTTCCTCAGTGGCAGGTTCCCAAACGCCACTTTTTCTCACGGAAGGCTATTCCGGCTCTCTACCGGCATGTGGAAGGCAATGTCTTGGCCTCGCTGGACAGGGCGGTCAGCGGTAAGGTGCATATTACCGCTGACTCATGGTCCAGCAGGCATGGACAGGGACGTTACCTTTCTTTCACGGCCCATTGGGTCACTCTTTTGGCAGCTGGGAAGGATGCAGGACAAGGTGCAGTAGTGTTGGAGGTTGTCCCACCGCCACGCCTCCAAAATGCTACTACTGGTTGTGACACACCTCTCTCCTCCACCCCCTCCTCTTCTTCTTCCTCCATGGCCTCTTCCTGTGGTTTGTCCTATGAACCAGCGGTGCTCCGTAGCCATTCACGGGGCTACGCAAGTACGCAGGCAAAAAGATGCCATGCCGTGCTTGCGCTGGTGTGTTTGGGGGACAGAAGCCACACTGGGGCAGAGGTCCTGTCTGCTCTGCAGGGCCAGGCCGAGAGGTGGTTGACGCCACGCCAGCTTAAGCCAGGAATGGTGGTTTGCGACAATGGCACCAACCTCCTCTCCGCCCTCCGACAGGGACAACTGACCCATGTGCCCTGTGTGGCTCACGTCCTTAACCTGGTGGTGCAGCGGTTCTTGGGCAGGTACCCGGGCTTACAGGATGTCCTGAGGCAGGCCAGGAAAGTCTGTGTGCATTTCCGCAGATCTTATAATGCCAGTGCTCGCCTGGCTGAGCTGCAAAAGGAGTTGAACCTGCCCAAGAACCGCCTTATATGTGACATGCCCACCAGGTGGAACTCAACGTTGGCCATGCTGCAGCGGCTGCACACGCAGCAGAGGGCCATCAATGAGTACCTGTGCGACTACGGCACCAGGACAGGGTCAGGGGAGCTTGGTTTTTTTTCTCCACGCCAGTGGGGCATGATCAGGGATGCATGCACTGTCCTGGCACCATTTGAGGAGGCCACGAGGATGGTGAGCAGTGACAGTGCATGCATCAGTGACACTGTACCTCTTGTCCACCTGTTGGAGCACACGCTGCGTGGAATAATGGACAGGGCACTTGAGGCAGAACAGAGGCAGGAAGAGGAGGACTTCCTTGCCTCTCAAGGCCCCCTTTACCCAGACAGTGTTCCTTCTGTCCCACCCATCGCACAGGAAGAGGAAGAGGAGGAGGAGGAGGAGGAGGAGGAGGAGGATTGTGTCAGCATGGAGGTGGAGGCTGGCACTCAGCATCATCAGCAGCAGTCTTTTAGGGATGATTTACGGTCCCAAGAAACCAGTGGACTTGTACGTGGCTGGGAGGAGGTGACTGCGGATCATGTCGTCCTTAGTGACCCAGAGGACTCCGGAGCGAATGCCTCAGCAAACCTACGCTGCATGGCCTCCCTGATCCTGCAAAGTCTGCGGAAGGATCCTCGTATTCTTCGGATCAAGGAGAGGGACCATTACTGGCTGGCCACTCTCCTTGATCCACGGTACAAGGGTAAGGTTGCGGACCTTATGTTACCGTCGCAGAGGGAGCAGAGGATGAGACAACTCCGGGAGGCCTTGCAGAAAGGTCTGTGCAACGCGTTCCCAGAGACTGGGAGGTTACAAACTCCTGGTCCAGGACAACGAGTTGCTGAGGCTTCGGCCAGTCAAAGAAGGAGCGGTGGGGAAGGTGGCCGTCTGACCGATGCGTTCAGACAATTCTTTAGTCCGCAGCCCCAAAGTATGATTGGTTCCAGCAACCATCGCCAGCGTCTGATAAACATGGTGCAGGAATATCTAGGGGCAAGGTCAGACTTGGACACCTTCCCCACCGAAAATCCTCTGGCTTACTGGGTCTTGAGGATGGATCACTGGCCAGAGCTTGCACAGTATGCAATTGAGCTACTGGCCTGTCCTGCATCCAGCGTTCTTTCGGAACGCACATTCAGTGCTGCTGGAGGATTTGTCACGGATCACAGGGTGCGCCTGTCCACCGACTCGGTTGATCGACTGACTTTCATCAAGATGAACCAGTCTTGGATCACCACCAGCTACCACACACCTGATGCTGATATAACAGACTAATTGATTTTAACATGTCACGTCCCTTCAAGACTGATGCTGATGCTGAGTGCCTGTGCTGTTATGTTGACTGGCTATCCTCCTCCTCCGAGTCCTCAATGATACGATTGATGATGATAGCTTGGAAGATCATTTTTGTTTATGGGTGCCGCCACCAGTGGCTAAGGCCCAATTTTTCAGCCCCTGTTTTACAGGGGCGTGTACTTACAATTTTTTAGCAATAATTTGCCATAGGGCTCATTGCTGTGCTCCAAGTACAGTATCTGTGAGGGGTTGTAGTGTTGTGCCACCAGTGCCTAAGGCCCAATTTTTCAGCCCCTGTTCAACAGGGGCATGCAATTACAATTCTTGATGTAATAATTCACAGCAGGGCCCATTCCTGCACCCACCAAGAGTAAGTCTGAGGGCTTACAGTGTTGTGGCAACGCCACCACCACCACCACCACGAAAGGCCCAATTTTTCAGCCCCTGTTCAAAAGGGGCATGTAATTACAATTCTTGATCTAATAATTCACAGCAGGGCCCATTCCTGCACCCACCTTGAGTAACTCTGAGGGCTTACAGTGTTGTGGCAACACCACCACCACCACCACCACCACGAAAAGCCCAATTTTTCAGCTCCTGTTCAACAGGGGCATGCAATTACAATTCTTGATCTAATAATTCACAGCAGGGCCCATTGCTGCACCCACCAAGAGTAACTGTCAGGGCTTACAGTGTTGTGGCACCAGCACCACCATCAAAGCCCCAATTTTTACTACCACTGTTCAACAATTATATGTAATTAAAATTCCTGATATAATAGTTGACAGCAGGGCGTTCCAGCACCAACCAAGAGTAACTGTGAGTGCTTACAGTGTTGTGCCAACACCAACAACTAAGGGGCCTATTTCTGCAGAGTATATACGGCAGGTCCCTACTTTCAAACATCCAACTTACAAACGACTCCTACTTGCAAACGAAAGAAGACAACAGGAAGTGAGAGGAAATCTACCCCTAGAAAGGAAAATTCTCTCCTGTAAGAATAAATATGGGAGAAAGGTGTCTCCTCTGTACTGATGCTTTATCAGCAATCCTTGTTTCAAGAAAAACACCACATTTCAAAAACAGTTGTCATTGGGACGGAAAGTGAGGTGAAATGTTCTGAACAGGGGCACAGACAGCAAAACAAATGTTACAGGGGTGATAACCCTTACCTATGTTTCCCAAAAAGTTTAAAAATAGATTTTTGGGCTGGAGCTACACTTCAACAATGTACCTGTTCAAAATTACAAACACATTCTACATAAGAACAAACCTACAGTCCCTGTCTTGTATGCACCGCCTGTATACGGCTGTTCAGAGTATATAGGGCCTTTTTTATTTTATGTTCGGGGTTCCCCTTAATATCCATACAAGACCCAAAGGGGCTGGTAATGGGCTGGGGTAGGGGGGGGGTCATGGGGTAGCTATGCCATTTTTCTTAAAGATTTTCATCCATATTACCGGGACCAGACATTACATTAAAGCCGCAAGAAGTTTTAAATGGCTTTTTTTTCCTTTAGAAGTGTCATTTTGTGCAGGGACAGTTCTAAACACGGGAAACACGTGGCACTTCACAGGCATACTTTAGACACCCCCCAGGTACGATATTTAAAGGAATATTTGACTTTTTTTTTTCACTTTATGCATCATTAAAATGACTGCTCCCGAAAAACGACCGTTTTTAAAACTTCTTTTTGCATTGATACATGTCCCCTGGTGCAGAACCCGGGTTCCCAAACCCTTTTTAGGACAATAACATGCATAATAGTCGTTATAATTAGCACTTTAGAATTCGAACGTTCGCATCCATTGTATTTAATAGGGTTCTAATGTTCGTACGAACTTTCGGTCCGTTCGCGGGTTCTGGTGCGAACCGAACCCGGGGGTGTTCGGCTCATCACTAACACAGACACATTACATTCCCCATACACACACATTACACCCAGATACATTACATCCCCATACACACAAACATTACACCCCCATATACACAGATACATTACACCCCCATACACACACATTACATCCCCCATACACACACATTACACACACACACATTACACCCCCATATACACAGACACATTACATCCCCCATACACACAAACATTACACCCCCATATACACAGATACATTACACCCCCATACACACACATTACATCCCCCATACACACACATTACACCCCCATATACACAGACACATTACATCCCCCATACACACAAACATTACACCCCCATATACACAGATACATTACACCCCCATACACACAAACATTACACCCCCATATACACAGATACATTACACCCCCATACACACACATTACATCCCCCATACACACACATTACACACACACACATTACACCCCCATATACACAGACACATTACATCCCCCATACACACAAACATTACACCCCCATATACACAGATACATTACACCCCCATACACACACATTACATCCCCCATACACACACATTACACACACACACATTACACCCCCATATACACAGACACATTACATCCCCATACACACAAACATTACACCCCCATATACACAGATACATTACACCCCCATACACACACATTACATCCCCCATACACACACATTACACTCCCATATACACAGACACATTACATCCCCCATACACACAAACATTACACCCCCATATACACAGATACATTACATCCCCCATACACACAAACATTACACCCCCATATACACAGATACATTACATCCCCATACACACAAACATTACACCCCCATATACACAGATACATTACACCCCCATACACACACATTACATCCCCCATACACACACATTACACACACACACATTACACCCCCATATACACAGACACATTACATCCCCCATACACACAAACATTACACCCCCATATACACAGATACATTACATCCCCATACACACAAACATTACACCCAGATACATTACATCCCCATACACACAAACATTACACCCCCATATACACAGATACATTACACCCCCATACACACACATTACATCCCCCATACACACACATTACACCCCCATATACACAGACACATTACATCCCCCATACACACAAACATTACACCCCCATATACACAGATACATTACATCCCCCATACACACAAACATTACACCCCCATATACACAGATACATTACATCCCCATACACACAAACATTACACCCCCATATACACAGATACATTACACCCCCATACACACACATTACATCCCCCATACACACACATTACACACACACACATTAGACCCCCATATACACAGACACATTACATCCCCCATACACACAAACATTACACCCCCATATACACAGATACATTACTTCCCCATACACACAAACATTACACCCCCATATACACAGATACATTACATCCCCATACACAAAAACATTACACCCCCATATACACAGATACATTACACCCCCATACACACACATTACATCCCCCATACACACACATTACACCCCCATATACACAGACACATTACATCCCCCATACACACACATTACATCCCCCATACACACACATTACACCCCCATATACACAGATACATTACACCCCCATACACACACATTACATCCCCATACACACACATTACACACACACACATTACACCCCCATATACACAGACACATTACATCCCCCATACACACAAACATTACACCCCCATATACACAGATACATTACACCCCCATACACACAAACATTACACCCCCATATACACAGATACATTACACCCCCATACACACACATTACATCCCCCATACACACACATTACACCCCCATATACACAGACACATTACATCCCCCATACACACAAACATTACACCCCCATATACACAGATACATTACATCCCCCATACACACAAACATTACACCCCCATATACACAGATACATTACATCCCCATACACACAAACATTACACCCCCATATACACAGATACATTACACCCCCATACACACACATTACATCCCCCATACACACACATTACACACACACACATTAGACCCCCATATACACAGACACATTACATCCCCCATACACACAAACATTACACCCCCATATACACAGATACATTACATCCCCATACACAAAAACATTACACCCCCATATACACAGATACATTACACCCCCATACACACACATTACATCCCCCATACACACACATTACACACACACACATTACACCCCCATATACACAGACACATTACATCCCCCATACACACAAACATTACACCCCCATATACACAGATACATTACACCCCCATACACACACATTACATCCCCCATACACACACATTACACACACACACACACATTACACCCCCATATACACAGACACATTACATCCCCCATACACACAAACATTACACCCCCATATACACAGATACATTACATCCCCCATACACACACATTACACCCCCATATACACAGATACATTACATCCCCATACACAAAAACATTACACCCCCATATACACAGATACATTACACCCCCATACACACACATTACATCCCCATACACACACATTACACACACAAACATTACACCCCCATATACACAGACACATTACATCCCCCATACACACAAACATTACACCCCCATATACACAGATACATTACATCCCCCATACACACAAACATTACACCCCCATATACACAGATACATTACATCCCCATACACACAAACATTACACCCCCATATACACAGATACATTACACCCCCATACACACACATTACATCCCCCATACACACACATTACACACACACACATTACACCCCCATATACACAGACACATTACATCCCCCATACACACAAACATTACACCCCCATATACACAGATACATTACACCCCCATACACACACATTACATCCCCATACACACACATTACACACACATTACACCCCCATATACACAGACACATTACATCCCCCATACACACAAACATTACACCCCCATATACACAGATACATTATATCCCCCATACACACAAACATTACACCCCCATATACACAGATACATTACATCCCCATACACACACATTACATCCCCCATACACACAAACATTACACACAGACACATTACACCCCCATACACACACACATTACACCCCCATACACACAGATACATTACATCCCAATACACACATTGGTGTTCCGCCTAGATTAGGAACCCGATATGACTACCTAAGCATCCATAGGCTGATGTCCTTGTGATCCCACCTCACCTAACTAGCAGCCTAGTCTGAATGCGATTTCACCCATACTATCTGTATGGCTGAAATCGCATCGCACGGACATCGCATGTGATTTGCACTGCATTATGGGCCGCCACTGTGGTTTGGGTTACTTTCAATACACATTTTTGGGAAGCCTTTTTAGAGCCACGGAGTTTGCCTGAAATTTCACCACACTTGCCTGCATGAACAATATTTTAAGGCCCAGCGCCTCTTTCATCTATCTTTATGGAGTTCTATAAACCCTACCTGTCCTACAGATGGAGGCCAAGCTGGAGCAATTCCACAAGCAGAACACCCAGCTGGACCTCAACTTTACAGAGCTAAAACAGAAGCTGAAGGCTACAGACCGGGAGATGCAGAGGGAGCGGCAGAAGGTAAGTCCGTGACCTGGAGCATGATCATCTACGTTTATGAGACATACTGGGGGAAATTCACTAAAACTGGAGATTGCAAAATCTGGTGCAGCTCTACAAATAAACCAATCAGCTTCCAAGTTTTATTGTCAAAGCTTAAAGTGGTTGTAAACCCAATAATTTTTTATTTTTTTTTCTAATAACCTGTAAGAGAAAGGCATAATGACCTAATATGACTAGCATAATAGCTCATTATGCATCACTTACCTTAGATCGGGGCACTCGAAGCCGTCCGTTTCCCTCTCTCCAGCCGCAGCCATCGCTGCGGCGATAGCCGGAATGTTACTTCCGGGTATCGCCGCTCCAGCCAATCACAGCGCCGCTCCGGCGCTGTGATTGGCCGGAGCGGCTAAGACGTCACTCTGCGCATGCGCGCGGCAGCCGTCAAATTCGGCTTAGCCCAGCGATTGCTGGGAACTAGCCGAATTTGTGACAGCGGCGCCTGTCATTTTAGTAAATATCTCCTAAACCGTGTAGGTTTAGGAGATATTTCTTTTCACCTACAGGTAAGCCTTAATCTAGGCTTACCTGTAGGTGCAAGTTGCAAAAGTGGGTTTACAACCACTTTAATTGAACAAACTGAAGTTAGAAGCTGATTGGCTACCATGCACAACTCCACCAGATTTTGCACTCTTTTATTTTAGTAAATCTCCCCCTGTACTGTATGTGTTGACTGTCTGTACACTATTATTAGAAAACTCATAGAGCTAAGTTTAATAGCCAAAATCAGATTTAATTAACAGCATTGTTTAACCACTTCCGGACCAGCTCACGCCGATATACATCGGCACTTTGAAGAGGGATATCTTTGTTATGGCAGCAGCTAGCTACCATAACCCCGGTATCCTCTTCTTCAGTGAGCGGACCGGTTTCCGATAATAGTGGTCTCTGTGGCGGATTCGCCTCCAGATCACTTTTATCGGCTTGCTGGAGCCGTCGGAAGCGGCGGAGGCGATCGTATCCTTCTTCCTCTGCGGCATGGAGAAAAGTGAGGGGAAGATGGCCCCCCCACCCATCTCCATACCATTGCAGGGCGGAAGCAACGTCAAAACTTCACTTCCGCCCATAGATCTTATGGGGCCATTTTTTTTAATTTTTTTTTCAAATGACAACCTTTTTTTTTTTTTTTTTTATTGCATTTTAGTGTAAATATGAGATCTGAGGTCTTTTTGACCCCAAATCTCATATTTAAGAGGTCCTGTCATGCTTTTTTCTATTACATTTTTTAAAAGAACAGTGTAGAAATAAAAGATAAAAGGTAAAATAAATAAGAATATTTTTTTTAACGCGACCCGTCCCGCCGAGATTGCGTGCAGAAGCGAACGCATACGCGAGTAGCGCCCGCATATGAAAACGGTGTTCAAACCACATATGTGAGGTATCGTTAGAGCGAGAGCAATAATTCTATCCCTAAACCTCATCTGTAACTCAAAACATGCAACCTGTAGAATTTTTTAAACGTCGCCTATGGAGATTTTTAAGGGTAAAAGTTTGTCGCCATTCCACGAGCGGGGCGCAATTTTGAAGCGTGACATGTTGGGTATCAATTTACTCGGCGTAACATCATTTTTCTCAATATAAAAAATAATTGGGCTAACTTTACTGTTGTCTTATTTTTTAATTAAAAAAAGTGTATTTTTTCCAAAAAAAGAGCGCTTGTAAGACCGCTACGCAAATACGGTGTGTAGCGGCCCCACTCTCTCCTCATGTGAATCGGGTTTCCGATAGCTCTTTTCTAGGGGTATCTTGTATGTGAGAGTGAGATGCGCTACGGCCCATGTCCTCCCCATTGCAGCGGGTGAGGTGAAGGCCAGTACCTATTGTTTTCCTCGGGCCTGTGTGTTTCTGCAGGAATACCAAGTCCTTCTGTGCTGACACTTCCCTTCGCTCCCATTAACCAGAGTACCACACACCGATAAGGATCCAACACTTGTTTTATTGTAGCACACAATTAAACAGTTCTTTGTCAGCCGACTGATTGGGACCCATAAACAGTTCAACATGGTGGGGTGAGCAGGTCGAGGCACTGTCCTGATAATAAACTAAACCACTGTGGTTTCACCAGCGGTTGCTATAGCCATCGGCTAAAGAGAGAAACTTGAAACCTTTGAGTCTCTACCAGTGACTCTGGAGAACATGAACTGGAGTACCTTCGCTGCATTGTGGCCCCTGTCAGGGGGAAGATGTCCCTCCAAGGGAGTTACCAGAGGCCCCTCCGTCACTGGGTTGATGCTGCTCCAGGCTCTTCAGACGGGTAACCTCTCCGGCCTCCTCACCTCAGACATGGGCCCCATCCACCTCAGGGTCCCTTGGACTCATCCACCCTTGCGGAGCCCAGTCAAAGTCACTGGGCCCCAGGCCTCCGGTGTAGTACCTCACCCCAGGCTTAAGGTGCCTGAGATGGACGCCAACACTGCTCCGACCAGGCCATGGGCGCCTGGGCTGGAACTCCGGACCGACCGCACCCAGGCCTAAGGTGCCTGGGCGCCGGATGCAGAAGACCTCGTGGCGAGGGCGTCTCTCCCCTTTATCTCCTCCCGTGACGCCACAGCAGGTTCTCCGCCCCCCGCTGTACCACCGCCAGAACGGGACAAAAAGGACAGCACTGCAGCAGTGATTCTACCTCGACCTGTGGGAACACCGCCACCCCAGGCCAAGGAGAATAGTACACCACCAAAGTCCTCCACGACTGAAAATGGTCCAAATCCTCTTATGATTTATACACACCTGGGTCATACTACCACCCAGGTGTACCCCCTAGATTTAGACCCCCGCTACACTCTCCCCCCAGTGATTTGACGCTGGTCCCCAGCGTCTGGTGCAAACCCATGTCTCCCAAGGAGTGGTAACATAAGCTTGACCCCAGAGGCCATCCCTCAAATTTGAATCCTAATTGTGCCAAGACCTGTTCAAAGGAAAGGGAACATGAAATAGTAACTTTGCAATAAAACCCTCTAAGCATGTACACATATACAATCCCTCCCATCACTGTCTAAGAACCACCCCACACTCAGCAGCCTTGACAGACGGATCTCCTGCAGAAGGGAAACAAAACACAACATCCTAACACATTTGTGTTAACTTGGAATGAATGGGTCTATCAGCTGAGAGACCCATTCGCTCCAATGAGTAAGGTGGTGCAAGTGTAAAAAAAAAAAAACAACCGTTGCGCAACACTGCCACCTGGTGACAGTGCCGCGGTAATGACACTTGGAGGAATCTTCCAGGCAACCTTCCTTCTTCTACCTGTGTCCCTACTCTGATTCTACCCCAAAGTCTTTGCCGCTGATGTATGAAGAAAGAGAGAACAAAACAAACAGCTCCCGTTTCTTAAAAAAACAAACAAAGCCCAAATAAAAACTAGGGCACAGTTCTGATATTCTGGCAAAGGCACTTCCAGAAAGTTCAACAGCAGAAAGAACATACAAGAGAGTTTCCTCTTTTTTTTTTCTCTTCTCACAGATAAAACTTTGGATGCGGCAAGAACAGGGGCCTCAGATGCTCATCAAAAGTTTCCACAGCATAGTCAATGTCCTCTCCATCCTTTCGGCAGATAAGAACCTTGTCTGCATGAATATGACGCCCCAGCATCCACTCTGCTCTGCAGTCCCTGAATTTTTTCGAAACGGGTGGCGAACAGGACAAGTACCGCCGGGCATGAGGCACTTTAAGTTTCTCCCAAACAAACTCGTCATACCATCGCTGCCGCAGGACTTCGACCTCAAAAAGTAAGTCCCGAGGCAAATAAGGATATTCCCATCCATACTCACGGGCAACCCTCTGACAGAAGAGCCGCTGCAGTCGGGCCAAAGGAGGCATTGTGGCCGCTCACCTTCTCCCGGCGGAACAATGGCCTCTGGGTGCCGAGGTACTTTAACTACCTCCGTTGGTTTAAATCTGGGTGCCCGCAATGATGCGCGCTGTGTCCCCGCTACCTGAACGGGTGATGTTGCAGGTGGTGGCAAAGGACTAGGCTTCCTCGTAAGCTCCGGGGCTCCCGCCCGGGGCGTACTGTCTCCTGTGGACATCGGCAGATCCTGTGATGCACGTAACACAGGCAACGACCTTCTGTCCCAGCCCTTGCGGTGAAAAAGTTTGTCTATTTCACCATCATCTCCACAGTCCGACAGCGATTCTAGGTCAGAGGTGTCATACATTTCTGCGGGTAGGTAGTCCCTAGTAGACGTGGAACTACCCTCCCTAGCGGGCTCCACCGACTGTGGACTCCCGACACCTCCAACCACCACCACAGTCCCAGCCCCTGGCTCACCTTGGCCTTTTGAAGAACAGGGATGTCCAGGATTCTTCCAACCAGATCCATCCAGGCCCGGCAAGCGACGGGGTGAAGCTCTTCCACGACCACAGGACGCCTGTACTAGGCCGATTTTCCTCTTCGCAGGTGGGAGCAGGGAATCTGTGGCGACCGAAGCAGCATCCTCGGATTTTCCTTTCTCAGTCTCTGGTTGGGCAGTCACGTTGCCCTGGTCAGTGCGTACGGGGACCTCCGCAAAGGCCTGGATCTCCCCTTCCGGAGTAGCGGTACCTGTGAGGCAGTTGAGGTGAAGGGCCCGGGGCCTTGCTGTGGATGGCTCCACCTCGAATAGGAACTCTTTACATGCCTCACAATGCCCAAATGGTTTCAGGTGGACCACCAGTCCCGAGCATCCGGGACAGATCACGCCGAGGGCCTCCATGTCTCTGCAGGAATACAGAGCCAACTGCCCTCGGGGTCTAAGTCTTATCCCCGTGTCTGTAAGGGGAGCAGCAAAAGTAGTCATCTTCGTGGGGTAGGGAACCAGAATCCACGGGGAACTTGAGGTCATCCCGACTGTCTGCTGCTCCATCACGCACTGACCTCGCGCCGGAGTCTCCACGTGTGTCCTTCCACATGGCCAGACTCCTCCCACAACTTGCATGTTTTTGCGGGCTTCCATCAAACTGTGCAGTCATGGGGTGCCTCATGGCGCAGTGCAGTAAAAGCCCCCACATGTAGTACGTCACACGGCTGGACTTCTCCCTCTTCTCGCTCTTCTGCATGGGCCTTTCACGGCTTAGGGTCATGTCCACGACTTTGAGCAGGGATGCACTTTGGCCGATCACATGGCCGACCCACTCGGAACTCCTCCGGGCAGCAAAGTTCAAACACAGCCATCCTCATGTGAATCAGGTTTCCGATAGCTCTTTTCTAGGGGTATCTTGTATGTGAGAGTGAGATGCGCTACGGCCCATGTCCTCCCCATTGCAGCGGGTGAGGTGAAGGCCAGTACCTATTGTTTTCCTCGGGCCTGTGTGTTTCTGCAGGAATACGAAGTCCTTCTGGGCTGACACTTCCCTTCGCTCCCATTAACCAGAGTACCACACACCGATAAGGATCCAACACTTGTTTTATTGTAGCACACAATTAAACGGTTCTTTGTCAGCCGACTGATTGGGACCCATAAACAGTTCAACACAGAGGGGTGAGCAGGTCGAGGCACTGTCCTGATAATAAACTAAACCACTGTGGTTTCACCAGCGGTTGCTATAGCCATCGGCTAAAGAGAGAAACTTGAAACCTTTGAGTCTCTACCAGTGACTCTGGAGAACATGAACTGGAGTACCTTCGCTGCGTTGTGGCCCCTGTCAGGGGGAAGATGTCCCTCCAAGGGAGTTACCAGAGGCCCCTCCATCACCGGGTTGATGCTGCTCTTCAGACGGGTAACCTCTCCGGCCTCCTCACCTTAGACATGGGCCTCATCCACCTCAGGGTCCCTCGGACTCATCCACCCTTGCGGAGCCCAGTCGAAGTCACTGGGCCCCAGGCCTCCGGTGTAGTACCTCACCCCAGGCTTAAGGTGCCTGAGATGGACGCCAACACTGCTCCGACCAGGCCATGGGCGCCTGGGCTGGAACTCCGGACCGACCGCACCCAGGCCTAAGGTGCATGGGCGCTGGATGCAGAAGACCTTGTGGCGAGGGCGTCTCTCCCCTTTATCTCCTCCCGTGACGCCACAGCAGGTTCTCCGCCCCCGCTGTACCACCGCCGGAACGGGACAAAAAGGACAGCACTGCGGCAGTGATTCTACCTCGACCTGTGGGAACACCGCCACCCCAGGCCAAGGAGAATAGTACACCACCAAAGTCCTCCACGACTGAAAATGGTCCAAATCCTCTTATGATTTATACACACCTGGGTCATACTACAACCCAGGTGTACCCCCTAGATTTAGACCCCCGCTACACTGTGTGACAGAAAGTATTGCAATGACCGCCATTTTATTCTCTAGGGTGTTAGAAAAAAAAAATTATAATGTTTGGGGGTTCTAAGTAATTTTCTAACCAAAAAATTATTTTCAATTGTAAACAACAAATCTCAGAAAGAGGCCCGGTCCTTAAATTAAAGCAAATGAACTCTTTTCAGTTAGTTAAATGCTCACCTTCAAGACCTCCTCATTTTTCTTGGCCAGCCTTACTCAACCCATTTTACATGGGGCTGCCATGGACCCGCCCTCTGGGGGTGTGTCATCACCCAGCCTGGGTGCTCCTGGACTAGTCACCAGCAGAAGAAATAGGGAGCTTGAATCCCCCCAGCAGGGACATGCTCTTTAACCACTTCAATACCAGGTACTTATACACCTTCCTGCCCAAGCCAATTTTCAGCTTTCAGCGCTGTCGCAATTTGAATGACAATTGCGCGGTCATGCTACATTGTACCCAAACTAATTTTTTATAATTTTGTTCCCACAAATAGAGCTTTCTTTTGATGGTATTTGATCACCTCTGCGATTTTTATTTTTTGCGCGACAAATAAAAAAGGAGCAAAAATTTTGAAAAAAACTGTTTTTCTTTGTTTCTGTAATTTTTTTTGTTAATAAGTACCTTTTCTTCTTCAATGACGGGCACTGATATGGCTGCACTGATGGGCACCGATGAGGTGGCACCGGTATGCGGCACTGATGGGCACTCATAGACGGCACTGATGGGCACTCATAGGTAGCACTGATGGGTACTTATGGGTAGCACTGATAGGTGGGCACTGATGGGCACGGGTGGGCACTGATAGGTGGCACTGATGGACACTGGTGGGTGGCACTGATGACACTGGTGGGTGGCATTGCTGGGCATCACAAATTGTGTTTGTGCCATGATGGTGCCAGTCAGTGCCCATTTGTGGGCACTGATTGGCATATGTTATGCATACCTTTGTACATGTGGATGGCCATGGGGGACTTACCTGGCCATCCCCATGTTAGGTTCTTCCCTGGTGGTCCTGGGCGGCATCCTGGTGGTCCAGTGTGGGCATCCGAGGAGGGGCCGCGCTGATAAACAATTGCGTGTCATGTCAGACGCGAGTGAGGAAAAGCCGATCAACGGCTCTTCCTGTTTACATTGTGATCAGCAGTGATTAGACATGGCTGATCACGTGGTAAAGAGCCTCCGCCAGAGGCTCTTTACCGAGATCGGTGGTGCGGCGTGTCAGACGGGCGCGCGGCGGCTGTTATCCTGCTGGACGTCATATGACGCCCAGTCAGGATAACTGAACCACTTCCCGGACGTCAATCTGCTATTGACCGGGCGGGAAGTGGTTAAAGAGGAAGTAAACCCTCAAAGAAGAAAAAAAAACACCCTGCAAGACAAAGGCAGCCTAGTATACTAGCTCATTATGAATTACTTACCTGAGATCGAAGCCCCAGCAGCGCTCCTCGTTCCCCTCCTCCGTCACGTCTCCTACGAGTGCCTTCCGTGTATCGCCTCTCCGGCGCTGTGACTGGCCGGAGCGGCGATGACGTCTCTCCCGCGCATGTGCGCGGGACCAGCACGATCCCATTCAAGACCCGGCACGCTCAGTGCACCTGCGCCGTTGTCTACGGCGCGCATGCGCCGTAGACATCGGTGCATTATTTTTTGCAATTATCTCCTAAACCGTGTAGGTCTAGGAGATATTGCAAACACCTACAGGTAAGCCTTAATCTAGGCTTACCTGTAGGTAAAAGTTGTCATCGAGGGTTTACAACCACTTTGAGTGTACTGTAGATCATTTTGTATTTAGGAAGTTCCATGTTGACTTGACTAAACACTTGTAGGGTTGGAGGGTTCCCATTTTTCCGGTGAAGTAGAATGGCCCTCCTGGCTTGAAAGAGGATCAACCAAAACATAGCGCATGTAAGTGGAATGAAATCATTAATGGTGCTCCAGTGAGGTAGATCTCCAGTGTTTTTGAAGCATAAAAGTGCTTCTGTCCACAATAGATTTTAGATGTAGCACCATCCTAGATAGGTGTCACGTCTACCCCAACGCAGGTGGTCAGACACTATAGCTGGCTACCGTGTGCTTCACCTATAGCAGCCCCCTTTCTCTTAAGGCAAGCAGGCCTACCGGTACTTGGTTGCCCGCGGGACTTATACACACTGCTATAGTGCCTGGCCACCACACCAGGGCAGATTCAAACTGAGCAAAGCCAAGAGATACTTGCAGTTAGCAGACTGGTAGCATGGTTCAATTACAGTCCAGGTAAAAGGCAGGCTGAGTTCAATGTTTGGTCTAATAATCCAATCCAAAGTCATACATAGGGAAATCCAAACTAGTAAAGCAGGGCAGACAGATAGGGAGCTCGATCAGGAACAACACAGGTATCATTCGCTGTCACAAGAAAAAGGACACAGGGCCTGGCCTGCCTATAACAGGTGACTGACCACATCAGCCAACAAAGCCAAAACCCAGATGCTGGAATGAGGAGCAGGAGCACTTAAGTGATCCTGACAATAGGCTGCTAGTTAGGTTAGGTAAATTTAGTTCTTGTGGCTCTCCTGTAATCAGCCCAGCAGTTTGTAATTGCTTTGGGCTATTCTGGATTTCACTGGCTTTAAATCTGATTGCTTCCGTCGATTCTAGAACGTAGTGGGCTGGATGAAGCAAATCCGCAGCTGAATATTTATGTTGTCTCAGCCAATTCCTTGAGGAGGGTTCCCAGATGGTGGCTCGGAGTAAGCATAAATAATCTGAAGCCTGGAGCTGGCCTGTTCTTGTCCAGGAGGAAAAGTTCCAACCTGAAGGGCTGTTGCACTTCTGGGTAACCCTGCTAAAAAGTCTTATTGCCCTCATCGAGGTCCCAGCAGTGGCAGAGCTGGAGGGGCCTATTCTATTTTTTAAATCAGAAAAAAAGTTTATTGAAAAAAGAGAACCATATAACAGACATATGCATAACCAGAATATTCAGGCAGCAAGAAAAAGTACAGGCATATGGTATTCTTAGGATTTACAAACATGTATTATAACAATCATTTGGGGTGATGGAGCTACCTGTAAGTACTACACGGTAACTTAGTAACCATTGCTGCTTAGAATATAATAATATCAAAGTGCAATAGGCTGGACCAATGGTCGGGAGCACCAGTAAAAAGAAAAGAAAAGAAAAAGGAAAAAGAAAAAGAAAAAGGGAAGAAAACCCAACTTAAACAATAATAAACTGTAAAGTAATAAAGCATCCATCCAGTTCTCCTATGGGATTGGACCACATTCTACTCAAGAAAGTCCCCATATGCAGATTTAGTGACCACCATGTCGTGACTACCTTTCCACTAAAGATTATTTTTTTTTTTTTAAAAGTCGCTATCTTACATTTGCAAAAGTCTATCCTTGACCAGTTGTGTGGGCCCCAGACCTGGGGTATCAAGCCAAGGTTGCCACATGGAATAGAATTTTTTCAGAGCATTTATATGCTGATAAGTGAGTTTCTCACGTATCAAGAGACAGTTGACCATTTCCACCTATTGTCCCCCCGTTGGCACCCTAGGAGATATCCAAAGCCCCGCAATCGCCTCCCGAGCTATATATAGGAGACAAAGTATTGCAGTACGGCCATTAAGCGAGAGTGAGGGTATCTCCAGTGCACCAAGCAGACACACAACTGGGTCGTGGGGTACCGGCAACTGGTACACTTGTGATATGGTAGTAACAACATACGTCCAATACCGAAAAAATTTTGAGCATTTCCACATCATATGGCATTTCCACATCATATGGCCAGAACAGACTCCCTGCAGAGGTGGTTTTGGCAAGCTCAGTAGATTGCTTTAAGAAAGACATGGATACTTTCCTAAATGTACATAATATAACTGAGTACTAACATTTCTAGGTAAAGTTGATCCGGGTTAAATCCGATTGCCTCTCGGGGGATCAGGAAGGAATTTTTTCCCCTGCTGTAGAAAATTGGATCATGCTCTGCTGGGGTTTTTTGCCTTCCTCTGGATCAACTGTGGGTATAGAATTGGGTATATGGGATTGTACGATATTTTTTATTTTATTTATTTATGGTTGAACTGGATGGACTTTGTCTTTTTTCAACCTGACTAACTATGTAACTATATATGCAACAGGTCCCCCTCATGTATGCAGCATTTCGGACACAATGGAGTGTCCCGACATCCCCATTTATGTAGACGGACTGGAGTCCTATACACTCTATGTAGCAAAAATAAATGTGATAACCTGCGTGATGCTGAAACCGACACCAATGGAGCAGAAGTAAGGCACAATTCCCAGGTTTCCCCATCTATGGGGCCTAAGTCTTTTTCCCATCCTTTTCTACAAGGAAGTTTAGAGGCATCATGTGTGGTACTAGCATAAATCCTTGATATCATACCTTTCTTATCTTCTGCCAGCAACACATCGTTCATCAGAGGATGCGTCACAAGCCTCAGAGGAGATATTCTAAGCTCACTCTGAACTGCATGTCTCAGTTGCAGGTACCTGTAAAATTGCGACCTTTGGAGAGAGAATTCCTCCTCCAGTTCTGTAAATGATTTAAGAGTCGTACCCCTAAACAGTTGTGTAATATAGTGGACACCTGACAGTTCCCAGGAGCAAAAGCCCTTACGTTTAAGAAGTTCCACAATGTTTTTATTCCTCCGTATGGGAGTGAATGAGGTTATGCAACTAATCTTCAGAAGTGATCTAGTGTATTTCCAGAGGGTGTTCAACAAATTAATCGTGGGGAGGGAACCTGAGATATGTGTGAGTTCCGCCTCCAGATGGGATAGAACGGATATATCTGAGTCATACGGGACTAACAGTGATCTAATAGGATCATCTACATCCGTACCACCCCAGTTACCAAGATGCTGGAGTTGGAAGGCCACAAAATAGTACCGAGCGTGTGGGACTGCCATGCCCCCCTGATCCTTGGCCAGTTGTAAGGACGATAGGCTGATTTTAGTGCATTGCACTGTGTACAGAGGAGGAACTGATATGTGTGTGGAGGGGGGGACAGATGTGCAGGGGGTACGGAGGGGGAACTTTTATGTGGGGGGGGGGCAGACGTGCAGGGGGGTACAGATATATGTGTGGGGTGGACAGATGTGCGGGGGGTACAGATGTGTGTGTGTGGGGGGGACAGATGTGCAGGGGGTACAGATGTGTGTGTGTGGGCGGGGACAGATGTACAGAGGGGGTACAGATTTGTGTGTGGGGGGGACAGGTGAGCAGGGGGTACAGAGGGGGAACTTATATGTGTGGGGGGGGACGAACAGACGTGCAGGGGGGTACAGATATATGTGTGGGGGGGGACAGATGTACAGGGGGGTACAGAGTGGGTACAGATATGTGTGTGTGGGGGGGGGGGACAGATGTGCAGGGGGTACAGATATGTGTGTGGGGGGCGGACAGGTGTGCAGGGGGTACAGAGGGGGAACTTATATGTGTGGGGGGGATGGACAGATGTGCAGGGGGGTACAGAGATATGTGTGGGGGGGACAGATTTGCAGGGGGTACAGAGGGGGTACAGATATGTGTGTGGGGTTGACGGACAGATGTAAAGGGGGTACAGATGTGCAGGGGGTACAGATATGTGTGTGTTTGGGGGGGCAGATGTACAGGGGGGTACAGAGGGGGTACAGATATGTGTGTGGGGGGGACGGACAGATGTAAAGGGGGTACAGATGTGCAGGGGGTACAGATATGTGTGTGTGGGGGGGGCAGATGTGCAGGGGGGTACAGAGGGGGTACAGATATGTGTGTGGGGGGGACGGACAGATGTAAAGGGGATACAGATATGTGTGCGGGGGGATAGGTGTGTGTGTGTGGGCGGGGGGGGGACAGATGTGCAGGGGGGTACAGAGGGTGTACAGATGTGTGTGGGGGGGACGGACAGATGTAAAGGGGGTACAGATGTGCAGGGGGTACAGATATGTGTGTGTGGGGGGGGCAGATGTGCAGGGGGGTACAGAGGGGGTACAGATATGTGTATGGGGGACGGATGGACAGATGTAAAGGGGGTACAGATATGTGTGTGGGGGGGGACAGATGTGTGTGTGGGGGGGGCAGATGTGCAGGGGGGTACAGAGGGTGTACAGATATGTGTGTGTGTGTGTGGGGGGACAGATGTGCAGGGGGGTACAGAGGGGGTACAGATATGTGTGTGTGTGTGGGGGGGGCAGATGTACAGGGGGGTACAGATGTGTGTGTGTGTGGGGGGGACAGATGTGCAGGGGTACAGAGGGGGTACAGATATGTGTGTGGAGGGGGACAGGTGTGCAGGGGTACAGATATATGTGTGGGGGGGGACAGATGTGCAGGGGGTACAGAGGGGGTACAGATATGTGTGGGGGGGACAGATGTGCAGGGGGTACAGAGGGGGAACTGATATGTGTGGGGGGGACGGACAGACGTGCAGGGGGTACAGATATATGTGTGGGGGGAACAGATGTGCAGGGGGTACAGAGGGGAAACAGATATGTATGTGTGTTTGGGGGGGGGGAGAAATGGATGTGCAGGGGGGAACAGATATGTGTGTGTGTAGGGGGGACAGGTGTGCAGGGGGGTACAGAGGGGGAACAGATGTGCAGGGGGGTACAGAGGGGGAACAGGTGTGTGTGTGTGTGTGGGGGGGTACAGAGGGGGAACATATATATGTGTGTGTGTGTGGGGGGGACAGATGTGCAGGGGGGTACAGAGGGGGATAAGATGTACAGAGAGGGAACAGATGTGCAGGGGGGTACAGAGGGGTAACAGATATGTGTGTGGGGGGGACAGATGTGCAAAGGGTTACAGAGGGGTAACAGATATGTGTGTGGGGGGGACAGATGTGCAAAGGGTTACAGAGGGTTAACAGATATATGTGTGTGTGTGTGGGGGGGGACAGATGTCCAGGGGGTACAGAGAGGGAACAGATATGAGTGTGGGGGGGACAGACGTGCAAGGGGTTACAGAGGGGTAAAATATATGTGTGTGTGTGGGGGGGGGGGACACATGTGCAGGGGGGGTGTGTGCAGAGAGGAACTGATATGGGTGGGGGGGGGGGGTTTGAGGGGAACAGAGGTGCAGGGGGGTGTGAAGAGGGGAACAGGCATTCAGGGTGATACAGTGATGGGGTGATCTGAGGTGTGAAGGTGAAAGAATTGTGGTGATCTGAGACCTGAAAATACAGGAATTGGGGTGATTTAAGGTGTGGAGGTTCAAGTCCACCTTTGTAAAAAAAAGAAATAAATTCAGATCTTTTTGCAGGAAAAAAAATGTGCATTTATTTTTGTTTTTAGTAAGAACCTGTAAAGCATTGTCAGTGTACCTGTCTGCTCGTACAGACAGGCAGTTACACAGTTTGTCTGTATACTGCCCTGGCCTGTGGACCATGGCTGGCGTGAGGAAGCGAGCTGGTGCCATCCACTATTTGTCTTCGGGCTGGGTCCAGAGGCACAGGTGCAAGCCTATGGAACACGGCTGAAGAAATAGGTGAAGAGGTGCCGCAAATTTTTTAGTGAGGGGTGGAGCCAATGTGGGGGGGCGGCAAAATTAGGTTTCGCCTAGGGTGTCAAAAATCCTTGCACCAGCCCTGAGGGAGATAGGCCTGTATGAGTCTGTTGACATGGCGTCCTTTCCAGGTTTTAGTAACACCACTATGAGGGCCTCATTCATAGAGGGAGGGAGCATTCCAGTTTCAAAGGCTTCATTATAAACCTTTAAAAGTGTTGGGAGTAGCTGCTCTGTGTATCTCTTAAACACTTCAGCCGGCAGGCCGTCCGCCCCTGGCGCTCGCCCATTCTGTGCATGTGCCAGAGCTTCCAGGAGTTCATCCTCAGTCAATGGAGCCCCAAGCAGAGCCACATCAGCCGAGGACAGACAAGGAATAGGATACCTATCTAAGAAGGTGTTGAGTTCCTCCGAGGTAGGGTGAACTTTAGATGTGTAAATATCTTGATTTTTTTTTTACAAAGCTGTCTATAATGGAATGGGTGGAGTGGCATGGTACACCTTGTGCATCTTTCACAGCTACTATGTGTGATGGAGGTTGCTGGGATTTGGCTAACTTTGCTAGCATATGACCCGTATTCTCTCCTTCTTCAAAGTGTTTCTGTTGCAAAAAGAAACGTTTGTTCTCTGCTAATTGTACGTATAGGTGTTTAAGCATAGACTGGGAGGCCAACCATGTTCTTTTAGTATTATCATTGGGATCAGCAACATAGTCGGTCTCTGAGCGGTGTGCCTCCGCCAATACCAGCATCGCCCATTCTTTAGTCTTGGTCTTAATCTGGGTGATGAATTGGCCACGTAGATATGCTTTGGCTATGTCCTATACTGTGCCTATATCTGTGGAGTCTAGATTGTGTTTGAAAAAATCCATCAGAAGTGCTGGAATTGGGTCAGGGTCTGGTATAAGAGACAGCCTTAACGGGTTGAGTTTCCATAGCCTATTCCCTCTGACCGCTCCCAGCCTTAAATCTACTGAGAGCGGTGAGTGGTCTGAGATTTGCCTGGGATGATATTGTGCGGAAACAACCAATGGCAACAGGAGGTCAGTACCCAGTCCTAGGTCAATTCTAGACAGACCCCCCACCGAAGCTGATAGACAGGAATATACTCTTGAGTCAGGATTATGCATTCCCCAAACATCAGTAAGGCCCATTTCCAATAGAAGGCGAGCAAATGGGGTAGACCCCTTGTTCCGCACCATTGTTGCATCGATGCGGGAGCTAAGCTTGTCCCTCTCATAATCAGGGTAATTGTTGAAGTCACCTAGGACCAACATTTGTATGCCCGGGAAGTGGGACATAAAATCAGCTAAGTTTTTAAGTAGGCCAGTGGAGAAGGGTGGAGGAATGTACAAACCTGCCAATATACATTTTGTCCCATAAAAGAAACACAAAAGAAATATAAAACGACCTTCCGGATCAATTTGAACATCTAGGAAGGAAAATCTAGTTAGCTTAGCCATTGCATTATTGCTAATATGGGAACAGAAAGATACGGTACACATTTGGTATGGAAGTATTGCACAAGCTGGGGACATTGTAACAAGGAGCACAGAATTCGGTGCACAGCACATGAGGGGATAGGAGAGAACCTCCATCCCAGTGGGCAGTCTCGTAGCGGGGGAAGGTATGTGGCAGTCTCGGTGGAAGCAGCGAATACGAAAATCAACAAAAGAAAAAAATATAATAAGGAAGTCATGGTGGAAGCTTTGTAAAAGGTTGAATTGAGAAAACCGGACAACGTGGCCAAACTATTATGCCAAAAGTCAGCTTGAGGCCTATACCCAGCCATCCTGGGGGCAACAGTGTAAGCGCACTTCAGTGTCTTAATAACTTCTCAGCAGCTAGAACAAAAGTGCCGTAGTAGTAGATAGAGATCCCTGCCACACCAGCACACTTCGCCTTGGAATATGAGAGTGGAATTCAAACTGGTAACAAGTAAAGGTAATGCGGCATCATTTTATGATGGAGCAGGATGCCTGTTGCGCGCCTCGCAAATTGCTTTTTCCTTCCTGTCCAGCCATTGTGCAGCCGCAGATGGTAAATCAAAGAATTGTACTGATCCCAGTACTTTCAGACGAAGGCGAGCAGGGTATAACATGGCGTATTTCAAATCAAGGTCTCTAAGCCTGTGTTTGACATCCATAAATTTAGCACGCCGTTTCTGCAATTCTGCAGAAAAGTCCGGGAACAGGGATACTTTGGTGTCGTCAATTTTCAGGGCTGCCGGTTTTAATCTGGCCTGGCGTAGAATGACATCTCTATCCTTATAATTAAGGAGCTTAAATAAGAAGGGTCTTGGTGGTGCCCCAGGTAATGGGGGTCTAGCAGGGACCCTGTGCGCCCGTTCCACCGAAAACATGGGGGAAAACGATTCTTTGCCAAAAGCAGTAACCAGCCAATTCTCAATAAACTCTACTGGGTTCTTGCCTTCTAGTCTCTCCGGGAATCCAATGGCTCTCACATTATTTATCCTCATCCTATTTTCCAAATCTTCCAAATGGGAAGAGTGCTGTGAGATAAGATGGTTGTTGTATGTGAGGTCCCTCGGCATAGGCGCCATGTCATCTTCTATGGAGCTCACTCTCCCCTCTAGGGCTGATGTCCTCTCTCTGAGCTTTTGAGTGTCCTGTCTCGGGAAAGTAATTTCTGCCTTAACCCCTTTAATTTCCGTAGTGAGAGCCGCTATGGAGAGATTGCAGGATGTTACTGCAGTGAGAATGTCCCTAAGTGTGGGTTCCCCCTCAGTACTTGGGCTCGTGGGGGCTTGAGGCCTAGCAGAGACCTCCCCTGGAGTACTCACTGCGTCCCATGCAAAGCCCGCACCGGCCGAATCTTCCAGGGGGACCGTGTCATCCGCTTCCGATCCCCCTCCGGGTGAATCCTCAGGGGTTCTGGAAGAGGCCGCCGGATCCGAGGAGAGTGACATAGAGAACAGTTTTTCTGCCCCCTCTCTGTGCTTTTCCTTGGCTGAGCGTGGGGCCAGGGCGCCATGAGGTCCGCGGACCGGGACGAATTCTGCCTTCTTGCGGTGGACATCGGGGTGGAAACCGGTGGACAAAGGTATGGTGATGTGCCTGGGACCTTCCGACAGCTGATGTGCCTATTTTGGAACAATATTATGCGGTTCCACAGGATAAGTTAGCGGAGCTCACTGAAAGCACATCTGGCTACATCCGCTGCCTGGCCACGCCCTTGGAGGGGCCTATTCTGCAAAAATGCCTAAAGCTAACAGGGGGGTACACTGGGGATCTGGTCCGGAAGATTCACTGAGTAATTGTCTACTTGAAACTGAAGGGAGGCATCCAGATACCCCAGGGACACTGTGAGTACAGACCTGAGTGAAGGATCCTAGTGACTGTTGCTGCTGTTAACCCCCAGTGCACTAATACTAATGTACACATGACCGTTTTTCATGACAAGAAAAATGCAATTTTTTAGAATGGTCGTGAAAAACGGTCGTGTGTACGCTCCATAGAATTTTTCTCTACGAGAAAACTGCCTGAAAAAAATGAGAACCTGCTCTATTGTTTCTTGTCGTTTTTCACGTCGTGAAAAACGGTCGTGTGTACGCTTTTACGAGGGGAAAAAAACCTGCATGCTCAGAATCAAGTATGAGACGGGAGCGCTCCTTCTGGTAAAACTAGCGTTCAGAATGGAGATAGCACATTCATCACGCTGTAACAGACTGAAGAGCACGAGGCTGAAAAGCGCGAATCGTCTCTCACCAAACTTTACTAACACGAGGATCAGCAAATGCAGCCCAAAGGGTGGCGCCATTAGAATGGAACTTCCCCTTTATAGTGCCGTCATCCGTGTTGTACGTCACCGCTCTTTGCTCAAGTGTTTTTTTTTTCATGAACGTGTGTAGGCAAGGCAGGCTTGAGAGGAATCACGACGAGAAAAACTTAGTTTTTTTGCATGACATGCATAACGGTCCTGTGTACGCGCATTAGGCTTGCCTGGCCTGAAACATTGCTTATGGTGTTCTAATGCTGTACATTCCCTGAGCTATTGCTGAAGTGACTGTTCTAAGAAGAAGCTGCAGAGAGAAGAGCGTCCTCTTATTACTGTTCAGCATTCTGAAGTATACCACAACTTCCTTTCTCCTCTGCAAGTTAATCAGCAATAAAGTTTTAAAAAAAGGCAACCCCTACACCAGGGATCTCTAAACTACGGAAAGAAAGTAAAGAGTCCACATGTTGTGTCATTTAATGAATATCTTCAAATTCTTATATCCAGTCTGATTGTTTTGAGAGGAAAAGTTGCACCATCTGACATACACTATATTACCAAAACTATTGGGATTGGGAGTACTACCTTTACACGCACAATGACATCCCAGCCTTAGTCCGTGGGGTTCAATATTGAGTTGGCCCACCCTTTGCAGCTATAACAGCTTCAACTCTTCTGGGAAGGCTGTCCACAAGGTTTAGGTGCGTGTCTATGGGAATGTTTGACCATTCTTCCAGAATTGCATTGGTGAGGTCAGGCACTGATGTTGGACAAGAAGGCCTGGCTTACAGTCTGTGCTCTAATTCACCCCAAAGGTGTTCTATCGTGTTGAGGTTAGGACTCTGTGCAGGCCAGTCAGGTTCTTCCATCACAAACTCGCTCATCCACGTCTTTATAGACCTTGCTTTGTAGACTGATCCAAATTATTTGGTGGGGGGGAGGGGGGGGGAATTATGGTGTGGGGTTGTTTTTCAGGGGTTGGGCTTAGCCCCTTAGTTCCAGTGAAGGGAACTCTTAAGGCATCAGCATACCAAGACATTTTGGACATTTTCATGCTCCCAACTTTGTGGGAACAGTTTGGGGATGGCCCCTTCCTGTTCCAACATGACTGCGCACCAGAGCACAAAGCAAGGTCCATAAAGACATGGATGAGCGAGTTTGGGGTGGAGGAACCTAACTGGCCTGCACACATGCCTCCCAACTTTTTGAGAAGGGAATGAGGGACACCTGTCAGAAAAAGTATGCTGGCATAGGACACATTCCTTGCCATGCCCCCTTAAAGGAGAATAGTACAAAAAAAAACAAGATTGGTTAAACCCACAAGTGCTCTTTTTACCACTACTATTCCTTTATATTGGCTTTTGGAATTTACAAATGCAGCAATTTAGAAATCAGATGAAAAGTTTAGCACTGAAAAACACTTTTTGATAGATGAAAAGTGCATTTTATATACATCTATATAGATCAGACCAAAATGAGGGACAAATGAGGAGGAATGGGGGACAGAGGGACATTGCTCCAAATCAGGGACAGTTCCTCGAAATCAGGGACAGTTGGGAGCTATGCGCACAGAGTCCCGACCTCAACCCCGATAAAACACCTTTGGGATGAATTAGAGCGGAGACTGTGAGCCAGGCCTTCTCGTCCAACATCAGTGCCTGACCTCACAAATGCACTTCTGGAAGAATGGTCAAACATTCCCATAGACACACTCCTAAACCTTGTGGACGGCCTTCTCAGAAGAGTTGAAGCTGTTATAGCTGCAAAGGGTGGGACAACTCAATATTGAACCCTACGGACTAAGACTGGGATGCCATTAAAGTTCATGTGCGTGTAAAGGCAGGTGTCCCAATACTTTTGGTAATATAGTGTATATCCAGCCTGATTGTTTTGAGTGGAAAAGTTACACCAGCTGACATATCTGGTGTGACAGGAGGGTCACGTTGGACACAGGGTGAGCCAGGAAACCATGGACATTAAGAACATGACTTGGATTGCTTGAAATTGAAATAGTAATATTAGTCCACAATATTGTATTATTCTGAACTTAACAGGTTAATTGAGAGATACTGAGGTGTTCAACCTCAATCACCTGTTTGCCTAGTGTAATGCTAATGAATTCCAGCTTCTAGAAGACCTGTTCATTGTTTGTGGTGATGTGGATTGGGGGAATTAAGTCTGTCCTTGTGTGTATTGTAAAGTACCAGACAGTCTGGTGAATATAAAGGTCATGCATAGTTATTTAAACATAAAGGGGATTAGAACCTGTTGTCTCCTAGCAGATGTCAAAATAATGTGTATTGGCTCTTGTAATGTTGTGGGTGGAGCTGGACCATTGTTCATTTTAGGTTAATGCAGTATTGAATGGGTATAAAAGTTACAATGTTTTTCTCAATAAAGTCATTCGATCCTAGGAAGATACAGAGTGCGTCTCGTTCTTCCAGAAGGAATAATTCCTATGGGAAGGGGTCGTCTGACTGTGGAGGATCGACAGTGAATTTGTGTCCAGGAGAGGGAAGATATCTAAACGGCGTTACCCCCTTTCGTATTTGGGGTGCCGTTACATCTGGTGACATCCCTTAAAGGGACATGCGCATTTGACTTATTGATTATAGGTCGAATTGGGAGGTGAGCTGCTAATGGTGACAGTGTATGTAGCACAAGGTGTGTTATTTTTACGGAAGAGATAGACATTAAGAAGTTATTATTAAACAGGATTTATATAGTGCCAACAGTTTGCACAGCGCTTTACAACATGGGGGCACACAGTACAGTTAAAATACAATTCAATACAGGAGGAATCGGACGGCCCTGCTCCTAAGAGCTTACAATCTAAAAGGGCGGGTCAAGTGATAGAAAAGGTGAACTGATGGAGAAAATAAAAGTACAGTATTTAGGTGAAGGCAGGATAGGAATTGAAGATTCATTGAAGTTGAAGATATTCATTGAATGACACAACACATGGACTATTTTCTTTCTATTAGTCTTATATATTGTTTAATTATAATTTTTGGACTTTACATTGGAATTTCACAGTAATGCAGCGCCAAATGACTTGTTTTTTGTTTTTTCAGTAGACTGGCTTCTCTGTTTTTAGTTTTATTAAACAGAGTAGACCAGACATATCCAAAGTCCGGCCTAGAGAGAGAGATCTAGAGAGAGAGAGATCTAGAGAGAGAGAGATCTAGAGAGAGAGAGAGAGAGAGAGAGAGATCTAGAGAGAGAGAGAGAGATCTAGAGAGAGAGAGAGATCTAGAGAGAGAGAGAGAGATCTAGAGAGAGAGAGAGAAAGAGACAGATAGATAGATAGAGAGAGAGAGATGTAGAGAGAGATCTGGAGAGAGATGTAGAGAGAGAGAGATGTATAGAGAGGTGGAGAGAGAGATAGAGATGTAGAGAGAGAGATAGAGATGTAGAGAGAGAGATAGAGAGATGTAGCGAGAGAGATGTAGAGAGAGATGTAGAGAGAGAGAGAGGTGTAGAGAGAGAGAGAGAGATGTAGAGAGAGAGAGAGAGAGATGTAGAGAGAGATGTAGAGAGAGAGATGTAGAGAGAGATGTAGAGAGAGAGAAAGATGGAGAGAGAGAGATGTGGAGAGAGAGAGAGAGAGATGTGGAGAGAGAGATGTGGAGAGAGAGAGACGTGGAGAGAGAGTGAGAGAGAGATGTGGAGAGAGAGTGAGAGAGAGAGATGTGGAGAGAGAGAGAGATGTAGAGAGAGATGTATAGAGAGATGGAGATGTAGAGAGAGAGAGAGAGAGAGAGTGAGATGTAGAGAGAGATGTGGAGAGAGAGAGATGTAGAGAGAGATGGAGATGTAGAGAGAGAGAGATGTAGAGAGAGAGAGAGAGAAAGAGAGATGTAGAGAGAGAGAAAGAGAGATGTAGAGAGATGTAGAGAGAGAGAGATGTAGAGAGAGAGAGATGTAGAGAGAGAGAGAGAGATGTAGAGAGAGAGAGATGTGGAGAGAGAGAGATGTGGAGAGAGAGAGAGACGTGGAGAGAGAGAGATGTGGAGTGAGAGAGAGAGATGTGGAGAGAGAGATGTATATATATATATATTGTGACAGCAGGAAGGTAAAGTCACCTGGTTGCATCCAGGGGGGTAGATATATTTCGCCCAGATTCAGGCTTTACGCCGACTTATACAACTAGGTGGAGAGTTGTATAAGCCCAGCTGAGGTTAGTGGGCTCATGGATGACTCATACCTCTAGGGAGAGTGTGGGGCGTCGTGCAGACAGGGAGTTGATGAGACCAGCTGAAGCTTGTCAGCTCATTTAGGCCTCTATAAGAACTCCCAGCTTCATTAGATGTTAGCTCATGCCTGGACCCAGACCTGTGTGGACTGTCTAGGGAGAGTGAACCCCTGTGCGGTGAGACAAAGCCTGTGTGGCTATTTGCTTGGACATTTAAAACCAGGGACTTAGGGACTAGGACAGCACTAGGCTGATCCCAGTTGTTAGTTAGGAAACCTGTATGTTTAGTCAGAGGTCAAGTTGACCAGGATTTATTTTGTTTATGTTTCTTTGGCTTTGCTGTGTTTTGTCACTGTAAATAGAAAATAAACCGCACCTTTTTGATTTTGAAAACCACAACCTCCGTTTGCTGGGCCTGTTTTTGTGTGGGGAGCCCATCTCGGGGGGTCACACACACCCGCTGCCGAGCTAACCCCCTCACAGTTGGTGGAGAACCAGTGGCAGTTTTTTTTAAGCCAGCATGGAGGAGATACTGAAGCAGCTGGCTCTAGCAAATGCCAATCAACAGCAGACAAATGCAGGTTTGCAAAAGAGCCTTGCAGCTCAACAACAGAACTTCGCAGCCCAGCAGCAAGCTCATCAACAGAGCCTTGCAGCCCAGCAGCAAGCTCATCAACAGAGCCTTGCAGCCCAGCAGCAGACAAACGCAACTTTGCAACAGAGTCTGGAGGCTCAGCAACAAGCCCAGCAGCAATCTGAGGCCCGCTTCATAGACCTGTTACAGAAGCAAGAGCAGAGACTACAACAACAGATGGAAGCAGCAATGCAGCAACGTCCGCAGACCAGTGAGGAAAGCCGTCCCACTAATACCGCGTCCTTTGGGGTGAGTCGTTTATTGACAAAAATGACTGGAGAGGATGATCCAGAGGTATTTTTGACCACATTTGAAAGGACCGCTGAAAGAGAAAAGTGGCCTGAGGAGCAGTGGGCTGGACTGGTGGCTCCTCTGTTAACTGGTGAATCGCAGAAAGCTTACTATGACCTAGAGCCTAACCAAGCAAAAGACTATGCGATGCTAAAAGCTGAAATATTGGCAAGGCTGGGTGTCACCCAGGCTGTCCGGGCTCAGCGTGTGCATAACTGGACTTTCCAGCTTGGAAAACCCCCCAGGTCTCAAATGTATGATCTCATTCACCTGAGCAGAAAGTGGCTACAGCCAGAGACTTTGTCCGCACCAAAGATTGTGGAACGTGTTGTAATGGATCGGTTTTTGAGAGCTCTTCCTACTGCCATCCAAAAGTGGGTAAGCCATGGAGACCCAGAGACGGCCGATGGTCTTGTGGATCGTGTGGAGAAATACTTGGCTACAGAGAACCTGACGGCCTCTTCCAGAGACACTCGGACTTTCCACCCTAAGACCAGACCATCCCCAGGGGCGGATAAGAGGATTCCAAGGGGTGAGGGTGGAGAGAGTGAGAGGGTGGGAGCTCTACCCCAAGTTTGGCGAGAACAGCCTGGGAAATCAGCGGCTCAAGAGGCGGCAAGAAGGATCGTTTGCTACCGCTGCCGGCAAGCGGGACATATTGCAGCCAATTGCCCGGTTGTGGAGGAACCCATGCAGTGTGACTTTCTGACGGGCAGACGTCAGTCGCTGTGTGCGACAGTCGCATGCACTGCCATTCGAGGAACTGAGAAACATTTATGCAAAATGTGTGTTAATGGTAGAAATGTTGTGGTATTGCTGGATTCAGGTAGCCTTGTGACCCTGATAAAGGCTGAGTTAGTTAAAACAGAGGTCTCTGGGAATAGCAAGGTAGCTGTTATTTGTGTGCATGGGGACACCCGAGAGTATCCAGTGACTACAGTGTGTTTCGAGACCCCCAAAGGTACCCTCTCTCATCCAGTGGGCTTAGTATCTCAGTTACCGCATGACGCCATTGTGGGAAGGGATTTTCCGAAGTTCTGGGAACTGTGGGATGATCCTGAGCCCCCCACTGGTGCCCCTATGTACCAGGAATGTGATAGCCAGAACTCCCCTGAGAGTGGTGAGGACTCTCCGGAATTTCCCTTATCAGTATTGGCAGGGGAGACTCAAGAAACTGGAGAGGAGCCCACCTCCTCAGACGAAAACCTACCGTCTGTGGAGTTTTCTGATCTTGAGGTTCACAGGGAAAACTTTGCCACAGAACAGTTGAAAGACCCCGCCCTAATAAAGGCACGGGAAAACGTAGTGAAAATAGATGGCGAGTTAGTGAACCCAGATAATACCTGCACTTACCCATACTTCAGCGTAGAGAAGGACCTACTGTATCGGGTGGCAAAAAGGGCAGAAGAAACCGTTGAGCAGCTTGTGGTGCCCAAACCTTACAGGAAGTTGGTGTTGGAGTTGGCCCATGGGCACATTCTTGGAGGTCATCTGGGGACAGAGAAAACCCGAGAGAGGGTATTACAGAGATTCTATTGGCCGGGGGTGATGAAGGACATAGAAAATTATTGTTCCTCCTGCCCTGTGTGTCAGAGGTCGGCCCCGATGCCACATTTCCGTAGCCCGCTGGTCCCTCTACCCATCATTGAGGTCCCGTTTGAGAGGATCGCCATGGATTTGGTAGGTCCTATAATCAAGTCCGCTAGGGGGCACCAGTACATATTAGTTATAATGGACTATGCCACCCGTTATCCAGAAGCGATCCCTCTCCGAAATACCTCGGCCAAAACCATAGCCAAAGAGCTATCTCTTGTGTTTAGCCGGGTGGGTATTTGTAAAGAACTGCTTACGGACCAAGGTACACCCTTTATGTCCCGGGTTATGAAGGAGCTGTGTAAATTGTTCAAAGTGACGCAATTACGTACATCTGTGTATCACCCCCAAACCGATGGGCTGGTTGAAAGGTTCAACAAAACCCTAAAACAAATGTTGAAGAAAGTGGTGGATAGAGATGGAAAGGATTGGGACTGTCTACTTCCTTATCTGATGTTTGCTATTAGGGAGGTGCCCCAATCCTCTACGGGATTCTCCCCCTTTGAGTTACTGTATGGGAGACACCCAAGAGGGCTGTTGGATATTGCCAAGGAAACTTGGGAAAGTGAGAGTTCTCCCCACAGGAGTGTGATTGAGCATGTCGCCCTGATGCAAGACCGAATTGCACAGGTAATGCCCATCGTGAAGGAACATTTGGCCCAAGCGCAGTTAGCACAGCAGAGAGTGTACAACCGTGGAGCCAAGACCCGTACCTTTTCCCCGGGGGATAGGATACTGGTACTTGTCCCTACGGTTGAAAGTAAATTCCTTGCCAAATGGCAAGGCCCCTACGAGATAATGGAAAAAGTGAGCGAAGTGAATTACAAGGTCAGACAACCAGGAAGGCGAAAGCCCGAACAGATCTATCACGTTAATCTGTTGAAAGCCTGGAGGGATAGAGAGTCCCTAGTCGCAGACACTTGGTCACCAGCTCAAACTGGTTGCGTGATTCCGGAGGTTGGAATAGCAGCCACCTTGTCACAACCCCAACAACAGGAGGTTAAGGAGTTTGTGCTTCGCAACAAGGAGGTATTCTCTGAGCTGCCGGGACAAACATCTGGGGTAGAGCATGACATCATTACCCCGCCCGGTGAAAGGGTGAAGTTAAAACCCTATCGGATCCCAGAGGCCCGACGGGAGGCAATACGGGAGGAAGTACAGAAAATGCTGAACTTAGGGGTGATAGAGGAGTCCCAAAGTGATTGGTCTAGTCCCATTGTGTTGGTGCCTAAACCGGATGGGAGCTGGCGATTTTGTAACGATTTTCGACAGTTGAACAAAGTTACAAAATTTGACACCTACCCCATGCCACGTATAGATGAGTTGATCGACCGGCTGGGAACAGCCCGATACATGACGACTCTTGACCTCACAAAAGGGTATTGGCAAATCCCCCTGGCCAAGTCGGCCAAAGAGAAAACCGCATTTGTAACCCCAGACGGGGCGTTCCAATATAAAAGAATGCCGTTCGGGTTACAGAATGCGCCGGCCACATTCCAGCGGAAAATGGACCAGATGCTGAGGCCCCATCGGAAGTATGCTGCGGCTTACCTGGATGACATAATTGTCCATAGCACAGATTGGGCCTCACATCTGCCAAAAGTGCAAGCAGTCCTGGACTCTGTTCGGGAAGCGGGGTTTACGGCTAACCCCAAGAAGTGTACCATTGGGCAGGAGGAGGCCAAATATCTTGGGTACACCATTGGGAGGGGAGTAATAAAACCCCAACTCAACAAAGTCGAGGCCATCCAGAGTTGGCCACGTCCCAACAGCAAGAAGCAGGTACGAGCCTTTCTGGGAATCGCTGGGTATTATCGGCGATTCATTCCCCACTTTGCTTCTAAGGCTGTGCCCCTAACCAACCTGACGAAGGGGAAAGGGTCGGTCATGATTAAATGGACCCCCGAGGCTGAGGCAGCATTCCAATTCTTGAAACAAGCCTTATGTAGCCAGCCAGTGTTGTACTCACCCGACTTCTCTAAAGACTTTGTCGTACAAAGTGATGCGTCAGATGTGGGGTTAGGAGCAGTATTGTCCCAGGTCTGGAACGGGGAAAAGCACCCAGTCATTTACCTCAGCAGGAAGTT